>CAWUFW010011588.1:0-602459 GCA_963921515.1 Calotriton arnoldi | reverse complement strand
GATGTCGGCCGGAAGCGCACCTAACAGTATTCGTCCGGAAAAAATACCAGCCGAACGCGTGCTTTCCGACCGACTCGAACACTCTACCGAACGAACAAGTATGATGCGCATTTTCAGAGCGAGCCGTACTCACCCATTCCAGCTCCTGTTCCCCGCCCGAGCCGGATCCGTAAACGCCGAATCGAGTCGCACGGAACCAAATACACAGCACCTTCCGGCCGGACTAGTACGATGCGTCTTCCGTACGCGCCGAACTCGTCGCTACGTCCGGCACGTATGAGCATCCGGGAGAGCTGCACATAAGCTCCGATTCGCGCCACAAGACGATCCACGGCGACGAGACGAACAAGCCAGCGACGAGTACGAGTCGAAGCCACGAGAAAGACGAACGAGACGAACCAACCATGAATCCCATCGCGCAGGTCCTACCAATCCTCTACATCTATTACCGGGACCGGTACGGACACGTACGGCGCAGACGGTAAGTCAAACACCCACAACACAAACAAACGACACATACCCGAAATATGTCACACACACATAGGGATGCACAAATGACGTACACTAGCAACAGCAGAACCATAGGGGCGGGATGGCCATCACCAATGCCATACACACCCATAGGGGGATGGATGCCTGCCACTACTACCATCCCCACCCATAGGGGGATAGATGCCTACCACTACTACCATCCCCACTCATGGGGGGCTGGATGCCTGTCACTACTGCCATCCCCACTCATGGGGGGCTGGATGCCTACCACTACTACCATCCCCACTCATGGGGGGCTGGATGCCTGCCACTACTGCCATCCCCACCCATAGGGGGATGGATGCCTACCACTAACACCACCCCTACTCTGGGTGAGCTGGATGCCTGTCACTACTGCCATCCCCACCCATAGGGGGCTGGATGTCTGTCACTACTACCATCCCCACTCATGGGGGTCTGGATGCCTACCACTACTACCATCCCCACTCATGGGGGCTGGATGCCTACCACTACTGCCATCCCCACCCATAGGGGGATGGATGCCTACCACTAACACCACCCCCACTCAGGGTGGGCTGGATGCCTACCACTAACACCACCCCTACTCAGGGTGGGCTGGAGGCCTGTCACTACTGCCATCCCCACCCATAGGGGGACGGATGCCTACCACTAACACCACCCCCACTCAGGGTGGGCTGGATGCCTACCACTACTACCATCCCCACTCATGGGGGGCTGGATGCCTACCACTACTACCGTCCCCACTCATGGGGGGCTGGATGCCTACCACTACTACCATCCCCACTCATGGGGGGCTGGATGCCTGCCACTACTGCCATCCCCACCCATAGGGGGATGGATGCCTACCACTAACACCACCCCTACTCAGGGTGGGCTGGATGCCTGTCACTACTGCCATCCCCACCCATAGGGGGCTGGATGCCTACCACTAACACCACCCCCACTCAGGGTGGGCTGGATGCCTGTCACTACTGCCATCCCCACCCATAGGGGGCTGGATGTCTGTCACTACTACCATCCCCACTCATGGGGGTCTGGATGCCTACCACTACTACCATCCCCACTCATGGGGGGCTGGATGCCTGCCACTACTGCCATCCCCACCCATAGGGGGATGGATGCCTACCACTAACACCACCCCTACTCAGGGTGGGCTGGATGCCTGTCACTACTGCCATCCCCACCCATAGGGGGCTGGATGGCTGTCACTACTACCATCCCCACTCAGGGTGGGCTGGATGCCTACCACTACTACCATCCCCGCTCATGGGGATCTGGATGCCTACCACTACTACCATCCCCACTGATGGGGGGCTGGATGCCTGCCACTACTACCATCCCCACTCATGGGGGGCTGGATGCCTACCACTACTACCATCCCCACTCATGGGGGGCTGGATGCCTGCCACTACAACCACCCCTACTCATAGGACGGGTAATGCATGACACAACTAGCATACTCCCACATAAGGACTGTCTGTAAATTACATCCCACCCCCAACACCATGACAAGCGTGTGTGGTCTGTGTCAAATGCATACAACACTGAACATGACATTGAACATACAATGTGACCCCCTAACACATGTGTCACACATAATTGTGTGTGTGGCCTACACAATGCAAGCAGACCATGACCACTGTGGCAATGTGGGCCAAAGCCCCATCACCACAGTGCCCAAAAGGTAAGTGTGTGCTCCATAGCTGAAGCACATATTGAACAGTGTGGCAATGGGGCCCAAAACCCCATCACCACAGTGCCCAAAAGGTAAGTGTGTGCTCCATAGCTGAAGCACATTTTGAACATTGTGGCAATGGGGCCCAAAGCCCCATCACCACAGTGCCCAAAAGGTAAGTGTGTGCCCCATAGCTGAAGCACATTTTGAACAGTGTGGCAATGGGGCCCAAAGCCCCATCACCACAGTGCCCAAAAGGTAAGTGTGTGCTCCATAGCTGAAGCACGTATTGAACAGTGTGGCAATGGGGCCCAAAGCCCCATCACCACAGTGCCCAAAAGGTAAGTGTGTGCTCCATAGCTGAAGCACATATTGAACAGTGTGGCAATGGGGCCCAAAGCCCCATCACCACAGTGCCCAAAAGGTAAGTGTGTGCTCCATAGCTGAAGCACATATTGAACAGTGTGGCAATGGGCCCAAAGCCCCATCACCACAGTGCCCAAAAGGTAAGTGTAGTCCTGGTAAAAGCTGCAAAAACAAAACTGCAGGGATTATTCCTGGCCACACAACACCAAACACTACAGTGGCATTGTAGTGCTTGTGTCCCATAGCAACATAGATTGTGTGAGGCAAGCAGTGCAGTGCCAATGACACATCGTTCTGGCCATGTGCACGCAAACATCAGCCATGGGGGCCCACATTGTCTACATTCACAAATAACACAATGACAGAAGTGAGCATCATAATGCAGACCCACACATCTGCACCAATGGACACACAAATGTAGATATCCTGTGGAGACTGTAGATGTCAGGTGAACAAGTACCATACCATGGCAGCAATGGGACATACTAACCATGATCAATGTGCTGACTGATGACCTAGCAGTCCCAGGGCCAGCAGGGGAAAGCCAACAAACAACATACAGCCAATGGCATACTAAAGATATGCCAATGCAGTGGTGCAAATGCACAAACACAAACAGGCAGACTCACACTGCATATCATACACAACAGGTGAGGGGGTTGTGTGCCAGTGTCCCCAGGCAAACACACAACACATGAGGAGGCCAGATTCACTAATACACAGATGTCAACACAGTCACATACAAAAGTAACTCATGGATTGGATTCCCCTATGTGGGCAAACAGGCATTGTGAGATGAGAGGGAGCCCAAATTACACATGTCACACAAGCTTGTAGGAACAGCAACAAACACAGCAAGAGACAGAACCACCACAGCACTCCCCCAGGGACCCCACATTGTGGTGACACTAGCCTGCATGACAATCACACTGTGATGACAAAGGTAGATGTCATCCACACTGTGAACCACAGCCATGTGTCCTGAGCAACAAACTACCATCACACCTATACAAGCACAAAGCACTCAGCATGGCCTGCCAGCCAAGGACAATATGGAGGTAGTGCCCCAGCCGTGCAACAACTCACATTTGCACACACTCAACGCCACACACCTTGAACTCCACCAATGTGCAGCAGTGAAGCTCACATGGACTGCTGACATTGCACATGCACCCATGACAATCCCAGGGGTGGTGGGGGGAAATAAGGTGCAGAAACCCATCACACATGGCCAGTCAACAATACTTGCGAATGTCTGACACACTGCACAGTATGGGCATGACGTGAAATCCACCCCAAACAATGGGATCCTGGCCATAGTCACACACCAATGAAGAAGCCAAGCTGACCCACAAAGGACACACATAGACAACTTCCAACATTGCAGCTCTGACCCTGAGGAGTGGCAGCAGTCACACACACAACGTGTCACAATCACTGAAAGCATACACAAACAGAAAATCACATTACTCGTGTAACCAACAAGTGCCAAGAGGAATCCTGACTGTGTCCCATCTGCGTTTGCCCACATCCCCAGCCCTGACAACAAAGACAACTAGGGATGACAACCTCATGAACATTAGTTTGCCATGCACCCACATCCCGGAGAAACCAGGTCCAAGATGCTGGATGAACACAGAACAACTCAGCAAGCATCACAAACAGGAACATCCGTAGGGACACAGCCTGTGTAGGAAAAGGAGAAGGGAACACGCACAGACATGCCTACACAACACACAACACGGGCACAGCCTATATCACGGAATCACGCACTGCCATGAGGGCACGCCACTCCTGTGGAAGGTCAGCTGTGCCAAACCTTGTCTGTGCATGACTCAAACATGTCAGCAGAACACTCGGTCAGTGAGTCAACAACTACAACACACTGAAGGCTCTGCTCATATCAGCCTGGGCACGGGAGTGTCACGTCAGTCATCTGCATACACCCAAGACACGTGTCAAGCAACTTGCACTGTGTACACAGATGAGTCCTCCAAATTTGATGTGCTAAACTGCATGTCCATTGGAGACGGGCACACAGTCAGGGTACTAGGAACATTGGACAGTGGTAAGCCCACCAGATGTGCATCAGTGTAGGACAAAGATGGTAATCTACAAATGCTAAACGTACATCCCTGTGTCAAATGCTGAACATTACACCCTCAGACTGCAGCAAAGGATGCCATAGATCCAGACTAGATTAGGACACATATCCCATGGACCACATGGAGCCCATCACAGCAAAACTTCATTTACCTGATCTGAACACTATTACAACAGCAAATGCATGATTCTACACATCTACATCATGTACCTCCAAAGATTAACCACAAGTAAACAAAAAGAGGCTTTATTCAGCAAGTGTGCAACTCAAATCAAAAGTCCAAAATAAACTAAGGCCAATGGCCAGTCCAAATATACAGTCCCAACAGGGTGATGTGTGACAACTTGTCAACAATTGCTTGCCTGCACAGGTACGGACAGGGGACATCCCCCTTGGAGGGGCATACGAGGGGCAGGCCAGGCACCGCAGGGACAGGATCAGGGGATGCCAGAAGGAGGCAGTGAAGGGGAGGTGGGTGCAGGAGTGTCACCGGCAACTGCAGTGGACGTGTCTGACTCAGGGGGGGCCGGCACCACTGTGGTACACAAGTCAGTTGGTGTGGGTGCTGCAACCACTGCAGTGGGCTGGACTGATGTAGTGGACTGGGTACCCGAGTCAGACGTGGTAGTTGTGGACTCCACTGCAGTGCATGACTCCAAGGGAGTGCAAGGGTGGGCAGATGAGGTGGGCAGGACAGAGGGGGGACCCGGTCTCCACAACAGTGCCACTAACAGGCAGAGCGTCTGGGTTGGGGGTGGAAGAGCAAGTGGCAGGGGGAGGGCCTAAGCAGTCTGGGGATGCGGTATCGGTGTGTGGGGGAACCTGGGGCAGGGTGTGGCGGGGGAACCTGTGCAGTGGTGGACTGGGGGATGGAGGAGAGAGACTGGGCGGTGGAGCTGCGTGGTGGTGGTGGTGGGGTCTTGCTCTTCCTGGTCCAGGGGGACTTCCTAATGGGGTCCTGTGTCTGCCTGCGCCTGGGGGAGGGTGTCCGGGGGCGAGGGTCACTCCCCTCTGTGTGGGTGGACTTCCTCTTCCCCCGGTATGCTGGATCAGCAGGATTGGAGGGGAAGAGGCCAAGGTCACACAGGAAGATCTGCTGTGTAGGTGTGGTAGCAGGCGAGGCAAGGGAAGGGGTCTTGGAGGGAGAGGATTTGGAGGACTGCGGAGTTAATGTGGATGCCTGTGTGTGTGTGTGTTCCCCATCCCCTGTGTCTGTGGTATCAGTCCCCTGAGGATGCTTGTGTGCACGTCTTGCCTTTCTCTTGGGTGTGTCTGTGCTGCTCGTGTCTGTGTGTTTGGGTGACTGTGCAGGTGTGC
Organism: Calotriton arnoldi; assembly: GCA_963921515.1. Taxonomy (NCBI): domain Eukaryota; kingdom Metazoa; phylum Chordata; class Amphibia; order Caudata; family Salamandridae; genus Calotriton; species Calotriton arnoldi. Next base: position 596,484 of record CAWUFW010011588.1, on the reverse strand, counting down.
ATGTGCTTTGGACAGGTAGGGGGCAGGAAGTGTGGATGGGGCAGAGGTGGGAGGGGTGAGGGACTGTTGGAGGAGGGACACTGCTGCCGTCAGGGAGGAGTCCATGGACTTATTGCTCCTCTGTAGGGCAGACATACCCGTTGAGATGCCCTCCATGAACGACACCAGCTGTGTCAACAGAGTGGTGTGTGCATGGAGGACACTCAGCATTGCTGTCTGCCCTACATGGAGCTGCCGAAGGAGGTACACAGACTCCTCACTCAGGGCAGCAGGGGACACAGGGGCAGAGGGTGCGGTGCCTTGCACGAAGGAGACACGCTCCCGAGTACGGGAGCCTCCACGGACCTCAGGAATGGGAGCCAATGGGAGGGCGGTGGTGGTGGTGGTGGCGGGGCCAGACAGACTAGCTGGCCTTTGGTGGCTGCTGAGACCCGCCTCCACAAGGGAGTCATCCTCCGAGCTGCTGTGGTCCTCAGCTGAGGTGGATGGTGCTGAGGACTCCTCGGTGTGGCTCCCCTCGCCTTCCGTGCCACTGGGTCCCTCTGACCACTCGTCCGATGCTGACCCAGTCTGGCTCCGCTGCTCCTCCTGGTCCGTGGAGCTGTCCCCTCCTGTGGCCGTGGATGTATCTGGAAACAATTAGGGAAACAGACAAACATCAGTCACCTGCACTGACCGCACACACCACAGTAAGTACAGCACATTACAGAGCAAGCCCTGGCATCCTTAGTTGAACATTGCCTAAAGTCCTCACATAGATTCGGGGAAGCCAATTGTCAGTCTGATGGTCAACCATGGGACTCACACCCCTCCTGCTCTTGCACCCATCTGTCTGGTGCCTGTCTGATGGTAAGACCCCAGTGTGGACACATGCACCACCTACACAGTTGTTGGACATTGCAGGGAACACGGTGAAGTATGTGAACATGCACACATCACATCTCTTGCCACTGAGTCAGTGCAGGTGTCCGGATAAAGGGATGGCCAGAGTCTAAATAGAAATGCATGTGATGCATACCAGCACCAGACACCATGATGCACCCATGTCCGGATAGTCAATGCCACAATGGGGTGCATGTTGCACATGTCACTCCCCTGCAGGATCAGTCTCAGGAAGTTTAATGCCATGACACAGGAATGCGTGCAAAGTCATACATTACTGTCTCAAGTCACATGGCCATGGCAGCCAGCCAACAACAGTCTGCACTGTGTCACAATCCGAGGGCATGGGGAATGCAAGTTATGTGACTGACAAGTGCACATGTCCATCCCCCAAATACCACATCATCTGTACTACTATTTGTCCACGTCATACCAACTGGACATTTGGGGGACATGAAACACAACTCTCTGAACATGAGCACCTCACAGTGTGCTGTGAATGACAATACAGCTGCCTGAAAGTCACAGTCGCAAACACCTGTGTGCACAGTCAAGTGATCAGACACCTATAAGTCACAGAAGTATCGTCTATCATGGTCACATCTCAGATGGCATGCTGAGCCCTAACTGATAAACATACCAGTAGTCCTGACAACGAAGACACAGCACAATGAGACAGAGGCAGACACCTGAGGGTACATTTCACTGATCACAACATGCCAGATGATACACAGGAGTGGGAGTACAGAGTGTATTGCATGCCCTGGAGTAGGCATTACTGTCCAGCTCCACCTGTAAGAGGGAGGAGTCCTGGACAGTAGGCAGGTGGCTAAGCATGTGTGACACACTGGATACACATACTCCTGAGGCCCAAACATTGTTCCCACCAGCAGCATGGGTGTGTGCCAAATTCCCCAGGGACATGTGGTGAGTCAGAGCAGCAAGCGGACCACATATCAAAGTTACACCCAGATTACATGTCAGAACTTAGGCATTGTGTAAGCAATTGACCCACCCATGAATCGCACAACATAGTCACGGGAACAAATGCTGTCCCCCACCTTGAGCAAAGCTAAATGCAATGACACAGTCCCCAAATGACACAATTTCCTGACTATAAGGGCCACACATATGCGTATCAGAGGAGAAGTGGGCATGTCACAAATGAGGGACATGGGTCCTGGACCACATGACTGATGTACTGTGGAAGTTTAACCAGGCCAGAGGAGGGCACATAGCATGTCAGACAAAGTGCACAGTGCAGTCATGGACTCACCCCCTCCTTGCTGCTGTCTGTCCTTCAGCTGCCCATCCAGGTCAGGGAAGACCACCGCCAGGATCCGGAGCATGTGGGGGTCAGGGTCCGGTGTCCGCCCCTCCTGCGAGGAGGCGACAGCTTCAGCTGGACCCTTGCGATCCTCCGGGTCCAGCCACGAAGGTCCTGCCACCTCTTCTGGCAGTTGCGGATCCTGCGCCTGTAGACCCCCACGGATCTTACTTTCCGGGCGATTGGTCAGCCAGATTTCCTGCTTCTGGTGGGCATCAACCTGTGAGGATGACAAAGTGAAAAGGCCATTACTACACATGCAACATATACGTGCATCACACAGTTGGATATACATGTCTCAATCACAGGGGCATATGATGTACACAGGCAGTGCAACAATGGCTATGAACAGTTTGCCAGCAGTCACTACATGGTATCATTGCATGGGAAGTAAACCTAGTTGGAATGCACTGTTACTGCACTGTACCAGTTCAGTGCATGTAACTACACACTTTGGGGTGTGACAACTACTCAGTGGGCATGCTAGCCAGTGGTGTGCACACTGAAAGCCCTGCTAGTCAGACAACATGCACAATTAGTGAGGCAGTGGACAGCACACTCACCTGCTCCCCTGGTTTCCCACACAGCTTGCTGTACTGTGGAAGGAGGCTGTCCAGCAGGGCCTGGTTCTCCTCAAGGCTGAAGGCTGGGGCTCTCTCCACAGTACGTGCCATTGCAGGAGCCAGAGGATGCATAAACAGCAGCAGTGTTGGTGGCAGATGTCGTCCTGGAGCATGTAGTGCAGGCAAGTGAGCTCTCAGGGGAACAGCCAGCATTATATGTGTGCTGCAGAGGCAGATACTGTCCCATGTGTCCAAAGTGATAGGTCCAAGTCGTTTGCATCTTCTGAATCTGACCAATCCATGGAATAGCAGCACTAATACACGCCCACAGCATCCTTCAAATCTTCAACTTCATGACACCCATGATTTTGCAACATTGTTGTGGCTGGCCAACTGAATTTACTGCATCAGACTCGTTGGAGCTTCGAAAACGCATCCGTTGCCATGCCAGGCCCCAGCCAATGGGTGCGCACCGTTCGGTCCACTGCTGTACAACGCGTATTTCGGGATACAACGCGTACCCGCACACATCATATGCAATGGGCCGGCCGGGCACACCGATCGGTCCATTGCTCTACAACGCGTACCCGCTCACATCCAATGCAATGGGCCGTGCGGGCACACCGATCGGTCCATTGCTCTACAACGCGTACCCGGGATACAACGCATACCCGCTCACATCCAATGCAATGGGCCGTGCGGGCACACCGATCGGTCCATTGCTCTACAACGCGTATCCGGGATACAACGCGTACCCGCTCACATCCAATGCAATGGGCCGTGCGGGCACACCGATCGGTCCATTGCTCTACAACGCGTACCCGGGATACAATGCGTACCCGCTCACATACAATGCAATGGGCCGTGCGGGCACACCGATCGGTCCATTGCTCTACAACGCGTACCCGCTCACATACAATGCAATGGGCCGTGCGGGCACACCGATCGGTCCATTGCTCTACAACGCACGGGATACACGCGTACTCACATACAATGCAATGGGCCGTGCGGGCACACCGATCGGTCCATTGCTCTACAACGCGTCCCTGGACAGGTCACACGCATATGTCACCATGCTGGTCACTGGTGAACCTATGCCAGCCACATATACTTTCCAGGGACTCAGGGGCACACCTACAACACCACACCCAGTCCACACTGTATCTAAGGCATGTGTGGCAGCATAACCTTATCTGTGTATGTGGGTGAACATGTGGTTTTTGGGGTGGCACTTGGGGGCAGACACACCCAGGCTGTGCACGTGTTCATGGGGACAGGGTCCTTTGTGTGTTGTGCACCTGACCACTGTGGTGTGCAACTTTTCATTTTGGAGCATGTGTCATGGTCACATTTCCAGGTTGTGTATGTGTATGACATGTCACATACCCCCAGGCTCACATGTGGGAAGGCATGTATGTCACAGGGTGGCCCATTGCCACAATAGTGATGTCCCTCCGCAGACTGTGTGCATGTTGTGTTTCACATGTCTCTGACTCCATGTGCACAATGGGAGACAGTCTCCACATCCACGTGGTTTATGCATGAACTTTGATGTTGTGTGTGTGTGTGTCACAGACGTCCATGTCTGTCCTGCAGAGGCTACAGGGGCCACTACCTGTGGGTGTCATGTTAGTTTTTCTGACGTGTACATGATACGCAATGTCATGCCAGTGTCCATGTGGCAAGACAGGGTCCCTGGGAATCTACCTGTCAATGAGCTGTGATGCCTGTGGAGCATCTGTCCAGACATGTCACTGTGGTATGTGTGTGGAACGTGAGAGCAGTAAATGGGTACTGTGACACAGCCTAATGGTTTCCCATAGCACACCCTGGAACCTGTCGTCAACACTTGTTGAACAGAGATGTTAGATGATGTCCATGTAGGTGCCATATATGTCCAAACAGAACGACACACACATCAAGTACTTGTGTTTGTTAATGATGTATCATGTGAAATTGAGTATGGTGAACGGCACATAGTTGGGGTGACTGACAATCTTGCTTTCTTCACCTATGCACTGCAGGGCTCCTGCTGTCCATCGACCATTCCCAGACCTGGCAACGATGGTGGAACGTGACAGCATCCGACGGTACCGCTTCACCAGGCAGCTGATTGAGGATTTGGCAGTGCGGTTGGACCCACATTTGCAGCCTGGCCGTCCGTATCCTACAGCGCTGACCCCCAAGGTGAAGGTGATGGCAGCCCTACACTTCTTTGCCACTGGTACCTTTCAACACACTGTGGCGACTGCCGGTGGGATGTCACAGACTATGTTCAGCCGTGTGCTACGCGATGTTTTGGGGGCAATGTTGAGATACCTGAACCAGTACATCTATTTCCCAACACGTCAACGACTCACTGACGTCAAGAGTGACTTCTATGCCCTGGGGAGGATGCCACATGTAATTGGCTCCATTGATGGGACACGTGTGGCTTTGATACCACCACAGGCACATGAGCAGGCATACCGGAATCGTAAACATTACCATTCAATCAATGCTCTGGTGGTATGTCTTGCAGAAATGACCATCACACATGTGTGTGCCCGTTTCCCCGGTTCGGCACACGATGCCTACGTGATGAGGAGTAGTCGCATCCCGAGGATGATGTCACAGATGCCGAACCAGCGTGCCTGGCTTGTTGGTGTGTACTGACTTTGTACCATTGTGTGTGTTCTGCTATGTTGTTTTCCGCACACATTTTCAAATCGGCTAATGTGCAATTGTCTGTCTGTAGGTGACTCGGGATACCCCAACATGCCGTGGTTGCTGACACCCCTCAGGAACCCTGTGACACCAGCCCAGATGCGCTACAATGAGGCACATGGTCGGACGAGGAGGGTGATTGAGCGGACCTTTGGTCTCCTGAAGAGCCGCTTCCGCTGCCTGGACAAGACAGGAGGGGCTCTCCCATATGCCCCAGCAAAGGTGTGCAAGATTGTCATCGTCTGCTGCATGCTACACAACCTGGCAGTGCGGAAGGAGTTGCCTCTCATCCTGGATGACGATGACCAACGTCCGCCACCTGTGGAAGATCCTGGCCTGGGTCACGATGCCAGTGAAGATGATGATGATGATGATGGTGATGTCCGCACACAGCTCATCACCAACTTCTTCAGCTGAATGTGAGTCTCCAGAGGGTTGTAATGTCAATGATTTGAGTTTGCATGATATGTGTGTGTGGTGCTCTGGTGCTGTTTGAGTGTGGCCATGTGCTACTTGACTGGATGCGTGCAGCGATGTGTCCTTGCAGGTGGTCTGTACTGCCCAACAGTGTTGACATGCTAACTTGGTTTTGTGTAGTTATCTCGTGACATGTATTAGACATGAGTATTGCCGTTCTGTGCTGTTCTTCAGTGGTTTTGACTGTGTGTCATGTCTGTCCTTCACAGGGTGCTGCTGGAGTTGTTTGATCAACTTGGATCCCACGAATCCATGATTCAACTTCCAAGGTGGAAGCAGTCGTTTCCCTACAGGTGATGTGCCACACACCCCTGGACTTTCTATCTTCTGCACTTTTTGACTTTGTGGCCACAGTCAGGTTGGATTAGCTAGCATTTGTAGTGGAAACAACATGTTGCAAATGTGTAATAAACCTGTGCTTCACTTTGGGATGTGCGTTGTCTGTGGTCACACATCTGACTGACATTTGCTTACTGCACCTGTAGTCTAGTTGACAGACTGTGAATAGGTGGCGTGTCTGTGCATTCCACTGTATTTAGTTGCAACATCAGTATAGGTGATGAGTCTGATGGCCCTGGTGTGTATGTGTTGTGTGGCCCTAGTGGTGTGTCTCCCTCATATGTGTCACGTCGCCATGACTGACATGACGGTGTTGGACTTGCTGTAGCAGTTAGCATGCACAGTGTCATTTTTCTGATCACCATCTCCATGACAGAGAGCACGTTGGAATTGCAACAGAGGCAGATATGGTGTATTGGTGAGTTTATTTACATACAGGTGTGAGAATGGTGCACAGGATGGTGGGTGCTGTACATAGAAATTGGAATCCAAAGTTCCCATGTGATTCGGAAGTCTTGGCAGCTGAAATGTCCAGAGTAAAGTCCACAGTCATCTGATGAATTTGGCCAACTAGAGCTCCCCATGTCATGTGGGAGAGTTGGGTTGGCTTCGACAGGGCGTGCAGTTTGCACACAGAGGAAAAGTTCCAGAACAGGTGTTGGCTTCCTGGGGGATGTAGATGGCCATCGGCCTCTCAGTTTGGCCTCCTCGGACGGCCCCTCTTCTTGGGGGGGGACCCTCAGATGCAGGCTGCGGCGGTGCAGGGGACTCTCTGCCAGAGTCCTCCTCCCTCCCTGTGGCATTTGCAGTTGTTTCAGCAGCAGATGTTGTGGGCACACAGGGAGGTGAGGCCATGTTGGTGCTGATCTGGCGGAGGCATGTCAGTATGTCCCTATGCACCGCTGTCAGTTGTTCCAATGTGTCCCACTTGGACTCCATGCCAGACATGTGTGTCTCGACACGTGACATGTGTGTCTCGACACGGGACATGTGGGAGTCCAAGCGGGCATGATGGGCAGCCTGCTGCTATTGTATGTCCTTGAGGATCCCCACTACCTGGCTGACCTCTCCGGTGCTAGTCTGGTACGCATCCGCGATGCGTGCCAGTTGTGGGTCATCATGCAGTCCAGACCCCTCTGCAAAGAGCGACCTATGTCTACCACCCCTCCCACCACCCCTGGCGACATGTGCAGGACCTGCGGTGGCACGCACAGGTGACCGTGGGCCCACTTGGGTGTTGTTCCTGGGCTCGTTGTCACCAGCTCCAGTTTGGGTCTGGGTCCCTGCGCTGTTGTCATCTGTGGTCCTTGGTCTGTCCGTGTTGGCAGGGGTGGCCTGTGTGTTGGCAGTTGTTGGAGGGGTGGGTGCAGGGGGTGCAGATGTTGGTCCTCCTGGTGCTGCATGATGACTCACACCGGAGGGTCCAGCTGGTTCTTCGCCATCCGAGGAGTGCAGAGGCTGATCCACACCAGTGAGCTCAGTGTTCCCCGGAGCCTGGGACAGGGACTCCTCCTCGTCTGCTGCTGTGTCCCTATCATCACCTGTTTTGGGGAGAGACACAGATTGTATGTTATGTTTCTACTGGCATCAATTGTTCAAACACCTGACAGTTGTGACTGTACCTCTGGATGTGGGCCTGGACATTGCATTCTCCTACATTGTGACAGTCAGAGAGTGATATTGGTGTAGCACATTGTCCTGCCAACCTGTGGCATGTCAATGTGAATGTTGAGGTGTGTGCATGACCAGCATTGGTGATATTTGCTTACCATCCGGGCCTCCTTCTCCCCCCAGCCCAGTTATCCCACCATAAAGCGTGCTTCCATTGCAGGGAGTGCAAGTTGTCTTTCAGGATGTCAGTCAGTGGTGTCCTGCTGTTGGTTGTTGCACAGTTCCCAGCAGGGCCTTGTGCTCCCCCAGCAGTACCCAGTATCAGCCATCTTGTGAGTCCTTTTCCACTCCCTGTGATGTGAGCATGGTTCAGGGTGGTGTTGATGGGCCAATTGTGAGGCTGACCAACATCTGTGACTACCACTCCCATCATGCTGTTGCCTCCACCCCCTTCCCAGCATGCCCATCCTTCCTTCCTTTCGACTCTGCTTCCCTGTGGGGTGGGGTGCCTGTGCTGACAGGATGGCTGGGAGTGTTGTCCTGGCAGTTGTTTGGCTACAAGTCCCAAGAGTGTCCCTGTGCTTCACACAGCATAACCCAGGGTGGTGGTTCTTTGTGGGATCTTCAGTTAGGATGTGAGGCATTGCATTCTCCCAGGTGGGTTATGTGGAGTTAGTGTTGAGGGGGTGTGTGAGGGGAGGTGCTTGTAACTATGGTCAGTGCTGTGGGTCCTCCTTCCCACCCAGCCAGATATCCCACCATGGAACGTGCTTCCATTGCAGGGAGTGCAAGTTGTCTTTCAGGATGTCAGTCAGTGGTGTCCTGCTGTTGGTTGTTGCACAGTTCCCAGCAGGGCCTTGTGCTCCCCCAGCAGTACCCAGTGTCAGCCATCCTGTCAGTTGTTTTCCACTCCCTGTGATGTGAGCATGGTTCAGAGTGGTGTTGATGGGCCAATTGTGAGGGTGACCAATATCTGTGCCTACAACTCCCATCATGCTATTGCCTACACCCCCCTTCCCAGCATGCCCATACTTCCTTCCTTTTGAGTGGACTTCACTGTGTGTGAGTGTGACAGCAATGGCAAGATGGCTGACAGTGTGGTCCTGTTGTTTGTTGGTGCCCAGTTCCCATCAGGGCCTTGTGCTCCCCACAGCAGTACCCAGTGTCAGCCATCTTGTGAGTCCTTTTCCACTCCCTGTGATGTGAGCATGGTTCAGGGTGGTGTTGATGGGCCAATTGTGAGGCTGACCAATATCTGTGACTACCACTCCCATCATGCTATTGCCTCCACCCCCCTTCCCAGCAATGCCCATACTTCCTTTCTTTTGAGTGGCCCTCAGTGTGTGTGAGTGTGACAGCAATGGCAAGATGGCTGCCAGTGTGGTCCTGTTGTTTGTTGGTGCCCAGTTCCCAGCAGGGCCTTGTGCTCCCCCCAGCAGTACCCAGTGTGATCCATCTTGTGAGTCCTTTTCCACTCCCTGTGATGTGAGCATGGTTCAGGGTGGTGTTGATGGGCCAATTGTGAGGCTGACCAATATCTGTGACTACCACTCCCATCATGCTATTGCCTACACCCCCTTCCCAGCATGCCCATACTTTCTTCCTTTTGAGTGGACTTCACTGTGTGTGAGTGTGACAGCAATGGCAAGATGGCTGGCAGTGTGGTCCTGTTGTTTGTTGGTGCCCAGTTCCCAACAGGGCCTTGTGCTCCCCACAGCTGTGGCCAGTGTCAGACATCTTTGAAGTGGCTTTTGACTCCCTGTGAGGTGTGCATGCTTCAGTGCTAACTTGCTGGGCCATGTGGGTTTGAGATGTTGATCTGTGACTACCACTCCCATCATGCTATTGCCTCCACCCCCTTCCCAGCATGCCCATCCTTCCTTCCTTTTGACTCTGCTTCCCTGTGGGGTGGGGTGCCTGTGCTGACAGGATGGCTGGGAGTGTTGTCCTGGCAGTTGTTTGGCTACAAGTCCCAAGAGTGTCCCTGTGCTTCACACAGCATAACCCAGGGTGGTGGTTCTTTGTGGGATCTTCAGTTAGGATGTGAGGCATTGCATTCTCCCAGGTGGGTTATGTGGAGTTAGTGTTGAGGGGGTGTGTGAGTGGAGGTGCTTGTAACTATGGTCAGTGCTGTGAGTCCTCCTTCCCACCCAGCCAGATATCCCACCATGGAACGTGCTTCCATTGCAGGGAGTGCAAGTTGGCTTTCAGGATGTCAGTCAGTGGTGTCCTGCTGTTGGTTGTTGCACAGTTCCCAGCAGGGCCTTGTGCTCCCCCCAGCAGTACCCAGTGTCAGCCATCTTGTCAGTTGTTTTCCACTCCCTGTGATGTGAGCATGGTTCAGAGTGGTGTTGATGGGCCAATTGTGAGGGTGACCAATATCTGTGCCTACAACTCCCATCATGCTATTGCCTACATCCCCCTTCCCAGCATGCCCATACTTCCTTCCTTTTGAGTGGACTTCACTGTGTGTGAGTGTGACAGCAATGGCAAGATGGCTGACAGTGTGGTCCTGTTGTTTGTTGGTGCCCAGTTCCCATCAGGGCATTGTGCTCCCCCCAGCAGTACCCAGTGTCAGCCATCTTGTCAGTTGTTTTCCACTCCCTGTGATGTGAGCATGGTTCAGAGTGGTGTTGATGGGCCAATTGTGAGGGTGACCAATATCTGTGCCTACAACTCCCATCATGCTATTGCCTACATCCCCCTTCCCAGCATGCCCATACTTCCTTCCTTTTGAGTGGACTTCACTGTGTGTGAGTGTGACAGCAATGGCAAGATGGCTGACAGTGTGGTCCTGTTGTTTGTTGGTGCCCAGTTCCCATCAGGGCATTGTGCTCCCCCAGCAGTACCCAGTGTCAGCCATCTTGTCAGTTGTTTTCCACTCCCTGTGATGTGAGCATGGTTCAGAGTGGTGTTGATGGGCCAATTGTGGGTGTGACCAATATCTGTGACTACCACTCCCATCATGCTATTGGCTACACTGACTTCACCAGCATACACAGAATTCCTTCCTTTCAGTGAGCTTCCCTGTGAGGTGGTGTTCTAGTGGTGGTTAAATATCTGGGAGTGTTTGTTGGTTCTATTTGTGCCACTGCCTTGCTGTATTTGTTGTTAGGTTTGTACATGTCATGACACAGTTACATATCACTATGAGATGGGAGGTATTGTGTTTGTCTGACTAGCATTCACATCTTGAGATGAATATCTTTTGGTTGCTGTGTATTTGCTAAGGGTGCATGGTTTGCCTATCCCCTTGACTGTGATGTGTGTGTGTTGTCACACCATATTGTGTATATTAGTTGTGTACTCACCAGACTCTGGGATGTCTGTTAGTCCGTATACGCTCACTGGTGGTAGGATGGCCCGCACCTTCTCCTCCCAGGGCCTGAGGTATACTGGTTTTGCAGGAGGGCCACTGCCGGTGTGCTGGCTGAGGAGGTAGTCCTTTTGAGTAGGTCCCGGACCCTCCTGCGCACATCATACCACCTGTTCTGGATGTCTTCCTTTGTGCGCAAACATGGTGATTGTGCGTTCACCCTGTCGACAATCCTCGCCCACATCTTGGTTTTCTGCGACATGGGGGTCTGTTGTACCAATGTACCAAACAACTGTGGCTCTACCCTCAGGATCTCGTCTACCAGGACTTCCAATTCACTATCTAGGAACTTATGGTTCTTCTTTGGGGGCATGGTGATTGATGTGTGTGTGTGTGCAAGTGGGGGGGGGTGAGTGTAGGTTTAGCTGGGTGTGTGTGAGGGTGCTATTTGTAGGTGTGGTAATGGTGTGTGGCTTGTGTGATGTATGAGCTGTGAGTGTGTCTGTGGTTGCTGTGTGATGGTGTTCTGTGCTGGCAGGTCAGTGGAATTTGCAAAGGATCAAGTTGGAGGTGTGTCCTTGTTCCATTTTTTTTTCCTCCCTGTATTTATTGGCTTTGTGGTTGCTTGTTTGGCCCTTTTTAAAAAAAATATTTCCTTGGTGTTTTTGGTGCATGTAGGAGTTGTTCTTGTGTCCGAGTAGGACGCTGCAGTTGTCTGGTGCGATCTTGTCCGACTCGTTCCCGCTGTGTGTCAGCTAGGTTTCATATGCGGCGTACGAGTCGGTCGCGGAGTATTGGGTTGCTTCTGCTGGGTTTTGTATGCGTGTCGGTCGTACGGCTTGTGCTCCGGGCGAGTCGGTCGTGTTTTGCACGCACAGCATCGTACTACGCGGGTCGGAGTTCGCGGGTACGTTTAGTTCGGGTTCAATCCGGGTGCGTGTCGGTCGGTTCGTTTCGCGTGATTTCCCGGCCGGATGGCTTGTTTCCGTCCGGCTCGGTCGGTCGTTTTGTATTCCGTCCGAGTCTGTCGGATTTCACATGCATTTCATCGTACTACCCGGGTCGTACGGCGCCGGTCCGAGTCGGTCGGATTAAATTCCCGTACCGAGTCGGTCGGTATGTTTTCCGGCCCGAATCGGAATCGGCCCCTCTGTGTTTGAAAATACCCCTTTTAGAAAGTAGGTATTTTCTTGTCTAACCATCCAAGCCTGCCTCTGCTAGGTTGTGTATTCCTTGTCTGGAGTGTGAGTGACAGGGGCTGGGGGATTCCAGGAGACAGGGTGAGTCAGCACAGGGCTGAATAGCAAGATCTCATTTTAGATGGGGGGGGAGGAGTTGCACCTGGGACCTGAATAGGGCTGTGCCTTCCCTTCACAATGCTGGTTCCACTTCCTGTGGTGTGTCTGATGTCCCTGGCCTACACTGCAAAAGGAAAGAAGGAGATTTGTCAACAAAGTGCTCCAGGACTGACCAGAACTGGTTTGGACTAGGCAAAGGCCTTTCTGCCTTCAGAGAACAAAGAGAAATTGAGGATAAAAGGGGGACCCAAACCCCAGAACTTTAGATCTCGCTGGAATCAAGGAACCTGCCAAGACGAAGAGCTGGAAGAGCTGCCAGGAGGAGTACTGCCCCTTTGCTGTGTTGTTGCTTTGTTGAGTTGGCCTGCAGCTGCTGCTTCTGCCTTGGGCAGTGAAAGGACTGGACTGAACTTTCTCTACTTGTGCTGAGTATCTCCAAGGGCCTGAACCGAGCTGGCCTCCTGTTAAGAAGTCTCAGGGACTGCAAAGACTTCACCAACCTCTGGGTACCACTCCTGGAACTGCTGTTTCAGTTGCCACAGAGAAGAGGGAACCGCGACCGACTCTGTCAACCAACTCCGTCGCTGGCCTTGTGTCCCGAAGGCACCGCAAGCCGCACCGACTCGCCCTGCACCGTAAGCCTTGGTCTCACCGACTCCGTCACCGAGCCGCTGCCTGCACCGCATCGAGAGACACCGCGACCTGCATCGCCTCGCTTCACCTCGCTGGCCTGGGCTCACCGACACGGTCGCTGCTGGCTCGACACCCGTGACCGACTCGTCACGCACAGCTGTCCGGCCCGGCCAGCGCCAATTCCCGCCAACTGGCTCTGTCGCTCGCATCGCAACTTGCCAGCACTGCATCGAGCACCGACGCGCCCTGCACCGCAAGCCTTGGTCTCACCGACGCCGTCTGTACGATCGTTACCGAGCTGCTGCTCGCTCCGCATCGAGGGACACCGCACCTTGCACCGCTTCCACCTTGCACCGTGACCGCGACGAACGCCACAACCGGCTCTGTCACCCGCACCGCAACCTGCCAGCACCGCATCGAGCACCGCATCGCCCTGCACCGCCAGCCTTGGTCTCACCGACACCGTCTGCACGATCGTCACCGAGCCGCTGCTCGCACCGCATCGAGGGACACCGCACCTTGCACCGCTTCCATTTTGCATCGCGACTACGACGGATGCCAAGACCGACTCGCACGCCTGTGTGAGCCGCACTAAGAAAGGTACTGTGAACGAATCTGTCCCGCTGTTGCTGGCCCGTACGACGCGGTCAGTGGGAACTGCGAGACTCTGTTGTTTTCAGCATCGCGGTAGGCTCGGACCGAGCTACCGACTCGTACAAACTGTGTTTTTCAACGTATTTTGCAACTTAAAGACATTTTGAGAAGTAACTATTTTTGAAGTACTGTATAGTGGATTTTTATCGTATTTGGTCTCGTTTTAAGTATATAAAAATATTGGATATTTTTCTAAACTGGTGTGGTGTCCGTTTGTAGTGCTTACATTGTATTACTGTTGGTTTTGTGCAAATGCTTTACACACTGCCTCTAGAATAAGCCTGACTGCTCGAGCCAAGCTACCAAGGGGGTGAGCAGGGGTTATTTTAGGAGTGTAACTCCCTTATCCTGACTAGGAAGAAGGGTCCCTACTTGGACAAAGGTGCAAGCCCTTGCCAACTAGAGACCCCCATTTCTAACAAGGAGACTCTAAAAAACAACATTGATTGGGCCCCTAACTAGGTGGGTAATTCATTTGGGTGAGCGGGCACCACCACACCATAGAGGTGCTCTTATACGTGTGACATCTGTTCCTTGCTTTAACACAGTCTGTTGGTGATAAGATGTGAGAAGGGCCCCTAACACAGTGGCATTTACCTGGGGCCCGACATTTTTTTTTATCATTCAGAAGCAGAAGGACAGAAATAGAGAACCCCGCAGGGCCTTTTTTCGATATCTATTTATTTTCCTTGCCTGGGCAGTCCCTAGTCCTCTTAGAGCACTGTAGGAAAAGTTGTGACAGCCTAGTCATGACAGACAATCCAATAGTGTTTAAAAGGACGCTTTCATTTTATATGCCTGTGTTTACAATGTTACATACTAGACCATATCGCCTTACAGGCTAGCATGAAACTTAATTAATACATATGTTTTCCTAACTCCCTGCCCTTCTAAGGTCCCACCCATTTCTGCCTAACTGCACCACCCATTTTCTGGTTCTTCCACTTCACCACCCTGCTGTCCTACCAGTCCTTAACAATCTGTCCCTGACCCCTACTACAAACTCATCCTCCTGATCACTCCAATGGACCTCAGTATCCCAAAACTTTCAAGATCTAATAATCTACAACAAGGGTCTCCAACCTTTTCTGTTATAGGAGCTACGTATGTTTAGGGCAAACCATCCAGAGCTACTATTATTAGATTTGTAATAATAATGGCCACATCAGACAAGATTACATTAGCCGCACCCTATGCAAGATTACCAGCAATGGTCACCTCAGTGCAGGGTTGCCAGAAGTGATCACTTCAATGCATCAATCAGGGTTGCGCGAAGCAATGTAAAAAAGGCTTTGACAATTTGGAACACCTTCACATGGGTAATACATAGCAGCCATCGCTGCAATGCCTCTGGCACCAAGGTCATATTAGTAATAAATCTCCTGCAATATCACATGATTTTTCACTTAAATATCAGATTTAAATATTTTATTTTCTGAATAGCTCTGAAAATAGACACATTTTCGTCTCATATGGACACATTTCAATTTTGTACACATATATTAATTTAGCCAAGCAAAAGCTTCAAATTTAGTAGACTGGAATGAACACAGGAGAGCTACTTACAGGTGGGTGGAGAGCTACCAGTAGCTCACGAGCTAATCATTGGAGAACCCTGGTCTACAAGGACATATGCCTCCCCTCCTAACCCTACTTCAACATTTAACCTCAGTGAAGCAGTTCCTGAGCTCTGTAGCCCCATCCACAGATACTGCACAGACTGCTCAGTATTTGTATCCTTGCCACATACCTTCTAGCTCGGACCTAAGATTCCGGTCCTGGGCAACAACTAGCCAATTTTGTAGATACTGTCATTTAGCATCGGTGTCCTAGCATGTAAAATACTATTTCATTCGAATTCAATGATCATGTTCTCCCCTTTGTAAACTTGCCTCACCAAGGGTAACGTTAGGAGTGTGAAATCCACATAATTTGCTTTTGCGTATCTATGAAACATTTTGGGAAAATTACACAAAATGCAAATCTGACATTTAACGCTATGCCCCAAAATGCGTCCTTGTGTCAATTTTTCATTTGAGGACGCATTTGCACTTAAAAATAGTGCAGAGAATGCAATTGCTGCGAAGAACAGTTACTTGTGTTTTGGTCGTTTGTGCTGTTCCCACTCTCCCAATCTATAATTTGGCAGCACACTTCAGTATAATTAGGCAAACGTAGCATAGTGGCGTAATTTCAGGTATTTAGTGTAATGACAAAGTCTCAAAATTATACAAATTACACTGGTGTACTTTACATTTTGCCTAGGTCTAGTAACAATACCAAGAAGAGGCGCTGCTTACCTTTAAATTGACCTTGTAAGGTGTTTTTTTTCATGCGTTACAGGATAATGATGCTATATTTTTTGCCCTTTGATTTTGAATATTCTTTGTTCAGTAAGAGACTGTTTCTGAAAATGTCAAACAAATGAATGTGTTTCACGTGTATTAGGCCACATCCTTCATAACTTCTCTTGTAAAAGGTTTTTACTTACACTTGTGAAGCTGAACTCCTTTTATCTTCGTCCCTTTTACCTCACACTTAAAGCACTGAGCTCCAGGGAGATGATCCGTCAATGCCATCTGCTCCACATGAAATAGTAATGCAAAGAAATGCACGTGAGTACAGGGACACAGGACAGGCCTTGGGTGCCACTGCCTCAGAAGTGTAGGTACTCTCCCTCTCAAAGAAGTGATGGTACTCAGTACCGGGCAGTGCCTGCCCATTTTAAGCACTGGCAGTCAGGATTTATTAAAGCTGGGAGTTCTTTCCCAGGCCTGGGGCAGGCAGGTCTAAAGAGGCCAAAATGGAAGCAGCGGGTGGCGTAGCGACCACCATATTGGCCTGCTCCCCACTGTGAGGTATGGCATGCTGAAGGCCCTTGTTAGTGGCAAGGACGTGGCTGATGAATAATTAAGGCCGGAGTTAGCAGGGGCGGCAAAGGCCGCACCTGGCTCTGGCGACGGTATTCGGCTTCGGAATTATGGTCTCTGGATTGGCTACCAGGGGAGAGCGAGTCAGGCATCCGCCCCTCTACAATTGAAGAGGACATCAGCTGAGACCCACAGCATCAGAGGGAACTGCCCCAGGCAGGCCAAGAGTCAGGAGGGGACAGGCCGCATGAGCGTCAGCAAGAGGAGGAGCGGCTGCAGGTACTGGCCAGCAGATAGCGCTGGAGAGCGCGCTGGTCAGCTAAGTAAATAAAACGTCAGGCCTGCATAAAACTGGACTAGCTCTCTCCTCCTGTAACAAGTATAGCCAAAGCCAATAATAGGTCTCTTCTATGAAAGTGCTATTGGATTTGTGAATGTCTTTTAGCCAGGTTGTACAGCAACGTAGTGGGGCAGCATGGCTAAAAGTTAGAGAAAAGCACTATGAAGTGGCCAGCACTGTCCGTGTCATAGCGCTTTTTTTCTTATGGAGTGTGTGGGGGACAACACGTATAACTGGAGGGAGAGTGTTAAGCAAGAAGCAACATGGACAATGGGAGAGTAAAACAATGTTCTATGACATGGCCTGGGCTGTCTGGGTCATAGTGCTTTTTTCTTATGGCGAGTAGGGGAAGGGCAAGACAGACAACAGGAGAAAGGGTGAGAGGCAAAAAGCAAATAGAAAAGAGGAGGGTGGGAGGTGGGAGGGAAGAAACAACACAGACATCAGGAGGGTGGAAGGTAAGAAGCAATACAGACAATGGAAGAGAACAAGCAACACGGACAACAAGATGGTGGGAGAGATCAAGCAGCACAGACAATCATGACAGGGGAAGAAAAAAGAAAACAATTGCACCTCAATCACAGTGCGAGCAATGGAAGAACACTAATCAAAATGTAGCAATCAGTACTTGGTCCATGCTCCAAATTAAAGAAGAGGAAGTGAAACTGGCACACACTGGCCAATTAGAAGGCAGCAAATATGAGTGACAGTGACTGGTAAACCATTGGCAGGCTGCAAGCCACTTGTTGTATACACTATCTCTCGCAAGCGAGAGCGCATGCAGCGCGGGCATTGTCACAGGCGAAACCTAAAAAGGAGATGTGGTGCTCAAGAAAAAGGGGTCGTAGACGGGAGACAGGGGTACAATACAAAAACAATAGAGTATTTAGAGGACAACAGGAACATGCAGGGGATCCTGTCTGAGGTGTCAGGTAGTGGGAGGGTAAATGTGTTCACACTTGCTATGCCAGGCGCAAGTGGTAAAGGAGGAGCACAATCTTCAGGCAGAAGTGAAGGGAAGGCAGCTACTGTTGTATGACCAGAGCCAAGAGCCCTTTTGAAGCACTCGGCAGACAGGAGTCAGGAAGGTCTGAGTGCTCATGGTGAGTAGGTGTGGATCCCAGTGGAGGAGAGCACCCCAGGACAGGAATACAGGTTGGTGCACCTTATGTTTCCACCAGCACCACAGCAACTTGGGGGATAAAGTAGGGACAAGCATGATATATGAGACTGTGGCAGAGAGCAGTATCAGGTCAGGTCTCAGGCAGCCTGGGAGCACTGATCCAAAGAGAGTGGCCTAGGGTGGCCCTGTCGACAATGAGGGAGCGGTCATCATCGAAAAGTGCACCAATTTCACAGTTAATCGATTGGGTGGAGTATAATGGTAAAGTGGGTGATGGAGAACGCCCAGTGTGAGTGGCTGTTGTGATGAGATGTGGTTTCAAGAGAAAAGGACATTGAATTTGGTTATGAAGAAGAGGAGGAAGAGATGGAGAACAGAGTGGGGGTAACAATGGCATTGGAAAAAGAAGGGAACTAGGTGAGGAGTTAAATGGGGAGGTTCGCTAATGAGAAAAAGAAGCCTTATGTTTTACAGGCCACCAGCCAGGTTTGAAAGGCATGGTTAAAAGGGGACAAGAAAGACGAGAAGAGATTAGTGGCTGGAAATTTGTTGAGGGACACTGCAAGGGAGGCAAGATTGGTCAAAGTGGCAGAAGTGATAGGATGAGGTGGGTTGGGAGAGGGACGGGGGTGTCAAAATGTTCTACTGGGAAGGGTGACAATCAAACAGGCACAGTACGCCAAGATAATTATTGTAAATAAGGTGGTTGGTACATGGGATGCCTGTGGGGGAATTTAGTCTACACTAATGGGATAAGGGACCATCAGGAGTGGTGTGGCTTGAGTGGCCAAAAACATTTGGTTAAGGCAGAGGACAAAGACATGGAGAGTGGTAAAGATAAAAAGAAAGTGTGAAAAAACGAAAATGAGGGAAAAAAATGAATTTGTTAATGCGTGGAAGAGATTACCATGCATGGGGTAACCATGCCGCTGTAGGAACATTTATCTAATGCGATTAAAGAGAAGATATGGAAGGGGGTAATCCTGGATGTTTACAAGTTAGATCAAGCCCATAGAGAGATCCAGGTGAAAGAGGGATCCTAGGAAGAGGCTTGGTAATTAGCCAGGAGACCGAGCTTGCCTGTCACTATAGATACCTGGACATCGGCCTTTCTTATATATATGCTAGTATGTATTGTGAAATATACTAGGGTATATTACAATATATTGACATAATTAAATAGACACAAATGGATTTTGGTGGTTTAGCCTGGTTGAGTTACTTTGAGGAATTTCGGGCCAGATTGAGCCTTTCTCCAGAGAAACCATGTGGTGAGGGTAACAGTAAGCTGTGACTCCAGTGGATGGTCCTCGTGGCCAGCATACAGTCAGAGGATTACCGGTGGACTACAGGCCCTATCTTGAGCTTCCTACCCTTGATGAGGGAGCTGATGGGGGTTGAGGCCAGAGTGTCAATTTAGTGGCATGTTGGACTTTTAACACATAAAGGTTTGAGGTGCAGGGGTAAGCATCCTATAAGACAATGCTTGAGGGAGTCACCAATGCCCTGACAAATTCAGTAAGGGAGGGGAGGGGGCTTGCAATATCAGCAGCAAGAGCTTTTACACCAATTGATAGACAGATGTTGCAAAATGGTTGGCTTACTACATGGATAGGAAAGCTGCGGTGAGATGGGAGTGGGGTTTCAACATGGGTTTTCTTCTGGGATATCAATGTCCTAGGATTAGGAGATTCACTAACAACCTGAAGCCTGCTAGGGCAATGACACATATTGTAATGCAGAAACTACGGAAGGAGGTAGAAGAAGGCAGAATGGCTGATCCCTTTCAAAATTGGCCAATGGAGGACTTAAAGGATTCTCCTGCTGGGCTTTGGGTCTAACTTTTGTTGCTGGAGGTGCAATAGGTTAACAAATTTGTTTCCAAAGAAAATGCAATGTGTAGGACATCTGCCCTTTCTGCATGGTAACCCTGGATGTGCTGGACCCTATATTTTTGCTGGCTTTAGAACTCTGTGCACTTGACCCCTGCTAACTAGTGAAAAAGTGCATGTGCTCCTCTTTTAAACATGGTTAAATTGGCCTATTCCTGATTGACACAGTTATCTTGCCTGTAGGTCCTTAGTATATGGCCTACAAATTGTATCCAAAGACCTGGAAGTTAAATGCTACTAATGGATTGCAACAACTATTGTGCCATCCACTAAAGTGGCAGTGCAAACACGGTTTCAAGTCTTCCAATGTAGCCCAGCTGAAACAATGCAAAGCATGCACTGCAGCATGTCAAAATAAACCCATTTTGACTGGTAAAAACCTCCCTTTTAAATATTAGTAAGCTGCCTCTATGTAGGCCTTGTAGCTCACATGGCAGGGTGCATGGTATTTAAAAGTGGGACATGTAGAATTCTAATGTTACCATGTCTCTACAGTGACATGGGCCCTAAAACCTAGTTTCACTGTGGCAGGCTTAGTTGTCCTATGTAGAAAACCAGAGTACACAATAAAATACTAATAATGATACAAGGGGAAAGGAAACATCTAGAAAAACAATTAAACAATTATTTTGAATAGTTATTAAAAACCCAATTCAATGGTGAAGTGGAATTTTTGATAAATACTTTACACATTGACCTAATTTAAGCCAGTCTGCTCTCAATCAATCAATCAATCAATCCGGTATTTGTAAGGCGCAAACAAATCACTCCTAATGGTCTCAAGGCGCTGGGGGGAGTTGAGAAGATTAAGTGAGCTCTTGCCCAGAATCACATGAAGCTGAGCTGAGCTGAGCTGCCGCCGGTGCCAGGGATCGAACCATGAACCCAGTGCTCCAGAGTCCGCCTCTCTGGCCGCTGCGCCACACCTTTCCGTCTGTGCCATAGCTACTAGGATGTTGAGCTCATGTTAATTTAGTGACTTTTAGGGTTCACTCTGACAAGGGATGTGATTATTCCTTGAGGTGGGTAATCACTCACCCCAAATAATAATCAAATTTCTTACTCAATGGTTCAGTTTTACTCGGTGGATGTGTCTTTTAGCTTGATTCAGAAATGTGGAGGAGGGGGAAAACTGGAAAAATGTGACATAAAGCCGACATTCAGTTGGGTACCAGTTCTCCTATTTTTTTTTTGATTGCTTGGCATTCATTTTAAAAGTGTGTTTCTTGGTGGACAAGGTGTTGCCAGTGGGCTGTGCGATATCATGCAAATTGTTTAACATTTTCAGTTCCTTTTTGCAGTGCTGTTTTGTCCCAGTTTTAGATCATGAAATGGTTATGCATCATCTGGATGATTTTTTTTGTTTGTAGGAGAGAAGCAGACTGGGGCATGTGGTAAGGCGTTAGAGGCATTTGAATTTATGGAAGAAGAACTGGGGGTGCCACTAGCCCCTGAGAAGACAGAAGGGCCATGCACAACCCTTAGTTTTCTGGAAATTTTACTGGATACGGAGGCTGTGGAAGCGACGTTGCTGGACAGTAAAGTAACAAAGTTGTTGATTTGTTAGAGGAAGCAGTGGTTGCCAAGACGTTGGAGTTGAGGAAGCTGCAGAAACTGGTGGATCATCTCAATTTTGCTTGCTGAGTGGTCAGGGTGGGGAGGTCCTTTTGTAGGCAACTAGGTTTTGTAATATTAGGAGCAACACTTCCTCATCACAAAGTGAGAATGTGAGCATCAGCTAGGTCTGATTTGAAGGTGTGGTTGATGTTCATAAAACATTTCACTGGACTTACAATGTGGTCACAGGATGATGAACTTTGCTGGTAAATTCCCATTTTTTCAGATGCAGCAGTAGCAGCTGGCTTTGGTCTGTTTTGCAACGGTGGGTGGTGTTCTGAATGATGGCCCCAACAATGGCATGAAGAGGGGCAAAGCATAGCCTTCTTGGAGTTTTTTCCTTTGCTAGTTGCTTTGGTGTTGTGGGGAAAAGAGTTGGTAAACAAAAATGTTGTGTTTAATGTGGATTACTAGGCAGTTGTTGCATTGGTGAATGGATACAGGAAAAAGACACGCAGTACTCAGATTGCTTCAGAGGTTTCTTTTAGGCTGCTTGCTGTTTAACGCTGTTTTCAGGGCCACAAATGGGCCAGGTGTGAACAAAAACATTGCTGATTCTTTGTCTCATTCACAGTGGAAGAGATTCCGTGGACTGGCGCCGGGAGTGGATGCACAAAACGCCGGTGTTGCAAATAGAGGTCTGGGCCTTGAGGGAAATTAAAAGTATTGCTGGTAGTAGAGAATTAATTGCCGCCATCTACAAGGGGCCACAATGTATGAAAGCTGAATCCCACTGGACCTGTATTTCTTCACTGTTGGCTTAACCAAGCTCTATGGGCTAACCATAAATTGGCTTAATACATACAGATTATATTCATAGACATACTTTCATTGACTTATTTCTTTATTTTTCGTTTTTGTGCAATCATTTTAGACTTATCTTTTATCTGAAAACCCTTTCTATACAGACAAACAATTTTAGTGAGTACAAAATACACAATTCTTCTACAATATAATACATTCTTTTTCTATCAGACAAGAGCCTTTAAAAAGTAGAAGATATACAAATACAGTTCTTTGCAGGTCTTTATCTGTCCCCCAACCAAAAACCATACAATGTCCACTCTCTACTTTCACACTAAAACACACATTCACATACAAATCACATTCATACCCATCCCAACCACATATTACATACACTAATAAATACAACGGGGTGATAGCTTCAGGTTTAGCTGTTGTTGTGGGCTGGGATCTTGTGTCATCAAGTCAACGTACTTTCCGGTTGAGCTTATAAATTGAATCCACCTTCTTCAGGACCACCTATATTTATACGATTCTAAACTGGTGGGTATGTGGGGGATATCTACAATGTAACAGAATAAAATTTGAAATGTCAGCCCAAAATACAATTATTTTAAAGTCAAAGTAGAAAGAACTCCTAGGTTTATCCTGAACAGCGTAGAAGCCTCCACCTGTAGATAAAAGAACCTCAGAAAAACCAGACGAAAAAACTAACAACATATAGGACACTTACTGCGACATACCTTATAGCTCATCAACTGGAAAACTCGAATCTACTTAGTGCCAGTGACACACTAAATGAGAGCAATGTACAAGAGGAGCACTCAAAAAGCACCTGTCTGTGTTGCATGCATGTGCAGAGTTCTAGATGAGGTGTGTTGTGATTAATCACTTTCAAATACCTCATGGTTCTTAGGCAGTATACAACCATTCCAAATAAAATATATGGGAACCAATTCATAATATGTGGCAATTCCAGAACATTGATTTGATTTTTTATGGAAAATAACTGAAGATTGAAACAACAAATGGAGAAATGACTTCTCATATGCTGACTGGCTCCAAGAATATTTAAAATGGAGTCCGTGTGCACTTTACCTTGTGTCGTACCGCAAGGGTCTACTCAATGATACAGACTCCTAAACGGAGAGCAATTTCAACATGCCAAGGGATCCAAGTTGTGTTAGACAATTCATTTACTGGACCCTACAAGGGGAATGAGGTATTGAATACACAAGGGGTGCATAGAGGCAGACATAGTAGGAATTTTTGGCTGGGAGAACACTTTGTAAGACACAGGCAATGGATGATAAGGTGGCGAGAAGAGAAGATGTAGTGTAATTTATAATGGCAATGCTCAATAGAGGTTTGTCTGAAGTAACTATAGCAGGCAAGCTGTCTGATATACCATTCTATGGGAAACTGCTCATGGATATGAGTCTTCCGTGGGTGAGGTGGGCAGATGTATATTACAGGGTTGAGCAAAAGAAAGAGGGCAAACAAGAAGAGTGAGGAACTCCATAGCCGCTGAGTTGCTGGGGGTTATTTTGCAGAAGCTTGGATCAGTTTGCACATTGGGTCTGGTAGCTTCTGTTCTTTAGAAATAGTATATATATATATTTTTTTGTGTTTTGGGGTATGAGAATTATTGGGAAATTTGAATTTCCAAGGATTTGAGGTGGAGGTGGTTGAGTTGCGGATGAAGAAGCAGTTATTTTTGTGGTTATGGCACTCAAAGATAGATGAAAGAGGAAAGGGAAGGTTGGTAATTCTGAATAGGATTTGTAGCGAGTTCTGCCTGGGGGTGCACTGCAGCAGTTTCAGGAGGTTGCTGTGTGTTGTTTTCTGCCATGAAGATAGTAAGCATCTAACGGTGTTTCAGTTGTTAGTGGTGTTGTGGAAAGTTTTGATAATGTTGGGTATAGAGCCTGGTGGCAATGAAACTCACTCATTTTCGATTGGTGTGGCATTGGTAGCACATAGATTGGGATTTGAGCTGCAAGATATTAGGAGGTTGGGCAGGTGGGTGTCTCAATGCTGCAAGTGTTATGTTTGCCAGATTGAGAAGCAATGTTACTGTAGTCTGTAACTAAGGATGTAACTTTTGTGTTCTTACAGGATGGTTGCCAGTCCATTCTTAGCGTTCTTTTCAATAGGGATACGATTTCTGGTTTTCGGTTTCAACTCATTTTCGCCAGTAATAACCACCAACGGAAGAAAATCTATCTTGTCAGTGGAAACCAAACACAATAGGTTTCTTCCACTAGATGGCAGCAGAGCACTGGTAATTATACTATGCAGTTGTTCTGCCGAGAGCCTGCTAATGAATTGGAATGGAGGACTGAGGGAAATGCCATAATACATCCTCCAAAACGGCCTCTCAGGAAGCTGTACCCCATAGGACACATTGAGCCGAATGAAGTTGGGTGGAGTAGATGGCACAGGTGCGTGTCTGCCCTCAATAACCTTATATATTAGTGATTCAGGCACTGAGCTCCAAGCAGTGGTTAACTTAACCTGGTGGTTTCCGGTTCTCGGCTCCAGCACTAAAAGTGTGACAATTCATACTATTCCTGGCTCCAAAAGCTTTAAGAATGGCAGGTATTAGTCATTGTTAATGTATGTTGTATTAATAAACAGCTGTTGTTGTGCTCGTACCTAAATTAGGCAGATAGTGCCACCATGTGGCAGACTGTCATAAGTGCCGGTGCCGAGCACCGCAAACCACCGGCCCAAATTAAGCACTGGAAATTAAGCACGGAATAGGGGAATCCCAAAGCGTAAAAAGCCTGTGAGTGATGAACAGACAGATTCCTATCGGAGAGATGGAAAATATAAGAAGTCTAGCAAAATAACAGGAGCACAGATTGTCTACGGGGCTCAAAAGCATATTTCCGGCAAGTGAATGAATTACACAGCCTGCATGTTACTGAAAGGCAAGGGATACATTGTAGGTTTGAACAGCTCCTTCTGTCAATGCAGCTGCTCCAGAATAGGGCATTATATACAATAAAGATTCTGGGGTCACAAACCTAAACTCCCACTGCCTTAGTGCAGCTTTGCTTCTCTTTGATGTAAAATGTCTCACATGCCCACAGATGAAACACAATTGTGTTCTGTAACGCCACTGGTAACATCTGCTTACATTCTGTTTTGTGCTGATTTCCCTTTAACTGGTTCCTTATTTCTTGTTTAAATAAGAGAATTGTTCTTAAAGCATAGTTGACACTATTTGAATTTACACTTATGTTTTATTTTCCTTACATGATTTAATTTCCAAAGGAAGTACATTTCTTGTCAAGACTACAGTGCATGATAGCACTAGGCAGGATGAGAAGGAAAGGACCTCAGCCCTAGCTGTGTGGTGCACCTGGAAAGGCTTTAATTTCTTTACCTCCACTTAACTCCTTCACTTAACTCCTTTAAGCTGAGTAGCCAATGTTAATTATTCACATCATGTCCCTACTTCATTTGTGCCGGAGGGTACTGGCACTCATTTCTAGGGACAAGACGTTGACTCGGAGCAAGAGAGAGAAAAGCAGGAAGGGAGAAAAAAGAATGTAAAAACAGTGACAAGGGGTAAATCAGGGATGAAAAAGAACCTTTATGTGTGATATAAAGCAATAGGAAATGTAGGGTGGTGGAAAAGAGAGGTATGAGGTGGAATAACATTAGTCTGACTTGGTATTTTGCAAACTGCCTTTTAGCAGTGCCATGGCCGGCTCCTAAAAGATTCTTTGGGCCACTTATTTTGTTTTAACAACATAAAGACTGGCTCCTAAACCCAACACTTAACTTCAAGTCCACAATTTATGCTTACCACAACTTTGTCGACCTCTTCAAAGAGCCAGCCGAGTGTGCATCAGTGCACCTTCATTGCAGGCGGCAAGCAGCAATGTAGTGAAGTTCAGCAAATCCTATATCTCTGCTCTTTCTGACTGATGCTTCCACAAACAGCTTGTCTTATAGAGAAACCACGAGACTTCAGGACAAACCGTTGCCTCTGAAAGCCAAGGTGGGCTAGGGAGGAGTAAGTCAGCTGCCTAGCTGCACCAGGGTATGCCCCCTGAAGTCATCTTTTCAGGGGGCTCCAACCTAATGGAAAATACTATCAAATGTGCCACCCCTATACTTCATTCTGCTTGTACGTGCTACAGTTGTGGTCTCCAGACACTGTCTTCAGGCAGGGCTGGGCTCACTTACGGAGTTTAAATGGGAGAGACTCCATTTTTATATCTTTTTTCAATTAAATGTCATGAGTGAATATTTCCATTGGCTATTGGAAAACACTGGAAAACACTGTCTCAGGTAAAATGTTTGGTTGCCAAAATATCTAAACACAACCAAAGTTTCTCTGAATTTGAAAAAAGCCCCAGAAATCACAAACAAATAAGCACTGAAACACTAGATATAGATTATTGGCCTTTCATTCATTAAATGGGCGATGAAACATGCGCAGAAGCGACTTTTCAGGAGAGCTTTGGGCTTGCAGACTGATTCTTTTGTCATTGATTAGTAGGGTAAGAGTGGAATGAAGTGGGGACAACTGCTGCCTTGGTTTTTGGAACTGTTCTTGTCTCATGCATGCCTGGATGTGCTATTGAATAATTTAAGCAAAAATGACCTTGTTCAGCTCTCGGGTTTAGGTTTGTTGAAAGTGATGAAGTATTTGGACAGTATTGTGAGGACATGGTCGGGTCCTCATGTGGCAATGACAGAGATAGTGCCGAGGAGAGTGAGGTGTGGAGCTTTGAGACATAATACCAATGGAAAAGTCAGACAGATGTGAACTGGGAGGTGTGGCATTTTTGCATAGAGAAAGGCATAGATATATTGCAGCACAGTAACATTGTTCAAGATGATTTTCACTTTCCAGGCAAGATGGGGTGTACCTTTTTAGGTAATGAGCATCGGGTACTTGAAATCAGGGGCATGTTGGCAAAAAGTTAACAGTTTGTTCGTGGTGCTGAAAGAAGGTTAAGAGTTGGTTATTGGAGCAACAGCTGGGGGAGGGAGTGGGGAAGGGTAGAGGAAGTGAGGGGTTTGATTTTTCAGTAGAAAACAAAAATGTTATGACAGAATTTTACGACAGCCGGTATGACCAGAAAAACGTCTTGTCCGGGTTTTTCTGGGTGGCAGGGAAGCACAGGCCTGAGCCACGAAGAGAGAAGGCTTGAGGGGTCGTCAGGGGCGTTGGAGGATGTGACACTTTGAAGCCAATGTTTGGGTCAGGTTGAAAGAACGGTGATTAAAAGGATATTTAGATGGGATATTTCATTGGGGGAGTTTCCTAATCTGTTGAAGAATTAAGGGGGTAGGGGATAGGTTTTGTCAATTTATTAATGAGGTGGGGTTTTGCTGATTGTATTATTTTTGGAATCTCGATGCAGACCCGAACTAATAAAGCGGTATTTTGCTCTCTATCAGTAGTCATGTTTCTTATGCACCATCTTGCCCGATAGGGGATTTAGGCGGAGAGGAGCCCAGGACATTTCCCCCACCCCTGAGGTTTTTCAAGCCAGGGGCACATTCCAGGTGGGAATATAGAGGGATAGGGTAGGGTGCCAGGCAAAGGTCAAGGAGAGCTTGGCCTCTTACCCCTGGTGCTGAGATTCTTTGTGGAGGGGGTCTCACCTGGCAGTTCGGGATGGCCTGTTCCCATGAGCAGCAGGGTCAGTAACTGATTTGGATAAGGCGGGCCTTTGTCTCGAGTGGCATGGTGAGTATAGTATGATGGACTGGAATGCGGCCCAAGCAATTGCCAGTGCCTGAAATTAATTCAAGGAATCCATCATCACCTTGATTATTTTGCAGTTGTTACTCTTAAGTGCGATGGGTATGCCCAGACGTGGGTCCCGTCCTGACTGTAGGTAACAGTGCTATATAATGCAAGTCAAGTTCTCCCAGCTACCTTACTTTCCAAGCCATGCCCTACTGACGAGCCCCACGAAGGGTGAAACCTGTCTGGGGTTGCTTATGGTCCCTTCTGGAATGGGCCTTTTCTGGCAGTTCGGGATGAACTGTTCTCATGATGCGCAGGGTTGGTACTGATTTGCATAAGGAGGTCCTTTGTCTAAAGTGGCATAGTGGGTGAAAAACAATGGATTGGAATGCGGTCCAAGCAATTGCCAGGGGTTAAGATTAATTCAAGGATTCCATCCGTCACCTAGTTTTGTTGCTGTGATCCTGGATGGAGCAATTTTGGGGCTGGACCTCCCACTACAATCCACCCCCCTTTATAAGGTTTTCCTTGTGGATCACAGTAGGACTTTATCAGTCATGGTCAACGGGCGCTTTGTTGGGGTATACCTTCCAGGTGTGGGGCTGGTTTCCTTGTTACTATTAGCGCAGGTGCTAGGGAAGGACAGGCCTCAGCCATAAAGACGGAAGGCTTGGAGGTTCGACTGGTGATGGGGGAGGAGTTGGAGGATGTGGCACTTTGAAGGCAATTTGTGGGTCAGGTTGAAAGGACGTTTGGATGGGATTGGATATTGGGGTTATTTAATTGGGCGGGAAATTATATTTGGGCGGAGGTTTAAGTGTGGGAGGGGAAAGAAGTTTTGTCAATGTATTAATTAGGAAGATGGGATTTTGCCGATTGTAGTGTTTTTGGAATCCAGCAGCAGGGCTATCCTAAAACGTGACCTTTTACTCTCTGAGAGTGGTCCTGATTCTCATGTGCCATTTTGCCCGATGGTCATCGGACACTGGTCAGATGATGTGTGTCTGTGTCTCCGTGGGCTCCTGTAGTATTGCAGAATAAAGTAGCTTTTCATTTCCACTTACCATACCGTCTGAACTATGGAGAGCTCCTTTACCACAGATGCGTGCACGTTTCTCAATATAACAACACAAAACCCATAAAAGCAGTAACAATTGAGACAACAAAAGTTGATACATGGAGCTGATCCTTAAAACGTCTATAATTCCTTCGGTTTCCTTTAACTCTATAACGCACTTTTTGGTCCTGCCACAAGGTGGCGGACATTAGCAAGATTTGGTGATGAGTGAGCGCAGAGTCTAAAACTTTTTTTTCACCATAGAAGTGAAAATAATGTATGACAGTAGTACATTACTCCAGGGGAATGTTATGTTACTAGGTATTTGTACAGATGTTTCCCCGATTAACATGGCATTATGGGTTGTCTAGGATGTGGTTAGAAGTAGGACTTCTTGAAGAAGAGTCATATTTTCATGTGCTCTCTTTCCTATTTCCAGGGTCTAGGCGTCTGTCCTTAGGTTACATTTTTTTTGTTGTTGCAGATTTATATAGCGCGAACTTGACCCGAAGGTATTGGAGCGCTTTACATGAGCACCAGTTACGTTACACAAGGACACATTCATTTTTTTGGCAGGCACGGGGAGATTAAGTGATTTACCCAGAATCACAGGATGTGGAGTCGACCCCAAAGACAGCAGTCTATGAGACCACATCCTCTCCCCCGGAATGATTATCCCTGGGCCGATATGTCCCTGTCCACTTTTAGTGCCTCCATTGTCCGGTTTTAGGTCTGGCTTTGTGGACTATCAGGGCCGCATCAGCTTACTTTCTGAAAGAACCAGTGCTAGAGTTTTGCTCAGAAGCGACCGTCGCTAGGGGTGCCAAGTACCAAGACTGTGTGGTCTCATTCCATCTCATGCCGAAAGCCCCTGGAATTACGCGACCGGGGAAGGCCAAATTATGCTTCGGGGTTAAGTAAATTATGCTGCAAGAAAAGGCTAATTATGTGGCGTAATAGCACATTTTTTGACAGTATTACTTCATTATTTTGTTGTTTTTGTGGTCTGGCTTGACAGCGCAGCTGTCGCCAGATAATTATGTGAACATAATTAGAGAGGGGCTTTGGCCCACGCCCACATGTTGGGACCTAGGAGTACATGTTTTGATTGGGCAGTAGTTGTGTGCTTCCACAACAAATAGCTTGCCCTCCACACATCTAAGATAATTTTGTTTATTTTTCCAGCTACCAAACTTGAACTTTAAGGGGCACACACACATGACATTGGAATGTCATTAAAGTGTATTAGATAACTAAATGATTTATGTTGTTTTTCTCTGGTAGCAGCACAGATGGGATGCATGGACGTTGATTCATCAAAATGCCAGGGGTAGCGGAAGTGACATTACATGCCATGTAACCCCCGCATTATGTCACAGGAAGTGACATCACATTAACTTTGGCCTGGTGACATCACAGGAAGTGACATCACCTGCCCTTTGACCCACACTGATGATGTCACAGGACGTGACATCTCAAGGCATTTGACCTGATGACATCAAAGAAAGCTACATTGCATGACCTTTGGCTTGGTGCTATCGCAGGAAGTGATTCAAAACTAACTCTTGGTTACTAACATCACATACAGGGGCTGGAAAATCTCTACAGATACAAAAGAAGAACCCTATAAACAGACAAACTTAAAAACCTATTGAAAATGGAGCTGCATACATTGTTTCAGGTAGTATCTTCAGATATACAATTAAGATAATGTAGCATTGATTAAGAACGTATCAAATAGTGTACAACAATGGAAAATACGCTAGTCATGTTGAAATCAGCCATTATCAATATCAAATAACTTATAAAGTGGGAAGGTTGATGAGTCTATAATGTTCAAAATAAGTTCACTTTATCATTTTTTTAGAAACCAAGATTTTCCATGTAATTAAATCTCAGTCTTGGAACGTAGGTAACAGTGCTATATAATGCAAGTCAAGTTCTCCCAGCTACCTTCCTTTCCATGACATGGTATACATACTTCGAAACCTGTGGAGCCATTAACCCTTTCCAGTTTTACTATCATTAATTTATTCTACAGAAAACATGCACATCACTGGTATAGTACTTCTGTTGATCAATAATATGCTTGTTCTGCATTAGCATACCCTACCAGCAACAAACATCTTATCTAACAGCCAGAATGCCCAAAGGCATGGATGCTTGCTTTACAGATGCAGATCTTACAGTCCGCATTTCAAAATGACTCCATTAATCACTGCTCCTAAAGCAAACCTTTCCACATTTTCAAAATCCATCACACACACACACAACGAATCATACATGTGTAAATCAGTGTATAGAAAATGTTACATAAGGCAAAGGAGACTACAAGGTGTAGGATTCACAGGCCATCCATACTGGTAGGCACTTTTTAAGAGTGCATGGTCCTCTGGAGAAGCACAAACTCAGGATTCAGAACATAAAACAGTGGTTGGGGTTGACTTTAATAATAATAATGTATTCATAAACAAACAAACCTTTCTTAGCCACATCAGGATAGAAAGACTTGGAACAAAACATAACTTTCTAACCTGTACCATGCAGCTTGCATGCAGTTCTTAGATGGCAGTTCATAGCTCACTGTGCTAGATTACAAATGTAACTTATGAACTGCATAGTAACAACAGAATCTCTGTGACAAAAGCAGTAACCCACTAAGCTATCCACATAAAATATTGTTCTTTGATATGCATGGTACACGTTCTTTGCAGCAGGCTTATTAACCCTCTACGCTACCTTAGATAAGTGAAAACTGCCACTAGACAAAACTCCCCTCTGTCTCCTGCAGGAACATTAATAAATCACCAGAGTTAACGTGACACTTTTATTGTTGCCAGAAAACATCTGAATATATAGAGAACTTTGCTGTGCATTTAAAACTGCTGCACTGCTACAAAATGGGCCCCACTAACAAAACCTGCTCCCTACCCATCCAGCCTCCTGGGGAAATACCCACTTGTTGCCCGGTAGGGCCATTCCGGCCTTGGTAGTGTTCAAAATAGACAATATCTTGTTGGCCTATCCACCAGCACTGACCGGTGGGCCCCTGCCATGGCTACACGGATGCAGTGTTTGACATAAAAAGTGGCATTTCTTGTGTTATTCACATTACCTAAACTATGGCTAGACCACTAGAAAGGTTGAACCTGATATGTGTGCTCTTTAACAAACATTTCCGAAGTTTTGCAGCAAAGCATTGGAAAATCTTGTGTCAACTCCAAAAAGAGATAATCTGATCCTTCTTGTTGCTTCTGTTAGAGGTTTGCCTAGGACCCGCAGCTCACATGATTCACAACGACTGGCGCCACAAGGTGAGTTGGAGGGTCGAGATTCTAGTTGAGTCGATGTGATCACTCAGTCAGTGTCACTCTCACACTACCTGCCCCGTGGTCGGCTAAGGTTCTACTGTCCGACTCAGTCAGAGAGTGACAATTAAGTGAAGCAAGTCACTCACTGCCCAGTTGGGACTAGGATTCTGATCCCAAACTTGCGTTGACACCAGTCATTCACTCTAGAGACTAGTGGCACCCAGCACCCATGCCACACAGCAGGCACAAGTCTGACTCTGACTCCAAGGCCACGACGCCTGTCACACGTTCCTTGCAGCAAGCATATTAATCCTTTGCGCTACCTTAGATAAGTGAAAACTGCCACTAGAAAAAACTCCCCTCTCCCCTTGCAGGAACATTAATAAGTCACCAGAGTTAACTTGACACTTTTATTGTTGGCCGAAAACTGCTGAAAATACAAGGAACTTTGCAGTCCTTTTAAAACTGCTGCACTGCTACAAAACCGGCTTCACTAACAAAACCTTACCCCCACCCTTCAAGCCTCCTTGGAAAACGCCCGTCTATCTCCCAATGTCCGGTATGGCCATTCCAGCCTTGGTGGTGTTCAAAACAGACAATGTCTTGTTGGCCAGTCCACCAGAGCTCACTGACCGGCGTGAGCATGCTGTGGCTAAATGGATGCAGTATTGGACATAAAACAATGGCAATTATTGTGTTATTCACATTACCTAAATGATGGCTAGACCGCTAAAAGGGTTGAACCTGAAATGTGTGCGGTTTAACAATCATTTCTGAAGTTTTGCAGGTCATTTGAAAATCTTGTGTCAACTTCAAAAACAGATATTCTTATCTCAATTTACTTGTTTCTTCTGTTAGAGGTTTGCCCAGGGCTTGCAGCTCACGGAGTCACAACGACTGGCACCACCACAAAGGAAGTCGGAGAGTCGAGTCGATGTGAAGACTTGGTCAGTCTCACTCCTACATGACCTCACCTGCCTTGCTGCCCACCCGAGGTCTGACCATCTGACTCAGCCAGAGAGGAACAATTAAGTGAAGCAAGTCACTCATGGCCCGTCCTGAACTTGAGTTGATTCTAGTCATTCACTCTAGAGTCTTCACACCCAGCACCCACGCAGCAGGCAAAAGTCTGTCTTGACTCCAAGGCCGCACCGCGTCAGCATGGCTTTTATTGCTGCCCGGGGC
Organism: Calotriton arnoldi; assembly: GCA_963921515.1. Lineage (NCBI taxonomy): Eukaryota > Metazoa > Chordata > Amphibia > Caudata > Salamandridae > Calotriton > Calotriton arnoldi. Next base: position 562,817 of record CAWUFW010011588.1, on the reverse strand, counting down.
CTGACCAATTATTTATGTCAGGGCCGTCATATTTGGTAGAGCTTTCGCGCTACCAGATTGATAGCCTTGGGACCCGGTTGGCGGTCCCAAACGCGGTGGTACACATACCGCACCAGGCACCACGTCCTCAGCTAGGCTAGAGTGCAGCAGGTGTGCGCTTGCGCTTACACACATGTGCTGCTAGCTGCGGCACGTGTAGTCACTGTCCAATCACGCCCAGCCATGCTGTGTGCGCCCCGTGCTCATTCACTCAGCTACCTGGCCCAGGCCCGCAGCAGATACAAACAATGTATCAAATCAAGGACTGTGCTGGCCGGCCCGGGGTCACCATAGCAACGAGTGAGACAAGTTCTTTGCCCCACCCAGGCCCAACTTGCAGGCCATCATGATGTCTCTTCAGGCAGAGCTTTTGCACAGCAGTGCAATCAAGCACTGCTCACACTCCGGCTGATTTTATGCCACCAGAGTACTTGCCAAGGCTGACAAACAGCTGGGGGTCTAAAGCAAGGTGGCAGGGGTCACAACAAGTGGCTTAGCGGGTCGCAGTTACAACCGCTGGTGATCGTTAATTGATGTCTATGAGGGGAGGAGGGCAGTCATTAACGTTCATGGATTTTTAGGTCCGGCTTGACAGTGCAACTTTCACCTGACCTTTAAACCTACACCAATATTATTATTATTATTGACAAATGCTTACCTATTCCCAAGCTATTTATTTGTAAGGTTTCACCTTACCAAACAACATTCCTTTAAAGACAGACTTAATGGCATTGTGAGTGCTTGTTACGCTTGCTAACACTGTATAGGCACTTCATTAGTACCAGTTTAACACCAAAATATAGCAATGAGTAACAGAAAGGTGACCAGTCAACCGTTGCAAATGGATTCCACTGCGCAGCAACATGTCACCGCATTTCTATTAATTTTTCAACTGTTTGAGCTAGAAACACAATTTTTGTTGTTGAAATCTGTAGTTTATGCAGCAGTTGGTGGATTTTGTGGCAAATGAGTCAAATCTATAATTATGCACAAAACGCTGCAGTCACACATTTGCATAATTCCAGTGGCCCTGCTCATGCTTCTTTAATCTACCACCTTACACTTTTGCCTCTTTATCTCATTGTTGCAGGTCCTTTTTCATCCCTGCTCTCCAGGGTCGGACTGGAAAAAAAATAGGCCCAGGCAACAAAATAAAAGTGGCCTTCATTAGCGAACCAGATAGCTAAAAAAAAAAGGGGTCCACATTTGTAAATTCGCCGAGATTTTCACTTGTAAAGTCACGCTGTATGGATATTTTGCTCAGTATGAAAGATTGCGTACATTTCTGCTTGCTGTGGGCAATGCTGGTAGTAATATCAAGGATATCTACAGCAAAAACCAGCAAATCAGGGCACCAAACAGGCCCATAAACTGCTAGATATTTAGCCCACACACTGACCTGTCAAACCATCCCCTCGGGCACTACCTGATTACCTTATAGGCCAGTCTGACACTGCATCTCTCTCTTTGTCACTATTTTTCCTTCTTTATAATGAAAAGTTATGACAAAGCCAGTAAGTCTGACGTACTTATTGGGAAAAGCATGGGACTCTTCCTGTTCCAGCAGTGGTGGCTAAAAACCTGGGTGTGATTTTTGTTAACATCTTGACTTTTGAAACCCAGATTAACACAACAGTGAGCTCTTGCTTCTGCATAATTAAGATCTTGAAGAAAATGTTGCCTTTTCTCCCAAAAGAGCGTAGGGTGTCAGTGGTCATTGCACTTATCATTTCTTGCTTAGACTACTGTGATGCCCTGTACCTGAATACAAACCAGTACTTATTAAACAAGCTCCAAATCATCCAAAATGCAGCGCCACGTTTGGTTCTGGGTCTACCCAAATATTTCTCTGTTAGGGAAGGTTTAAGATCTCTAAATTGGCTGCCAGTACAGAAGCAGGTTTCATTTAAAGTCCTTAGCTTGGTTCACAAGGCTCTCCATTCTCAGGGGTCAACCCATCTCAAGACGACCTTTAATTGGTATGCTCCAACTAGGCCTTTGAGATCAGCTGGATGCTGTAAGGTGGTAGTTCTTAGGTATAGGAAAGTTAGGTGGGGGGAACGGGATATCACAATGCCAGCCGCCAGGAGTGGAACTCCCTCCCGGAATACATCAGGAGCATAAACTGCAGAGCAGCGCTGGGATTGACTGAGCGGGCTGAAAAGACACCCTGCTCAGGCCATGGAGTCTGTGGGGTTTCTCCAGCCCGGCTGCTCAATGCAGCTGGGCTGGAGAAAACCTAAGTGCGTATGTGTGCTTTGATCGGCCTGAGACGACCGGCCAAACACACATGAGCACTTAGGGAGTAGAGTGCACGTAGCACTCCTCCTCCCCCCTCCCATGCCTAGGCCCCGCCCCTCCCTACAGGGCTGGCCAAGAGCTGGCAAATGCAAAATAAAATGATGCAAGAACATCGTTTTATTTTACATTTGCTGGCTCTGAGCCAGGTAGTGGGGTGACGCTCCTCCGCCATCGCGGAGGAGCCACCGCTGCCAGTCTCTCTCTCTGGCCTAGTGTCTCCCGGCCCCAGCCTATTTTGCAGTGTTGTTGTACCCTATCACAATGTCTGTACATTCCTACTGAAGTGCCCATGTGTCCCTGTCTGAGTGTCATTCCCATAAGCATCCTTCTTTACGTAAGTTTTACGCAGAGTGTTCTTGTCTCCCGCGTGAGTTGTGCTCTCTACAAATGCACATTGCATAACAGGTCTTGTGCTGAGACACAAGGAAGAAATCGACATCCCTAATAGAAACTACCCTGGATAGCATAAGTCCATATCAAATTATTGAACATTTCCCAACTTCTTGAAACCAACATTTTAACATACTTATATTTACCTTCAGATATGTTTTGTCTACATATGTTCTTTAAGATGATTTATTAACCAACTAACACTTTAAAATGTTTCTTTTATTCGACAGGGTTAAGTGTTAGTCAGTCAGCATCAATGCATTTAGATGCTTACTTTTCTTCATCAGGTTCACTCTTTCCCAATGCCCTTTTTTCGCAATTAGGATTTCTGTTTTGGAAGAGTCCAGTTTTAGGTGGTTACTCAGTATCCACTGATTGACAGCTCAAAGGTAGGGGTCCGGTCCCAAGGCCTTAAAGTCCATGAAGTTGTCTAGATTTAGGATGATCAGGGTCTTGTTACTGTCAAAGCTCAACTTGAAATCACAATCAGTGACTGGTATGGGGATAAGGGATCATGGTTGGATTATCGTAGCCCTTTCAGCTCTGAAAGCAGCCCCTAGCAAGTTACCTGGCAAATACAGATTGCCAGATTGGACAGTCCAGCACTGGCTAGCATAGTTGTAGCAGCAAATATAGAAAAGCTGCGGAGATTGAGAAGTGGGCTGAGCTAGGTGTTGATGGGAAGAGGTGCAATGTCTGAGCCTTGATTGTCAGTGCTGAGCGGAGGTGATGTGACAAGCACAGGTAGATAATGCTGGATCTGTCAGACAGGTTAGAGGAAATCCATTCTAGAATGGTTTCTGTGATGCCAAGCCCCTCTAGTCTCAATAAGAGCATGTGGTGGTGAACTGTGTTAAAAGTTGATACCAGATCCAATCGAATGAGAGCAAAAACTCAATTTCTGTCCACTGTGACCTTCAGGTCGTCCCAGGTGCAAATCTTCTTCTTCTTCATTAATGACCTGGTGGACATCTTGAGGCTGGCGGAGTAGGTGCCGGAGGTTAAATAGTTGTTGATAGTGGTCCTTGGACGGATGTCAACAGTTGTTTAGAGTAGGATGTCCTTGAAGGGTTGAGAAGGGCAGTTGTCTGACGATAGCCAGCTGGTCTGTTTACTTGGATCACCTCATTGAATTCAGAGACTGTGAGTTGGTTAAACAAGTTTAGAGTCTGATGTTTGTCAGTGGTTGTGCCTTCTTCATCTTGATATGAATGGGTATGATGAAGGGTCTCTTGTTTCTGATCGAACAGCATTTTTGCCTCTGAAATTAAGTGGTCTGCAATGGCGTTATGGAAGTCCGGGACATGGTGTGGGATTCACAATGCTGCACTCTGTGCTGCTAGATTCTGCTCCTTGACCACACATATGCATAGCAATACATGGAATGGGACGCTCTTCATCAGGAATAAAATCACCAAACACATTCATCATAGGAACCTCTGCTCTAGAGTGGCACCTCGCCTCAAAATAACAAGATACAAGAAAACAACCATGGGTGGCACATCCTTTTCTGTTCAAGCAGGCAAAATATGGAACTCTATACCCCCAACATAAGATCCACCGACAACCACCTTATCTTCAGAAAACTACTCAAGAATTGGCTCTTCCCCACATAAGCACCATACGCAAACAGAAATATACAGCATATCCCTCTGTATATAAGCATTTATTTGTACTATACATAGATACCTATATATGTGTATTGCTTTGTATAAACATGACAAATAATTATGTTTTAAAAAAAAAATGAATAAATAAATTTTTAAGTACAACACTTGAAAACCAGAGTTTATCGAATGCATCTTTAAACTACTTATACTTACTTCCTTTATGCATCTATATACCTTCCATGTACTTGGATCTATGTATTTATTACTTTCCTCCGAATAAAAGCATATTCAATGCACTACCCTATTTCTCACCCTATACCTCTATCAATATCTTTAATCTACATCTACTTACTTCCTTTATGCATCTATAAACTTTCCATGTACTTATGGATCGATATATTTATTAATTTCTTCTAATTCAGCATATCCAATGCACTACTCTATTGCTCACCCTATACCTCTCTGAATATATCTTCTACCTCAACTCTCTGACTCATCTCAAACCTCTTTCTACTACTCTTTCCAATGCACTACCCTATTTCTCACCCTACACCTCTAACAATATATCCTCTACATCCACTCTGTCATTCATCTTAAACCCCATACCACTACTATGACCCCCAAAATAGCCCTTTCTAGACTCTCCCCTCCTCTACCCCTCCTTGCTCCATCTGACACCTCTTTAACTATACTGATCTCCCAAAACAAGTCTTTCTAAACTCTTCCCGCTGACTCTTCCCCTCCACATCCCTTTTCACTCATCCCAGGCCTCCCACTACTGCTATGACGTCCAAAACAAACAAAAAAAATAAAAAAATCTAAATCCTTCACTCTTCTATCCCTCCACTATCCTGTTCAATCAAATTAACAGACTAATATGTCCACTTATCAATTTTCATATGTCACTATACTAATTCACCACTAATCCTCTATGGGTTCCGAGTAGAGTGCTACTCACCGAAAACAGCGCTTCGACACCTCATTAGGGGTAGCAAGCACTATATAAATGCAACCCCTTTTCCCCTCTTCTATCCCTCCGCTATCCTTCTCAATCCAAATAACTGACTAATATCCACCACTCAAATTACTTTCATATTTCACTATACTAATTCACTACTAAACCTTTATGGGTTCCGGAGTAGCGTGCTACTCGCCGAAAAAGCGCTTCAACACCCCATCAGGGGTAACAAGCGCTATATATATATATATATATATATATATATATATATATATATATATATGTGGTAAAAAAATAAATAAAAAAAAGAGAGAGAGAGAGAGAAAAAAAAGAAAAAAGAGACAAAGAAAAAGAAAAAGAAAAAATGGTGGCAAAAATACTCCATCAAAAGTGATTAAGGTTGCTAGTCTAGTTGTTTAAAATGATTGACACTAACAAGGGGTTAAGCACGTTGCACTTTATATAATGTTGTCTAGACACAAGGGACTCTATGGTCCAGTAGAAGGCTAGTGGTAGCCGAAACGCGTAGACCGTCCATTTTGCTATTCTTGCACAGGGTGTGTATGTAAAAAAGAAATAAACAAACTTATTTCATCCTGCAGTAGTGCCGTGACTCTTGCCTGGGGATACCTTTTTTTTTTTGGTGAGAGAACTGTGAAATATATATATATATATATATACATACATACACACCTCTGTCCCTCTTCTATCCCTCTGCTACCCTTCACAGTCCAAATAACCAACTAACATATCATCCACCACTCAAATTACTTTCATATTTCACTATACTAATTCAACACTAATCCTTTAATGGGTTCCGGAGTAGCGTGCTACTCGCCAAAAAAGCACTTCAACACACCAACAGGGGTAACAAGTGCTATATAAATGCAAACCTTTTTCCCTCTTCTATCCCTCCGCTATCCTTCTCAATCCAAATAACTGACTAACATATCCACCACTCAAATTACTTTCATATTTCACTATACTAATTCAACACTAATCCTTGGGTTCAGGAGTAGCGTGCTACTCGCCCAAAAAAGTGCTTCAACACCCCATCAGGGGTAACAAGCGCTTTATATAAATGCAACCCTTTTTCCCTCTTCTATCCCTCCGCTATCCTTCTGAATCCAAATAACTGACGATCCTATCCACCACTCAAATTACTTTCATATTTCACTATACTAATTCAACACTAATCCTTCTTGGGTTCCGGAGTAGCGTGCTACTCGCCGAAAAAGCGCTTTGACGCCTCGTCAGGGGTAGTAAGCGCTATATAAATGCAATTACAATACAATAGGAATGTGTTTGGAACACTGACAATAGACACAACTTGTCATCTTTGCTGTAAGATTTGTTCCATTGATATTCGAATGCAAAAAATTCTTATTTTATCTTTTTTATGTCTTTGTTGAGCCAGATGTCTTTGGTTGATGATCTGGGCACATGGACATCTTGAGGTGAACATAAATGCCCAAGCCTGGGGCGAGCCTTCTGTAGAGCGTATCTGTTATATTCTGGAGATGGGATTGCTGGTAGACAAGAGTGGAGCACTCAAGGGTTTGAGTTTGTTCCAATTTTTTAGGAGGCATTGTGATTTACTGTTCATGTACCAGATGTTCTTGTGGGGATGCTGACAATGCAGGAGATGTGGTGGTGGTCCACAGTTCCCTCCTGCGGTGATGAATCCAGGAGGTTTGTCACACAATTGCCGAGGCACACTGAGTTTTAATCCAAGCCAGTGAAGCTAGCTTTTATCATTGGTCACGATATAATTGAAGATCACAGATCAATTCACGGTTTTCTTTGTTTTGTTCTTTATTGTTCTTTTTAGAAAAATATATTATATATACAAGCAGCCGACACGTGTTTCGTCCAAAGGACTTTTTCAAGGCTAATATGTATAGATATATCAAATAATGGCTCCGTGATCAATAATATGAAGACCTGCTAGGACGTAGAAATTCCATGTCGTATCTCTACTCATGAGATTTACTGTGTAGATCATTCTTTTACTCCAACCATTAATTTGAAGAGGTCATGATAAACCTTTGGCTTTGTGGTTTTCTGGAGTACGTTTTCTGCAGTAGCACGTGGAATAAAAGGCAAGATAAACGTTCAGATGCAGAAGGCAAATGAGATGCCTCCCAGCATGTTGGCACAGCACTGGTGATCACGGAGCCATTATTTGATATATCTATACATATTAGCCTTGAAAAAGTCCTTTGGACGAAACACGTGTCGGCTGCTTGTATATATAATATATTTTTCTAAAAAGAACAATAAAGAACAAAACAAAGAAAACCGTGAATTGATCTGTGATCTTCAATTATATTGTGACCAATGATAAAAGCTAGCTTCACTGGCTTGGATTAAAACTCAGTGTGCCTCGGCAATTGTGTGACAAATTATTGGACTCCAGAGGGGATTTGGTCTCCAGTGGTGGTTGTTTTTGTTTTCCAAAGGCAGAGGAGGACGTTTTGCCTGAAGAGCACCTAAAGTACATTGAGTTCTTTAAAGTATTTTTTCAGACACATAAGATAGTGGATGTGCATGTTAAATCTGGCAGCTTCTGCCTTGGTTGTTTTGTGAAATAGTTCTATGAATCCAGGAGGTCTCTGATGGAAAGTTACACATGTGAACAGTATTCTCCAGAGGGGTTCCTCGCGGATTACTTGTGGATGATATGTCATCTCCCACAAGATTTTAGTAATGAACAACAGGTCCGGTCTTGAGTATGAGACCACGTTGTAGATATGAACTTTGTTTTTGTTTGTAAATTATGCATTGATCATGAGATGGCTCAGAAGAAGGGGGTAAGGGGGGCCGGGCGGATAATGGAGAAGGAAGGACGCTTAAGAGATGTTGACGTGGTAATGGGAGAGAAGGTGAATGAGGAGAACTGAAGAGGTGCAGAGATCAAACATGTACAAATGGGGGTACGTTAGGGGTGAAAGGCCAGCCTTTTTGCTCCAAGAAGTGGAACAGTCTTAACAAGGTAAACCTGGTCTGAAGAGTCCTTGCGATGGGGTTGGTTAGTGAGGCAGGAGAGGTGGTTGCTGAAGAGGACAAAGCGTGTTGAAGTTGTGAAGAGGAGGGGAGGCGGTGGTGAAAGGCGAGGACCGGGTTCAGACAGTTTGGGGAGGTGTGGGAACGATAGCATGGCCCACACCTACATTTGGAGGGGTGCAGTTTGAGTTGAGCTCGGGGGCGTTTGGGGGGGTACGAGGTTTAATTGGGTCTGTAGTGCCAGAACAGAGGCAGCAGAGCAATGCATTTGGAGAATGCAGGAGGCTGTGGGGGTGAAAGGGGCGGTAATAAGAGGGTTATGCAGCGCATGAACACTGGAGAAGGGGTTATAGAGGATGAGATTACTTGGTGAAACACTTTCACTACATTCCATCATTTGGGGAACTAGTCAGTTTGTGATTGCCTGACTTGATAAGTTCGCCTCTAATGACTACAGGCCCTCCTCCTTATTCCCTCTGTGCTCCTGTTCTGTGTGCTATTTACCATATGGAATGTTTCAGGCAGGTATTTAGAGTAATGTATTAGTGTAAACAACAAACCTGGACGGAGTCCGGCGAGAATGACAGTGGAACAACACCTAAAGACAGGTAAATGCGCATTAAACTTGAAAACAAGCAATCAAAATGACAATGTATTGAACAAACAAGTCAATATAATAAAATCCTGCTGTCTTCCTATATATGAAAAGAAAGTACATATCTGAAAGGGCAATGAGGCTTTAACAGTGAGCAGCTGGACCACGTGTACCAGAATGCACTGGTGATAAGTGAAGCTGGGTGTTGTGTTGCTGCCTCAGAGGTCCTGATGCTAGGCGTCTGCAGGGCACTAGTACCTCCTCGGGCCATGGATGCTGGTGACAGCGCCCAGGCTGCTGGCCTCCTCTCTTCCCAGTGGAGGGGGTTTCTAAGACAACCCATCGGTGGACGCTGAAGCAGGAAGACCCGGGAGCGAGCGGGAGGCAGCAGCAGCCGGGACAGCGCCTCACACCGGGAGGACCTGGCGGCTGAGCCGCGAGCACGAGGAGGACTCGACCTCACCTGCGGACACCGGAGCCGCCGAGCCAGCAGGGGAGGAGGCGGGGATCGACGCAACGGGAGCTAGGCAGGCAGGGCGTCAGGGAAGGACAGACAAACAGCAGCCAGGCACCGCTCCATGCGCAGCGAAAGAACATACCAGGGGAGCAACTGAAGAGCCAAGCGGGTACAGCCCTCACTGAGGGTAAATGAGCTGTCAGAGGGCGGGACAGAGGTACACAGACCTGCACAAGGGGCAACTCCTTCTGGATCCGAGTGTTACAGTGAGAGAGGAGAAAAGACAGACGGACGCAGTGTGGACTCCAACTGAGCCAAGAGCAGCAGTGGGACGGGGCAAAGGACAGACAGACGGGGGTCTGACCTCGTACTGAATCTCGACAGACCGGAGGAGAAGCCAGCGGACGGTAAACCCCCAAGTGAAGCTCATTTGGCAGGGAGAGGGGGAGCAGACGGCGATCCGCAGGGGTCAAAACTCCTGCTGGTGCCAAGAGAAGCCGGGATAGGGCTGGAAGGGCAGGCGGGTGAAGCTGGGACAGACTGACGCCGTCGACTGAACTCCCTCCACGTGCTGGAATTTACCGGAACATCTGTGCTCCAGTCTCGCTCCCTTCGCTGCTACAGGAAGAGCAGGTGAGTGTATATTACTGCTGAGGTGTGTAATATTCCGCAGAGTGTCGGTGACCGTGTCTTGAACCCTGCTCAGTCTCCGTTACTCCGTACAGTCTCAAGAAGAGGCTGTAACTTGAGTAATATGTTGCCTTTTGTGCACACCTGTTGCTACTGATGTCAACCCCAGCGGCACAACCTTAGCGCCCCCCCTGCAAGGAATGGTGAGGGGGCCTCGCAATGCCCATGCATTCACCTGATATTAGCAGGGGTTTCCATGATACCTTAGCGTCAAAGAGAAAAAAGTTATCCTTGTGCGATGAGCATGCTCTAGACACATCCCACTAAAAACCGCGTCGTGCTCATATTTTTTTATAATAATATTGTCTATTTCTATGAAAATAAAAGTGAACTTTAGGGGCCGAGTGAATGTTTCCCTCCCTGACGGTTAAAAAAGGGAGTAGGTTTCTAAAGGATTCGTGCATGCAAATTAAATCTAACCACCAAAGGTTGAAGTTGAACCTTGTTATTTATAGTGTGGCTTAGCAGGTTAATCCACCATAAATTTGCAGAGCTCTCATTGTATGAGACTGGAAGTTTTTCTTTCGATTTAATGCCTTAGTTTGAGTACTCGGGTGTAGCATCAGTTTATCTGTGACTTCATCTGTTCCCACCCTAATATTCACTTCTAGAGACACCACTGATAAACTGGCTAGTGGTATTTTAAACATTGCTCATAATAAAAATGCATAGAGAAAATAATGCAGATGTATGTGATTCTGTGGCCGCATCGTTTTCCGCATTATTATGGATTCGCTGTATTTGCCACATAACTCATCAAATGCTGCATAAGCTACAGATTTTAGCAAAAAAAGTGTTTCTACCTCAAACGCTTCAAAAGGTACTAAAATCGCAGTTACACGTGTTGCCGTGCAGCGGAAAGTCCTAATCAAACGCTGACTGGTCACCTTTCTGTTGCTTTTTACTGTATTTGTGTGTTAAACTGGTACAAATTAGGTCAACCCTTTGCCATGGCAGTGTTAATGTGTTAAAAAATGACAAAATTCTGAAGAAATACGATCACAAAATGTGCCACATTACGTTGCACAATGTGCCTTTTCTTGATGCATGATTTAGTCAACCCTGCTGCATAATTTGGTCCCTTCATGCTGCATAACCAATGACCCTGGTAACAAATTCAAATGGCTTGTTGAGGGGTTCACATTTAGTGTAAGGATTCCTGTTACCTTTTAAATGCATCTGCCTGGATTAAAATAAATCCCTTGTCCCTACAGCACTCCTCCCCTTAGTTTATTGCATATGCAGGGGACACCATGCCTACATTTAGCTATATTAAGCAGGGATACTAAGTTGTAAATCTGCTTACTTGTGACATTCATTGTTTGCAGCAGCTAATGTGTGAAGTGGTGTAGTTAGACCATGTGCCACCCGTGGCGGTGCCTGCGTTTGCGCCCACGGCCGCATGTAAGAGTGGGGGAGGTTGCTGGCGATTCCTGCGACGGCCGCAGGTAAGAGTGGGGATGCCGCCACCCCCAAAACACGTGGCGCCCGGAGACGACCGCCCCTCCCCTTGATACGCCACTGAATGTGTGAAACTGAGTGACACCTTAGGAAAACGTTGTCTTTGACCGAAGCAGATAATTTTTCTGCACACATAGCAGGAATTTTCCCTGAGGCACATTCAAGGACCCTTTGCGGGTAGCATACCCTAACTGTGCCAGAAATTGTACCTAGCAATCCAAATTGACTACATTCAGATCTCTCAAACCAAAACCAGACCAGTAAAATCGTGCTTGGTCCACTTCCTCGCAGACCCACAGAGACTGCTTTGGTATTACTGACTGCCTTGATCTACATGAAGGAAGGATTTTATTTTGGAAACCTCGGAGAACTAAAATTGCCAGTACTGCAGTACATTCCTGTTATAGGAGCTACCAGTGTGAAACCACAAATGCACTTTGTAGACACAACGAAGGAAAAGGCTCCCATGCTCCATATGTGTAAGAAACATCCATTAGACTTTACTCAGATTTTCCCATTTCAGTTGTGAGTAGTTGAGACATTGTATTCTGGTGCTTTTAGCCCTGTCTAAAATGGGAAAAGCAAAATAACTAGAAACAGGTTGCAAAAAAAGATACATCTGACAAGAGAGAGGTTGAGATCTCTGCTTTACAATCCTTCAACTTAATGTAGTTATTTAAATATTGAATTCACTGAATCTTTTCCTGTAACACAGAGACAATCTGTTTTGTTGTTGACTTCCCTCTGTTTTATAAAAAAAATACACAAAGTGCTTGTAAATATTTCAGTAAAGATGGTTACTTTCGTTTTTCAATGACGTGCTTTTATTGGTATATATTTGTCTTTTTTTTAATTAACTATGTATATTACATATAGCTTTTAACTTCTGCCCGAGGGAAACAAGAACACTGGGGTTCTACCCAGAACCTTTAATAGAAGCATTGTGAAATCACTTGCAATGACTAGCATTTATTGTCCTGCCCAGTATTTTTCCCCTAATGAGTACATACATTAAACGGGTATTGTAAGATAAAACACTTTAAAAGGTGTTCCCCAGCAGCCGCAACGACCCCTGACTGAATACTTAAGTGAACAAAGACAGAAAGAGCATGTTAAAATAAATATAGATTATTTCATATAAAGTTCTACTTAAGAATCCTGTGCAGGTCTTTGCAGAATCTTAAAACTTGGAGAGTGGGCAGGCATTCTTCTCTGGGAAAGGTGGCAACCCTACCTTTCCTCCAGTCAGTTCTGTGCTGCCTCTTCCTCTCTAAGACAAGCAGTGCTCTATCAAAGATGCGCTCTCAGGGGGCCCCACCCACTCTTGTAAGGTGCCTGGCAAGCTCAAGAGAAACAAATAAGTTATTTTCTTTCTTTTCATTCCTGGGTCAGTGCTGTGTCAGGTTAGATCATGCTGCCTCTGCAGCTGCTTTAGATCGACATTCATAGCACAGACAAGCTAAGGGCTCTCCCTTTTGTGTAGAGAAGACTGCCCCCCCCTCTTCTTCGCACCACAGGGCCTGTGGGGGTGTCCGTTACGCCACTGTCGACCCCATAATATTTGACTCCTTTATTAACGCCAAACTTGGTTGTGCCAAGTACATCTAATACTATTGATGATTGCTAGCTCATCCCCCCCCCCCTCGCTTCTCTCCACCAAATGCTAGTTGGTGGCCTCAGTTATAAAGTTGAAATCTTTCCTGTGCTGAAAAGCTCTGTGCTTCAGCAAAGTTTAAAACACCATGGCCCCAATTACGAGAGGCCTGAGTCGGCTGCAATAATGCTTGCATCCGACGAATATCCAAAACACTGAGGTGTTTAGAACTTATCAAATGCAATAGTTATCGCATATTAGGAGCTTTTTGGGACTCGCATTCCCATTGTGGTGCGTAGTGCACTAAAATCTGTGTCATGTTAAATACTGTACACTTTTCCTCTTTTAAATTCTGACAAGTTTGCCTTTTCAAAAATTAATGAAGGATAAGGTCTTTATTGCCCTAGTAATTACCTGGTGTGGTAAATACTACATAACTTGGAATTCTGACCCCTGCCTAATTGAACAAACTTTGAAAAAAAACAATAAGTATGAGATTTGTATAGTAGTTGTACAATGACACACAAAGCCCATGGACACATTGCACTGATTATAAGATATTTTTTAAATAGTGTCTATTGCAGTCAACTATTTCTAAAAGGTATATCAGTGGCGGCTCCTCCGCTAAGGTGGAGGTGCGTTGCCCCACTGCTTAAGCCAGGTGGGTGGGACTGGGCTCCCCGCGTCACAGGGGGAGAAGTGGTGGCAGCACCTAAAGTGCACATGACGCTTTGGCCAGCCGTCTCGGGCGGGCCGGCCAAAGCACCATGCACACTCTGCATGTTCTCCACCCAGCTGTATTACAGCCTGGGTGGAGAACATGCACCGCTTGCCAGCCTCTGTCTGAGTGCCGAACCATGGAGCTCAGACCAATCACAACGCTTCTAAGCCAGCGTTGTGATTGGTCAGGGGATTCTGGGAGGCTGTGTGCTTCCTGTCAGGAGGATGGAGAAAAAAGAGACTGCGGACGGCGGAAAAAAGGTAAGTGCTTTTTTATTTTTTTTATTATTCCCCCCCTCCCTCGTTCCCCCTCCCCTGCCTCACCACCCCGGTTGGTAGCAGCCGCTGCTGGCTATATCAGGTGCTACTATACCTGACTTGCTAGTATTCAATTCACCAATTTCAGAAGGATGGAAGGCTGAAACGACTTTGCCTGCTTTTGAACTTGTGAACTGCAGATCATAGTGAATGTCGGTGTGGAGCATTTAACTCATCGAGCCATCCTGCTTCCATGACACACACATGAAAATCTGTAGACAGAGCAACGAGCATAGAGATATACTTACACACACACACAGACTAACAAACCTCCAGCTATCCACACACACAGAGCTACAGTCAGGCATCTAGGGACACAGCAGTCTACACAGACCCATGTACATGCCCCTCCTAACATGCAGTGTCCCCTACACACAGAGCCAAGCGACGGAAGTAATGTTATGTTGGGTGCTTGTCTAGCTCTTTATGCTGCTCGAACGCCCTCTCAAAGGAAGCACTAGATGTGACAGGAGAGCAGAAAGGAGCAGAAAGGATGACTCAAAAGTCAGAATAAGGAAGGAGCCTTGTGAACTGAATGATCTTTATCAAAACTGTACTGTGGTCAGTAGATGACCTCTGGTTCTGTTTGGTAAGGCGGCAGCAGGAGTGGAAAACACAGCCGGACTGGGAACAGAAACTAGCCTGATAATTCCGCTCGACCGGCCCCAGGGGTGAGGGTGCTAATGAGAAGCACCGGCCCGGGGTGAGGGGGCGAGGGTGCTAGTGTCAAGCACTGCTGCTGCTTTAATTGCAGGGGGCCGATATTGCAGCACTGCTACAAAACTGCCCCCCAGTAACAAAACCGTCCCTGACAGGTCAAAAACCGGCCCCCACCCTTCCGGCCCACTGGGAAAATGCCTGGTGCCTGCTACGGCCAGTTCGTCCCTGGTGGAAAATAGGGAAAAGTAGAGGGTAGGAGGTATAAATCAGGAGGTGAGAATGGTTGTAGAATCTGGGCCTTTAGGAAGGTTGGGAATATTAGTATGCTGTTAAAAAGATGCCAGGGTGAGCCAGATCCCCACGTCCACAAATTAGCATACTGATATACACAGTTTACAAACATACACGCACAACTGCAGTCCCACAGAGCATCGAGGAAGCCTACATGCAGACACACGTGGACAGACGGGGGCAAACGGACAGGAAGAGAGATGGATGTGTGGAGAAAGGTTTCATGCCCACTTCACCTTTAGAACTTTTGCTAATGAAATAAAAACAAACGTATAGAAATGATTGGTGTCTATGTTAATTTAATCCTTGGCCGTCCATTGAGAAATCACTAATTCTGTTTGATAAAATAGTTCACTCTCCATCCCAGTCCAATCACTGCCCTCTTTTGAAAGTACTTCTGTTGGTAAAAATGCAGTACTCCCTGCATATCCATTCCAATAAAGACCTCCTTAACATATTCCTAAATAACACCACATATCCAGTCCTCCAGAAAGCACTTGTTTGTTAAATTAAAGGCCACGATCCAGAACATGGTGCCTGGCATCCACGGAACAATCTAGCAAGTTTTCTTTTTTTCTTTCCTTTCAAACAAAAATAATGATATGTTGCATCTAACAACAAGATGAAAAAATTGAAGAACATGAGAGTAACTCTTTTGAATTATGTGAGTGTGTTAAAATAGTTTATAGTCATAATCCTGCCTTCAAAGAATTTGAATGTTTTTGCCATTTTTAACAAAGCAAAAAAACACCAGGTAGACATACTATTTTTAGTTTCTGTACTGTGTTTAGATACCAGCATCTATTTATTTTTCTTGCTGACAGTTGTTTCCATAGAATAAACCATTGTAATGTGATGATAGGTTTAACATTGAGAGCCGTCCTTTGAAATGTAGGATGTGCCCTTCAGTAAGTAGCCATTGATATGGATTACAATGATATTACAACAAAAGCCAAATACAATACGGTTGCTGTACAGACACTGCCCTTTAGTTATACCAGCAACTGTGGGCCACCAATGAAAACACCAAAAATATACCAGCTTGTGAGAAATCTAAACTTCATTCCTGACCCATGATGCTGGCAAATGTGCCTCCCTCCACCAATCTCAGAGCAATTCTACATTCCAAATCCTTAATTCCTCCTTATACTTTTTATGCAATAATTTGCTGTGAATGGTGCATGCACCATTAAGTCCAACCAATAAACGCCCTTCTACTTTAACACTGGGTCGTACCATGATGCCCTCCCTCTTCTGCACTGCTCCAGTGCAGATAGTCTATGTGCATTTCTTTTTGACAACAACAGTGCATGCATTAACTTGAAAAATCTTCGAGTTAATGCATGTATTGCTGACAGGTGAGCTTGGAAACACAAAAGGGCAACTACTGCCTAGCGTTACCAAGCTCTGCTGTGAGCAAAATGTGCATTAACTTAAAGATTTTTCAAGTTAATTTATGCTCTGAAGGGGCCAAAAAAGTGCACAGACCTCTTTTGCACCAGCGCAGTGCAGAAAAGGACATTATGTTATGGCCTCCAAGTTCTGCCGACTGTCATCTGCTCACCGTTTCTACCTCCAAGGCTGCTGGCAGGAACAACCACTGCCTTTCGTTTCTGGCCCCTATTCCCTGGAACTAACATGCTCTCGCATCAAAACCCAGCTTTATTCTCCATCTGAAAGTCTAACAAAAGCCCTACTTTATGGATATTTCCATGATTGAGGTTTGGCCGTACTATGTCTGCATTCAAGGGATTGCACCCAGAAGCAATATAGTTTGCAGTGTTTGCATTACAAATTGTGTAAATAAAAAAATAGGTGAAACATAACAGATCAATGTCGATTATGGTCCGCTTTTGCCATGGAGGGGTTCTGGTATAATAAACCATCAGTATGAAGTCGGAGTTGTGTGAATCGTTGAAATATTAGAAAATAAATGTTTTTTATTCAGAAAGTTGAGTTTAGTGAAAACATTTTTGCCATTTTAAGAAACTTTTCTAGGGAGAACTGAAAGCTTTTTCAACTGCCCTTTGCAGTGATCACTTAAAAATGAGTTGTGTGGTGCACGTATGTACAGGAGACAGAGCTTCAGAACCAGTGTGTCTAGATTATCTAAAGACACTGTTATGCTCGGTGATGAAGAGCTTCATTTAATCTGTGACAGAAGGCCGCCAGTCGGCCATTTCCTCCACTGCCCCAGTGAAGAAGAGCTGTCTCTAATTAATGATCCATGCCTGGAGGGGAGCTCTCTGCCTTCAGTGCATTCGGCATTACGGATGCACTGAGGGCACAGGTGAGTGCCAGGATGGTGGCATGTTTTTGTTCACCAGCTCTGCATTCATTTTTAGGTCTTGTCTACCTTATAGCATAAGCTGTCTGGTTGTGTGAGACACTTTGAGGGCCTACCAAAAATTTATAGTGGGCCCATTGCTCATCATTGGTGACTTCATGTTCAATGGCTTGCCTTCCTCCTCCCTTGTTTGTCCATGCCCTAGAAAATAGCCTCTTTACCAACCTTTTGATCAGCTGACCTGTATCATTCCACTGCTCACTTCTCACCATTTAGGGAACTAATGCGTCACCTGACATCCACCAATCTCTAAATGAGGCCTCGGCTGATTTGAAGGAAACCAGTTGTGGATCTAAATTGCTGTGGCATCTATTGCATGAAACCTGCAATTCATGAAAACTACTTCTTCGTATTATGGAACATACCTCCTAGCTGTACCATCATTCCTGTGTAATATGGGTTTGGAAACATGGCTAAAGCTGTGCAATAACAATAGTCGCCACGTTATGCATTTCCGCCTCGGTATCCATTGCTCCGTCCAGTGGCCCCTGCTGCTCACGGTTGCCATTACTGTGCACGTTGCATTCACGTTGCTCAAGTTGCATTCGATGCACGGACTCCGCCAGCGGACCTCCAGCTCTGTGCTCATCCGCCAGCTCTGGGAAAGTCTCGTCATGTATTATTCATCCGCTTCATCTGCTCTCCGCGCGCCGCGTGAAGCCCGGGCGGATGTTTCCAGGTCAGACTCATCGCGTGCGTGTTGCCTGCACGTGCTGACACTCCCGCTCGAATGCTGCTTCCTGGCCCGGTAATTCTGGTTCCCGGGCGGATGTTTGCCCCCAGGGCTGTGATAAGGAGAGAGTGAGGCATGCCGTGGACCTGACGCGGTATAATTGCCGGTGCATGTTTTGCACCTGACTCAGAAAACCTGAAGGGAGGAACTAGGAACCAGCAGGTAGGGTAGGCAATCGAACATGCTGCAGACACCCCACGCCCACCATGTACACAGGGCTGGCTCTTTTCACGTACTCCCCCACTGTTCTAAAACCACGACAGAGATGTTATTAGCAATATACTCGGCTTAATTCCCTTACAGGATATATTTATTCTACGCCTAATGCTCCTTTGACCACGCATGCTGTGCTCAATGTTCGGACAGCATGTTCACGCTGCTCCATGCGCGTACCCGTCTGTGTATAGAGTGGTTAATGCGCATCTACATTTTAGTGCTCTTCACTGTCCATACAGGAAGCAGCATACTGTGCTTAACATCGGCGCAGGCTCGAAATAATGGGTCCGGTTCCCCTACCGGCTGTCTTGCTTGCTTAACGCCTGTGCAGGCTCATTATTGTATTTAATGCACATAAAAGTACTGTGCTTAATGCCCGTATAGTACGTTTAGTGTGCACGATCCATTCGATGCTTGACCACATTCTCTCTCTCTTCCCCCTCCCGCGCTTCCCTTCTCCATCTCTCTCTCCTCCCTCTCCCCTTCCCTCTCCCTTTCTCTCGACGCATGGACATGATGGATGCATATATTTTGCTGGGGAGGTTGAGGCTCCTTGCTCAGTTAATCAATCCCGGGCTCCTCGACATGCAGTTTGTACACCAGTAGCGGTGGGATTACATGCATCTCTCTACGGCTCAAATAGATCACATGTAGGGTTGCCAGTTCGCTTCATGTGCCTCGGATTTTATCCGGGCAAAAGGGCAGAGACATTTGTGTGAACTGCGGACAGGCCGTTCGTGAAGGCAGTACAGGTAGGGTGACCAGACGTCCTGGGTTTTGGACGACTGTCCCGTGCGGTGTCCCGACACTTTACTTAATTTTAAATAAATGTCCCGGTTTTCGGGACAAGTGTCAGCTCATCCTACAATACAGAACTGCAACGTGCTCGGCGCCTCTGACCAGTGAAATAACTCACGTAATTTATCTTTTTGATTCAGGCCGCACAGGAGGAGGTCAGCTACATATGCCCAGCAGACAGGTGTGTGTATGTATGTATATATCTATCTATATATACACACACACACACTTGAAGATGGAGGATCACAAGAAAACAACAGCCAGCGCAAAAATCTGGATCCCAAAGGATACAATGAGTCACAAAGAAATAAAATATCCAAGAAAGAAGTGACTCAAACAGATAGATTCACCAAAGAACAAAAGTATATTTCCACTACAACGTTTCAGCTTCCGCCTTACTGCATTTATTCCACATGGAATCTTCACTCATGATGCTTTTTGAAAATTCAGCTGTGTCATCTGTGCAGCCACTGAGCAAACCATCTTGTACTACCTGAGGAAGGCGGAAGCTGAAACGTTGTAGTGGAAATATACTTTTGTTCTTTGGTGAATCTATCTGTTTGAGTCACTTCTTTCTTGGGGGGAGGGACACACACACACACACACACTCACTCACTCACTCACTCTCACTTGGGACAGGCCAGATATTCGTGATCCTCCCTTTAGTCCTACTTCTTTGTCTGGTCTGTCCCGGTTTTTGCTGCTCAAAATTTGGTCACCCTAAGTACAGGGCCTGTGATCACTCCAGGTAGTGCGCGATGGGAGAGGAGGCATTGGTGCACAAGGACAGGTCGTGTGTTCAGAGTGAAGGTGTCCTGGTAGTGCACGCCCTGCGTGCAGGTCCTGCGGACACTGCACAGCACAGGCCTCGGTGCGCACGATCGATAGCCCTAGCGTGCAGGAAGAATAGGTCACGTTCGTAGGTTGTGCAGGTCCGATGTGCAGATACAGGTACATAGGCCTCCTGTGCTGGTAGAACAGGCTATGTGTGCTCGGGAAGCTCCGGTCATGTATGCGCAGCAGGAACAGGTCCTTTGTGCCTGCAAGGTTAGTCCCTGTGTGCTGCAGAACCCGCCCGTGTACCGGTGTGCGCAGCAAGAATAGGCCCTGTGTGCTGCGGAACCAGCCCGTGCATAGGTGTGTGCACAACAAGAATAGGCCCTGTGTGCTGCAGAACCCGCCCGTGTGCGCAGCAAGGATAGGCCTTGTGTGCTGCAGAACCCGCCAGTGTGCCGGTGTGCGCAGCAAGAACAGGCCCTCTGTGCTGCAGAACCCGCCCGTGTGCGCAGCAAGGATAGGCCATGTGTGCTGCAGAACCCGCCCGTGTGCGCATCAAGAATAGGCCCCATGGGCTGCGGAACCAGCCCGTGTGCGCAGCAAGGATAGGCCATGTGTGCTGCAGAACCCGCCCGTGTGCGCATCAAGAATAGGCCCCGTGTGCTGCGGACCCAGCCCGTGTGCCGGTGTGCGCAGCAAGAATAAGCCCTCTGTGCTGTAGAACGGGCCCCGTGTAAAGGTGTGCGCAGCCCCGTGGGCCGCAGGACAGGCCCGGTGTACAGGTGTGCGCAGCAAGAATAGGCCCCGTGTGCCGTAGAGCAGGTGATGTGTACAGGTATAGGCCTTGTGTGCAGGTAGAACTGACCCTGTGTGCCCAGCAAGAATAGGCCCTATGTACTGTAGAACAGGCTCTGTGAACAGGCCTTGTATGCAGGTAGAACAGGCCCTGTGTACGCAGGAAGGACAGGTAGAACTGGCCCTGTGTACGCAGGAAGGACAGGTAGAACAGGCCATGTGTACGCAGGAAGGACTGACCTGACAGTGAGAGACTGCTGGTTCAGCCAGTTAAATTATACATCCTCCTCTCCTCATCACTGACAGGTATCCGTTGCCCTGGAGCCCACCACTGCTTTAATTGGCTGAAGGTGAAACGCCAGCCCTGGCACTGAGGTAAGACCAGCGAACCAGAGAACGCGGCAACGCCTTCAACAGCAACCCTACCCGCTGCCTATTGTCACCCCAAGGACAGCTAACGGTGCCCGCCGTGCTGCAGAAACCTCTGCCCGAGAGCGGATTCCTGCATGACGTGCTGGGCACGTGTAGCCAAAACGCCCATGGAGGTCACCCGATAAGTTTATCGAGATCTCAACTTGAGTCGGCCATGTTTTCATTCACACACAACATTATATGCGGCGAATAAAACTCTCCTCCCGTCACCTGTGCCGTGCACTGGAAAAGAAATGCTCGGCCTCACGCCGTCCCCATGTTGGAAGTTGCCACCAATAGTTTTTTGAAAGAAACAAGAAAGGTTAGTCGGTTGCTCTTCTGTTGCGGTCATGCGTGCATTCTGCAAAAACCGTCTACAACTCTCCTGCTCCGACAGTCCACACAGCCTTTCAACCCACCTGGTGAAATAAAGCGACGAGTTACCTTAGCGGTCCTTACTATGTAATATTCCAGAGAGGGCACAGCCTGTGATGTGTGCTATAAAATAGAAATTATCTTCAATATCACAGGTGCCCATCTCTCGCTGATATGCGTGTGTGTCTGCCTCGCATTTAAATCTCACCTCATTGCTTTTTTAATTTCTTTGGCGTATATAGCTTGTAAATAGTACCATTTTCATCATTTCAAACGCACGTGATTACAAAAGTGCCTCTCCTCTTTCATGATTCTGCGTTCAGGATATATTTTATTTTCAGTGCGCCCTGACGGCGGCTATAACAAAGGGCATAGCTTGAGTTGATGCAGCAGGTGCAGTGTTACCGGGGCACAGAGGCCGGACGGGCTCGCAGAA
Organism: Calotriton arnoldi; assembly: GCA_963921515.1. Taxonomy (NCBI): domain Eukaryota; kingdom Metazoa; phylum Chordata; class Amphibia; order Caudata; family Salamandridae; genus Calotriton; species Calotriton arnoldi. The sequence continues at coordinate 540,839 of CAWUFW010011588.1, read as the reverse complement.
CCCTGATTATTGCTGTATTTCACAGGGGGGCCAGTCCCTTCCTTGCACTAGGGCACACCATACACTGACTTAAACCCTGGCTAAAGCCCGGTGCAAGTAGGATGTCCCAATATTCAAGACTGTGAATTGTGTAAACTGTAGAAGCGCTTGAGTAAACTGCGTGCATGTTCCACATCTGGAGTACATGGAATGTGGCAGAATTAAGATGTGGAGCAGTGTTGTGTTTTAGGTTTAACAATGACTACGGTCAGATATTTTTAAATATCTGATCTCTTGTACTCCTGTCTGGGTTCTGTGTCCCTTTCGCAGGTATCTGATCCGTTTCCCTCATCTGACTGTAATATATCTCAAGCTGCAGTTTGTTCCCCTCTATGATATGCTGAATATTCGGGTCCTCTTTTGATTGTTGTGCCTTTATTTGCTTATTAGTTGTACAAAGCGCCTTAAAGCTGGACCCTGGCACTTGGTGTGCTTTACAAATAATACATATAAAACAAAGAGATCAATAAACTGAAATTCTTTTGTAATAATAGACAACGGAGTTCGTGTCTGTGGGTCGATAATTGGCTATAAATTAATGCCTTGATTACTTACTGGTAATCTTCATTAGGACTGTAGTGAGGAAGAGTAGGACAAGGCGTAATCAAAATTAATGCTAAGTAATCAAGATGTACCTCTGTCCCTCGTTCGCATCTATGTGTTTATTTATGATGAACTCTCAAAAAAGCAGCCAAGGATTTTAAAGCCGCACAGCCCAATTCGTCACTTGGATATATATCAGCAAATAATTTCTTTGTAAGCTATTGTCCACCTCTAAGGTCTGCTGCTTGTAGACCACACAATATAATAAACAATGGAAAGAGAGGCTTTCCGTTGTTCATTGTGTTTATTTATAAAGTGTGCCAGAGCATCCCTGAGGCTTAGGAGAAGCACAACTAAAAGAAAAAAAAGATAACAATCGCAAGTCAAGGTGAAGAAACATCAGATAGTCCTGGTTCCATACTTCAAGTCTAAAGTAGGTATTCAATTTAGAGAGGGGAGGTGCATAACTCTGCTCCCATTGCTGTGGGAAAGTGAATAGTAATGGCCACTTTACAATCTCCTGTATCGAGGGGGAGAGTGTGTGTGCAGCTTCTTCCTCGAGTGAGTGAGGTAATGGTTTGTGCACCCATAGAAACAGGAGCTAACAGTTTGAATTGCCTGGGAGGGCCCGATTATTGACATGCATGATGGCGGAAGAAAAATTCTATCACAGCCTAACGGCAGTCATGAACTGGATGAAACTCAATCATCTGAAATGTAACAGCCAAAAAACTGAAATCATGCTGTTCGGGAAAGCCAATCTCTTCACGCCTGCAAATATGGTTCCACCTCCAAACACTGCAGACACAGTACGGAACCTAGGGATTAAGTTTGATCCCACTCTATCTTTCCACAGTCAAGCACTTTCTGTGGCAGGCATGTGCTTTCATACCATAAAAATCTTGAGAAAGTTCCTGGACCTACTCCCTATGAATGCTAGGAAGACAGTTGCTGTGGCACTGGTTCTATCGCGTTTGGACTACTGCAACAGCCTGTATGCAGGAGTAAATAAGGCTGTTTTAAAAAAGTTACAGGTGGTCCAGAATGCAGCGGCCAGGTTGGTGCTTAGGCTAACCAGAGGATCCCCTTCAGTGGCAGCACTCCAACGACTGCATTGGTTACCAATCCACAAAAGGATCCTGTTTAAAGTTTTAACAATCACCTATAAAGCAATAAAAGCATCAGGGCCGACATATCTCAGGTCCAGAGTACGCCCCTATACCACACAACGCCTTTTGCGGTCATATTCGGGTAACTTTCTAGCAGTACCCAGCTACCGTTTGAAAACTAAAGGAGGCAAAACCATAGCTGTTCTAGGAACTAGAGCCTGGAACATTTTGCCGCTCCAATTGAGATTGGCTCAATCAGAACGTCTCTTCAGGAAACTATTGAAAACATGGATTTTCTCTGCTCCTGACAACATTGTGTTCTCCCTTATATGATACTCGTTATTAATGCAACTCTTCATAACTAACCTCTCGACTTCTCCCTGCTATTTTCTCGATTACTTTCTGCTAGCGCCAAGATGCTCCTTGGAGTGAACGTAGCGCTTTATAAATAATTTCATTCATTCATTCATTCAAGAGCTATGAATGCCAGCAGTCAGGAGAGTGAGGGCATTCTAGTGAGGGAAGAGGCGTAGGAGAGAACTCAGAAAGGAGAGGAGCTTTACTGCTTCACACTTAGGGGACACCTCACTGAGACTCCAGGTTAGGACTCACATCAAGGTGTCCAGAAGCTGGAGAGAGAGGGCACAAGACCCTCATATGCCACTGCCAGATGGCAACAGGCCGCACTGTGGAAACCAAATCAGTCCTGGCAAAAATGCTCAATCCAGCCCTGAATCACTCCTTTTTCAATCATCCATTCTTTCTTCTTCCTCTCTGATCATTTTCTCTCTGCCGCCCCCTTCCTCCCTCTCTTACTCTCTCTGGAAGCTCCCCTGTGCTCAGTGCACCCCCATCCCTAAACTCCCAGGGCTCCAGTCCATTGGGGTATTGGCCGGTGGAATAAAAGGCCTTGGTTCTTACCCCCACCCCAGGTGGATTCTTGTTCTCACTAGTCACCAGGTGCATGAGACCTGGCAAGAGGCATAGTAACCTGGCAGCATGTTTGGGTCATCACATAAGGCTGGCAATCCATCCTTCAGGTATGAGGTTTCACAGTCACCTGCCTTAGTTATGGGACTTTACAAGCCTCTAAAAAGAGCTGCATTATACCCTTAGTATACCAGGATATCTAGCAAGGACCCCTCACACCCAATTTAGTAGGATCATCCTCACATTGAGAGTGAGAGCGGTGGTCCCCCCTGGTATCCCACAGGCCCAGACTTGGTCACCGTTGACAATTCCTTCAGCTTTAGCGGTACTTTATGACTAAATAGGTGCACTTTAGGCCTGACGTAAGCCTAGAGGGAATTGAAACACACGTGTCTTAGATATTTTACCATTTCTTTTGCAAATAGCCATTTTTGCTCAGGTGGATGTGTCGGATGACTGCATTTTTATATGACAGGTCATGCAGTTCTACTTAGGTTTCTCTGGTGGATCCAAATGGGTCTCACCTCATACCTCCAAACAGAGCCCTGACTTATTCACAGTGGGGTTAGATTAAGGCTTCTGTATGTGGCTTCCTCATAGTAGCATCAAAAGACACTAGAAGACGGTACCAGAGTGCAACAAATGGCCTGAAAATGTCATTTGTGCTAGAATAGGTGGAGCACAGAAATGACACATTGTCTTTTTGCTCGGGCTCGAATTTGTTTGCACAAAGACGGCCTTGATTCATATGTAAATGTTGCTCATACTCAAAGCAGTTGCATGCAACCTGCCTGAAAAGCTAAATTCTGGGAAAAGTGCATGAGAGAAAAAAAGAGGAACATGAAAACAGTATTGGAAACCTAATTGTAAGTAAACACCAGCATTTATAGAACTGGGAATTGCTTCACAGATCCTCTCATGTTTTATACTTAAGGCCAGTCCTTTAGGCCAGTTACCTATGTGAAGATATTCGAGATATTTCCCACCTAAAAATGTGGGGGGGAAGATCCACCCCAATGTGCTTTGCAACAGAAAAAACCACAAAATGGCAATGTTGCTGGCTCATTTTTTTCAGGATAGTAACCTCTTTAGACGTTTTAAATTATTTAGCTAAAAATAAAACTTGTCTGATTGGAAAAGAAGTTTGCAACTTTTCCAGGTACAAAAATCACGTACTACGCCTAATTCTGCAACGGAATAAAAACATGGCCCGCCCACTGATAAAATCAAAAGAAGTTTCTGTATTGCCGATTAGGAATACTGGCTGTGAAACACGATATATTGATCTGTCCAGTATGGATGTACTGTCTGCTTTTTATTGATTTCTTAATGGGTCATGACAATACAAGAAGCTTTTCCCTCCTCTGTATTCCTCCAATTTAATTATGATGTGTTAGAAAGTGGAGAAACTTGGTGAGTAGTTTTAATGTTGAGTAATGAGGTTAAGTAAAAAGCATATATGGTGTAGTAGTACAGTTTCGAAAAAAATATTTCACTAATAAAAGCTAAATCAAAACTGTAGGAGTAATTTGATGGGTTTCAGTCCAAGATGCTGCCCCAAACCCAACGTCCACTGTGGGCTGCATGAGATCACTCATCCACCGACCATTAAACTAAGATGGAGAGCCCCGCTGCCGGTTTGCACTTAAAGGTTTCCGCTGAAACACAAGTAAACCCAGGCATATTTGGTCTCCTGCACCTGAGAGTAGGTTTTGGACATGTATTTTATTACGTTTATCCTGTTTATTTTTTTTACTTTACAATGATTTGTGTCTTATTTGATAAAATTCATATCAAATTAATAATTTCAATAATAATATGAATATGCTGCACTGCATCCCGTGCTGTTTCTAACCCACAGTAGCATCCAACTTCAGAGAATAAACGTTTGACTACATAAATGTGACATACTTGGTTTACCAAGAAACAAGACATTGAAAAGTCTTGAACTACGCCGTACCTCTCTTGGAGAAACTTTGGCAAATTTCGGAAAACGCTAATTACTAGCCTTTAATCTAAGAAAGATTCTCCTCCATGGTACTCACCAAACCGTATAGCCTTCCATGGAACCGGCTCCTCCCACCTTTTGTAGTAAGCATTTCCAGTACAAGCTTCGTGGCCACCTTCCATCCATCAAATCTCACCTGCTAATGATCACATCATCTGACTGCTCCTGCAGAGGCCATTGAAGTCTCTTCATACATGTAATTCATCTATGGAATTGTTTCTCAGAACAGCTCAGCTAAATAATTAAATTACCTCACCTTTCGAAAGACCCTTTAACCCTCACAAAAATGCACAGGCAGGTTTGGGAAGCTGATCCATAAAAGACAAGTTGTATCTAGAGGTGATTCATTTTACAAAGTCCACATTACAAATATGTAATTGCCAATCAAATGCCTTTGGTCCCAGTTATTGAGGAATCGAAATAGATGTTGGTTCCTTGTCCAACCCCTTCGTCTTTACCTTTAGATATATATGTATAAATCTCTTTTTCTCCAGAAAAATACTAATGTGTGCTGGAGTGTTTCTTTTTGGATGGGTCTAGGTTGGAGTGTAACCCAGATCATCCGTCTGCCTCTGTGCAAAGCATATGAATGCCAAAAGGGATCACAGAGTTGTCTTTTGCACTGTTCCCCCATGTGGCACCTGGATCTGAATGTCGGTGGCTGTGCAGTTGTTATTGTGATTAAGCAGCGCCGAAATTACAGCACTCTTTTTACCTAGAACTGAGATAATGGGCAGCAACTACAGACATGGGCGAGAAGAGCTGGCATTGGAAGTCTGGTATATCATTACATTTTAAGAAAAGTATTTAAATTGATAGTGTGTCTGAGTGTGAGTGTAACTGATGATAGTTCGTCTTATATATGTTCATTTAATTATCCTTAATAGTTGAAGAAGCAGCCTTATTATTGGTTGCATTAGGAAATTCTTGATATTCTTTTCACATGTTTTTGATGCACTTTATATCTATTCAAAATAAAACTCAAATTTATATTGGGATATTTTTTTTGATGTGATCTTATGTAGTTTTAATGTCACATGCATTATGTCTAAAGATTTATATTGTTTTGTTCACAGCCTGTTGTATTATTCAGGATTAAGTTTCCATTTGCTGATTCAGAAGCAACGTTTCTACCTTTTTTTAATGTGATAGTAGAATACACCATTCAGTATGCGGACTATAGATTCAGATATACAGTCGAAAAGAATCCTAAAACATGTAAGGAATGCTTTTGAGCTATACGAAAGGGGTGCATAATTCATATTTTTCCTTTTAATACTGGGGAATTCGAAAGCATCCTTTAGCTTTAAAAACAAGCATTTGCAATGCAATCGGTCTCGCTATTGGGACCTTATATGTATTTAGCTATGCAGTACATTAGCCTGGGTGCTGAAACATCTACTATTCTTTAACATAGAGGGAAAGTAAGCACCAAACTGCGTGACATGCCAGTTATGGGAACACATGGAGAGAAATATTGCCTTTCAGCAGAAAATGGTATATTCCAAAGCTCTGTTTTTAATATAAAATCAGGGCCTTCGGTGGTCATATCATTGAAAATACAAGATTTGATAAAAATATTGTCTACGGGTGCTCGTGGAAGACAATTTCTATGGACTGGAATCTAGAGAATGCTAAAGTGATTCTGGTATTTTACTGACCTCTGCTGGTCGTTTTCTGTCAAAAAAGTTAAATAGAGGCAGTTGCCAGAGAAATAAAAAAAAGAAAGTCACTCAGCAGAAAGCAATTCTGGTATTTTACTGACCTCTACTGGTCGTTTTCTATCAAGACAGTTAAATAGAGGCAGTTGAACAAACAGAAAGCAATTCTGGTATTTTACTGACCTCTACTGGTCGTTTTCTATCAACACAGTTAAATAGATGCAGTTGAACAGAAAAAAAAGTCCCTGAGCGGAAGCAGACAAGTCCTAGGGCTGATCTCCAGAGCCCACAAAGTTCATACACATATAAGTATATACTAAAGTATATAAAAGAGGTCTTGAATGCTCGACCAAAAAATAAGAGTGATATGGAATAGTCACTATTTGTGGCTTGAATAAAGAAAGAGCCTTTCTTACCTTGCAGGTTCGTTTGTACGCGAGTCAGATGGATGAGGAACTTTTCCTATATGTACACAGCCTGAGCCAGCCCTGTATTTATTGAAATGGTCAACTGAAGCACCCAACAGAATTTTCAGAACATCCAACAGTGGGGAAATGGCTAATCATGTTGGTATAATGCACACTGTGAATTCGAAGTTCACTTCTGTGCAATCTCTTCCTGCTAAATAGGCAGTTCAAATGTGTCCGGAGATTGTAGGCAAGATCTCGCTACCAGATGGTGGATTAATGTAGTGTGAATGGATAGTCTTCGTCTACATTCCAGTGTGTAATGCCTCTCTGACAAACACTGCTGCATCGGACACAATGTAGGCTTCTCTTAAAGGTCAAGTAATGTATATTCTTAGTTCATTTAAAAGAGGTCTGTTAGTGAAACTTTGTGTTATATAAGAAACATGCGCTGCTTCCTGTTTGACAGCCATTTGGATGGATTGAAAATTCACTTTTCGGAACCCAAAGGTGTCTCATAAGTTACTTAAAAGCAGGCACAAATTTGATATTTTGTATTTGGAAACTGTCTGTGCAGCATCGCTGAAGGTCCTCTCAATAACAATCTCTAGATCAGGGCTGTCCGATGTTTGGCCTGGAGATGTCAATGAATCCATTTAGATGTACATACATTTAGCGTGTAGCAATTCCAAAAATCTGACCTGCTTTCTCTTGTGATACCTGGTTGATGAGCCCATAAACAGGGTGAAACTGGTCCTGGGTTGCTTGTGTTCTGGTTTGGGGAGGACCTTGCCTGGCATTTTAGGCTGGTCTGCTCCTATTGGCTGGGTCTAGACTGATGTGCAAAATAATGATGAATTTGGATGTGACCGAGTGATTACTAGTGGCTAAGATAAATTCATGCATTCCATCCATTACCTTTTTGTATACCTTTTGAGTGTCACCCTAAGTGGGACGGGTATGTCCAGACGTGGGTCTCATGCAAACTTGTCACTGGAACCAAGCTATACCTGCCTGATGAGCCCATAGCAAGGGCAAAACTGGTCCTGGGATGCTTGTGTTCTGGTTCGGGGAGGACCTTGCCTAGCAGTTCAGGCTGGACTGCTTCCATTGGAGCACGGTTAAGACTGAATTGCATATGGCTGTGTTCAAACTGAGGTGGCAAGATTTGCAAAATAACAATGAACTGGCCTGAACTGTCAAAGAATGAAACCCAGAGTGGGGCTGACAGGTTGAGTGTGACTGCTGTCACCTCCTGTGCTGAAGTGGACTGACGGTGGCAGTGATAATTTGTTTTCTAAGCAGACATGATTTTTTACTTGACGCCTGCTAGGAGAGCGCCTATCAACATCTACTACTTTTCTCAGTTATGTGCTAGTCCTTATAAACCGGTTCTTTAGTCATCCAATTGTGAGTCTAATAACAGGTGCATGGCCATAGATGTGAGGTACAGTGTACGAAGTACGTGTGGTATGCGTGGCCATGACCACTCTGACTTCCATTTTGGATGTGGTCCAATCCAGTGGTAGCTAAGAAGTAGAAGAGAGAGAGTCCAGATTGCCAATATGAATTCGAGTGTCCTTTTCAGACATTACAGGGATCTTTGTAGTGGGTCAGATTGAAGAGTGTCTAAGAGAGGAGACATTGGGTTCCACTGGAGTCAGGGAGTTTCCCCCTATACTCCCCTGGCCCTTTGTTCTCTGGGAAGGATCCTTCCCTAATTAACAGGTACACATATTTAGTGCCCTTGTTTTGGGTTTCTCCTGAGAGAAAACTCTCAGCTCCACTACAACCCACCCCACGCACAATTTTGACAAAGATCATGACAATACTAGTCTGCGTGGAGATCAAAAAGATTCCAAACTGCCCAGAACTGGTCACAGAACTAAACTACTGGATCACACCATTTGTCTTCAACTTAAGTATACCAGAAACTTTCAGTTAGTGTGCCATGATGTCCTTATCAGTAGCCTGGTATCCCACACTAGTGTGGACCAGGAAATTCCTCTGAGCTCCAAGATTGGAGTACTTATTGTAAACCTCCCTTGGCAGGTACGAGACCAGAACCCTGGGAAAATCTGTTTAGCCTGCCCAGACATGATGCCAGCATCCAACTACGAAGGTGAGAGCTGATTGTGCATGTGCACCTCTGGTGCCCCTCCTGAGCAGTCAAAGAAGATCCTACTCAGAAAAAGCTAGGACTGCAAAGGGCTCACTACTGCAATATGTGGCGCAGCCTGCACCAAGCTAGAAAGTGTGAGGTCCAGAGCTTGCATGTCTCTTCCCAGTAGTAACCACAGTACCCTCCTGTGACCAAGGGTATCCTAAAGCTCAACCAAAGGAAAGTTCCACTGGAAGGTGTAGCACCACCTGCGCAACGCAGTAGGACTCTAGAATCTCCAAGTACCAAGGAAAAGTGAAGTCCAGTTTGAAGAGGGTCACAGCTGTGATAGGGGGTGGGCACCACTTTTTGTGTAAGAGGGGGTTTGCATTTGGACCAAGAAAGACTCAAGCACCAAGATCCCTGTGACCTCAAAGTTTACCGCCTCCAGTGTACCCTCAACAGACTGGTGCGGCCGCTACTTACAGAAAGGGTGGGGGTGCAGCACTCCTTGCATGTTTTGTTGGCCAGGCTGCAGTTGAAGCCTCACTGCACAAAGGGCAGTGCCCTGCACAGGGAATGGATCACTCTCACTTTCACTGACAGGAATACAACTGGAATGGCCTGCGAAGAGAATGCACAAACGTACCTGGACAACGGGTACTGTTAACTTGATCCCCAAATGAGAGGGTAGTAATTGTAAGGGGATAATAACCAGTGACTGTGTGTGAGCTAAATAGCTGGATCAGTTCACCCTCCTGATATCACTGGATTCCTCCCTCACTGGGCAACGAGCCCAAACATTTTACCTTCAGAAACTGTCTCTGTAATCCCTTCTGGTTCTTTCACCCCTTCTTAGCAGGGGTTGCCCTTTGCCTGTTATGTTTAGGATAGTGCAACAAAGTATTTTTCTTTGATAATTCCGATCACTGGCTGGACAACCATTTATTAATTGTTATTTGCTTTTTTTTGCGTTCTGGCTCTTTAACCCCATTTCATTACTTTTCTGGTTATTTTCTCCACTATTTCTTCTTGCTTCCTATATTTATTGATAATGCACTGAAGCGTATAGTCTCCTTATGCTGTGCCGGCACTACATTCTTATAACAAGGGAGCTGTGACATCAGAACCGGTGTGTTATAAGACAATGATGTCACAGGTCGCCAGCGATCAATGGGTGCAGTAGACTGGCTCAGATGGCACCTCCTAAACACGGGTGCCCCCTGCCTCCTCTCACTAACTGAACATGATATGAAAGCATGTGAGGCTGAGCAGATCTCCCCGGGGACATCTTAAGGATTTTGGAGGCCCCAGGCCAAACCTAATTTAGGATCCCCTGCTCGGATAAACTCTGAATTTATTATCTGATTTCAATTCATTCACGCCCTCAGCATCAATGAGCTGATCATTGACAACCTTCTTTGTTGGCCCCCAAACATTTAAGGGGACCAGATCCTTCAGGGGGCCTTCATCCAGTGCAAAGTCTTTGAATATTTATGAAATATTGGAGACCTGGGAGCGCCTTTTCACATTGTGCAGGGGCCCCCCTCACTTTAGTGTTATGACACTGGAACCGTCCTGAACGCTTAATGATGGGGCACCCTGGAAAGGCGGGGGCCTTGGGCCAGAGCCCGCTTTGCCCATACCTTAAAACATCTCTGGCTCTCCCTTGGTTTCTTGTTCCCCGAGGGTGCAAAGGGTGAAATAAACAATCATAGTAAAGAGAGATTGCTGCCAATGTTGAGAATGATGCGGCCAGAGATGGCCATGTTTCTTAAGCTGCAACGGGACCTGCCAGCGAATCTTCGGCCAGGATCTAAACGTGGAAAAGAAGAAGCTATACTTTAACTGCAGTACACGACTTCCTGTTCTTTTTTTTTTTTATCCGGAAGGACACTCTGTAGACACAAGCGCTGCCATTCCAATTAGATGTTTATTTTGGAAAATGCTTTCCCATCTTTCTTTTCACACCAGGAGAATGTGCTGTACAAAATATGTCTACTGCTCTACAGCATGTTTTTAATGTAAGTTCATTATTTTCTGTCTTTACGAGTGTCCACAGGTACTGAATCTTCATACTGCATCTATTAGATGTACATACGGAGGTATTGCATATTAAATTTTTGTGAGTTCTCTGTACATGTGCACTTGTTGTATTATCGATGTTCTGTGGTACTTCCGGTTACCTGTATATTGAGTAATTAAGACATCGTGTAGGATCAACGTTTTGTGGTACTTCTCGTTACCTTTTATGTTCAGTATTTAGGGATTATTGTATTATAGAAGTTCTGTGGTATCTTTACTTATATGTATACTCAGTATTTGAGGATGCGTGCATTATCGAAGTTTTGTTGTACTTTGCCATGCCTGTAAATGAAGTATGTGCGAATTTGTGTGTTGTCAAAGTCCTGTGGTACTTATCTACACCTGTATTTTCAGTTTTCGAGGATTTGTGTATTATCAGTGTTTGCGGTACTTCTCCATACATGTATATTCTGTTTTTAAGGATTCATGTATTATTGAAGCTCTGTGGTACTTTTCTATACCTGTATGTTCAGTATTTGAAGAATTCTGTATTATCATTGTTTGGTGGTACTTCACTGTACCTTTATTATCAGTATTTGAGAATTCATGTATTATTGATGTTTTGTGGCGTTTCTTTTTATCTGTGCATTCAGTATTTGAAGATCATATATTCAGAATTTTCTGTGATACTTCTCCATACCAGTGTATTCAGTATTTGATGATTTGTGTCTTATTGATGTTCTTTGATGATCCTCCTTCCTGTATATTCAGAATTTGACATTTTGTGTTGTATAGATGATTGTGGTATTTCTCTGTATATGTCTAGTCAGTACTGAAGAATCCTCTATTGTTGATGTTCTGTGGTACTTCTCTTTGCCGGTATATTCAGGATTTGTGCATTCGTGTTTTATTCTATGTTCTATGGAATATCTTTTTACCTATATATTTAGTATTTGAGCATCCATATATGTAGGATGCTCAGTAGTCCTTCTCTTTACCTGTATATTCAGTGATTGAGGAATCTTGTATTATTGATGTTCTATTGTTCATGTATAGTCAATATTTGAAGAATCCTGTATTATTGATGTTCTGTTGTACTTCTCTTTGCCTGTATATTCAGTATTTCAAAAACACTATATTATTTCTTCTTACCTATACAATTCAGTATCTGAGGATTTACATATGTTGGATGCTCTGTGGTGTCCATCTTTACCTGTATATTCAGTATTTGAGGAACCATATGTGTCGGATGCTTTGTGGTGTTTCTCTTTACCAGTATGTTTAGTATTTGAGGATTCATATGTGTCGGATCTTCTGTGCTACTTCTCTTTACCTGTATGTTCAGTATTTGAAGATTCATATGTGTTGGATGTTCTGTGGTTTTGTGCTACATCTCTTTACCTGTATATTCAGCATTTGAGGAGTCAAATGTGTTGAATGTTCTGTGGTACTTCACTTTACCCATCTGTTTAGCATTTGAGAAATCCTGTATTCTTGATGCCATATGGTGCTTCTCTGTACCTGTATATTCAGTATTTTAAAAGTACTGTATTATTGATGTTCTGTGATCTTTCTTCTTACCTGTAAAAATCAGTATTTAAGGTTTCATTTATGTTGGATGCCCTGTGGTGCTTCTCTTTACCTGTATATCCAGTATTCGAGGATTTATATATGTTGGATGCTCTGTGATTCTTCTCTTTACCTGTATGTTCTATATTTGAAGATTCATATATGTTGGATGCTCTGTGGTACTTCTCTTTACCTGTGTATCCAGTATTTGAGGATTTATATATGTTGGATGCTCTGTGATTCTTCTCTTTACCTGTATGTTCTATATTTGAAGATCCATATATGTTGGATGCTCTGTGGTTCTTCTCTTTACCTGTATGTTCAGTATTTGAGGATTCATATGTGTTGGATGCTCTGTGATTCTTCTCTTTACCTGTATGTTCTATATTTGAAGATCCATATGTGTTGGATGCTCTGTGATTCTTCTCTTTACCTTTATGTTCAGTATTTGAGGAGTTATATATGTCGGATGCGCTATGGTTCTTCTCTTTACCTGTATGTTCAGTATTTGAGAATTCATATGTCGGAAGTTCTGTTGTACTTCCCTTTACCTGTATGTTCAGTATTTGAAGATTCATGTGTCGGATGCTCTGTGGTACTTCTCTTTACCTGTATGTTCAGTATTTGAAGATTCATATGTGTCGGATGCTCTGTGGTACTTCTCTTTACCTGTATTTTCAGTATTTGAGGATTCATATGTGTTGGATGTTTAGTGGTACTTCACTTTACCCCTATATTTAGCATTTGAGGAATCCTGTATTCTTGATGCCATGTGGTACTTCTCTTTACCTGTATGTTCAGTATTTGAGGATTAATATATGTGAGATGCTCTGTGGTACTTCTCTTTACCTGTATGTTCAGTATTTGAGAATTCATATGTGTTGGATGTTCTGTGGTACTTCACTTTACCCCTATATTTAGCATTTGAGGAATCCTGTATTCTTGATGTCCTGTGGTACTTCTCTTTGCCTGTATATTCTGTATTTCAAAAACACTATATTATTTCTTCTTACTTGTACAATTCAGTATCTGAGGATTCACATATGTTGGATGCTCTGTGGTGTCCATCTTTACCTGTATATTTAGTATTTGAGGATTCATATGTGTCGGATGCTCTGTGGTGTTTCTCTTTACCTGTATGTTTAGTATTTGAGGATTCATATGTGTCAGATCTTCTGTGCTACTTCTCTTTACCTGTATGTTCAGTATTTGAAGATTCATATGTGTTGGATGTTCTGTGGTTTTGTGCTACATCTCTTTACCTGTATATTCAGCATTTGAGGAGTCAAATGTGTTGAATGTTCTGTGGTACTTCACTTTACCCATCTGTTTAGCATTTGAGAAATCCTGTATTCTTGATGTCATATGGTGCTTCTCTGTACCTGTATATTCAGTATTTTAAAAGTACTGTATTATTGATGTTCTGTGATCTTTCTTCTTACCTGTAAAAATCAGTATTTGAGGTTTCATTTATGTTGTATGCCCTGTGGTCCTTCGCTTTACCTGTATTTTGTATTTGAAGAATCCTGTAGTGTTGTTCGCTGGCCTGCATATTGCACAGTGTGAAAAGTGCACTGTAATTGGATTCCAGGCAGAACCTTTGACTGGCTCTTTACTGACGGCACAGCACGCACAGGCGCATTAAAGGCCCGCTGGGATATCATAGCGCAGTGGTGTGGGGAGGGGTTTCGTTATTACAGTAATCCCCAGCCAGCGTCATTGAACTTTCATTAATCAGGGCTGAATGCAGTGGAAGTGAATATTGCGTCTCCAGGCTCATTATCTGGCAGGACCTGCGTTCAATCTTTGTGCATAATGGGGTGCGGGATGCAATAAAAGCGCGAGATGACGTGGGGAGGGATTCAAAGCGACTGGCGGAGGGATATTGAATGAGCCCTTCTGTGAGGCGGTGGGTGCAGTAAATTAAGCTGAAAATGATTCGTTTTAAAGGCCCCCTGCGAAAATAAATGCCCATTTCGCATTAAAGAATTGTATCCGGTTATCTGTGTGGCACCACTGTTGTCACTTTGAGTCTAGATATCACCGGAAATGTTAAACCAATTGACCCCTTCCCTGCTGGGCCTTTTTTGAAAACTTGTTTGCACGTCATCCCTACTTGGGCCCTAGATTTGGGATGTTAACCCCTTCATACCTGGAAGCCATGTGTATGTCCATGAGGAAATATCATTTTGTTTAACCCCTTCCGCTTTATAGCCGAGGGTTTGTCCTTTAATATTATTTTTAGTTGTGCTAGTTGCTATCCGTTTAATAGCGATACATGGCTAGAGCTTCAGCATAATTCAAGATGGTGCATGTCCCTTCGGAGGAAGCGGTGGTGGTCTACACCTGACTCGGTGGGGAGGTAAGAGACTCACTCGTCCAGAGACCATAGAGGCACGTATGCAAAAAACACTCCACTCGCGTCAAGCTTTGCAAATGGGGTTCCTTATAGAGATGGCACAGGTTGGGTGACAGGAGTTGGTGCCATTAGACCAGGATATCAAAAGCTCTTCATCATGGTCTGTCCCAAAGAGGTCCATAGTTTCAAGGTGACTTTACATCTTGAAACCCCATGCTTCTGCTATGTCATAGCAATTTGAACAAAGTCAGTTGTTTCTTTTCAGAACACAGCTACAGTGTCGAATACAAACTCCTTTGCTATTCGTGATTACTTCCTTGCAAACATTAATAATACCCTATTTCGTTTTTTTTGTCTTTCCATCACTCACGGACTCTTCAGTGTTGTGTTAACTTACTACAACCATCCTGGCTTTGGTCAATACATTATTTTTACAACATTCGCACATAAAAAAAGAAATGTCATGACATAAACCATATATGCAGATACACCGAGTGTAATATGCTATTTATTACCGTTATTGAGGGAGGGGCATCATGAATCACGCTCTACGGTGGTAATGCATAGCATATTATTGACATTACAAAACTGGTTCATGGGACATTTTTACACATATCTGCTCACTCAGAGTTATGTGGGAGAAATGTGAGGTACCCGGCTCCAGGGTCCCTGTTTTGAGCGCACCACTCTAAGGTGGACATATTGGAAAGACTTTGCTGCAAGTCACCGCAGTCTTGTGCAGTGCCTGTTTCTGTGACCCGGCTAAATAGGCAAAAGGAGTTGACTCTTGAACAAAAGCCCTCGCCCCTTCTACACTGCCTTGAAAGTACGTGGGACTGAGACCAAAGAAGGAGAGATGGTCCAATCGGTGAAGGTATCTGTGGCCGAAACAATGGCTGACCAGTCTCGTGGGCGATCATGCAACCAAGTCCTAATTGCGTAGATTTGTGCCCTGCTTTGCAGTCTGCAGCCAGGCTTAAAAAATAAGGATTTAAAAGTGCAACTACTGGCACAAGCATGTTGTCTTCGCACCTTGGGTTCCTGCGCCGCAGCATGGACGTCACTTTGGGGTCGCCAGGGGCTGCAGCTGCGATCCCTGGCTTGCCCCCTGCTTACCTTGGAACTGCTTTTGTGGCCCCTAGCCTCAGAGGTGGCAAAATCAGTGCCTGGAACACAGGCAACTCTTCCTAATGGATGCTGGTTGGAGCTCCACTTGCCTGGTTTCTGTCATTGTTTTTATTATACAAATAGTGAATATTATTATTCACTATTACTGTAATAAAAATGGAGTACATTGGCTGGAATATGACCCTTTCTGGGAGCTAAGATAAGTAAAAAATGCTGTTAAATGAATGTTGTATGCTTGCTTGCGGGTGAGAGTGTGTGTACCTGCGTGAGAGAGTGTAAATGTGTTAGTATGTGTAAACGTGTGTGTGAGTAAAGTAAAGGTCAATTGGCGAGCGATGTCACTTTTGCTATCCCTGGCATTTTGGTGAATTGACGTCCATGCACCGCAGACATTCTTTAATGCAGACGGTAAAACACAACCACTTGGGGAAGGTGCTGTAGGAGCCATGCCAGTAATGACCTTCCTGTCACTTTGTTTTTGTTTTATCTGGGAACACAGATGCCACAAACTTGAGCACCTTTTGAACATTTGGCCTTGCTGTTTCCTGCAAAATTAATAACATTTCAAGATGCTCATGATATCGTCTGTTTACAGTTTGTAAGACATTCCTATCTTTACAAAACTGCCCGCCTCCTACGAGCCAAGCAACGAAGAAATGTTTGTGTTGGAGACCCTGGGAGTCTTGGTGCCAGCTGGAAGTCTTCCAAAGTATGCAGGGGGTTTCACTCCTTGGCCTAAGCTGACTCCATGTCTGCCAGATGACTGCTACCAAGGACTCAGTGGGTGCTCTGGACAAGGGCTTTTATTGAACAACCACATGTATTTAGGTAGTTAAATTCATTAAACATTATTCAATTTTTTTTGTTAAAATCATAAAGGTGTACATCTCGTACAGCAGCAATAAATCTTAAGAGTACAACTCTTTACATAGCAGCAATATCTCATAATACTAGACATCAGATACAAATACATCGAATAAAAGTTAATAAAGACTTTAAATTTAAGAACAGTTTGTTGAAAGTGAGTAAAACAGACCATACCATCATTCTCCTAACAAAGGCTAGATCCTAACATCACAGTGCTTAATGGCTAGCAAATAGGGCACCAGAAAGAAAAAGAAACAAAAAAGCACACTTTGCGTGTCGCTAGCAGCTGTAAATAAGGATGAGCAGGTCTAATTTGCCTAAATTGTTCCGGAATCAAAAGAGGCCTGATGTACTTGTGGCGAAGATAAGAAAACTTAAGACACACAAGTACAATATCCATGGTATCACAAGTCGAGATGTTATCACAGCTACAAACACACAAGTTAGTCGGTTTGTACCAGGCCCCCTTCGGAAACTAAAGCTGATGAAAAATATACAACCTCAAAAATGTTAAAAAATGACGGTGGCTATTAGACATATTTAAAAGGAGATAGGGCTCTATTCCACTTACAGACTTAACCAAGACATGCCTGCGCATGGTCTGCTTTATTAAGGCAGAGTTCTTTCGTTCTGTGGTCACTCTTTGGAAGAAGGCCTGTTTAACCCATGCAAGGTCATTTTTCACTATGTCCGTGGAGTTAGAGTATGCCTGATCTTCCTAATTCATTAAAAGATTTTTTGATATATTCTATGCATGGAATTCAGGCTGCATTATCTAAAAGCAAACAGTCCTGAAGTATCAGCCAATTAAAATGCAAATCATCCTTACACCACACAGATGTAATGTAATGTAATCCAGATTTATATAGCGCACTTTCACCCAAGGGGTATCCTGGCGCTGAGAGAGTTACCTCGTTGTTAAAGTGTGTGATTAATCACCAACCCCAAGATAGGGCAGACAGATAGGGGAGGGAGGAGAGCAGAATAAGACATCATGATAGGTCAATGACAATAAATCTGTGTATTACTCCTCCCTCGGAAACAGCCAGAACACCACAACAGAAGAGGACGAACCCGAATAAAATCAGGAATGTAAGTCATGCCTAATTCTTCATGAGCAATTTCGGTGGGGGTCCCTTGACTGGACTCATTTGGCCTTATAGACATCTAATAAACGTTTGGGGGACTTATGCCCAATGTGCCTGGCAAAGTCATGTAACCCAGGTAGTTGTAGTGAATATCCTTATCAGTTTATGATATATGGACTAAACTATTGCATCACAAAAGATTTTTAAATCAAAGCACCATATGTGCCTTTGGTGTTATGGAATCATCTGTTTACCTTACACAAAGTAAGATTCTTTTTTAAAATTTACTTTTTTAAATGTGAAAAGTCCCTAAACTGTTCATTGTTTTCATGTCCTGGGGGTTTAATATAAAATACTTGCAAAACCCTTACTGCTGGT
Organism: Calotriton arnoldi; assembly: GCA_963921515.1. Lineage (NCBI taxonomy): Eukaryota > Metazoa > Chordata > Amphibia > Caudata > Salamandridae > Calotriton > Calotriton arnoldi. The sequence goes on along the minus strand of CAWUFW010011588.1, from coordinate 522,627 downwards.
GGCCCCTATACCCCTAGCTTGCCCCTCCACTCTCCTTCCGAGTCCCTTTTACAGACCTGCTTTAAGCAAGCACCCTTTTCAATATCTGGGGCATATTCTTGTAATTTAACAAGATCCTTTAAGGTCGGCATGAGTGGCTCCATAATCGGGTTTCTGTGAAGTAACTTCAGAATTGAAAGGTAAAGCTGCTTTTTTAGTGGTCCGACCAGCAAGAGCAATTGCACAGGGTAACCCTACTGCATGTGAAACTGGTGTTAAGAATTTTTACTTGCCCACCTAACACACTAATTTGGTGTGCACTTTGCAGTTAAGGCCTGCCCATGGGAATGCCAGGGTCCAGAACTGGTTCTATGACCTTTTGAGGTGCACCAAGGGTGTCCTTTTTTGTTGCTATATGACTACTGCCCATGTCCAGGGTTGTTGATTTGAAGAAGTGTTGGCAGTGTAACAATCCTTATGAATTAATATGTATGACTTGGCCTTTTTGGCTAAAGTTTCCTAAACCTTTTGCTTTCCCCCTGACATAGAGTTGCCAATTTAGATGCTTTGGTACTTTGCCACTGATGATCAGTGTCAAAGTACAAGGGTTCCCTGTGTAAAGTGTAATGGTAATTGGTTGGCCATGATTGGTATGTTTGCCTTACTAGTAAAGTCCCTAGTGATGTGCACTGTGTGTGCCAGGGCTAGTAATGCAAAGGTGCGCGGAGAAGGGAACTCAGGCCTGCAGTGTAGGGCCTGCGCGCAGTTTGCTAAGTTAGCATGTTGTCCTGACAAGTGCAACCACTTGTCAGGCCTTACTTTCCCTTTTATGTACACAGTGGGCACCCCTGTGGTAGGTCCCGGGTCCCCCTGGGCAGGGTGCAGTGTAAGTAAAAGGCAAGACAAATACTGAGGTGTGTGTTATGTCCTGACAGTGAAAAACACTCCATTTCGTTTTTCACTGGTGAAAGGCCATCCTGCCCATAGGACAGAATGGGGGAGACTGGGTATTGTGTTTGTTAGCCTAGTTTCCAATAAGTTTAAAATGGAGAGGTGAAGTTTAGTATGTATGAACTCACAGTGTCATAACACATCTTTCTATGAAAGTGGTTTTGTCACTGTGTGTTCAGAAACCACTCTTTTAGAAAGTGGCTGAGTTTTGTGCTTTAAGCATTTCTGTGTGTCTCTGCTGAATGTGGATTGACTGTCTGGATCTGAGAGGGGAGAGGAGCTGGGGGAGGTCTTGACCCAGGGAGGGGTTGAGATGGCACCAGTCTGACCTGCATCTGGAGAGTAGGCGGAGGAGAAGCCCCGGGAGGTGAAGAGGCCTGGGTTGCGGCTATAAAACATTTGACCCATCTCAGGCTGAGTGATTAAGGTTCCAGACCCCCAGTATCAAAGGGACAAAGGTGACACTGAGAGGGAGACACCCAGAACTGATTTAGGCAGGGGTCAGGGACCCCTGAGCACAACGAACTTCAAAGACATTTAGGGGTATAACTATGAGAGCTGAGACCCCTGAACTTTGGAATAGAAATGGATTGAGACTGAAAAGGCTTGGACCCATTTCGTAGTCAAGAGGAACATCTGCTAAGGAAGGAACAACTGAAGAGACTGCTGGGAAGGACCGACCCTTGCTTCGTGATCTGGGGCTGGTCTGCAGTTTGCTGTTTTAACCAAGGAAGAGGCTGTTGGGACTGTGCTTTGTGCGCTGGGTCCCCCTGCTTGAAGAAGACTGTGCTTTGTGCTGTGTCTTGTTACCCCAAGGGCCCGAGGTGAGCTGGCTCCCTGTTTGGAAACACAGTAACATAAAAGTTTCCGGAGAAGTTTCAATCGACGCGGTGGGCGCGTGTTGTGGCAGCTTGAGACCCTCGGAAGGTGTGCCCTGTGATCATGGACACACGGAGAAGTGAGACTCGGACGCGCTGGGTGCGTGTCGTGGTGCACAGGAGGCGTTGGTGAAGAGCGCCTGGTCAACGTGTGCACCGAAGGTGAAGTGAGTCTTGGACGTGCAGGGTGCGTGTCGTGGTGCACCGCAGCCGCTGGTGAAGAGCGCCTGGTCAGCGGGTGCATCGGAGGTGAAGGGAGTCTCAGACGCGCAGGGTGCGTGTCGTGGTGCACAGGAGGCGTTGGTGAGGAGCGCCTGGTCAACGTGTGCATCGGAAGTGGAGCGAGTCTCTGACGCGCAGGGTGCGTGTCGGGGTGCACCGGAGGCGCTGGTGAAGAGCGCCTGGTCATCGAGTGCACCGGAGGAGAAGTGAGGCTCGGACACGGTGAGCGTGTCTGGGTGCGGCCGAAGGCGTTGGTGAAGAGCGTCTGGATATCGGGGCACCGGAGTTGGAGTAAGTCTCAGTGAAGCAGTGTGCGTGCTTTGGTGCAACCTGGGACTGTGGAGGTGATCGGCTGATCATCGTGTGCACCGGAAGAAAGTGAGTCTCTGCAGCGCGGTGTGCGTGTCTTGGTGCCAACTGAGACCGCAGGAAGGAGTGCTTTGTGAACGTGCACTCGGAGTCGACGTGAAGTCCCATCAGCGTTGTGTGTGTGGCTTCGTGCCAGAGGAGACCCGGAGGGTGCTGTGGTGAACGTGCACCCGGAGTAACGTAATCTCAGAGGCGTGGGGTACGTGTGCCCTGCGGCTGCCTGAGACCTTCTTAACAGTCGCGGCCCGGACCGGCAACCCCGGAGGAGCTGAGCTGCCAGGCCGAGCCGCTGAGGCCCATTGAGAAAGTTCTGCATTGAAGGCCCAGTTCGCTGAAGGAGGAGAGGAGAGTGGGGTCGCGCCCCCAGGTAACGTGGATCAATGCCTGGGCGTGGTGCGGGCTCGGAGGGACACTCTCTCGGCCTCTCAGTCCTTTTGGCAACGTGAGCCTGTGCTTCGGCTCAGATTGGGGCCCGTACTGACCAAAGGAGTGGCAGTACTGGGGCCAGAGTGAGAAGCTGTACTTTGTCATCGTTGATACTTGTGGGGGGCAACTGTTATTGAAGAGGCTGACTGTCGTAATACACATTGCCAATTTTGCTGCTAACGACCTGCCGGACTGTCTTATGACGCCTGACATTATTTCTGCATAACGAAGTACACGATTGTAGCGCTACGCATTGCATTATTTCTCCATTGCAAAGTACAGGATTGTAGCGGCCCGCATTGCATTATTTCTTTATTGCAAAGTACATGATTGTAGCTACGCATTGCATTATTCCTTAATTGCAAAGTACATGATTGTAGCGGTGGGCATTGCATTATTTCTTCATTGCAAAGTACGTGATTGGGGTGTGATGCATTGCATTATTCCTTCATTGCGCAGTACATGATTGTAGCGGTACGCATTGCATTATTTCTCCCATTGCAAGGTACCGGGGTGTATTGTTACGCATTGTATTATTTCTCCTTTGCCCAGCACAGGATTGTATCGTTACGCAGCGCACTATTGTTTGTCCATTGCAACGTGTGTGATTCTAGCATTGCGACCAGCATAGCATTTTGAAAGCGGTGGTTGGGATTTGAACCTACCAGCCAGCCGGAACAAATATTACCCTTTATTATATGTTGGCTTTTGTATCGTGTGGTCTGATCGTATATCTTTCTATTTAAAGTTTATACTCGTTTTATCAAACTCGTGTGGAGTCCATTTGTGGTGTCACCAGTGGGTTGCTGTGAGTGTGGTTGCACATACTGTACACTCGTGCCTTGGAGATAGGCCTGGCTGCTCGTGCCAAGCTACTAAGGGGGTGAGCAGGGCTATCTCAAACGGTGTCCTTACTTGGCCTAACGTTGAGTGAGGAGTCCCAGGTCTCGCATTTGGTGACAGTGGTGCGGGACTGGGACTCCGGCTTCCAACATAATAGTACTGAGCCAACCTTTTGCTGTGTAAGACGGGAGTCTGGCCTACCAGTCCCAATCGGGCAAAATTTCTACTTCAGTGTGACATCCATACACTTGCTCTGACATTTCAGTGTGCATGTTCAGTGCATGTGTACATTGTGTAAGTGTGGCACATACATGACAGCAAGACTTTGTGTGCAAGGTGAGTATGTTTGCTAGAACAAGTGGGATCCATTTTGGATGGCCCCTGGTTTTGGGCCTCATGCAGCACTTCGATTAAACTGTAACCTGGTCCTGATGATGACCTGTATTGACATCAGGTCGAAACGTCGTTGGCTCCCTAGCGCAATTTATCAGGCGCATCTGTGTTTTGGTCTTTTCAATCCTATGAATTGGTTCCTAGTTATTGTTAAGAGATTGGACCATTACTAATGTTTATTGTATATTTTATATCACTGTTTTTTTGCGCAGTCCCTCGCTGGTTCACACTTGTCACTTTCACCTTTCACTGTTTTCACGAGCACAAACTTGCCAAGTGGTACAGGTTACATGCCATTAAATGTAATACAGTGCTTTTTTCCTTGTTTTCATCTAATTCTGAACATAAAACCGCTCTCAGCAATTCTTGCGTAACCATTGATGTCTCCCTGTTTTCTTATCCCCTTCTGTTTCTCTACAACTAGTGTGTGCATATTTAACTTGCCTTTAATTGATACCTGTTAAGACATTGTTATTTGTTGCATATCCCTGGTTTTGAATGGCAGAAGATGGAGGTGGGATGTAGCTTCCAGAGACAGTGGAATTCTATTTCTTGCATTCCTGCGGCTGGAAGGTGGAGACCCAGACACTGAAGTGAAGGGAGATGGAGACAGGGCTACCCTTAGAAATTCTATGAGGACCTTTTAGCAAGGAATTGATGACTAGATTTTCCTGAGCAATGCCATATTACGGATGATATGGGGGAGGGGGTGAGTTAGTGCATTCTGTTAATGAGGGAGATGTATCAAGGCAAGGTCTGCCTCTTTATCTGTGTTTGAATGCTACTTCAGAAGGCTGATGACAGATAGGTGCAGGGTCTTCTGATGGTTGACCTGGGCTGGTGTCTACATAACAGCCGGTCACCCAGAGTGCAGAGGTTACACCACCTGACACCTGAAGTTTACGCAGCTTGCTGGAGAAACTTAGTGCCTAGATGCCTGCCTGCTTAGAGAGAGAAGGAGAGTGTCTGGCCATGCAGGGAGAGAGAGTCCAGAAGGAGAAGCCCATCATGTGTTCAGTGTGTGGAAAACTCAGAAGGAGCTGAAGGAGCAAAGCCTGACCTGACCCGTGTCATGATAGGTCTCCCGATGCAGCCAGTAGTGAACTTCATAAAGAAGCATTCAGTCAAAATGATCCTGTGCCACCTGGTTCTCCTCCGGTGAGTCTCAAAGAATTGTCCTGTCGCTGCCCTCTGTGGTAAGCCCCTGTGAGAAGCCATTGTCACTGCTAAAGTCTTGTCCGCAGTAAGAGGCCACAACTGTCGAAGATGAGCACCCACCTGTACCAGGCGATAGGCTGCAACACCCAAAGGTGAACACATGTCTGCACCTGGCCAGGAAGCTGCAACTACTGAAATGAGCACTAGTCTGCACCCAGCCAAGATCTGCAATTGCCAAAGACAAGCACCCATATACACCTTGCCAAGAAGCTGCAACTGCCAAAGACGAGCTCCCACGTGGCAGGTCTGCCAATCTCTTCAACCCTATGTCCAGGTGAAGAACAAGACTACCGCCTGTGATCTAGCATCGCCAGAGCCGGTGTCATGTGTGAGATCGGTAGGAAAGAGCCTCCTTTTGACATGGTCACCCCCACTTTTTGCCCTAGTACTGATGCTTTTCGACTGAAAGTGCACTATGGCCCTGCTAACCAGGCCCCAGTGGTTGTTCCCTAAAACACGGTACATATCCAATTGTTAAACCAATTGGCAAGGACTTTAGCATCCCTGTAAGTCCCTAGTAAATGGTACCCCTGGTACTAAAAGGGTCCCTAAGGGCTGCAGCATGTATTATGCCAACCTGAGGGATCCACACACAAATTGCATGCAGACTGCCATTGCAGGCTGCGTGAAAGAGTGCAAACTATTTTGAAAACACGACATGTCACACTCCCTGGGTGCCATGTCCATGCACACTGAATATACTATATGTAAGTCACCCCACAGCAGGCCTTAGAGTCCTAAGGCAGGGTGAATTATATTATATGTGATGACATCTATGCATGAGCAGATATGCCCCTGTGATGTCTGGTTTCATTGCCACGACATTGCAAGTGTTCAGGAAGCCAACTTAAGTATATGTACTCAGTACTGGTCATCACGAGTTACCCAGCTACATAATGGCTTCACTCAAAATAATGGTGTTTGGTATCAAACACCTCATCTTGACAAATCCATACTGATGCCAATATCGGATTTGTCCTGACATGCACCCAGAGGCCACCTTAGAGGTGCCCCCTGAATCCTAATAGTCTCTTAGTGTGCTGGCTGACTGGTATCAACCAGCCTGCCACCACAGACCAGTTTCTGACCCCTGCTGGTGAAAGCCCGCACTCTCTGAGGTCAAAAACCATGCCTGTTCTGGAGGAAGATGTTCACACCTCCTTCAGCAGGATGGCTAGTGTTTTCGCATTTCAAGGCCAGAGGCTTCATAGCCTCTACCGCCTTTGATATGCAACCCTGGCTTCCCCAGATCTGGGAGATGCCACCCACTGCCCCGAAAACAGACAATACTGGAGCAGAATGAAAAGAAGCAGTGGGGGGACACAAAGTGGGGAAGAAGTCTCACCATTACTATTATACTGTGTTTAGGCGGAACAATACAAAGTCAGGTATAGGAGTACACAGGCTTGAAAGTCGGCATCCTAGTTCACAGCCCAGAAGTCATTAGTAAAACTGAGGCAGAGACAGTCTGAAATTAGCTGAAGGCTAATGTTTGGCTAAGATTGCCACTGAAGGTGCAACTTTGTGGGGTAGGGTTGAGCCCTCTTTCCCCACAAAAACAGTGTGATCATTCATTTGCCTTTCTGATAGAGGATCTCTCCCTCTCTCTCTCCCTCCCCTGATTTGCTTCCTTCCTCACCTACCAGTTTCAATAGGACATACTGGGTTTAGTTTTCTCCAACCTTCATTACATTTGGTGTGGAGTCCAACAAGGTTCTCTGCCTCTCCTGAAGATCACATCTGACAACTTACTATACCACGGTTTGTTGGCTACACAGAGCACTACCACAGATCCACGTTATATAAACCAGTCTAGCTGCTGGTTAGCTATAAGAGTTTGCTTAAACTCCCTGGAAGCCAAACTGAACTATTGTATCTCAGTGCTGAATGCAGCATCAATCCCTCCATCCTCCAAGATGCATGTGTAAAGTTCTGTGAGCCCTGCACTACTGAGATTCCAGCATGCTTTGTAAGTCAGAACAGAAATGCATTGCGGATGTGTCAGTATTTCAATACCAATGTAATCTGCAATATAGTGGTGCATTGTGAATACTCTGTGGATGACTCGGCAAACGAACAGTTAATCTTGCAGGTCAGGATAATTGTGCCTGCAATAGTTTGGTGCAATGCAAAATAAAGGGGCATTGTGCATTTATTTAATGGATTAAAGTTGTAGAGTGATAACTGTTGGTATTGTCAATCTGTGGCTGTCTTGTAATGCGTTACACTCCAACATTGTTTTATTTTAAGGTACACCATAAAAATAAAACTCTTGTGCTCTCATTATAAGTGGCCTCTTAATTACCATAGGACCAGTAACAGAAGATAGCGCCATCCTTGGAATTATGAGATCTGTGACATCTATGGTAACTCTGTGATTCTGTTCATTTACACTAAGAGATTTCAGCTGCTGGAAGAAGCCGAAGTCTCCAGGTGAAAATCTACAGAGTAATGAGAAATTCCCAGGGAACTGGACGTGGAATTACCGGTTTCTCCTGAGTTCCCGATTTTCTTTGGGGACCGTCGGGGAACTAGGGAACCACTGGTAATCCCCTTCTGGGTGGTGGTTTGGAAATTCACAATAGACCATGTCACATTTATTGGAATGTGAAATGGATTAAACAGTCAGATTTCCCAGAAAAACTACCAGTCCAGGCCTTCAAATCAAACACTCTCAATTGGCACTTGTTGATTTAGAGGGACAGCACAGTGAAGATGGTGACATAGCTGGCAAATTTGTGTGCTGATAGCATTGCTGACCTTGGTGTCGTCAATAACGTTACTTATTGCACATTGTTTACCTCATTAGAGATGGGTGAGCCACTTAAGGCTCGAGCCAGAGGCCTGGCTCAGCTAGAGGTCCTCTTTGACCCTCGAGCCCAAAACGAGCCGAGCTTTAATGTGGCTTCTGCCTGTCACCCACAATCTACCATCATGCATCAAGAATTAAAAACAAAGCTTAAATCTTTGGTGTTAAAAAGGAGAGTAAGAGGTAGCCATCTAGTTGGTAAATTGTATAAAATGACAGCAGAAAACCTGGGACCAATCCTGGCTTTCCCAATTGTGTGATCCAAACCAAATATTTTATTTTTTAGAGTGTCCTTTTGCTTTATCACATATGAGAGAGCCTTCCAATACGTGGGTTCAGAGTGAGTACTGTACAAAAACAATCTGATATATGAAGGTGAAACACTTCTGCATGTTACAGAGAAATATTTTTTTTTTCAAAGAGATCGTCATATTTTCACGTGATGTTTGTCGCATGATTTAGATACCGACTTTTTTCAGGGCTTGGCTCGTGCACAGGCTCTTAGCAGTGCTTAATTTGTAAAAGAAAGAGTTCCGGTGCCCGAAGCTCTAATCAGAAGTCCACATTCAGTGAAATTGAACGTTGGTGCATCTAATACCGAGACTGGTAGTCTTAAATCCTCCTTATGCCGCTTTAATCCACTACCAGACACTCCTTCCCTGTTGGGATAGGAAAGTCCTCTACATGGCAATGGACGTTTACTCCTGCCCTGAGTGCCCAACTGTCCTTATGTCTGGACCCCTAATGCTGATTTCTGTTGTCATCGGCAGACACGCATCATGCGTGTGTGAGATGACATAGGCCTGTCTCAAGTATTGGGGTCTTATTGCACTGGGGAGAGCACCCAATACCCTGCCCTCATAGTGATGGAACTCTATTGCCCTCACCAGGAGTTAAGCAACACGAGCGCAGTGGTGGTAGGATACCGTTTAGTGATCAGTAGTAGTAAACCGGTCCTTTTTAACCTGTGTCACTTGAGAGAGGCCTACCGGGTCACTCATTTTTAGGTCTCGCCTGAGCCAGCGCATGCGCTGCTCTGGCGAGACATTTAGTGAGTGGGCTTTAAAAAGCCGACCACAGCTTTTTGTGTGGCCTAGAGCGTGCGGTTACGCGCACAGTTACGAGCAGAGGCGCCATCTGGCTTTCCTCTCTCGTCATGGTGCGCGCACATCGCACACCACTCCCCAGACGTGCCTCCTTTTTTTTTTTTTTTTTTTTAACTTGCAGCGCGAGGCGCGTGATGGAGCAGGGTAAATGAAAATTTTTTAACCTCCTAATATTTTCGTGAAATAATTAATAAACATGTTCGTTTAAGTAAATAACCAACAATGTATGTTACATGTTAAGGGTTAAAGGTAACATGCTATTCCGTGTGCAAATTAATCCACTTATAATTGTTTACGTGTCTAACATAACATAATATTTTGCGTACTAATTAAATAATAAACGCATGATCTGTGCTTTTAAATAAAACGTGTGGTTGCAAAATAAAGCGATGGTAAGTAAGGGACAGCTTTATATGTTGCTTTTTGCTAGGTAATACCTAATTGGGGTAAGTAGAAAGACGGGAGGGAAACAAAAGGGTTTATATTTCTTTGTTTTAACAATATTTTGTTTATCTTTGAAAATAGTGCGCTAGGCCTGTCGAGCAGCGATATAAAATGGCCGCCAGTTGCTAGAGTACGCATGAGGGGGGGACCATGTGATAGAGGAGAGAGGCTGTGGAAAGGACTGATCACGTGCTGGTAGGCTAAGATGGAAGTATGGTCAAGGCTGATGTGACCTTTCTGAACAGATGTGTGCCAAGATGATCAGCAAGAAGCGTGAGAAGTCCAACTGAATCAATGGACGGAACTGTTAAACCCAAAATGTAGCAGAAAAAGATACAAATTGGACTGATCGAAACGGATGAGCAATGACATAAACTGTGGGAAACGATGCTTGCATGGACATTCCACAAGGAACTGGTTAAGACCAGGAAGTTTGATTAAAATGTATATGGGCCTGAGTTTTGACCAATGAGAGAGAATCACGCCATGAAGATGAAACATTTTATTCTGTAAGCTAGAAATAGGGTATAAGAAGACCTACTCTTGGTGGGAGGGGTTAGTTGCTGCGGGAGTTGCTGAGGTAGATGCTGCGGGAGTTGCTGGAGAAGTTAGATGCTGTAGATGGGTGAAGTTGCGGTTGCTGATGCTGACGAGCTGATGCTGCTGCTGCTATTTTTTATTTCCAGTTGAGTATAAGATGCTGCTTTAGGAGAACCTTTTATTCCTGATAGATTTTTCATTTAGAACTATTAGATTTTCCCCAGACAGATAGATTGATCTTTTAGAGTTCTTACTATGACAACCTTATTTTTCCGTCTAATAGATATGTATTGCAATTTCAATTTATTCTTATATTGATGATAAATGTAATGATCTGAATAATAAGCTTAACCTCATTTCTTGCATAAAAACTTTATATAAACTTTATTATTCTTTAAACAAATGACTCAGTGATTCTTTAGCTCAATGATTAAAATGAAATGTTAAAGAGTTTATTGTGATTGAGCTGGTCTTAATCACCATCAACTGATTCCTACTAGTTGGTCCATCGACCAATGAGCGGAATACCTTAAAGCAAATGAGAAACATTGTCATGTTAAAGAGGTATCCCGTCTCCTTCCAGCGAATCGTTTTTCTCCTAGGTTATTGACGGAGGAAATCCAGGGAACAAATGAGTAAGTGAATATATATGCGGTGTTATGGGCCCCACCGTCATATGGATATAGTGTGTGTTGAAGGAATAATTGTACCTGGATGACCGAAGTATATAGGAGAATAATTTTTATTGTTAGCGCTGGATCACGCGCGCGCTTGTTTATTATAGTTTATCTCTCTGGTATTATCACAAGGATTGCCTGCATCAAGCTCAAAGTCATGCAGTCTCTGATCCCTTGGAAAACAATTATACAGCGTGCCTTTACAAGTTCAAAAACATGGCCCACTTTTTTTTAGCTAACTAATTTACTAATGAGGGCCACTTTTATTTTGGTGCCTGGCCTATTTTCAGTCCCAGTCCGACCCTGGAATCACAGTGTGCATGCACTATAGCTTTGCCAATCCTATTTCTTTTGTCAGTGTTTCTTTTACTGTTGGGCTTGAAGTTAACTCATTTCTAAGCGCTTTAGGGCAGAGGAGGCTTTAGGGCAGAGGAGGCACCTTAGGCACTGGACAATAATTGATGTGCCGAGGACCACAGGTTTGGAGCTGAAATTAGAACTTGGATCTGCAGGCCTCGCAGACAGTAAACAAGCAGCTCCGCCACATCTCTGCGTTATCGCCTCCCTGTTCCACGGTTGTGTTTCTGTCCATATCTCGGCAATACATGGCCGAGCAAATGTTCTTCCAAGTTGAGCCTGGGCGGCCATTTTGCCCATTTCTCAAGACGAGAGTCGTTGATTAAGGGCTGGACGTAACATGGGTGAGGCAGTCTGCTTGCAACCCGGAGATATCAGACACCAGCGTGGGCACCTAATGTGACCCGCGAAACAGGATTCTTGAAGGGAAGCACTTCTGTCGTTTCTGGTCTATTATAGATGCTGTCACTGTCTGAGAAACTGAGCGCCTTCCCAGTGGCGATAAATAACTGACGGGCCTTCCTGGAAGAAAAGAGAAGTAATGAAAGGACAGACATGAGTGTATTTACATATTTAAAGATGTGCAATTTAAAGCGTTTTCTTCTCTCACAAAGCTGCATCAGTTACTCTTTGTGTGTGTAACTGAGAAAAAGCACAATTGCTGCTCTAGGCCATGTGTTATACTGAATTAATTTGCCATTAAAAGAAAAAGACCTTTAATCACTCAATAATATGTTGCTTTCCATACTACGGAACCTGATCTTCAAGAGGAGGCTTTCCTGTTTGTTACACACATTTTTCGATAGTTTACCGGTTGCTATTAAAGTGGCCTTTTTAGGCTGTTGGGTGTCTAGGTCAGCTGATTATGGGCAGAGCCACTAGAATTATGCGATTTTGCACCTGAAGCGTTTTCTGCCTAATTATGGATGTGTCGCAGGCGCACATAATCCATCATCTGCTGCATAATGTGTAGATTTTACCCTAAAAAATTTCTGTTTTAGATCAAACAGATCAAAAGTTAGTGAAAACTCAACAGCTCATTCAGCAGCGCAGTGGAAGGCCCTTCAAAAAGGTTGACTGGTCACCTCTCTTTTGCTTATTGCTGTATTTGGGTGTTAAACAGGTGCTACTGAGGCTTAACCTTGCTCAGATAGTGTTAACATGTTTAAAAATGGCAAAATAATTAAGTAAGACTGTCACAAAATGTGCTGGTTTAGGCTGCATAACTTGCTTTTCCTTGCTGCATAATTTAGTCAACCCTTTGCATAATGTGGCCCTCCTCTGCCACCATGTAAGATGCTGCCCCATAACCATAGGCTTCCCAGATGTCTCCATGTCAGCAAGATCACATGTTTTTGGGACAGCGCTTTAAGTTATCAAATCATTGCAATCCTGGAGATGTAATCTTGGTTCAATCAGTTGAATCTATTGCACCAATACCGTATTCGTTTAGTAAATCCCACAATTGGAAAAGGTATGGCCGGTAACATGGATTTATCTAGTAACAGCCAGTAAGTGCTAGGACCAAATAGTAGGTTACAAGTAAGGGTGGGCGGCAAATTCCGTTCCGCTCGCGGAACTTGTGAAATTTTGGCATTTCCGCGTTCCGCGCTGAACGCGGAAATGTCGAAACTTCCGCGATCCGCGGCGGAACGGAATTCGGGTGCAAGAAAGCACTGAAGCAGGTGCCTGAGTTGATAAATATGCAGGGCAGGTGTGCAGAATTCGTGAGCGTGGTTAAGCAGATGTGCCTTCTCTCCATTTCCAACGTGAAAAGTTAGCTGTAATCCCCGATGGAGGTCTTTGCATCCTTGATTTTCCTGAGCGCAATCCTCGTGCAGAATTCGTGAGCATGGTTAAGCAGATGTGCCTTCTCTCCATTTCCAACGTGAAAAGTTAGCTGTAATCCCCGATGGAGGTCTTTGCATCCTTGATTTTCTCGAGCGCAATCCCCGTGTAGAATGATGGACAGCTTAATCAAAGGACCCCGGCGCTTTCAACGCGGTGGCAAAGTTACAGACACACAGGTCACTGGGGTCAATTCTTCTGGACCTTTACGCAGCTGTAGTGTAGGAAAGGCACTATACATTTACCCAACGAGGTAGCACTTACTGATTAGCCAGTAGAAAGTACTCCAGTTGAGTAGAGGTATTGCACAAAACGGTGGCATCTCCGTGGATAAATATGCAGGGCAGGTGTGCAGAATTCGTGAGCGTGGTTAAGCAGATGTGCCTTCTCTCCATTTCCAACGTGAAAAGTTAGCTGTTATCCTCGAAGGAGGTCTTTGCATCCTTGATTTTCCCGAGCGCAATCCTCGTGCAGAATTCGTGAGCGTGGTTAAGCAGGTGTGCCTTCTCTCCATTTCCAACGTGAAAAGTTAGCTGTAATCCTTGATAGAGGTCTTTGCATCCTTGATTTTCCGAGCTCAATCCTCGTGTAGAATTCGTGAGCGTGGTTAAGCAGGTGTGCCTTCTCTCCATTTCCAACGTGAAAAGTTAGCTGTAATCCCCGATGGAGGTCTTTGCATCCTTGATTTTCTCGAGCGGAATCCCCGTGTAGAATGATGGACAGCTTAATCAAAGGACCCCGGCGCTTTCGGCGCGGTGGCAAAGTTACAGACACACAGGTCACTGGGGTCAATTCTTCTGGACCTTTACGCAGCTGTAGTGTAGGAAAGGCACTATACATTTACCCAACGAGGTAGCACTTACTGATTAGCCAGTAGAAAGTACTCCAGTTGAGTAGAGGTATTGCACAAAATGGTGGCATCTTCGTGGATAAATATGCAGGGCAGGATTCAACGGGCGCAGCAAAATCTCCGCGAGCACGCGAAATTCCGCGTGCTCGCGGAGATTTCTTGCCGTTTCGCGGAATTTCACGGAACGCAACTCCGCAAATTCCGCCCACCCTTAGTTACAAGACATGTAGTAAATCCATCACATATATTTAATATTGTTCAACAATACCTTTTGCATACTGTCACTGCACACAAAGACCAGCCATATGCAGACCAGCATTGGTGCCACTCCAAAACTCCCAGTCCATCCCAAATTTCTAGGCTGGCTCACCTCTGGTAGGAAGCACGAACAAACCATAAATTTGAAAGGATGGGTTTGAGGGAAAAAGAGGCTCTATCGTGACTTTTTCAGACCTCAAAGTATACAGTGTCAATCTCTCTGACACTGTGTGAATAATCTGAAAAAGGCAGACAATTTGAGGTCATCGGTCTCTATGAGTGAAATTCAAGTTACAGACGCTGTTGTTAGAATAAACATAGTTATAGCTGTTTCCTTGGTCTGGGACAACAAACATCGGCCAACATGTGTTTGGCGAATCTTTTAATTTTAATATGCCTCTTCTTCATGGCCTAATAATTGTTTATACATGATCAAAGGATATTAAACAAGCATTGGCATAGCCAATAGGTCTCGCCTTTGGGACCTTATAAGTGTTTAGCCATGCAACAGTTGATGTTGTTGCACCAAGGATATTGTGCTGGATAACTAAAACACTTATAAGGTCCCAAAGGCGAGACCTATTGGCTATGCCAATGCTTGTGTAAGTTTCCGCTGCTGTGTGCTTAACTCATCCTTGCCCTACATCGGTTTGTTGTGAAGTGCTGCGAAGCGCAGGAGTGGTGTATCTGCACAGGGTGTATATGTGCCTCGGGAGGGTACAATTCAAGGATAATGTAGTGCATGCCGGTTAAATACATGTGCTGGATGTAAGTGTGCCTATGATTGGTACAATACATGAAGGATGTAGTGCTATGCAGTGTGTGCATATTGAATGCATGTGCTGGATGTATGTGTGCCTATGAGTGCTACAGTACATGAAGGATGTAGTGCTATGCAGTGTGTGCATATTGAATGCATGTGCTGGATGTATGTGTGCCTATGAGTGGTACAGTACATGAAAGATACAGTGCTGTCCAGTGTATGTATGTGTGTATACTATATACATGCACTAGGTGTATGTGTGCCTGTGAATTATGCAATACATGGAAGGCCCTGGGTTCCATGTTGGGAGACCCAGGCCAGCATGGTGAAACATGGAGTTGAGGTAGAGAAATCACCTAAAGAGTAGGACTGGGGCCATGGGCTAAAGGTTTGATCCACTTCTCACTGTGGCTGACCTACAGGTATGAACTCTGGTCACTCCCATGGCCTGTGTTCTGTGGCTTTGGAGTCATTCCTGCTGTGACAGACTGCTTTCAAGAGGAAGAAGAGGGCAGAGGAGTGGACATGTCAAAAGAAGCAGTCCCCCAACAGAAACTTCAGAGACTCCGATTCTAAATCACATTTAATGTTTGGAAATGGACTATAAGACGGAGAGTTTGAAACCCCAAAAATTGTCATCTGCCAAGCAGCCAAACAGACTGTTTGAGGAGAGGAAGCTCTGCAAGACTACTGCCTGTGACTAGGACTGGGGGGCCAATGCGTGCTACTCTCCCTGCTGGGTGAGGGGGACATACCAGGGAATCCAAGACCACCTGCCCTGGAGCAGAAGCACCTGCCTGCTTGCCAAAACCAGTGAGCCCTGTGATGAAGAGGAGTGCGTTGGAGGGAAACCAGTCCAGTGGGAGCCCTGTCAGTTTACTCTCTCTGTGCGGAACAAAGTCGGTGACCTCCATATGCCAGAAGAGGACTGTCGTAAATTGAGCCGTGTGTATTGCCGCGCTGACAGGCTAGAGCTCTACGTAGTGGAAAAGCGGTGACCCCATGTGTCAGGAGGGGCCATTGTGAGAAGATTGCTGTCTGGTAAGGGCCATCACCCGAGTGCGGTAGTGGACCATGAACCTGTATGCAAGGAGGGGCCACTGCCAAGGACTTCACAGTGTAGATGTGGCCGGATCTTGTGTATTGTGAGGATACAGTGACTCTGTATGGCAGAGGGGCATCACCTGGACCAGCAATTTGTGTGACTGGCCAGAGTCGTCGCTGTGAGAAGTGAGGTCACTGTGGACCCTGCGCACCTGCAAAGGATGAAGGATTTGTACTAGGAGCTATGTATCGTCACTTCCCTTCCCTCTCCGCCCATATTGGGATGAACCAAACACTTACCCAGTGAAAAGGAGCCGTCGAGAACCTGCGGTTTCTACGGAGATGTGATCGCATGTGGAGACTCTCCGACTGCAGAGTGTAACCCGCGTGAAGCCACGTGCAGCTAACTAACCTGAATCCACTGCTGCTGCTGCAGCGCCTGTGGAATGGGTGTTCTCAGGAACGCTGGTCGCTCCGATCCTGCGAGGTGCAGCTAAGACCGATTTCTTTAAGAATAAAGTCATAGTGGACTCTTGAGACTGACTACTAGTGGAGCATACCCTGGCTGGTGGCAGTAGTGAATGGGGAATAACCACTATCGCTAATGCAAAGGAGGGAGTTGGACAGGAAATCGGCAAGGAGGCACTAGAGCACTGACCTCGGGAGGATTGTGTACTTGTTTGTGAATGTTGTATTTTTCCTTTGTGTGGGTAGTGGTAGAAATAAAGTACTTCTTTCTTTTATAAAAGTGAGTATTTGTCTGGACAATGATTTATTGCTGCTGCTGTGTGCATTTTTAGTTGTGAGCCTGTGTTCACCCCCCTTGATCCATACCTTCCCCCTAGGGAGCCTTGGACTGCTCGGACCACGCTTACCCTGAGAGTTCAGTGCAGAAGAGGTACTTGGCCCAGTTGCTGAGAATCCATAGTAGGTTGGGCCCTGGGACATTAGGAGCAAAAGGCCTCAACCTCCACGGTCTGGCCCAGTAACCCCTGCTTGTCCCGTTGCCCTTTGAAAGGAGTTCCGACACTGCCCCTTTATCTAACTTTTGCATGTTCCTGCTTTCTCCCTTTTGACGTTTTTCCAGTCTTCTCTTCTTTCATCTATCCGATTTGTATGTTTTTCCTCTCTTGTCAGTAAATATTGGGTGCCAAAAAATAAGAGACGGTCCTCCATGATAAGTGCTGGTGGCCTCCACCGGCTCCAATTAAGTAGTGGCATAACATTAGTTGGCACAACCACCTCTATTGTCATGCCCACTTGTCTGCCGCTGTGATGTCTATTAATTTGTGGCATTCACCAGCTATCTCCAAAGTGCTCTCTTTACCCACACTTTAGCATATGGTTCTGCTTATTACAGTCACCAAAAAGGTTTAATTTTCAAAATAACATCCTTCATTGCACTGGCACAGCTAACATTCCTTAAACGCTCTGCCTCTTCAATAATGCTGGTCGCACCAATTATTTTAGTTGTATACACGTGGTGATGGTCGGAAAATCTCAGCCTCATTTCCCGCCTTTGACTAAGCATATAATCAGAGTCACAACATGGTGCTGACTTGCATTCACAGGAGTGCTGACGCATAACGCATAACTAGAGCCCGGCCATGCAGCCACCGCGTGCTGACTCTCAGCCGCTAGAGTGCTGACTCACACCCGCAAGAGTGCTGACTTATAATCGAGTCCTGGAATGCAGTCACCAGGAATATCCCAGTTTCAAGATTCATGACTTTGGAATACTGTAGAACCGGCTCTTGCTATGTTTATAAAGATAACTGGCCATTAAATAATGTGTACTGCGTGTTATACGTGTATTAACAACTGATGACTAACTGAGCAGTGGAGGACGTGGTGTTTGGTAACTACACAGTGGTGGAAACACCTTGTCTTCGACAGGTAACGGTTTCTACAGGCGTGCACCTGTAAAAGTCATATCCTAGTCATCAGGCCACAAGTTGGGGGTGGGTGCGTGTCACACCACCGGCCCCCTATTTTTGGAATGGTGCCCCTTTACCCTTAGCCGAGGCTGAGAGATGTCACCTTGTGCCCCAGGACCGCCACTGCTTACATTTGAAAACGCCATATGCTGGCAGCATCCATTTTATTTGCGAGAATGGGCCAGAAAGGGTTATGTTTTAATGCCCTATCTGAGGAACAGAGAACTTCACACCATTAACCCTTTTATAGCTGACTGCAAATGTGAAGCACTTTGTGCTTTGAGGCTGGAGGAAAAACACCAGGACACAAATGTGCATTAACTGCAAATTTGATGTTGAAAAACACATATTTAGTCTGCTCAGTGGAAGTAGCTCAAACATGTCATTACCTAGTTCCACATGTCTGTTTATAAATATCACTTTCAACTATTTTCAAGCCCATTACACTTTGATTTGTGGAAAAAATACAAGTGATTTATAACAAAAAAAATAAAAATAATTAAAAAAAATAAAAATATATATATATCCCAACACGAGTTTGCTCCTTCCGTCCCCCCTCGCCCGAGGTAGGTAGATCGTCGTTTGTCGGCGGAGCGCGCCGGCATTACCACTCATCCATACTTCCAATTTAGACGATCACAAAGAGGATATTTTCACCACCAGGTCTTTTAATTTCTCAGTAACGCTTTTCGCCTGTCACAGCAGGCTTGTTGTGACAGGCGAAACGCGTTACTGAGAAATTAAAAGACCTGGTGGTGAAAATATCCTCTTTGTGATCGTCTAAATTGGAAGTATGGATGATATATATATATATATATAAACAGAACCCGGTGAAGGTAGAAGCTGTCAATCAGGGCGGTCCATGCTCGGGGTACCGGAAACCCCGCAATTTGCCTAAACAAACTTCTGTAATCCCAGAAAACGGCACATGATCAAGGCGTAAGCTGAAACGCGTTGCTTGTGCATAGTGCCAATATCGGCAACACTCAGTTCTCATACAGCAACATACATAAATAAACCACACAACACCTTTTTAGTGGAGAAATTTGCTGCAGGTTTATGTGCATAACCAATATGCCAACATGGTGGGTTATCTTACGGGCGATCCCAGGGCAGGTTAGCCCCTATACCGCCTGCCCGTCTGATGAGCCAACTTGCACCGTGGCCAATCGGTGGTTACCAATTATTGGGAGAGGCCACCTCTCCCATCAGTGGACCGCCAGTCCACTCCCTTACTCACGCCCCCCGACAGGTGGGCGGAGCGTTCCAGGCAGCCCCCGATTGCTCAGACCCACAACCGCCCGTAGGACTAACGGTGCGCCGTAGTTCTTCCAGGGGACCCGCTAAAACATCCCTGGGTATCCTTGGCTTAGCACCCTTGTTGTGCTGCTGCAATATAGTACCCTTCTGTACCTTGCAGACTCTGGATCGCCCTGTAACTCCTCCTGCAACACAAAACAATAAGTTAGATTCTTCCCCTCCCGTACTACCCTTTGGCCGTCCGCAGGGTAAGCGGTAGGGTGGGAAACAGCGAGACGGGTAGCGGTCAAGAGACCGTACAGTGGGCGGGGGAAGGCTTTTGTACCCCTGTCCCCTCCCACGGCCGGAAGTGAAGCGGCCAGCAGACCCCCTGGTCCCTAGCCCAGGGAGCCTAGTCAGCAGACTTCTGTGCCTTCATGTGGCACTAAGGCGGCCGCCCTTTTGGAGGGTTCCCTACGTGGCCCCCCTGGGCAGCCTTGGCATAGTGCCAATATCGGCAATACTCAGTTCTCATACAGCAACATACATAAATAAACCACACAACACCTTTTTAGTGGAGAAATTTGCTGCAGGTTTATTTGCATAACCAATATGCCAACATGGTGGGTTATCTTACGGGCGATCCCAGGGCAGGCCAGCCCCTATGCCGCCTGCCCGTCTGATGAGCCAACTTGCACCGTGGCCGTCGCCAATCGGTGGTTACCAATTATTGGGAGAGGCCACCTCTCCCATCAGTGGACCGCCAGTCCACTCCCTTACTCACGCCCCCGACAGGTGGGCGGAGCGTTCCAGGCAGCCCCCGATTGCTCAGACCCACAACCGCCCGTAGGACTAACGGGGCGCCGTAGTTCTTCCAGGGGACCCGCTAAAACATCCCTGGGTATCCTTGGCTTAGCACCCTTGTTGTGCTGCTGCAATATAGTACCCTTCTGTACCTTTCAGACTCTGGATCGCCCTGTAACTCCTCCACAGCTCTGGGGGTGGCCACCGTCACCACCAGGGCCCCCCACCAAGGCAGATATTCCGACCTACATCCTGTTGCTTCCAGGCCTCCCCAAGGTCCCGCAAAATTAAGTCCATGCCTACCCTTGAGAAGTGAACCTCATCCACTTCCCAGCATCCAGTAGCCTTGGCCTGAAGTAAACCATGCCAGATGACGCCAAATCCCCTTTGTTCTGTGCATTTACGCATGGCGCTGTTCACTCTCCTACGTGATATCTCAATGGCGTCTCCAGATTGGGCTCCTTGCCAAACTGGGCGAGGTAAAGTTTAAGACCACCACAGTTCACATGCCCCAAGCTGAATACTCAACTGACACATGATGTCCCTCATGTCTTGGAGCAGTACTCTCCTCCCCAGAGTCGTCAGGTCATTCCTTCCCAAATGTATGACCAGAATATGAGGTAGACCTCTAACGATGCATGAAAGGCCAATTACCCCGACCTTGGTTCCTGGTAAATAAGGAGATGTTGTGTTTGAAAACCATATTTATAGTAACGTTTATATTCTAATAGTCTACAATTGCACAACAAAACCACATCACTGCAACATCAGTTGGCAATCCGGGCCAAACCGTACACCTTTAAACACCTGACTGTCGGTTGCAACATAGGACTTAAGAGCCCTCTCGCCATATCCTCCCGCACAAGGCCTATATATCGTTTGTAGCAATGCGAGTCCCAGCGCCCTACCTGCTTAATTCGCTCTGGCGGCATCCCTGATAGAAAGGCTGTGATTGCCGCCCCCATCCTGAAGGAGTGGCTGCTGAATCTCTCAACTCCCCCTGTCTGTCCTGACAATTGCAAGCATGCCTGCATGATGTGGTCTCCTTGATACTTTGTAACCGGAGACCCGTCCTCATGCACCAGGAAGTACCCCGCAGTCCCCGGGCGGAGGGCCAAATAAGCCTTGCCCAAGAGCAAAGGGCAATACCTAGCGTCCCCCAGCCCCTGTAACAGGACTACTCCCCCTTCTCCTGCCTGATCAGTTTTAGACTGTCTCACCCTTATCCTGAGACATGATGTGCTAATGGTAACGTCCTTGATATTCAAAGCCAACCCAAGGTGTCCTGCTTGGATCGCCACTAGCTCCCCAACATCAGCTCCATCAAAATCAGCCAACCACCCCCCAGGTGGAGTCTACACTCCCACACTTCTGATAGTGTAACACACGATCATGCCTCCTGTTCAGTTGAAGTTAGTAATTCATGGTGCTGACAACCACAGGGGCCTAATACTGGGCTGTATATATGCGCCCAGGATGACCCTAAACAAACGGTTTGGTGTGGATGGGTGTCAGCATTGCCTGGCTGAAGTACGAACCTTTGACAAGCAACTCAGGGCAAGATGTGCCAATACAGGTAGCAGTTAGAGTATCAAGCCCGCCTTGCTTCCTCTCACCCAGTTATCCGTGTATAGCGCTTGTGGAGCCTGTCCCTCAGATTAAGCCAGTCACCACCCCAGGTGACGTCTTGCCCTCCCAAACTTCTGCTAGTATACCAGGGAGCCGACAAGACAGTGGGACAGGAGGGGAACTATATGTATAATTACCTGCCCCTTTCTAGAATACTGGAATGCCAAATGTTCTTTAATACTTTGTAGCCCATGTGTGCCCTAACCAGGGTTTCACCAATTTTTTGAACCGTAGCACACTTGTTGGGTGACAACTTCCACAACCTGCCTGGCTGCCAAGGCTATAGGGCGGGAGAGTTTTACCGCAAAGTCTCTCGCTTTCTACACTGTTGTGAGAGCCCGGTACCTTCACAAAAACCTTTAAAATTTACGTTTCTGACTGTAATTGGGAGTACGTTCACCCCATGGTATCTTTGGTGCTGCAAAACCTGTTTATTGTTACTCAACTCAATGGCACTCGTTTTAACGACCTCAGAAGGATGAATTGCTAAGTGGACCTACCAGGATCTGACCTTCCGACCAAGAGGTCAGAACGCAAGCCCCTTTCAGTTCTGCCGCTCCCCCGGCCTGTGAAATTGAATCCCAGGGCCGACTTCTGGTACCTGCACCCTTCCTAGGACTTGCCCAAGCTAGAAACCCACATCTAGAAGGCCTGCCAACCGGCTGACCACCTCCAACACCAGAGTGTCACGCAGCCACTCCGTAGCCAGGATACTAAACCAGGTATAGATGTATCCGAAGACCCATCTCTTAGCGCATGCCTGCCGCGCTGATTCCCGCTGAAGGAGTTTGCGCGGGATGTCGTGGTCGACCAACGGGTGGGGACTGGCCTGAGTCTCCCTGCCCAGAACATACCACTGACACCATACACAGCTATTGCTCACTGAGCTGAGCGCGGGAAGACGATCTGGCCAGTCCTTGGACCAACAGACCTCTAACCCCAAACAAGGTGACCTACCACAAACAACTCTGAAATTGCCATTATGGTCACCCCGCCTTCCCCGAACCAGACTGCTGGGAGCACAGGCCCCAACTTCGCTGACCACCGGCGACAGGACAGCCGTGCTCATGCCCAAACTGAGCGACACAAGCTACCAACCACACGTGGCACAGTTCCCTTGCCAGGTTACTCCCCTAATGCGCACCTACTACCGGAGCCTGGAAATAGTTCCTGTGATCTGCATTGTAAATTCGTGAAAGATGCACGTTTGAACTGGTAGCTGATACTGATAATTAAGCCTGCCAATACTCCGCTCAGAGCACCCTGCTAGACAATGGCTTCCATTGAAAAGGCGGAGCCAACACACCTCCAAGCACCGAAGGCTGTACATCTGAGTACAGCTCTAGTCTAACAGATGCCCCTTGCATCAGGTATCAACCATACCACCTGGCTGAAAGCTGCTCAGTGCTTCTGATGCATCGGCGCTCCCTGACCCCCCGCAAGCTCACCCTGATAAAATCAGCTTGTGACTGGGGCATACCAGTGTGATTAAAGCACAAGACATACTTGCCCGACGTTAGCTCTTCAACCAGGCTCCCCCGCAAGAGCCCTTCACAAGCCATGTGGCCTAAAACATTCGCCCAGTGGGGCGGTTGCAAAAAGGACTGCAATCAATCCCTCTCCCTTCTCTACCAATGTTATAAATGGAGTTTAAGGTTGGGAACGATGTGCACCTAAGCGTGGCTGAGCCTACCATTAGTCAGGAGAAGGGAGTACACACTTAGGCTAACGCCTGCTCGCCCCCCAAGTGGCTAGTCAGAGCCTTAGGGCTTATCCCAGAGGCAGTGTAAAATGTTTAGTGCCAATCGCACACCCACAGTAGCCAACTAGGCACCCCACAGCAGAGATTCCATACAAGGTTGTTAAATTATCCTTCGTATACTCCATAAAAGAAAAAACTTAGTTCCCACTGCCTGTATTGCCCTGTGCTACCAAATCTCGTCATGACTTCACAGGGATTACATAGATCACTAGCTCAATTGGGTCACTGTCCTCCAGATCAGTTTGTGCCCCCAGTAGCTACAGGTGGAAATGTACTTAACATGACACATTATGCAACAACTCACTCAGCAGTGTACCCTACTAACACTTCTAGCCGGGCGCATATCAAAAGCACCTCAAGTCCGAGACCTAGGCATCCCAGATCACCATAGCGTTGCATACAATTGGCTCGACACAGGGGCTAGGGTGCAGCTTCTACACCCTCCTGTTGGCCAATCTCTGGTAATATCTTCGCAACGTGGAGCACAGAAGCCACTGGGCCAGCCCCCTGCAACTCTGCCTTCGGACGCTTCGAGTCAGAGAAATAACAAGCCACGGACAGTCCCGCGCCGTCACAAGTAGGGGTAAGACGCGAAGCCCTGGGAGAAAGTTACTGAGGGCCAATGCCCCATTTACCCCAACTTGGCTGTACTCTGAATTGAGTCCCAGACCTGTAACTGATCAACTCAGGTGAAGGGGGCTATGAACACGGTGTTGACCGACTTGTTACAAATACAGACCAAGGTCTGGCTACAGGCACCATCGGAGGTGAACCCCACGGGACGGAGCACTAGTGCGCCGCTGTCCCCACCTCCCTCCGGTATAATTCTTTCCAGTGTCCCGCCGAGCGGCTCCTGTGGGCAGGGGCTAACTATTCTTCCTGTGTATCACTTGCCGGCCCAGGAGAAGCGTTAATAGGTCAAGAAACTAACCGCTGACCGCCTCACCCATAAAATTAATTGACACAAAGCCCCTCAAAGCTATAGGAGGGCTTGGGCTGCGGACAGTGGTATTTAATATGCAATTGACATAATCAATGCCTGCTGTATACTCGCCGGGCTTGGCCAAACCGCCCTGGTTTCCAACTGTTAAAAGTGCAGCACTCGTCCAGTAGGACAGAGATAGGGCACATGCCTCACTCCCGGTGGCCCCCGGACCTTGTTGACCAAGCAGTTAAGTACCCGTTCAATGCAATAAGAACACACCCTACTCTTACTGCATTGTCCCCTTAGACAACGGCACAAGGGGGTATGCGTTATCCTCTATCTGCATAAACCCCACAGCACAAGTTGGCCCTCCTCACGTAAGGAGCCCACTTCAGATTGCGCTCAACATTGCTCCTGCCCTACTGCGAGTCCTAGTAACAACACCCACTAACCGAACCAATGTGCAAGTGTGACACTTCAGAGTATTACCGGCCCACGGTGCTGGAGTATGTCCAAGGCAGCAGGCAATAGTGAATTTAATGTATGTTGAAATAATAAATGTCCATTGTTGTGAACATCTCTAAATAGAGAGACAGCGCCCAGTAGTGGTGACTGTCACCATCGCAGGGGTAAGCGACGGTGCACCCCCAGTACCAATGCTATCCCGCTATGGTTGAAAAGCCCTACGATACACCCTGGACACAGCGCTTAGAAAAGACACGGGCCCCACACAGCCGAATGCGAGCGCCAAGGCTGTGTTAGATCCGCAGATAATATTACTTCTTTCACTTTCCATCAGCGTTCTCCCTCATGTGTACACCGAAAGGAAAACAATCATTTGAGGTCTACTCCTTTCTAAAAAAAAAATTTAAATTTTTTTTTAAATTCAGTACTGGCCATGCTTCGGGGTTCCACCAAGGATCACATATACTAATTCCAGTTCTGCATGCCTCTTGCCCTTGCCCATGCATGTACCTTTAGAGAATGCTCTGTTCCCTGTTATCGATATTCAGCACGGAGAAATATCTGTTGGGAAAAGGGCACGAGATTCCCTGGAGCCAAGATCACAGACCACAACCGCCTTCTCTTTACCAATGTGCAGTCGCACCCATTCACGAGGTAATCATGGACCGAATGTCCCGAATATCATTTTTATTAGCATTAAACAGTTCAGTTGTTGGCGGAAGGGCTATGGTGGTAGCATGCTGCATCCTAGCTAGAGAGGTGCAGTGCCGTGACCTGGCCCCCACGTGGCACCGCCGCTGAACGCACCTGAGTGGCCAAGCGCTATCCCCGTAATAAGGCCGGTGCTGTTCTGAAGATGCTGCCTGGCGGTCCGGGCGGGGGCATAAACCACGCCGGGTGTCAGTGGTAGCTGAGGAGCGAGTCATCCCACAGCCACGTGCTTTCTAGCGCTTGCATGGTACATTCTGCCTCTAACCGATGAGCTGTATTTGTCGAGACATACAAGGGAGTTCTAGCACTCCTGAAACATGCACGCGTGGTTTGCTTGTTTCAAAACACATAAAACGGTGATCTTCCAAGACCAAAAAGAGAAAGAAGATCCAACAAAACAGCGCAGTAGTGCCACCCGATGGCGTGCACCCTAATTGCAGTCTGAAATGCATGGCCAAACAGTCGGAGAGTTAGCATGTGAGCGCCCCCCCGTGTTGTCCTGTTCGTACAAGGGCTTTGTCATACAGATGGTCTTAAAGTACACCAATAACCGGGCACATTAACAGCAAAACAACCCTGCAAGGGTTCCCCAAATAGACCTTGCAGCACGGTGTGGGATGCCGCAAACTGGTTATCGTGGGCGTCAGACCTTCTTCATCAATGTCTCCCCTACTCCGCCGCATCCCTGCCAATAACCATTGCAGCCAGTGCATCCTCGCCCCTATTCGCGCCCCACGTTAACTCTGCGGTGGGTATGCTCCCCTCCCCACTGCCCGGTGCGCTCCAACCCGTGCTGCACATGAAACGCTGGTGGGGGTGGGGGGGAAGAGGTGCCCCCGTGCGGGTCCGCCTCATGGCCTACACCTCCTGCAGGCCTGTGGTCGGGTATGACGAGCACCCATCTTGGATGATGATTGCAGTAACCCGGCAAGGCTGGGGCAGTGCACCGCGAGGCAGCGCGCAGCCAGCCTGAGGCACACGAGAGGGCGCGGACCATTCCTCGACCCCCTCCCACCTTCAAATCATTTGGTGCAGGGCCTACCGGTGCTGACTTGCCAAAGATGCACAGCGTACTCCGGCATGGCCTGGGCCCGAAACCAACCTTGGCTCCCCACCTCGACCAACAAGAGGAGTAACCCGTAGCTCATCCCGTCCGCTACTGCCCAGGAGCGAGACGTGTGCACGCATTACAAATGCGAGTTGTACCGTTACCTCTGTGAGGTATAGGAACACGTTTCGAGACTGTAATAAGCATGTTGCATGCTTTTGACCACCCGCCACGTCACATATTACCAGATGTATTTCTCAAGCCAAAGTCCCGGGCGATATGACGCTCGGCCCGGGATGTAACGGAGCCCTCTGCTGACTCGATAAACCCTGAGGCCGCAAACCGAGGACAGGATTTCGCTGTGAATCATCCCACCTTCAAGCCAGCCCCGACGCACCCGCCAAAAGACCGAGCAGCGGTGGCGTGCCCCATGCGGCCCAGGTGCCGCATAGTTAAGAGGGGCCGGGTGGGGGTAATTGTCCTGTCCGAGAGACATTGGAACAATAATTGGCAAAGGGGGAGGGGGGGTGGGGTCCTGGGCTGACTCACCGCCAATTCTCTGGCTGAGATGCAAAATCCTGCCCGGCGCACAACGCGACCCTCAAACAGCGAGACGGGTAGCGGTCAAGAGACCGTACAGTGGGCGGGGGAAGGCTTTTGTACCCCTGTCCCCCTCCCACGGCCGGAAGTGACGCGGCCAGCAGACCCCCTGGTCCCTAGCCCAGGGAGCCTAGTCAGCAGACTTCTGTGCCTTCATGTGGCACTAAGGCGGCCGCCTTTTGGAGGGTCCCCTACGTGGCCCCTCTGGGCAGCCTTGGCAGTCATTAAAGAATTTTGCTGCAACTCTCCAAGGTGTCCGTGCCGTTTTCTGGGATTACAGAAGTTTGTTTAGGCATATTGCGGGGTTTCCGGTACCCCGAGCATGGACCGCCCTGATTGACAGCTTCTACCTTCACCGGGATATATATATATATATATATATATATATACATATACATATATACATATACATATATATGATCCAGCAAGAAAGAAACGTGGCACACACCTTAGCAGTTATTAAAAGTTTTAATTCAACAGAAAGCTCTCCTCCTCCCTACGCGTTTCGAACTTCACGTTCTTGGTCACGGCAGTATTACAAAAGTCCCTTTACTATTTCCTATTTTATACTCGGTCTCCACATTAGCCCATTATGAGGCATTGTGGTCCCAGTAGTCTCCATTAGTTCAATCTAACTTTATTACTTTACAACTCATTCAACAACTAGAATTAAGTGACACATTTATGCGTTACTGATGTATCTATTTACAATATGAGCAAGGTTGTAGATTATCATTGTTTACATTATCAATGTTTGTCGCTAAATTCATGGCTAAGTGCCCTGAAATCTAATAACTCTAAGACAAATTGATTATTAGTATATCTACACTTGTTGCTGCATCATGCTATCCTCAGAATTGAAATGCATTTTAATATGTTGCTTAGTGCAAATACTATTATTTGGTCATTCTTTAGAATCACTCATTCTAGTTGCATGAAAAGAAAAAACTACTACTGATACCATACTACTAATTATATTTATATTTACAATTTACACAGTCTCATGGAATCTTATGGAATTTCACTGGTTTCTCCAAAGACAATATCTCATCTTAAGGTCCCCATTGAACACGTATTTCTGTAGAGCAGATGGATATTTTTATAAGTGCACATGCATCTCTTCATCCATGTTAAGACCTCTCGGGACCTTTGTCTTAAACCGGATGATGAGTTTGGATTCCAAACGTCTTAGTTTGAGCATCCGATTGCCTCCTCTCTCATTTTGTCGAACTGTTGCCAAGCCTGAATATTTAAAGTCTAACCATGTCTTGCCTGGATGAGTGCTCATATGTTTGGCTGTAGCATATGAGGTGTCATGATTGACTGTGGCTCGTACATGCTCTAATATTCTTTTCTTAAGTGGGCATATGGTACTGCCAATGTACCGCTTTCCACAAAAGCACTCAATTAGATAGACAACATAGGATGTTTCACACGTGATTGTTTCTTTGATTTCTAGCGTGCCTCCTTTGGGATCTTTAATAGATTTTAGGTTCTGTCCAATTTTGCACGCTTTGCAATTCATGCATTTCACAAATCCCCTTTGTTTAATTTGTAACCAAGATTCTTGTTTCTGGTTCTGAAAGTGACTATTCACAAGTGAGTCGGATAGAGACGACGCTTTTCTGAATGTCACCAGAGGATATTCTCCTACCAAATGGCCAATGTCGGGATCCTTTTTAATACACTCCAATACTTGGTCAAGATTTGTCTGATTTGAAAACTCTCACGACTATATGTCAAAATCAGGCATGGTGTTTCTTCTGCTGTTCCTGCTTGTTTTTTGTTCTTTTTTTCTCGGTTCTCCACTAGTGTCTCCGCCCTAGTTTTTGACCTTGCTTTAATTTCACCTTTATATACATCTCCATATTTATATCCTCTTTGGAGGAAACGTTTTTTGTTTCAACAAACTTGGTTTCCATTTCCTCCATTTCAGAGCAATTTCTCTTCATTCGAATGAATTCTCCATATGGGATGCTTTTCTTGAGGGATGATGGATGGAAGCTCGTACCATGCAGTATGCTGTTCGTTGCTGTTTTTTTCCTATGGACAGTTGTATGAATTTCATTGGATTTGATATACACTTTTGTATCCAAAAATTCAATTTCTTGACTGTTTATATTATGTGTGAACTTTAATCCTACTTCATTATCATTGAGTACCTTTAGATATTCCAAAAATTCAGGTTCGGTGCCCCTCCATAACAAGAAGAGGTCATCAATGAAGCGAAGCCATAGGGCTATCTTGGATGTATGATGGTCGTTCTCCTCTCTCCAAGCTATACTCCTCTCCCACCATCCCATCATAAGATTAGCATAGCTTGGAGAAAAGGAAACTCCCATCGCAGTCCCACACTTTTGACCATAGAGCTTTTTATTGAACAAAAAAATGTTATTATTGAGACATAGCTCAATCATGTTCATCAGCATCACTGTGTGTTTATATTCTGCTATTGGTCTCTGTTGTAAAAAGTAACGTATAGCTTTCATTCCAATATCATGGTTTATTGACGTATATAGTGACACTACGTCTATCGTTACTAAGAGATAGTTAGGTTGCCAGTTCGTCCCCATCAATATCCTCAAAAAGTCCCCTGTGTCTTTAATATAAGAATTTAGGGTCGGGACAATTGGTGCTAAAAAGTAATCTACATAGGAGGCAACATTTTCATACAGAGAGCCGCAACTCGAGATTATAGGACGGCCAGGTGGTTTCTTCAGAGTTTTGTGTACTTTGGGCAGGAAGTAAATTGTTGGTAGGACAGGGTTTTCCACCATCAAGAACTTCTTTTCCTCATCATTGATCAATCCATCATTATGCCAGTTTTGCAATTTGTTCGCTAGATCTATACATAGATCATTGATTGGATTTTTCGTAATCTCTTGATAATTATCAAAATTATTTAGTTGTCGAAGAGCCTCATCAATGTATTCTTGCTTGTCCATAATAACTATATTTCCGCCCTTGTCAGCTGGTTTGATTTCAATCATGTGATTAGTTTGTAGCGATGTTAATGCTTGACGCTCTTTAATGGACAAATTTTCGAGTCGTTTCCCATGTTTGATGTTTTCCATAGACTCTAGCTCTGCCACCACTAGCTCATGAAATGTATCAAGTTTGTTTCCTGGGTGAAGTATGGGACAACATTTTGATTGACTTCTAAAATTGGTTCTTGGATGTTTATTTATGTTGATTCCCATTTCTTTTAGTATCGTTTCATCCGTTTCACTCGCATGCTCTATATCATGGGCTAGTTCGTATGCCGTTCTTAAGCTTTGAATCTCTTCTATAGTGTATTCATTTTCCGATTCTGATGATACTGATTCTGATGGATTGATTTGTGGATTGATAGTAGATGCCTGTTTACTGAAGAATTTTTTCAATTTCAGTTTTCGGATGTATTTATATACATCTATCTTTGTTTCCACCGGATTTTGATGTCTCTCCGGACAGAATGTCAATCCTTTATCAAGCAGACTTTCTTCCGCTTTCGTCAGGTTGTATTGAGATAGATTTATTATTAGATTTGAATTAATTTCTATTGCATGAATATGGACATCGTTCATTACTTTTTTATCACAGTTCTGTTGCGCAGATGGTATTCTCTTGTTTTTCCTGATGCTTCTTCTTGTCTTATATATATATTCACAATTCTCTGCCTTGATCTTTTAAGTGAGGATTATTAAAAGGGCAAAACAATGACTATTTGTGATCTCACTTCCTATGACGTATCTGTTAATTACATATAATAATTAGTCCTTCGTAACTTTTTATCTAAATTCTAGTGCCCTGCTAGGCATGTCTTGTTTACCTATGTTTCTCAAAGATGCAGTACATGTATGCATAGTATACAAGCTCATTAGCACACAATACATCAGCAGTTTGTACTTTTGTCTAGACAAGCAGGTGTACCCGTTGAAGTGTTAGGAACACAAACGTCGAGTGCAGTTGCCTTGAAACCAACACAGCCTTAACCTCAGAAGAAGACTCAAACATTTTCAAAGCATTACTTACACTTCTACATAAAATGTACACTTAAAAGCTTCACTGATGTCTTTCAATATGAATGTAATAGTGCAGAAAACCGTGTACGATTCCTATGACCACAGTACGGAATAAGAGACATTTAAATAAAATATAAATAATTAGAAGTCGGTCCCAAGAAAACAAAAGAATCTTTACTGAATTCTGATCCTATATATGCAAACTGTACGCGGTGCTTAACTGTGCAGACGTAGGGATGGGGTAAATTGTATAGACATCGATTCAACAAAATACCAGGAACCGACATCACAGGCAGTGATAGCAAATGACCTTTGACCGACATTTACCCTCACCTCCTCCTGTCTTCTCCTCTGTCTCAAACTGCCTTTTTGTCTGCTCTCCTTCTAATGTCTCATGTCTTCCCCTCTCTCACCTGACTTTTATGTCGGCACAACGTGCTGATACCGGTGCCCAGCAGCCTGTCTTGCTAGCCTTCCTGTATGTATGACGCAGGGAAAAATTCATGACACGGACACCTGTATGTAACTTGTTTGGCCCTGGCCCGGATCTTCTCTCCCTCACATCCAGCTGGGGGCATCTTTTGTTGCTTGCGCCCACGTGGTGCGGCATATACCACCTGAACAGGGCATCAGAGGGGTGGGCGCTGACACCCCCCCCCCCATACAGAGAGCACATGAAACATTCCATGCCGCTCCTGCTACCTCACAGGAGCGACACTACATTCCTCCCCAAAATGCAAAAATGGAAAAACACACAATGTAAACACTACTACCGAGGCTACAGCATAATGACCCATGCGAAGCATTGACAAGTACCTTTCGCAATAGCCTTGAATGACCAACATTCTCATGGAACAACCCTCCGGTCACAGTTCAGACAAGTGTAATATTACAACAAAAAAAAAAAAATCAAACACAATGGAAACGTCTTACATTAGGGGATCGCTCAGTCGGATAGACAGCATCAGGTTATTTCTCAAACCATAGTGGGTGTAGGTATCACGACCGGGTAACACCTGATACAACAGGGGACTGGAAGCCCCAGCAGGAATGTCTGTTGGTCCAGAGACCTCAGTGACATTAATTTTCAGGATAGTCCAGATCATCCAGATCCTCCGGCTCTTCTCCCTCTGCTGGGGCTGCCCCTTCCCTAGAACCTGTTATCCGCTGAGGATGGAACCTTATGAAAGCTGAAATGTTCCTGGTGACAGTCTCTAGGTCCCTTAGCGTAGTGACGCGGGTGCCCCTCCCGTGAACGACAGTCCATGGTTCCATCTCAAAAAGCAATTGGAATTTGCTGTTGAGGTGTCGATTCTGTACAAGCACCAAGTCTCCAGCCATTAAGTGAGACATTTTTGCCCGTTGCCGACGAATGGCATGGTCATTGGACTTTTGGCATCTCCCTTGAACCCTGCTGTCATCAATAGGCTCAGGCTGCCATCCATGGTGATGCGGAATGGAATCCACCACTAGCCTACCCACAGAGGGGTGCCCTGGAGCACTCCCAGTGGTGGAGTGAGGTGTTTGGCGGTATTCACGAAGGAACGCATAGATTGCAAGTTCAAGAGGTTGTTGGCTCGCACCTGCAATCTGAATAACCTTGTTCAGGGTTTGCATGAACCTTTCGGCCTAACCATTAGCCTGAGGCCACCTTGGGGTGATCTTCTTGTTAGTGATGCCAAGGGACAATAGATAGGACGCAATCTCCTGCCCTCTGAAAAGGAGGACCATTATCACTGCACAGTTCCTTTATCAGACCATGAGTGGTCATCACTTTCTCCAGTTTAGGGATCACCTCACTAGCACTCAATGACACTACCACTTCTACCTCCGGATACTTGGAGTAGTCGTTGATCATCACAAATGTATGTCTCCCATCTGGCAGGCTCCCAAAGTCAAGACTGGCGCACATCCAGGGACCTTGGGCCTAACTTTGGTGATCACAGGGGTTGGCAGACTGGTTTCTCCCTCAGCCTGGCACCATGGACAAGACCGGACCACCTCCTCCACCTTTTCATCCATCAGGGGGAACCACACCTTGGTTCACAATCTATTTTTAGTTTTAACTATGCCTTGATGTTCGGCATGGGCAAGTTGAATAACTCTGTCTGTAAGGGCAGTAGGAATGACAAGGGGATGCCCTCTCAAAAGGCACCCCGTTAAATCTTCACTCAGCTCTTGTCGAACACGATACAGACTCTCCATGATCCAACGCGCTTCTGGAGTAAGCAACACCCAGTCCTTTTTTAGCCTCTGCCACTGGTTGTTTTTCACCATTTTCCAATGTTTTCTGAATGCATTCATCCTGGCGGGTAGCTGCACACAGGATGTCCATGGAAAGCGGGATGGGACAGGATCGGGCTGTCACATATCGAACATACTCCTGTGTGTCATCCGCTTCAGCTTCTTCAGCCGGAGTAGTCGCTTGAGGATGCCAAGACAGATAGTCTGCAGGGTTGTGATATCCTGGATGATACTCCACCTAACAATTGTACTCCTGCAATTGAAGCATCCACTTTTCAATTCATGGAGGTGGTTTAGCAGCCGTACCCTTGAACAGAGGAATCAGGAGTTTTTGATCTGTGGTTATGGTGAAGGAATGACCATAGACATACAGGTGGAAATGCCGGCACCCCCAGTGAATGGCTATTGCCTCCTTCTCAATCTGGGAATATCTCTGCTGCGTGTTGGGTAAGGAGCGACTAGCAAATGCCACCGGGCCCAGTCATCCTCTTCAGTGCAGCTCTGCATCAGCACAGCCCCTAACCCTTTAGGCCCAGCATCCACTGCAATCATGGTGTTCTTGCGGGGGTCAAAATATGCCAAGGTACTTTTGGATGACAGTGCATCCTTAGTGGCCTGAAAGGTAGCTTCCTAGTCCGGACCCCAGGACCATGGACTGGACATCTTTGTGAGTTCACGTAACGGCTGTGTTAGAGTGGTAAGGTCCTTAATGAAACAACCACAATAATTTACAATCCCTAAAAAACTGCGTATCTCCGTCACAGTGGCAGGAGCGGGTGCTTCCTTGATGTCCCTGACTTGATTACCCCCACAGATGAAAATACGTATCCCAAAAATTTAATTTTTGTTGCAAAAATTCACATTTGTTGCGGTGCAGTGTCAGTCCGGCTTCTTGAATCCTCATGAGTACTTTCTTCAATCTCCCATTTTGTTCCGGCATTGTATTTGTGTGGATTAGGATGTCATCACTGACATTAAAGACACCGGGAAGGGCGGCCAAAAGCTCCTAAATGGTGTTCTGAAACACCTCGGCCGCACTGGATATCCCGAAACTTAAACGCTTGTATCGCCTCAGGCCGACATGAGTTGAGAACGTTATGTATCTCGACTCCTCATCCAAAACCAGTTGGTGGTATCCTGAACGCAGATAGAGTTTTGAGAAACAGCTAGCTCCACTCAATTACCCAGTCAGGTCATCAATTGTGGGTGTGAGATGTCGTTCCCTTTTTATCACCACGTTGTGCAGGCGCATGTCCACACATATTCTAACCTCTCCTGGCTGCTTGGACTTCCTGGTGAAGACAATCGGTGAGACCCATGGGGTGGGCCCCCTTACCTTTTCAATGATGCCAGCGGCTTCTAACTTTGCCAATTCCTTCTCCACCAGAGGTCTCGGGTGGAATATAATGCGCCTATGACACAAAGCTATGGGCTGGACCATTTATTGATATGCAGATGGATGTCCTTGCCTTTCAGGCACCCACTGCCCAAAAATACTGCTGAGAATTCCGCCAAGATGTGGGGATGGCTTCCTGATAGATTCTTAAGGTGAAAGTGACAATGCCAAGGTCTTCCTCCAACCTGCACCCCAAAAGCATGCCATGGCCTTCCTTTGCAACATATATTTAAGACGTTACTGACTTGGAACCGTATGAGATGGTGGTCTTGAATTTTCCTTGCATTACCATTGACTTGACCATATGCAAAGACCTTGATTGTCTCGGGATTCAGGGATGGGGCCTGTTGCAGAGCCTCATAGGTCGCTGCTGACATTATGTTGATGGTAGCTCCAGTATCAACTACGGCAGTAGTGACCTGATCTCCCACTTGTATCTGGCATTGCCGCAGCCGATGCGAAGTCTAGGCAGCAGTGCCAATGGTGAATACAGAGTGAACAGTGTGTTCCTCTGTGTCGTTATCATCCATGTCACTTCCTCCCCCTCTTACTTTCAGGAACATGTTCACAGTGAGGCGCTGTCCTGGACCTTTTCCGGAGTGGCAGACGTGCATGAAATTATTGAGGTTGCCATATCCAGCACATTTCTTTCCTCGGGCTGGGCATTCTGTGGGGTCATGGCTGCTCCCACCACAGTATCCGCAGGTCCGCGTTCTTGGTCCATCTTTCCGACTTGGTTTGGCTGTAGGATGAGCCACGACAGCATTTACAGGCTCAGTCTATATCGGTGCTTGTAGGGCTGCTTCCATGTGGGCCGTTCTAGCACGAGACAGTTCCTTGGTCCTACCCATCGTTATATTTTCTGGATTCTTCAAGTATCTACTCCTGAAATTTTGCTGAGGCACACCCTTGTATGATTTGGCCTCGTATTTCCTAAATTTTGTCATTAAATCCGCATGTACTAGCTAGTTCCTTAAGGCGAGCATGGACGGTGTCAATGGGCTCTTCCGCCTGCTGTCGCGCTTGGCGAAACACGGACCTCTCGTAGTCCTGATTCGCCATTGGTTCAAAGTGTGCTGTGAGAGCGGCTATGAGGGTGAGGTGTGTCTTAGGAGCCGCTTCATTGAGGGATTTGGATATTTTATAAATGTCCCTTCCCCCCCAAATGCAGAATCATGGCTCTCTTTTGAGCATTGTCGACTTTGCTGGCTTCAAAGCACTCTTTCCACCCACTCTTTCCATCTTAAGGCTTGCGCCGATTGGGCCCCCTCCACTGTAAATGGCTCCACTGGTGGAATTGCAGCCATGGTGATAGTCTTGCTGGAATTCCCTTAAGTGGACCCCGTAGACACACATCTCTCCTCAATGTGGCTTGTGAAAAGTATTTTGTTGACTTGTCTTGCCCTCAAATGTAGTTTGTCTGTGTCTCTTTTCTTGTATGAATCACTTTGCCAGCTGAAACTGTTGTTGCCTGAAGGACTGGTAGGATGATGTTTCCCTTTCTGTGTATTTTATAACTCCGACGAGATGTGGCCACTCACTGGATTGAAGCAAACCAGCTTTATTCAGGATTCAGCCAGCAGATGACACTGCGGCATGAATCTTGCTGGCCTTCCCGTGCAATCCTCCTCACACTCACGGACCTTTGAGGGGATCGGAACAGCCTGCTGCATCATCACACTCCGCTGTACGTCGGGTGGGCTCCGACTTCAGCTTCCAGCTACCGGGGACTTATAACAGCAGCCAGAGGCCGTGGCACGAGCATCGCGCACGTCAGCAATTGCACGGCCGCTACACAGCCGTCAGGACGACACCAACTCGTCGCCAATGTTGTGTCGACACGACATGCAGATTCCGGTCCCAGCAGCTTGTCTTGCTAGACTCCCAGTATGTATGACGCAGGGAATATTAATAACATGGACACCTGTATGTAACTTGTATGGCCCCGGACCGGATCTTCTCTCCCTCACATCCAGCCGTGGGCATCTTTTATTGCTTGCGCCCATGTGGTGCGACACACACCACTTGAGCAGAGCATCAGAGGGGTGGGCGATGACGCCCCCCCCTGTATACAGAGGGCACATGAAACATTCCATACCGCTCCTGTTACGTCACTGGAGCGACACTACAACTTTCTCGCCTGTTCTATTTTCACCTCTTTTGCTCACTTGTCTCTGTCTCAATATCACCTCTATATCTGACCACGTCATTGTTTTTTTCTAACCTCTCTGTTTTATCACCACACTCTCTCTCTCCCCCCCCCTTCCCTTAGCCTCTGAGTTGTCTATCACTAGTTGTCTCTACCATTTTTCTCACACCTGTCTCTCCCTCTCTTTCTAGCTTAGCTATCTTTTCCTCTACCTGTATTACACCTTTCTAATAGTGATCCCCTCTTACCGGTCCTCTCCTAGCTCTAGCTCTACCTCTCGGCTGTCTGTCACCTATTGACGTGCCTACCACCTATCACTCACACCTATCTTACTCTCTTTCACTTCTGTCGTTATCTTCCACACCTGTCACTTCTCTCTGTCTTTTTAACCCCTTTCTCAGTTTCTATCTCACACACACACAGCTGCCTTTGTTTTCCTGCTCTTCCTTTGATTACTTTCTCCTCCTAAACTTTCCCCTCTAACCCCCCACCCCCCCTCTCGCATTCTCCTGTATTTCGTGATCCCTTCACATTTTCAGGTGCTGCAGGAGACAACCACATGCACAATGTAGCTGAGAGGCACTGAAAGTAAACAAGGCCCATTAGCGCCTTGTTTGACTTCTGTTTCTGACACTGCCCTTACCAGCTCTGAGGCCAGTGGTCTCAGGAGGCAAGCCACGAGTCGCAGCTGTGCGGCCTACATGACCTCCATGTAAAACAGGCTGAGTTTACAGTTCTTTGTAAATCCCTTCACTTATGGGAATAGTAAATATCACAAATCATTTAGAGATATTTTAGAATCACCCAAACACTGACAAGATAGGTCACACATAAACTAGTCATGGCATATTTTGTGAAAGCTTTTGTAGATCTGCATCTTAATGTCCCAGCACATAACATTTTTCAAATAGTGGTGCATTGCAAATGCAAATGAATCCACCATCTTCCTGACTCCAGTGTTTTTGCGCAGTCTGTATTCTAAACTTGGGGTGTTTGCAATAATTACACTAATTCTTTAAACCAGCAACCTCACTGGTTGAGCTTCACTGCAAGGAAAAGTGGCAACCAGAGAGGGTAGCATTACCATAAATTTAGGCAGAACTAACAGCTGCCTTACAGTTCCTTTTCCGTAATAAGAATCCTAGCTGAAGTGGTCTGCAAACCCATTCTCCCTCCATTGAAGCTATGTGTCTGCCAGGAATGAGGAATTGGACTTTGACCAGGAGTTATTGGTGTCTTATATATATCGTCCAGGAAGTGACACAGTGCCATCCTTCTCACCCTGGTGATCAACACAGACACATACCACCTGGTTGACTGCTCACTGTAATACTGCAAGAACTTGCAAGTGAGGAGGAAAAAGACTGGAGAGGTTTCTCCATTAGGGATCTAGGGTTGTGCCCCCCTGAAATTCCTACACATTCCTGTACAAATATTAAAACGATTTATTTAGAGATACAATCGTATCTCTAGACAAATCAATGTATTTAAGTCTGGGCTGTCTGTCCAAGGCTGCCTGCCCCACTTTACTCTGAAGAAGGAGACGAAAGACAGGCAGTAAATCAACTTTCTGGACTGTGCCGCACAACGCAGGGCTTCCAAAGCCCTTCATTGCCATTGCATTCTATGGCAATATCCAATATAGGCCAATGACGCTTTCATCGTCATGGTTTTGGGCGTTGGAGTCTCCGTCCCTGCGTGAGCGCAGTCGTCCATCATTCACAGGCATAGATCCCACCTTTTCCCATTCGTCACACTTAGGAGTGTATGCAAGCACATGTGTTTTGGTGCCTTGTTCTCTGTAATGGTAGGTGTTAGAATGATAATCTTCTGTTATGTATATTGTGCTCTGACCCCCTTGCCACACTAACCTCCCCCACCGTGACTCCCAGGCCCTGGCTGCACGTCGCTGTCCCCTTTAGAAGTGGAGCAGCTGTATTTGTTCCCCCACGAAATTGATCCAAAAGATGAGCAAGCCAGGGTTCGAGTTCCCTTGTGAAGTTGATCCAAATATCTGAGTCAAGCGATAAGCGAGAGATATGTGCTTACAGTAGACAGTTATCTGCTGTATGACATTAAAACTGGCCTTGTCTTCATGCTCCTAACAACATTAATGCCAAAAACATGGATTGATTTACGAACAATGAGTGTTAAAAACATTAAGATAATGCATGTCAGCAAATTAGTTCCTCTCTTATTTCATGTTTTATTTAATC
Source organism: Calotriton arnoldi (assembly GCA_963921515.1). Lineage (NCBI taxonomy): Eukaryota > Metazoa > Chordata > Amphibia > Caudata > Salamandridae > Calotriton > Calotriton arnoldi. The sequence continues at coordinate 483,523 of CAWUFW010011588.1, read as the reverse complement.
TTGCTGTAGGAGGCTGGCTCAATATATAGTGTCCGCCTATGGTAAGGCACCGTGCTCCGAGTCCAGGCAACCCTTAGTGATGGTGTTTAGGTCTCGGATAACCAAAGCTTTCAAGGGGTAGCTGTGAAGAGCAGCCAAGGCTTATCCAGGAGGGTGTAAAGCGGATGCATTTACCACACAGTCAGTCAGTAAGCTTTCACACAAGAAAGAACCACACAAGTGTTTGTAAAAATACTTTAGTATTTATTAACCCAACACTAAGAACTAAGAACACTAAGTATGTCTCCTACCCAGAGATATCAAATACACACAAGAAATACTTTAAAAACTGGAAAGTAGCATAGAAAAACACATGGGACATTACGGGGAGGGCAAACCATCTACTAAGAAAGTGGTATGTGAGATAAGTACCAAACCAAGAAGCCCAGGGGAAGCACAGAACCACCAAAGGTAAGTAGCTAGGGGCCCCTAGGCGCCCAGGTACAGAGTGGTTACACTGTGTCAAACGTCCATAGGATAACAAGGGGAAAGTCGTGGTTGGTATTTGATTGTTTCAGGACCCTTCCCAAAGGACCCCGAGGACACCAATTGGATCAAGGGCGGTTGGAGAGCCACCCCACCCGTCGATACCCAGGGAACCAGGATACCTACACCAGGGAGCCTGGGTGCATTGGTGCGAATTGGTGTCGGAACAGCCTGTTGAAGCCAATGGAGTATTTTGGAAGTCTGGTGGCTGCATCGTCTCGTGGAACAGGACGGTGGAGCCCAAACATGGATTCTGGATGAGAAGTACCTGAAAGCATAGAGGATAGAGTCCAAACCACCTGGAGTTGTCCAGGAGGCTCATGAGCACAATGCCACCCCTCTTCGGAGTTGCTTGCTGTGGCACAACTGTCTTGAGCAGCTGTGGATCCCAGGCGACGATGCAGGAGCACAGGAGACATCCACAAGCTGTCCCACAAAGGTTGAAGAATGCAGGAGGGTCAGTGGCTGGCAGGACCGTCAACAAGCCTCGGCAACCACAACAGTTGGGTCAAAGGAAAAGATGCTTGCTTGCAAACCACCAAGGGTAAGTCGGGCCAGCCCTCTGCAAGCAGGAGAGCCAGCAGAAATTGTTGGAGCCCCCTCGAGGACCCTCTGGCAGCAGGCACAGGGAGTTGCAGGGAAGCCTCAGCAGCACACAGAAGATGGAGGCCCACGGTGCAGAGAATGCAGGCAGGATGTTGTTCTTGGAGCTGTGCGATGCTTGAGGCTGGGAATTCTGGAAGCTCGAAGATCTTCAGTGAGGAGAGTCAACAAGCCTTGGCAACGGCAACAGACGTGGTGCACAGGGATGCAGTACAAGTCGACTTGAGAGGAAGTGCAGTCTTCCAAGTTGCTGAGAAGACTGGTCAGGCCTCTGGAGACCCAACAAACCACCACCTGTGTTTCAGAGCCGGGAGGCGTCCATGGGACCGCAGGATCATCAAACTGGTCATCGATGTTGAGGTGCCTGCGGATGCAGGGATGTGACTCCTTCACTCCAAGGGAGATTCCTTCTTGCTTGGATGCATTCAAAGTCCTTGTTGACTCGTAGGATGCACGGCCACGGAGTTGCAGAAACCTGAAAGAGCACAGAGACGAAGTTGCAGCAAGAGTCTTCCCACCAAGAGCAGTCTTGTCCTGGCTGGATCCATCAGCAGAGTTTCATTGTCCAACCGCAGAAGAGTCTTTAGAAGATCTTCAGGCAGTCGTTCTTGAAGATGGAATCTGGACGAATCTAAGGACACATCCTCAGGTGAGCCCTTAAGTAACCCTAAAAGGGGGAAGGACATTTGCAGTGACCCACCTATCGGGGGAGGTCAGGGATGCTATTCAGCTGGCCTAGCCAGTCAGATGCTCCTAGGGGCCAAGATTCAAGATGGCATAATCATGTGGCCACCTGGAGGAGCTCTGGGCACCTCCCTAGGGAGGAGCTTGACGGGGGCTGGACACTCTCCTTTCCCTTGTGTAGTTCGCGCCAGAGTGGGACCAAGTGCTCTTGAACCATGCCAAACTGAGTTATGCAAGGAGGGTGCCAATTGTGCCCCTCAATGCAGTCTGGTGGTGCTCAAAAGCACCTCCACCCTACCTAATTCTAAAGGAGAGGTGACCACACATCTTCTTCACAGGAAATCCTTGGTTCAGTGTTCCCTGCACAGTTAGGCTCATCAGCAGGGGGGCAAAACAGTGTCTGGGATTGGCAGCAGCGCGGGCTGGCAGGCAAACCCTTTAATGCTACACAGGTAGGTATTGGGGGGTCCTCTAAGGAGCCCCTGCGGTACATGGTATCATGCAACTAACACTGTAATTGGTGTTGTTGCATGATTCCAACATGTTTGATACCAAACAGGGCTAGGTTCGCGGTAGTCATTATGTAGCTGGACATCTCAACTTGCCAGTGTCCACTACATACCTTAAAATGGCTGCTCCACAGTTACAAAGCCCAGAGAAGGGAGTCTGGGGTTTGTAGGCGTGCCTCTGCTCGTGCAGGGTTACCAATCAATTAATCAGGGGGTTTAAAGTGTGCTACTCACTCGTGAGGGTCTCCAGGCACGGGGGGTGCAGCTCCGGTACAGACGAAGATCCAGGTCTTGAGGCTCTTCCTGAAGGTGTGCAGCGTAGGGGAGCGTCTGATGTTGACTGGGAGTTCGTTCCAGGCTTTGGCCTTGATGCAGGAGGCCCAACACACTTGGAACCAAGCACCCTGCCCTTGGACTGCAGGACCTACCTTAAGGGTGACTTATAGGTTTAAAGTGCAGTGACTGAGACATAAGGGAAACCTTATATCTAAAGTGAAAGGTGCATACACCATTTGACGCAGACTGTGATAGCCGCTCTGCAGGCACAGTTTGCATGGACTCCCATGGATGGCACAATACATGCTGCAGCCCATGGGAGACCCCTGATATACCAATGCCCTGGGTACCTCAGTATCGTATACTAGGGGCTTACAGTGGTACTCCAGTATGCCCACTGTGGAATATACAAAGTACTATTCAAGAGAGATTTTCCTTACTCCATGTACTTTTATTCATTTTTGTAGATAATGCTCTATAATGTGGTTTTCCTGATGAAGGCGCCATGTTCGCCGAAACGTGCTTCGACATATTGAAGAGCCAGTGCCACATTAATCTAATTCATTCAATGTTTGTTTTCTTTGGAATTTGTGTGGCTCATTATTTGTTCTAGTGTATGTACTGTCTCCATTCATTGTGATGCTTTATTCATTTATGTGAAAATGTATATGGTGTGATAACGAGATCAAAGATTTCTAGTTGTAGGATTCTTAACATGTATATAATCCATGGCTACCATGATACCATATTGCCTTGTCATTGTTAGTATGTGTTTCATTAATTGATTTATGAATTTCGAGCCATCTTTTTAATATTTTTGTATTCATAAAAATTAGATCTTTTTATAAGTGATTGGTACATTGAGTTTATTTTTACCATTGTTTACATTGAGGTCTGTTATAACTCTTTAGTGACCTGTGTGTTGCCTAGTGATTTTCTATTGTCAATTATATACAAAGTACTTATCAAAATTAGAGGAGAGTGCATGGCCACTGTGGTCCTGGTTATCAGGATCCCAGTGAACGACAGTCAAAACCCACTGACACCAGGCAAAAATTGGGGCTATCTATGCCAGAAAGATCCTACTTTCCTATACTTGTCTTCCTCAAGAGTTAGCTATTTTATCATGTTGTTTTTCTGTATTTCTTCCATGAATACTTTGACCCGTTTCAGGTGTTCATGAGGCACTTTGATTGGGAGCTCTGACGCTGAAACCAAAGCAAAGTACTTGAAAGCGGGTTGGCCGCTCTGCAGAGCACACAGAACAATGGTCATGTATTCCAGTTGCAATTGAGATTCTGTGGAATCATGTGTGAAGGGACTACACAGATTGCAAAATATTTATAGTGCAAAAGCAAATAAATTGTTTAAATGTGAGTGAAGTGTGGAAGTGCATTCGGGGAAGAGTGAAAAGAGGGTGCTTAAGAGGAAAAAGGTGGTTGAAAGATGTGAAGATGGACGATATGTGTAGAGAAAAAGGGCATACATATCTAACATAACTGAAGGCCAAAACTCCTTCCACAGGCCTCAGAACTGAAACATTTTCAAAGTTAATTATTTATTACAAATCCTTGTTGTTGCTCATTTATCTTAAACAGGTAACAACCATTGACTAAGTCAAACATACTGACAGGTTTTAGGTGTAGGTCAGTTGCTGTGCTATATATCTGGATTCAATTGCATCCCAGAGAGAAACCAAAATACAGGTCGGGTAGCACACTATGGGAAACACAGAAAATTATTTTACATGTTCCTTTTTAGCGAGCCCCCTCGTTTTTCATCCCATTTAAAGACCTGTCTTCACATATTTCTATATGGCTGATTGCAATCAGAAGCTGTGGGTCCTTCCTGAAGGCTGGGTAGAGCATTTTCTTCCAAAGTTGATGCCTAATGCAGTGCAAGACACTGGGTAGTCGCACACTTTAAAAGGCTTAATTTGTCGATTTGTACAATTTGCACATTACATTAACTGTTACACATATTAATACAGTAAGATATAGGGCAGTTTTTAATGTATTTAATATTTGAAGACTATACGTTCCCACGGCTTTATAAGCCTTGCTTTATCACTAAATTAATTTGCTTTAAAATGCACTATTTGCCAATATTTTTTTCTGTTTTTTCTCTGGAGGAGGACCCAGCCTGAACCCCACGTTTGTCCATTAAGTTTGTTCGGGTCGTTCACTACATAAAAGTCATACCCAGCTTTTACCCCCACCCACTTTCCAATGTCACCAGCCGCCCCTGGAAAAGAGGGGAGCTCAAGGCAAGCATAAGGTCCCACAAATTTTGAAAGTGTCTTGCCTTCTCTTTGTGGCTCTACTACTCATAGGTGCACCGATCCCTGTCATATGGATTTGCCCTCATCTAGTTAAGGACTATAAGCAGGGCCACCAGAATTACATGATTCTGCTGTGGTGGCTTTTTCTGCATAATTATGGATTTGCTGCATTTGCCACATAATCCATCATCTGCTGCATAATCTGCAGGTTTTAACCCCAAAAATGTTGTTTCTAGCTCAAGCAGATAAAAAATATGGCACTTTGTCCATGCTCAGTGTAAGGTCTTTTGCAAGGGTTAACTGGCCATCTTTCAGTTGCTTAGTTCTGCATTTGGTTGGTAAATTGGTACTAATGAGGTGAAATCTTTGCCAGTGTTACAGCGTGAAAAAATGATAAAATAATGGAGTAATAATATCAAAAAATGTGCCACATTATGCTGCATACATTTGGCTTTTCGTGCTGCATAATTTAGTAAACACTACTGCATAATTTGGTGCTTCCCTGATGCATAATTTTAGTGGCCCTGACAATAAGGAATAAGATTTGGACAACAGAGTAGAGGAGATTACCTCAAGTAAACAGGCCACTCCCTTTCAGACATGCGGCAGAAGTGATGCCAATGTATTTACTTAATGTTTCTCACCAAAGCAAACTTTGTGATCCGGCCCATAATGGGTGATTTATTGCGAGTGCTCGTTTATTCACACACTAGTAATTACCGCTCGGCTCAAGGTGTACCTCATCCACTCCTCAGTCTGGCACACACTACGGTTTTATGCTTGTCAGCACAGCTCGGATCCCTATGTGTTTACGTGTCGAAATGACAGGTTGTAATAATGTTTTCCCATGACCTAAGAAAGAATGATTTAAAGAAACGATGTTGAATTTTTCTGTTTTTGTTTTTTCAACTAATTCTCCAGTGTTCACACGAGCAAAAATGACAGTTTGTCGTCCGATTGTTTGAAAGTGCCCAGAATTAGTTTAACACTTTCACACAAGATATATCCCTGGTTTAATTTTGAAAACTGCCCTCTGCACAGGTCGTTTACGCAGGGCTTAATGTGTGCCGGTGGCTACAGGTGGTGGGCACTTGCACTGATTTTTGGGGACTTGAGCTAACTTTTCCTCATCAGACTTTGACTCAGAGCAGAGTGAGAAAGGCATAAAGGGGGAAAAAGAGTCAAAGAAAAATAGGAAAACAGTCCTAGGGAAGAAAGCAGTGATGAAAAAGAGCCTGTAAGAATGACATCAAGAGTGAGGAAGGGTAGGGTGGTAGAAGAAGGACTATCAAGGCTAACGGGGAATTCGGCAGCAGGCTGCTACACACAAGATAGAGCACCAAGCACGTATTGGGTAAGAGAGGTGCAGCACAGACCATTGACTCGCTTTTTGTGCGAAAAAGGGCACTTTTATTGAAACGGGTGCTCATCACATATATATTCATCTGAGTTACAAAACTAAAACCTCACTATACAAAGGTCATCTATTTTCCCTCCTCCCCCCTTCTAAAGGTCTCCCCCCCCACATACTTAATCCTTCAAGCATCTACCTCCTCCTCTGCTGCATTTCTTCGATTTATGACCCCTAACTTCCCCTTTAGCTTCTGAGTGCATCTATTAACATCCAACTAGCTTGACTTCCTATATGGTAACCTTTAACGTCCTGCCTCATTCAGGTGTGAGATGTTGACACCCTCCCTTTCATCCTGGTTCACCGATGGCAACAAACAATAATATTATCTAAACCCATGCAAACTTTCCAACCAACCGCCACTGCCCCACGCGACACCAGTACCACTTGTATTACCCAGAGAATCTGACCCAATCAAAGCTTGCCCAGGGCTGCATAGTGAAAATGCTGCTTGCGCCTCAAAACCAAATGGCTGGGAGGGATAGGGTGGGGAACAAATCTGCAAACTACGACCAGCCACCATATCACCTGAAAAATGATGGCGAGGGTCGTAAAATGGTCGTACATAAACCCTGGGGCTACACCCTAACTATGCTATAACCCCAAAAAACACCTGCAGTCCTCTGGACTGCACCACTCCCGCCAATAATCCCAGGGGGAAAACTTCCCCTTGGTTGACGCTATTTTCGACTATTTCAACTCTGCATGTCCATGCAACTATAAATGAAATTAAAGGGCACGCCTTAATATTTTTGCCTAATACAACTGGCATTGCATTTTACTCGTGCGATACAAGTCACTCAGAACTGTCAATATGAAAAAAGAAAAAATATCCGAATTGTTAATGGTTATTAAAATATAAGAAGACATAGTAATCATTTTTGATATACAATGCTTGAGAATTCAGACAATCTCAGCTATTAAAAATGTGCACTCTTCGGCACTGAATGATCTGCTTGCTACCTTTACGACGCTGTACAAAATTGATTTTTCTGCTAAGTTTCAGCTTTTTAAACTACAATTTATTTTGCAGGAAGTGGCTGGCAATGGCTTCCTAATTACCTACCTGTATTGCTACTCCCTCAAATTCAGATGCATCAGTGTATCTGTAGAAAAGAAATTAATGTCCTTGGCATAGTTACCTGCCCACTTAAATACCCCTTTTTTTCCTTTATTGCCTTAAAGTTTAAGGAATTTTTAAAATTTCTTCTGACTCCTCCATCATTATTCCCTGAGGAAAGAGTTGGAGGGAGGAGGGGGGGGGATGGGTAGCCCAGATGGCAATCTTGGCCCAATATTTGATCCATAGAAGAATTCGAGGTGTGATTTGGGGAACCGGAGGGTCTCTGGAATGGATGCTGAAGGTTTGGTCACCTCTTTTAGCTGCATAGTCTTGCTGGGGCTAGGTTGTGCGTAGTTCAGTAGAACGCCCTCAGAAGTCCTTCAGGTACTGGCCTGTTTATGGGGAACGCTGTTGCAAAGCTTAAGTGATGCAGGAGTGGGCTGAGAACCTTTGGAAGTTGGATGTACACCATGGTTAGCGAGTGGGTGACACAGGTGAGAATCAGGAAGTGCTGGGTTTATGACTCTCTCTAGCCCTACACGAGGTTGTGTGTCAATCTGGCTAGACGCTGTGGGTGCACCGTAAAGAGGAGGCTATAGCTTCAAGAAGGTGCAAAGCCTACTCGTCAGTTGTACCACCATGAGCCAGGTTTCCCAAAGTGGAAGGTCGTCATCTACACAGGGAGCTATTAAATATTATCCTAGCCATTTTAAAGTCCAGTTCTCTTAGAATATATCAGCTGTTATCACGCTGTGTCCTTACTTGTTCTTATCCATCCTTGAACCCTAAAGGGATTCAGTTAGCCCGAATTAAAGTGCTCCAATCTAAATCAATTCTCAACCAAGCCTGGCCGGTAGAATTCCTGAAGCAGAGGAGCTGCAAACGAGGTTCTGCCAGGTTCAGGGTCAGCAAGCAAAACAGAGGAAGATGTGATTTGGGAATTTTTTATTCCAGTAATAAATTGATGATGCATATTATCCAAGCCTCTGTGGAGTGCAGCAATATTTAGCTTCCAGTACATAAACGACGTAAAGACTGACGAAATTATCATTTAAATGTGTTTTAGCATCCACAGAGGGGAAGTTTCCATGCACTGTCCAAGTTCAGACTTGTCCCCTCAAGCACAGCACCGAAGGGAGAATTTTCCAAATATCTCATTATTTCGAGAGCTGGCTGAATGCCACCCTCTCCTCCCCGGCTCGGAGATGGCCTGACACTCCCTCATGAAGTGATACACACCCTAGATAGAGGAAGACTCAGAGGTGGAAGGTGGGGGTGGGGGGGGGGTTCTGTTTTCGCTCAAGCTACTCTTGGGAGCCTAGTTCTGGCAGAGACCTACCCGTTCCCTCATTTATATATTTGGATCTGTAAATTGCCAAAGGGTTGGAAACAGAGCGTAGTTCGCAGGAAAAAGGGCAGAGCCCAAGGATTTTCTTAGGAACAAAACCAAGGCTTTGTAACTTGATTGCACTTCATGCCTCTGGCGTGCACCACCCACCTCGATCTCACTCCTGGTGTTTGAAACCCAAAATGAATGTTGGTGTGGTAGCAATTCAGTACCGAGGCACCGCTTTGGACAACAGCTGTGCTGAGCAGGGCCGGACTAGCCGTAGCGGGCACCGGGTGTTTCCCCGGTGGGCCGCCAGGGCGGGGGCCTGTTTTGTTACCGGGGGCCTGCAATATCGGCCCCCAGTAACAAAATCAGCCGAAACCGGCCATTGCAAACAGCTCGGCCGCACCCCCTCAGCCCCCCCAGCGGGGCCGGCCAAACAGTTTGCCAGGGCCGGTTGCGGTTACCAGTCCGGCCCTGGTGCTGAGGTGCCCTGTTGGTGTGTATGGAGGCTGAATACCCTGTTTAAGCCGGGTCTGGTCGCTTAGTGGACTAATGCATCCATTGTAGGGGGCCTGTGTTTGACCTCATGGTCACAGGTTCAAATCCCAGTGGGTACACTCAGCTTTTCATCCTTCTGAGGTCGATAAAATGCGTACCATTGAGCTGGGTGACAATAAACATCTATTATTCAGCGCCAAAATACCCTTGGGTTAACATGCACTTATTTTACACATTATGAAGAACAGTAGAAACGTGGGGTACTGCAACGTCGGGAATAGCGAAGAAAGAATATTGCTAGTGACCTTCCGCTTGGAAGCCCCTAATCTTTGATAGATACTTTTCCTCAGCTGTAACACATGAAAAAGTACAATACTGTTCTTCTCATGTTCGGAAGAGCTTAATGCCTGCGAAAACAAAATCATAATATGTGCAGGCCAGTGCTATGTTTAAAACACAACACATGTATAGAGTACACTAAGTATTGAGTACACTTTCAATAGGCCTGACAAACCCTGTAAGTGCCTAGTAAGTAATAGGGCATTGAGGTTTAGAAGCACAGCAGATTTTATGCACTTTGCACGTGTGCACTGCTGAGTGGCTGTCTGTCATTTTAAATGCAGTGGATGTCTGTCATTTTAAATGCAGTCTTGCCTTGTAGACTGCCTTTAAAAGTAAATTCTTACAATTGCCATGACATACCCTCTACGTCCCTAGTAGATAATAGGGCAGGGGGATTGAAACTTCCTATAAGAACCAAGTATATTATAGGGCATGGAAGTTTAGAGGTCAGCACCCTTTGTTGCACATGCATGCGTGCACTGCTGAGTGGTTGAGGTAATTTTAAAAGCACCACTGCTCTGCAGCACTGCTTTTAAAGGTAAATTGTGTTCAAACATGACTTTGGTGGTATGGACACTTAAAAAGTGATAATCTAACATATTCTTACATATTAGGTACCCTCAGGGTCTCCCAGGGGTGGGTGGGACATGTAACTATAAGCAGGGGCCTTATAAAATATGTTTTATATCGTCTGATGAGGGACAAACTGCCCATTTCATTGCAGATACTTGGCTCTATAGGCTAACATTGCAATGTTTTATGTATTTATAAATGTTGCTAGGAAAGGAGTGAAATATCATTCAAGGACTTAAAAGATTGATTTTAATAAATGCAATAACTTGCTACTGTTGAATTTATCATAACTAGTACAGAATAGAAGATATGGAACTTTTTCTTCTGTGAGCCAAAATCCAGCCTTCTAGTGGTCTCTGCTTATTGGTCAGCTTAACATGCTTAGCCAGGCTTCTATGATTAGGAGATGAGTGGCTTGGCAGGAGCAGAGGTGATCTGATGGAGGGAGCTCTCCAGTTGGGGAGGATGGGTCCTGCAGATGGGGCTGGGCAAATCAAACGGAGCTCAAAGAGAGAGCAGATCAGTAAGGAATGCCAGGCCCACCTTTCCCCCACACCCTGTGTCCCAGCATGATGGCAGGTTTAGAACAGGAATTTGCGGGGGCCAGCGGGAAGAAATGAGCCAAACTGTGGTTTGGTTTAGCTATCACTTACTCCTCTGGAGAGATTTCATCCATGTTGGATTTTGGAAGTGCAGTGCTTTGTGGGACTTTAAAGGAAGTTGTTATGCTTTTGGGTCGCACCGAGCATTTAATTGGACAGAGGTGCCCCCTGCTTGTTGCTACAGAATACTCAATAAATATCTGAGGGCTGGGTAGCCTCTCAGTTATGCTGCCCAAAACTACAAGGAAAAGGAGGACTACCCTACTGGAATTTGAATTTGCACCCAAAGGCCTTGCACTCCGAATGACTGGGCCTGCTGCACAATTTAGTACTACAGCCCTGGGGACTGTGCCTTGCTTCAAGAAGGATTAAGGAGTGGACTCCCTGCAAGCTACAGGTTAACAGAGCTCACCTGCATCATCTCCACCTAGAGTCCCCAGCCTGGAGTGTGTCCAGTGGACTTTTAAGGATTTGGCCAAGTGCATTGTGGGAATAGTGGTCCAGACCTTCCTTTCAGAGACCATCCAGGAGATTCCAGACCTTTGGATTTTTGTTTTGGACACTTTGAACACACAAGGAGACCTTCAGGAAGCACCTCCTGAAGTTTGGAGAACTTGTGGGAGAAAGCTCCATAAGGTAACCAACCCTACCGTGAGAGTCAAGCTGGCCCGCTTCAGCTGTGACCCAGCCAGTATTTCAGGTTCATCCAGCTGAAGGCTACAGACTTCCAGGATTTGACCGGAGCCTCGAGGAAAGTCAAGCCAGCAAACCCGCTCCGAATCCGGCTTGCTGTGGAGGGGCGAGGGCCATTGGAAGAAAAAGCTCCATAAAAGTTTTTAAGTGTAAAGGTAAAATTTTGACCGGGGCCTGCTTAGAGGATACAACCAGGGCTCCATTTGACTTTGTCCCGGTCAAGCGCAACCAGATGTCCCAAAGTGGCACTAGAGGCTTTTAAGCAGTATGAAGTGGTTAATCTTTAAAAATTCATATCTCTGGTTCCCTACATTGGGTTTTTGTCGTTTTGGTGTCTATTTGTTCATACAAATATTTACTATGTTTATAAATGGGTGTGGGATTTTCGTTTTGTGTTGTGTCTTCTTATTTGATGTATTATTGTTTTTAAATGCTTCACCCTCCTGTCTGCTAAGTTAGGCCTGCCGGTTGGTTGTCGGCTACCAAGGGTTGAGCAAGAAACTATTTTACTGGGCCCTTTACTGGGCCCTATACTGTGTTAGTGAACTTATTACTAGTGGTAGGTGCACACTTACCCCTACCAATAACCCACTTTCCAACACCAAGGATGACTAGTCTTTATTACATTTCATGCTTCTTTCTTTAGGCACAATACACTTTCTGTCTCTTTATCTTGTGCAAGCTGGTTCTTTTTTCATCTTTCCATTCCCCTTTTGTCACTTTTTAGGTTGAGCTGTGATCGACCTGTTATGTGTGTTCTGTGGGGTTTGGCAAACCCACCAATTGCCATTGGTTACTATCTGTGGCATTCAGAAATGCTGCCTTGTTATTGGTGCAGTTGTGGGAATACCCCTCCTTTGCCGGCTTCATTCCGTCCTTGGCGATTTCACTCAGAGAACCTTTTGTTTGGCCATCACACTGTACAGCGTGTGATGGCCCCTACTCTTTGTTATTTTCAATTACCGTGTCAAATACGGCTTTCTTTATATGCACCTCGCCGTGTTTACATTTTTCTTTTGGACGACAGGTGAAGCGGGCGCCGTGTTAATAAAATCCTCCTCTTTGTTATTTTCAATTACTGTGTCAAATATGGCTTTCTATATATGCACCTCGCGTGTTTACATTTTTCTTTTGGACGACGCACGAAGCGGACACCGTGTTAATTAAATACATATGAGGGCGCCATTGTTCTGCTTTCAGTTTCATGGCGGTCGCACGTGAGTTTTCCTTCAGTCAACCAACTGTATTGCTTCTCTTGGGGCGCCATTGTTCTGCTTTCAGTTTCATGGCGGTCGCGCGTCAGTTTTCCTACAGCCTGCCCCACTCTATTGCTTCCTCCCCAGCTGGATACTTAAACAACATGGCAGTGCGGGCATGTAAGAGGTAAAAGCGCTCCGTAACAGGTAAAAGCGCTCCGCCCGCTGCACGGCTTTTTATTCTTTTAAAGCACACATGCTGCTCTGTTTGTAAAGCTTGTTGCTGTTGTAAAGCTCTTGTAAGCTTGCTGCTGCTTCTCGGCACTTATAGCCATCTGGGGTTTGTGTTGAAGGGAAGGGGTTTAATTTTTTTTGATATTTACTGCTCCTTACCTACCCTATGGTCTGCTGCAGCTCTAGCGGAGCTGTTTGAGCGGAAAGGGAGAGGTTTTACTTCACTCTGCCCCTCTTCCTGGGTGAACATCCATCTTAGAAGTCAGCGCTATAGCGCTTCCTACCAAGCTGCATACTTAAACAACAAGCAAAGCAGGTAAAAGCGCTCTGCACGCTGCACAACTTTTTATTCTTTTAAAGCACACATGCTGCTCTGTTTGTAAAGCTTGTTGCTCTTGTAAGCTTGCTGATGCTTCTCGGCACTTGTAGCCATCTGGTGATTGTGTTTTATTTTAATGCAATTTTACATAGCACAAACTTTACCTGAAGGTGTCAGATCGCTTTACAAAAGGACCAGTTACATTACTCAAGCTCTTGTAAGCTTGCTGCTGCTTCTCTGCACTTATAGCCATCTGAGGGTTGTGTTGAAGGGAAGGGGTTTAATTTTTTTATATTTACTGCTCCTTACCTACCCTTCAGTCTGCCGCAGCTCTAGTTAAGCTTTTTGAGCAGAAAGAGAGAGGTTTTGCTTCACTGTGCCCTACTTCCTGGGTGAACATCCATCTTAGAAATCAGCGCTATAGCGCTTCCTCCCAATGCATACTTAAACAACAAGCAAAGCAGGTAAAAGCGCTCCCCACAACTTTTTATTTTTTTAAAGCACACATGCTGCTCTGTTTGTAAAGCTTGTTGCTGTTGTAAAGCTCTTGTAAGCTTGCTGCAGCTTCTCTGCACTTCTAGCCGTCTGGGGATTGTATTTTATTTTATTTATTTTAATGCGATTTTATAAAGCGCAAACTTTACCTGAAGGTGTCCGAGCGCTTTACAAAAGGACCAGTGACATATGCTCTTGTAAGCTTGCTGCTGCTTCTCGGCACTTATAGCCATCTGGGAATTGTGTTGAAGGGAAGGGGTTTCATTTTTTTATATTTACTGCTCCTTACCTACCCTTCAGTCTGCCGCGGCTCTAGTGGAGCTGTTTGAGCGGCAATGGAGAGGTTTTGCTTCACTCTGCCCCACTTTCTGGTTGAACATCTATTTTGGAAGTCAGCGCAATAGCGCTTCCTCCCAGCTGGATACTTAAACAACAAGCAAAACAGGTAAAAGCGCTCCATACGCTGCACAACTTTTTTTTTAAATCACACATGCCGCTCTGTTTGTAATGCCGGTTGCTGTTGTAAAGCTGCTTTTAAGCTTGCTGCTGCTTGGCACTCCCGCGGGATTTATCGGGCCGCGCTGAGAAGTAACATACGGAATAGACTCGATGATGTTCAGAACTGAAATAGAGGACTTTCAAGATTCTTTCACACAAAGTTTGAAGTTGGAGAATGCCTTGATGATGTCCTAAATAGGACGAAACGTGTTGGCTGACTTAAAAAGTGGAGTGTAATTCAGCTATTGGAAATGAAAATCTAGCGTGTTTAAAATGAACTTTTGTGAAATTTTCAATAAAGAAGAAGAATTTTCAATTGAATCTACTGCCTAAGGACTTATCATTAGAAGGATTACAATAATTGATTGTGTTACGAATTGACATTGGTGCTCCTCCTTTATAGAATTTATTTTTTCTGCAAAGGTGGTTTTGATGCGGTGGACCACGAGGAGTGAGCACTAACACTCTTAGAATATCAAATTTGTTTTAAATTCTTGAATCAACTAGTGCGCTGTGGTACTAAGCCCTCACCGCTGTAGCTGGACAAGCAGTATTTTGCCTTTTATTTATGTTTTAATTAACAAAACATAAATAAAAGGCATTGTCATTTACAATGCCAATAGCTCAAACTCGGGTAAAAGCGAGACCTATTGCATTGCAAATGCTTGTTTCCTATATGTCTCTTCCACCTTCCTTTTTTCCTCTTCTGCCTTTCTCTTTCTTGCTCTAGGCCAACGTCTGATAATGAAAAAGAAGTCCTGGTCTCAAAAAATGGATGCTGGTGGCCACTGTCTGCAACCACTGGCACAAATAAAGCCCTGCCTGAGAGAAGTGGGTGTTTCTGGGAGTGAAGAGGTTGTTTAGCTTGGAGTGACTGGGATTTTAGGTAGGATCCCGGATTGGCCAGGCACGAGCCTTGTTAGTGTTCTCCCCGAGGGTGGATGGCCTGGTAGCATTGTATCTCCCGTCCCACCGCATCTATAGTACACTGCCCCCTGCTGGGGGGGAGAGAGTAGAGCAGTAGCAACCTGTGGCGATCCATTTGAAAGGACTGTTAGCGGGATGTCTTGAGGTATGATGGGTTCAGTGCCGCTTCACCTGCTCAAACCTTGTCATCAAGCTTTATAGATATAAAAGAACAAATCCGGAGGTGAGGTGTGAAAATGCAGGCAATGGAAAGTGCCCCTTTCTGATTCTTCTTTTAAAGAACATCTTGTTTATTCGGGGATAAACCCCATAAAACATACCTCAAGAAAACATACATCTGATTAATTGCCGGGGTTCATAGACCTTTATATACATACAGCCTGCCACCAGAATAGAAGGGCAGCCTCGGGGCTAAAAGCGCATTTGGATTTGAATAGATAAAGTCGTACTTAGGAAGGATCTGCAGACGCCACAAAGATAGGAAAGTCAGTAGTAAAAACACATGGTGCACTCTACAGACGTCCCTTCGAATGATTGTATATCATTTTATATTTATGTGGTTGTTGATCCAGTTGCGTAACTATGCTGCCCATCATTTGCTGAGGCGAGGTGCAAACGTACATGGGAACACGAGTGACACCTGTTGGTCAACACTAGTATGACACCTTATTAGCTCTGAATAAAGTTCTTTTAAATGAAATGCTCGCAGATTCGACAAGTATCTTAACAAACATATACTCCCGACATTCTGGTGAGAATATCTTAGCTTGGAAGTCGCTACGTGGTCAAACCTTGTCTGAATCTTAGATGTCGTAGTAGTATGGGGTATCCTGATGGCACTACTCAACAAATATGTGATGCCAGAGAGGCAGGATATTCTTTTATGTAGTTAGGTGGGAAGGACTTGATACATTGCTGGTTTTATTTGTTGGTCTGACATTTTTTTTATCAGACCGATTTATAGAGTCCTGAGTTAAGTAACATGAGTCACCTCCGCTTGTACAATGAAATGTAGTTTAATTTTGCTACCTGTCCACTTTTAGTCAATTCTTCCCTTGTCAACAGGGTCAGACTGGCCTAGAGGGCAGCTAGGCAGTGCCCAATGGGCTATTCTCACAGATCAGTGTGTCGGCCGGTTTTGTAGCTAGCTGTTTTATGTCCAGGAGGTCTGGTATTTACTGTTGATTTCTCTAATATTAAAAGAAGCATTTCCTGCAGCAAACACAATTGCATGCAGTCTCCCTTACCTGGCAAAATACTCATACAGCGTCCAAAACTGGCTTGATATGGAAATATGGGTTACTTTTTTAGGTATCTAGTTTGCTAACGGGCGCCCCTTTTATTTTGGTGCCAGGCCAATTTTTCATTCCAGTCCGACTCTGCCCCTCAACAGGCAACCCAGATGCTGATCTCTTAGCAGCACAGTTCAGGAAGTGGTTAGTCGGCGCATTAGACACGGTGACCCTTGTAAAAAAGTGTTCCTCACATAGACTGGCTCCTTCGACCACTTGATACATGGAGGACCAAGCGGAGGCTACAAGATATTGTAAAAATATAGGATGAAATTGGAGGGAAAAAATACATACCTCGATGCAGATAAACAGAAATATATTTAGCAATCAAATCCTACTAAAAGAAACTCGTACGAAATACGTATCAGCCTGACCACTCACTAATCCAAAGTGCTCATCCAAATAGTTAGAGACTTCACAACTTCGAAACTCTGTGACACAACAACCATTCCCTTTACGAGGAGGTCTGTTAGAAAATCCTTGCTTCTTCATTGAAGGCGGTGTCGCCCATCAAGGATCCCATCCTTCCTACATAACCCTTTACTCTTTTCTGGTTTCCATCTCCTGTATCAGTGCAACAACCAAGACAATGAAGTAAAGATCTCCTCTTGACCCTTGCCCTGCAAACATCCTTAACAAAGTTTTACACACCGTAAATCATGAACCATCTAAAATTATCAATTTCTCTTTTGACACAATAATTGGTCCAATAACTGGATAAAAACCTTAGTCAGTCCTCTCTTTAAAAAGCCTGACTGAGACCCTTCTTTTCTTATCATCTTTCAGCCTATCTCACTCCTCCCCATTCCTGCTGGCGTGCTTGAATCTGAGCTTAACAACCAACTCTCACACTTCATCAAACTTAGCACCATTCTTGACTCTGCTCGCTCAAACTTGTGCTCCCTACACTGAGCTGAGACCGCTCTTCCTGCCCTCACAGACGGTCTTTGTCTTTATCTGGATAAAGGAGGAAAGCACTTCTGATCCTCCTGAATCCCAGCTCCGCCTTTGACACGGTCTCAAATTAAATACTTAGCGTCCATTTATTTCAATTAGGCACCGTGACTTAGCCTTCCTCTGTCTGAGTCAAATCCTTTCTCACGAATTTCTCACAATCCATTCAGTTTCCTTTATTTCGCCCCAAGCGACAAAATTTCAAGTGTGCAGTTCCTCAAGACTCCACTTTGTGCCCCACTCTTTAATCTATATATGCTCCCCCTAGCCTAATTAATTCTATTTTTGAGTTCTTGATTATGGCATATGCAGATGACGCCTTGGTTAGCGGTCAGTTACAAAGGCAACTTTCTTGGGACCTAAACTAAATTTCAGCACTGCATGAGTACAATACCCACTTAGATGAACGCTGTTTTATCGAAGCTGAATAGGGAAAAGACTGAAGGTCTGATTCATAAAGGTAAGCCTACACATTTGTGTAAGTCTATGCTTTTTCAATATTCACCAAACTGCATTGTACTACTAAGTTTACAAGTGTGGAGACTCTGCATTCGGGCTGAGAACTCCACACATAAAAAGATAGGCCTGTCATATCTTTATATTTGCGGAGTTCTCCGCCTGACTGCTGAGTCTCCACACTTGTACACTCACTAATAAAAATACAGTTTGGTGAATACTGAAAAAGTGTAAACTTATGCATACGTTTACCTTTGTGAATTAGGCCCTAAAATTCTTATCTTTAACAATGACCCAATCATCTTGAACTCTGCGTAGTGGCCAATGGGAACTGGGCCCAACACCATTGACTACTATTTTGGCAGAAAAAATCTAGTTTTTTTTGACGCTTCATTTTCATTTAACAATCATGTCAATGAAGTCATATCGGCCTGTTTTTTTTGTCATACAAAATATATGTGAGAAAAGTCTTCCTTTTCATCTGTATCAGCAAGTGGTGCAATCACTCTAATTTCCTGGCTAGATTACTATGACTAATTTCTCATAGACTCTCCCAACTTTATCCAGAAACGTTTTTAATTAGTAAAAAATTCAGCAGCTCAAGTTATTGTCAATCTTCCGACAAGAACTCTGTTGTAACGCGTCATCACCACAAACTCCCATTTCTAATCACTTAGACATTCTTCACTGATTTCCCACTTCTAAACATGTTCTCTTTGGGATCCTCTGCACCTACCTTTGTGCTAGTCACAGAATATCCTTCTTCTCTTCAGGATAAGCCAATATCCTACACTCCAAATAAATTGCTGCATTAAAAAATATTTGTCGCTTCAACCTTTTCGCATCTCACAAGCTCTCATGGAAGGGTGATCGTTTTCGTAATCTGTATATAAAACACTGGAATGCCCTACCTTTTTCTTTGCACTCTATTCGTGATCATGTGACCACTGGTCATCAGATCAAAACCTTTCTGTTGCAATTAGCCATTTATTAATTCTTTGGGAGTTCTGAGAGTCAAATGTGGACCCTCTCGTTTCACATGATCCCGTAGCGCTGTGATACCTTTTGGAGTAGCAGCGCGCGTAAGGTATATTTAGATAAGTAAAAAAAATGGAAGATCATTTTTTAGCTCTGTGTTCCAAGCATCTTGGTGTCTCCTTTTGAGAAAGGGCCTCTGGTCAGAGAACCTCTTATTAATAAATCCTAACTCCTTTCACCTCAGCCCCTGCATAAGGCATGAATATGTGGGGTGCTAGGGCCCCTATGGTGCTTCTTCTTGGCTTAAGAACTCTTCACTAGATGATAAATAGATGCCTCAAGAATTCCGGAGGGGTCACTTAAGGTTCCGTTCCCTGTCTCTGGAACCATTCTTCATTTACAAAGAAAAGGTAAATGAGGATGGAATTCAGAGTTTGATGTTGATTGATGCTATAATTACAGTTTCTCACGTGAACTCTGGAACTGGGATCTATTCCAGCATTTTACTCATGTAGTGACTTGCTGCTTCTAGCCAGCGTAAGACCTCAAGGATTCAAATTAGTTTCTACTTCACCAGCCCTATAAGATCTTTACCTTGCAGTTCAGCATTGCTTTCGTCTACCTGTCGCATTTTTTGCAGACGTTAACTTTAAAGATGCATATTTATATGCCCCAATTCATTAGAGTAAGTAACATTTTTTAAAGTTTGTTGTGAACCAATGAGGTTCTTCTGCTAATTGCCAGCAGCTGCGTCTTCATCAACTCTACTGGCTCCATTGATGAGAGTTCAGCATGAAAGGGTACAGGTTTTTTCTTGAAAGTTTGCTAATTTGTGTCTGTTTCTTCTAAAACAAAAGGTGGTGCTTAGCTTTTATGCACATCTCTCCTGGACTTTGGCTTTATCGCCAAGTGGGATCGATCTTATCTATTGCCATGATAGGAGACCTCTGGTTCAGCTGGTCTAAAAGGACTGTGGCAAATGTGCTCACCAACACAGAGTGACCAAGCTATGGTCTTATCCTCCAGGTGAAGTCTGGTACTCAGTCTAGTTAGGGGTTGCACAAACATGAGTACATGACTATCTCAACCGCAGTTGGGCTGTGGGCTTAGCTACAATAAAATTCCTTGCTTGTCATCTTATATCTACTTCTTCTAGTTATGCTAACCACATTTGCCAGCCTGAATGGTATGTGGTGATTCTGGAGTACCAATTTGAACCAGGGCTGTGATCCCAGAAAGAGGTGGGCTAGTCTTCCAATTGGCAAGCACGAACACCCATTTTTCCATTTTTAATTTCTTCCTTGCCTTTGCTCCTCTCCTCCAAGCAGTGTTGGTAAGATCTAACTCAACCAGGTAGCCGAGAGATACCTACATCTCTAGAGAAAAGAGGTGGTCAAAGTTGGCAGATGTTGCTCACTTGATTGATCTGGACTGTGAGCAAAAGCAAACCTTTATTTCCTCTGGTGGTAGCATATCTTCTGTGGAGAAGCCATGGGCATGTGGGCCTTCCCAGCTGAGTCTTCTGTTTGTTTTGCACTTTTTCTGTTCAACTAGTGGACAGTTGTAATGAGTCTGCTTGGATCCTTCCCAACACTTTTGCTCAGCGCTGTACATTATCAGTTTGGGCCTCAAAGACAATGTATTTTTAGCATAGTTTTGCAGTAACTGTCGTAAATGTTTGCTTTTAGTAAAGGGGATGGATGCTTGTAGATGACTCTGTTAGATATTTATTTTAGCACCAAAGTGTAGCGAGGTACAAATGTTGGCTAGCACATCATCATAAAGTAAGGAGGATGACAAAGAAGACCATGACATGGTGTTAATGTCCATAATACTTACTCATAGCCTTCGTTTCTCCAAACAGGCTTGTCAAATGTTTTTGTGGGGCCCGGTGCAAAAACGTGATGTGGAGCCCCAGTAGGGCCCACCTGACTCTTCTATTGTTTTTGTCAGAGAAATGGAAAACAAGGCATCTGGCACCATCAGTGTCTACATACTCTGCCTCATTATTAATGAAGACATCAGGTTTCCCATCATATACAAATCTATAAATACATTTTGTAGAAGGAGGGTGTGGTCCTTGAAAGCATGGGACACTGGGAGAGCTTAATGCCTCCTCTGCCCCAGATAGTGGCAGCCCTTGCACTAAGTCCAGGTCTTTTCATCACAGTCTGTGTTTCCTCACTATTTCTCCAGCTCCTCTCTCCCTACCCACCCGCCCCCGGGACTCTAAGTGATTTTCTTACCCTGGGTATGGTGCCTTGGTATATTGCATAGGACATCTTGGTGAGCACATATAGTTGTTATATCCCAAAGACGGGCAGAAAATCCTAAAAAAAAGAGAACTCAATTATTTAGATCAATGTAAAGGGGGTTAATATTTTACTTTAAAGTGACTAATGAATTCCCTGCCTCTGGGGTGAAGACTTCCCTTTTTTTATTTAAAAATTGTGACCTAGGAAACCTGGTCTTTGAGTGATGTAGATCACAACCAAATGCTACACGGCACACGTCGATGTCCACTATTGTTTTTTTAACATGGCACTGCTAAAATATTCAAAATTATGAATGTCTATACAAAGCGACTAAAAACGTAGCATCTTTTAGAACACCCTACTTCTTCGTAGCAGTCATCCTAAGTGGCTGCTCGTATCAGCAGTATACGAGCTGGGACTTAGGACGTGGAATAATAGTGGACATTGACGTGTGCCATGTAGAGTTTGGATGTGATGATTTTGCAATGTACCATTAAAGGGCTGTCAATATCACATATAAGGTCTGAAGACAATCAATAGTTGATGAGGCATGCCCAATGCAAGAATTAAAGAGCCTGACATATACACAAACTCCATATTTTCATATGGAAAAGGACACTGAATTAAGGGGTCCTGAACAAGGTGGTTTTGAATTACTGAGTTCACCGAAATGTGCATTGACTGTGTGTTATACTCCTGGCCAAGACACATTGATGGAAGACTGAGGAGGGGTCTGCTCTTTGTGTTATTATGAGGATTTCTGGTGGGGAGGCAAGTACTGATTGGAGTATATGCTGTTGAGTGATTGGTAAGAATGTGTAATTGGTTGGGGTTTGTGGTTCTTTTCTGTTTTAACTCATTTTCTCTTGAATTTGACGGAACTGTTATGATGAAATATTGTATTTTTAATTACACTGAATGTACATATCAATGAAGCCAATTTAGGTCATTGTCATGACTTTTCTATGAATAATCAAAGTTAATGAAATATATATATTTTTTAATTATGGTGGGTTAGTAATGATTAAAGATTGACTCTCTGTAAATAAATAAGCCAGCGGATTCTTGAGTGTTTATTTTGATGCCCAGACGTAGGTCCAGTTCACACTGTGACAGTGGAACCAAGCTGTACTAGGGCAAAACCGGTCCTGGGATGCTTGTGCTTCGGTTCAGGTAGTACCTAGTTTGGCAGTTCGGGCTGGACTGTTCCAAGTGAAGTAGGGTCTTTACTAATTTGCATATAGCTGGGTCAAAAGTGAGGTGACATGGTGTGCAAAATAACGATGGATTAAGATGTGGGCCAGAGAAATTACCAGTGGCTTAGATTAATTCAAGCATTCCATACATCGCTTTTTTGTATACTTTAGTGTGTCACCCTAAGTGGGACAGGTATACCCAGACATGGGTCCAGAGCACACAGTGTCACTGGAACCAAGCTGTATCATGCTGATGAGCCCATAATTAGGGTTAAACTGGTCCTGGGTTACTTGTGTTCCGGTTCAGGAGGACCTGGCTCGGCAGTTCCGGCTGGACTGTTCTGATTGGAGCAGGGTCAAGGTTGATTTGCATATAGCTGGTTCCAAACTGAGATGACATAGTATGCAAAATAACGATGGATTGGGATACAGCCCGAGTAATTACCAGAGGCTGAGGTTAATTCAAGCATTCCATCCATCACTTTTTTGTATACTTTTGTGGTCCTGCATTGCATCTGTTGGTTCGTCTGTTGGGGACCTTCTAGATTTGTATAAACAATAAATATGGTATTTTCAAATAAAATTTAAGCATACATGCTGAAGGTACATCCTCAGACTTTAACTGGTGAAGCTGTGGTCTCATTCAACCTTCTAACATGATCCATATTCTCTGCCCTCATCTCAATGGCCCTTGTTACAACATGAAGCTCACCTGCTGCCATCAGATTAATCCTGTGGGCAGCGCAGCAAACTGTGAATCGAACATGTTCAAAAAGGTACTCCCGCGGCTTCTCTCTATCCACCTCGAGGACCTAGCAAGGTCGCTCTTCATGGCACTCTTGGATTATTGTAATATCAGGAATATGGGCCTAACGAAAGACCAGATGCCTGTGAAGAATATAAAGCCATTATGCACTGCAACATGAAACAACAATTTTAATGTAACACTTTGAAATCACTCGACGGGCTCCCAGCAAAGTACGATTAGCATTAAGAACTCGGTGCACCATTCACAAATTCTTCTGTACCAAAGGTACAAACAAACCTGCAGAAATTCACTTCCCCCTGGAAGTCTCAATAAAATCTTCCACAACTAGTACAACATAACAAACCCATGGACAGCATCCTGCAGGTGCTGGACTCTTGAATGCTGTTATTTTTGTTGTTGAGTGCACACCAGAGTCCAGTAGTCTTCATGAAGAGCCTGAAAGTGTCTCTGTTCAGGTTAGATTTCAGAGTATTTGAAGTCACAACAGGATAACACATGCTCCTATTGATGGGACTCAAGCATGGAAAAAGTATTGCGCAGTACAGGATACACCGTCCATAAATAATGGCAAACACACCTGTCCCACTTGAAGGCAGCCGAGGAGACTGCTCCAACATTTTGATGGAGGCCTTATGTAAGATATTGTCTTTACTGTCATATGTGTTGCTGTCTGGTTGATTTACACTTGTTCGGAATCTCTCTCATTGTAAAGCGCAGTGAATTGTCCATACAAGGACATGGTGATGCTCTGTGTAAGCTAAACAAATACATAAATAACTTATTCAAAGGCCTTGGATACACCTTGACTGCCTCCTCTGGTTCCCAAGGGAATGTCAGCCACTGGCACCTGCTTCATCCATTCGAAAGTGCTGACATGGACTCCCCTGTTCTGCATTCGATCTTCCAAGTTGTGGCTCACGCTTTGGGATAGTCCTGATTGGACTATGGTGATAACCTACAACTAGCCTCTTAAGCTAGAATGGAACAGCTGCATGTCATTCGAAGCAGGTCTACTAGGATAAACTCCATTACTGGCATCAGGCACTCCCACCCATGCTCCCTTGAGTCAGCTGGCTCACGGTGAAGGAAGTAGTGAAGTTAAATATGCGGAAGCGTGCTACCTCCAATCTGAGGAATTATTCACACAGTGGGCCTACACCTTTTTAACATAAGGCCATATTTCTGTTGACCGAGGGACCAGACTGCTCCAAGCGTCAGTTTAGGACACATATGGAGATAACACTTCTATGTAGGACCCTCCTGGATCATCTTGGCCTCCTCCCTCCGGTTCCGACCGACGAGCTCCTTTATTTTGCTCTCTCTGAGTTCACTCCTGTTACTTCCACGCTTAGAACCCATGTGTTTTTCATTTATTCTGTCTATGTACATATGCCTTTGTTATGTCCCAGTTTGCCAATGCTCCTGGAGAGGTGTGTGTGTGTGTGTGTGTGTGTCTTGGTGGTGGTCTTGGTGGTGGTGGTGGTCTTGGTGGTGGTGGTGGTCTTGGTGGTGGTGGTGGTCTTGGTGGTGGTGGTCTTGGTCAATACAGAAGAATGGATAAGCTTGAAAACGTTTTCTTATCCTACTATGGTAGTTGAAGGAAGAGGTTGCTGCATTCCTTGAGAAATAATGCCACAGGTTTGGTGTTGAAAGAGCATCACTTGGGGTATGTTTGGTGCAACCACTGGAGACAGGTTTAGGGAGAGAAAGACTGCAGAAGTAGTAGAAGACTCGGTTCACAAACCTGGACATGACTATGTTGGAAATCTACTTAAATTGGTGGCCTCATGTTTGGAGTAGATGTTTGATCTTTTGGTTAGTCCCAGGAGTAGTTCTGGAAATCTGTGTCAATTCTAAATTGTCCGGAGTACACTTGTTTACTAAAATGTATTCATGGCAATTTTCTACTAGGAGTATTCAAATGAGTACCTCATGCAGAAAGTGCATTTGGTTATTTCACTTTTTTACATGGTGAAAACATTTTCTTTCTATAGAAACCATGGAAGTATGTGCAGTGTTCCCCCTCTCTCGCTGTTCACATCCTAGAAAGGCACTTACACTTGCCATAAAATGTTTTCGGGTGAGGCGGAACTTTCCAATGACTACTGACACTGAAAATGTTAGAAAAAAGCTTTAAAATGAGAAAAAGCTTTTTAATATAATAGCTGCACATTATTAACAATACTTGGCTAAGGCCACATCAACTTAACTTGACAACCTCACTAGTACATCGTATTCCCGAACGTCCCCCGCCCCTCCATCTCTCCTAAAGTTCTCCTTCTCCTAAAATTCTGTCCTCCCAAAGACACTTTTTCCCTCTGTCTTTGTAAAACTCTTCTGGCCAACGTGACCTCATTACTTAAACAACTGTAAACTCAATGACCCACTCCTTTCACGCTGATCCGTCTGTACCACAGTGAAATCAACCCTGTTTCTATCGTTTCCTACAGTGCACAACCTGACAGCACCTGCTCATAAGTGACAAACCTCTCCAACCACTGAAATCATCAATAATTCACCCGTTCCTTTGCAGCCACACCATCTACACCTCACCAAGAAAACCAATGTTTTAACCAACCCCAAAACCCTTCTTAAAAGGTGGATGGGCTGCACAGGTTACTGCCCACGCCCTGTTTATCTCCTGTGTTCAGTGTGCACTCACCTAAAGAGGACCACTCCCTAACTGCCTAAAGCCTTTCAAACCTCAAGCCCCGCCCCTGTCCCTCACTTGACAAACCCCTGCCCAGCAGACCTCTGGCCTGCACCACTCGCCTGAAGGCTCCAGTGGTGGGGGCAAGGCCTTCACTAGCCTGCTCGTCCCAAAGCCCCCATAGTTTTACCTGGATTTCGAAGGTGTGTAACTAAATGTTCACATGTGTAAACACACAAGATTCCCAGTTTACACAGGTGCCCCCAAACACATACACTCCTGCCTCTTCCCTGACCCTATCCCTAAAATTAAATAGATGGAAAAATCCACAAGAAAGGCTAATTTTCCATGGTTGTAAGTGCACTTTAGACTTCAGAATTCTGCTCCTTGGGCTGCATCTTGATCCCTTCTGCAGCAGCACACAAAAAGGGATCTGTGTGCTTCTTTCGCCCTTCTATAGTGCATACTTTAACTTAAAACATGTTCTAGTTAGTGCATGGGCTCCCGACAGCTGACCTCAGAAACATAGGACATTACCTATTCATTTCAGTCCTCCCCCGCTCCTGTCCGCAATTTTGAAAAGTTTGTCTCTTTTGACATACTACTTCCCCTTCGTCCACTTTCTTTTTTAGGTCTCGCCTACGCAGCGCGCATAGGAGAGACCTTTAGCTATTGGCACAGCTTTGGGGGCAAAAACGTGCACGCGTTGCATTGCTTGCAATGGCAACGCGTGCACGTCTGGCGATTCCCTTGCGGGAGCGCGCAGCGCCATATGGTGGCGCCATATGGTCACAATCATCGCGCCTTGCTGCACGCTCCCGCAAAGGAATCGCGCAGGCCCCCCCTCCTGCCGCGCGCGCTGGTCTTTTTGGTTGAAAGGTAGTTGTCATGTAGTCCCTCCCGAGTTCCGGTGTATAATCCTGGGCGGTGACTTTGCCGTTTGATCGCTCGTCCCTTTCAATAGACCCCAGTGGTCGGTGCAGGGCGAAGCATAATTGCCTGCGCGCTCTGTCATTTAGTCACGCACAGCTGTCTGCAAGCCAGGGGTAATTATGGCCGCCATTAGCTCGCAGCCGGAGACAGGGCAACTCAAATATTACGATTTATGGCTTTTCGAGAGGTGCCCAGTAACTAGGGTTGTTCTGGTGGGTGTCTCTGAAGCATGAAAGTTTGTGCTTCGAATAGTAAAAACATTTTGGGGCATATTATCAAGGGCTCTATCGCCGCTTTAGCGGGACTTTTTCCCGCTAAAGCGGCGACAATTCTAACGCCCTATTAGCAAGCTGTCGCTAACTGCTGTTGGCGACAGCTTCTAGGCGATAGCGACCGGGTTGGGTGCCGCTTTGCATGCCAGCGATATTTATCGCTAATGGCATGCAAAGTAGGCGTTCCCAACCTAAAAGCGACTGGAAACAGTCGCTAAGGTCGCTATCGCCTATTAGCGAGGCAGGGGAGGTGATTAACGAACCAGCACTAAACACGTTTAGCGCTGGTTTGTTAACGCCTGGTCCAACCCTGACTTAGCCATGTAATCCAATGGGAGGTGGATTACATGGCTAAATCCCCCTCGCCCTATCGCCAAGCTAACACTGGTCACAGTGTGAATATCGCTTGTTTTCAAGCGATATTCACACTGTTCTCCAGGGTTTCTATCGCTTTGGAGATAAGCGTTGCTGATAGCACGCTATCTCCGCGATAGAAACCTGCGATAGCCGGCGATAATTATCCTAGCGCTAACTGCGCTTAGCGATAATTATCGCCGGTTATTGCTAATAGGCCCCTTTGTTTTAACTGCCGGGCGGAAAAAGTGTGCTTTTTAGGCGACATCAAAAAGAATGCTTTTTGTTTGCAGAAACCACATTCCTGGTCTCAGACGAGGACGGCAGCATGATAGGTTTAAGGAGGCCTTCTAATGCTAACAAAAAACATCTGTAGTTTCTTTTGCTCTCTAAAGACATCGAACCTTATAACTCACTATTTTGCAGTCTGTCGTAGCTCCTATAAGTGCTAGTGATAAGCACTAGTGTATTCCATTGGTAAACCGGTGATTCACCGTGAACATTATTGATGACACAAACTAAACTATTGCCAAGCTGGTCCTTGGTTATCCAGAACTAAGACAGTTCAGTAGTTGTGTTTGACTTCATTCAAAGTCATAGGCGTGAATCTGGTTTTAAAATGTATTTATGGACTGTACTTACTTCCCAGAAGTGGAAACACAAGACCTGTTTTGATATCGCTTGGTGAATTGGTTGCTAGCTCAGTTTTTCCTCCCACCTTGCCCAAGTCTCAATAGACAGGAGTGAAGCAGCGCGATGGTAGAATGTTGGTCCACCCCCGCCCCAACGTCCCCAGCCGCTCTCTGGTGTCCACAGACACGAGAGAGACAGGGGAATGTGTCGGGTGCTTCATACTTCCCCACCACCATCTCCCTCTCAGCCACCTGTCTGTGTACAGGTGTGACTGGCACGATTACGCTCCATTCTGTCCACAGCCGTAAATGGAAAGTCCTAAAGGGTGGGAGGGGAGCACGAGTGGGAGCTTTTTTTTTTTAAATGGGGCAGGATGCCATGTATTGTCATTTCTTTTGGGGGGTTATGTTTTTAGGGGGCGGGAGGAGGAAAGGACCTATCATTGTACTTTTTTTGTTGGGCCTTTTGGCTAGTTTCTTTCCACTATAAACTCAGTTTTCAAGGACACATTGGGCCTGATTACCGAAACTATGTTTGCACTAAACTTCAGGTATAGAATTTACAAAATGTACACTCCTAAATTGATTCGTTGACATGTAAAATGTCACCGATATGTTGTAATTTGGCATATGATTAAATCTCCTCTCATGGGTGAGGAATGGTTATTCGAGGGCGGGGATGCCATGCAAAGTTGGTGAACACCTACAAAGCTATGAGTTTGCGCATAAGCATTTACACACGGATGGATGTACACCATGCACATATTCCTACATGTTAATGCTTTCGATTGGGAGTACTCCTAGGCAGCAGCAGCTGTCAAGGAATACTCCTTAAGTTGTTTAAAAATTAGGAAAAGGTATATTTATTCCAAACTTGGGTATAATTTAGGGAGATTTTTTTGTGCATCTTCCCCATGGCTTCCAGTTGTTTAGCTAATTTCTAAGCCAGTCTACCACCTTCAGACTAATATGTAAATTTATGACCTTGCCTAGTCTCGTCTTTTATCAAAATGTATCAAAAATTAGACTTGGACATATCCATCACTCTGTCATGTAGCCAAATAAAATCTTTAATTATTCTAAACCGTGCTTCAGCGGAGCCTGTGATTCTGCAGCCTCGATTCCAATCTTTCTGTCGCGTGGTCTCCACTCATTTCCCAGCTACCGAAGTCTGAATTACAAACCGTCTGCTGCCCACCTCCTCCCTCGGCTTCTGTGGAAGGGATTATAGCTGCTCTTCTCCAATCCTTCAGCCTCACATTTGTGTGCAATGAATGATGAAACCATACTGCCAGTGAGCCAGCCATGACCCCCTTGCAACCTTTCATATAACCATGTTGGTCACATTGCTTGATCAGCCATGGCTTTTATGTGTTTCTTTTCTTTATTTTATGTTTTTTTTTAAGCCTTGCTATACTTGAAATAAAATATGGAGAGAAGCCTCTTAAAAAATATGTGTGCAGATGTTGCATGACGATTTTTATATCCTCTTTATTTGTATTTCAGTCTTTTTACATTTTAAGAGGTGACATATTTTTGAAAGTTGCATGCAAGATAAAGTGTAGAATTTCCAGTCTTTTTCCTATGCTGTTTAGGTGGATAAGAACTGATAATGTTTGCAAATTACAAATCACAGCTTCAAGTTATGACGTGTCACCTGCCCTTAATAACGCAAATGAATAACCTGAAAATTGTAATAAACTATTCGTAATTCTTTATTTATGTTTTGGAACTCAAAAGAGGTCCACATTAAAATATCACAACAAATGTGAAACACATTAAGGCCGCAGATCAAAAAAATAGTTAGGAACTTTTGCACACATAACCACCTTTCCATGTAGTAGCAACTTGAGTGCAAATTGATGTAAGTTCATGAACCCCTTAAAAAATGTAAAAGCTTTCGTGCAAGTCACGTCAGATATTTGTAAAAACAAAAATTCCCATGCCGCCATAGCAAACCTGAATGCATATTAATATAAATTCATAAAACCTTTAAAAGATAAAAAACCTTTGTGCAAATTACTAATCAAAATAGAGTTGGTGAACGTATTAAAAGTAGGATGCCGAGAACACATTTCGGTTCCCGCCCTTTTATCCCTGTAGTATTAATCCTGCATGCTCTTGGCTTCTGAAATTACTTTTTAAATTGTCATAGCAAGCTGTCCTGAAAGAAGAATTCCTCCTGTGATCCTCGAAGGGCTCCGCTCCCTGGGCCATATTGGTGCAGCAGAGCTCATTTCTTGAACGAGTTCTATTTCGCCTTTTTCTTGACAGATATTTCACTTTAGGCGCCCCCAGGAAACTGTTCAGTTACACTCTTATCTTCATATTAGCAAAAGAAGAATGAATTACAGTTTTTCTCATAATATACAACCTACTTCAGTGGAAACGTTGAGGTTATTGCCTTTATTTCAATCTTAATACAATCAAGTTTTTGGAGAAGGGGATTTTTATGTTGACCTGCACCGCTCTTAAAGGTGCTTTGTTAAGACTGAGCTCTGGAAACTAACCGGTGCAGAAGACATGGGAGAGGAGGATTGGGAAGCCATCTCCTCTGGCTGGCCAGAGATGCCACCACTGTGTCCCAAGCTATACAGTTGCCAGGGAAGGACAGTTAAAAGAGGCAATGTGCAGCTGATAACTCCTTCTGTGCACCGTTTAGTTTCATGCCTTCGCAGAGGTACTGTGGGCACCCATTGACAAGATGCACGCTTACTTGCCGTAATCTGTACCACAAATGGGGTTTTCCTGCTGCAAGAAATAAAACTAACTTTTCCTCCCTCCCTCTCACTCACTCTTTTTCTCTCTTCCTCCTTTGTCTCTCTCTCTCCCTTATCACTTACTCTGTATAGCGAATAGGCAAGTCTCCTTTTGCTTTCAGGAGTAAAACCGTAGTTGAAGTTTTTCAATCTCAAGTGGTGTATGATTTTCTGCTGGAAGAGCATCGTGTTCATATTCAGGCTATCATGCAAATTTAGGACGGTTAGTAAATTCTCCGGCTAGTTGCTAACAGTTCATCCATCATGTACCAGTTCTGTCTAACTAAATGTTAGCATTAGCACTACACCTGAAGATGAGGTACTACAGTTTATTGATGAGAGAAGTTCACCTTTACTTATCCAAGCTAAATGGTTCAGTCAGAATATTTCTATAGGTTTCCATTATATGGAGTCAGCCTTATTTATCAGTACTTGTTTTAGGACCAGATTGCTACATCATTCGGTGTTTGTAGCGGTTTGAGACACATTTTCTTCCATTTTTAGGTTTTGGGCCTAGCGTTGCAGTGCGCAGCCTGCTCGCGCAGCCCGAGACCTCTTGTACGGGCTTCAGAAAGCTAACCACACGCTCGTGCGTGTGGTTAGCTTTCTGAAGCCTGGCATTGGCTGTAGCGTGCGTTTAAAAAAAAAAAAAAAAAAGCGGCACACAATTGGGCAAAGGCGGTCGCATGTCCCGCCTTTGCTCCTCCCATTCCCACTGGTGGCTAGCACGCGCAGCAGCGCGCGTTCGCCTCGCTGCCGCGCTCCCTCCCCCCACTCCTCTGTGGTGCACGCGCACCACTAGTTTAGATTCCCGCGTTCGGCTGGGTTTCGATTCCGTGCTTGTTACTTCCAGTCGCCACCTTCCCTTCTTTGAATAAGGACTTTGTGAAGGCGGCTGCGGGTGGCACGTGATTGTGTTGCTGAGTCAGTCTCAGTTGATTCTTGAGACGGGGCCAAGCTGTTTTTTTGATAAATTGAACAGTCGGGGAGCTGGTCAGCTGACTTCCTGCACTGCGGCCCAGCGCTCCGGTAACAAAGAGAACAGAGGGCTTTGCGTATAGTTTGAGTCTGTCGTGTGGAGGCGAGCAATCCATTTCGCACGCAGCTATGAAGTTGCTGGTCGTATTCACGTTGGTGTTAGCAGCAGGTAAGTGCCGTAGCTATACGGATACACCCAAAAATACAAATGCCTCTAACTCTTAACGCATTGCACAATCCCACCCGTATTATGAGGCTCTGGGGTGGTGGTTGGGGGTGTTGTGAGACGGAGGAATCTTTACTGTATGAGGGATAGATAGCATTGACCTCTCATCCTGAATATTGGAAGGGAGAATCACTTTGTTTACGGGGCTTTGGGGCATCCTGGAAATATGGAGTCGGAAAGAGGATGACTAGATTTTGAAAAGCAGGATCCACCTGAAAGTAGACTGTTACTTTTTTTTAAAAATAGGAATTTAACCGTGCCTAGGTATGTCTCTTTATTAGTCTGGCAAGCACAATCATCTGAAATTGCCTGCTTTTAGTTCTACTCCTCACGTAAATATGTGTGTGAACGCGCACAACTAATTTTCAAACAAGTTTACCTATGACAGGACTTTATTCCTTTGGTGGGATCATTAACCGAGGATCCACCTGAGCCGCTCCTGTACTGCTTTAAATAGGCTGATGCAGTTTGTTTTAAGAGATGACCTACGTTTCACACTAGAGCCACACCTGTGGAAGTCAGAGAAAATGCATCAATTTCAAATGTTCCCTCTGTCTTTTAAAATATGACCTGTATTTGAAGTTGGTAAAATCACTGCAGCAAGCTTCTGAAAACCAATACGGCCTCGTGAAATATGGGACGTCTGTTCACTGACTTATTTATTGCAGTGTTATATAGCTCGGACATTGACCAAAGGTGTCGGAGCGCATTACAATTGCGGTGTAAACTTAAAAAGGTGCATATGTTATATTAAGGAGTAGCATAAAGAGCGAGGGAACAAGGCTAGGAAGGTGCCCCATAATGAAGTAGAATGGAAGGTCACAGGGCACCGAGGATCTTGCTGACCTTCTCTGGAGTTCGAGCTCTTTGTTACAAATAGGAGTATAACATCTCGCACATAAATTGATTACACAGTCAGAATTGAGTGTCAGATTGAACGTTTATGCAGTGTTAGGAGTTAGCCAAACCAAACCAAGATGGAGTGGTTTGTTTCTCTGTAAATGTATCATTCAAGAGCATCACGCGCTGTCCACAATGCACACAAATACACTCCATATCTTGCCACATCATTCCAATCAGCATATTTTCACTCAAACCCACACACTTACGCACCACACAATTCAACTCTAAACATTTCCATTCCACACCACATCATTCGACTGTGCCTGAGTTAGGCCTCATGGCCCGTAATGCTTGCCTCAGCAGAACACTGTATTTTGCTAATGTTTTTCTTTCTGTCCAAGGCTGTTTCCCGACCTGCTAATGAGGAGACAATTCAGCTCTCGCATACCAATCTAAGTGTGTAGTTCTGCTCCCACATTAGGAGACGCTGAGACCCAGCGCAGTGGCCTTGGGTTTCTGATAACATGTACCCATTTGGCAGGTGTTAGCTCATCAGTGCCTCCTTTGTTCATGTTCTGCTCCGGCTGGTAGTTTTCCATGGTGGGCGGGGTTGGAGGCTTTTGGGGAAGAATGATTACTCACTGTGGACCGGGGGAAGGCAGTCCCTCGGCAGACATCTTAGGGTGCAGGTCATGATGGACTCCTCTACAGAGCATTTCTAATAAAGCATGTAAGTTTGTATTCTCTACTGTCTGATCGACTCTTCGTTCTTGGGAAGGCATAGCAGGTGGTTGTGAGAAAACCCGAGTGGCCCTAGCAGGCCACTACTTCACATCACTAAGCACCACTATAGCATCACTCCGCACCACCACAACATCACTCAATACCCCCTCAACATCACTAAGAACCACCTTAACTTTAGAACAGCCAGGAAGAAGTTGTTAGTATTGCAAGGACAAAAAAGACATTTTGTATGTTAATTCTTTTTTAATTGGGTGACTCAGTTGTACATAATATCTTCTTGGTTATATACAAGGTAACAAAAATACTTATAATACTTTTTTATTATAACTTTTCAACATTCTGCACAGCAACATAGCTTAAAAACATTGGCAAAGCTGCTAGCTCTGGCTGAACACTTATAAGGACCCAAGGCGAGACCTATTGGCTATGCCAATGCTTGTCTATTATGGCAGAAAAGAGTATGTCCTCCCAGTTTGGAACCCCACTTCCCTACTAAATGTTCTGCTTTTTTCTTGGTGGTCCTACAGACTATGCTGGCAGTCTGGAGAATGCCAGATTTTACCTCCGACTGGGAGGTGCAGCTGACCCTAGAGGGAGGGCCGCTGACTCCCCCGTGGGCGGCAGACAAAGGGCATGGCAGCAGCAGGGAGCGAGAGTGCGCCAAAGAAAAAATCAGCGAATGACCAGGGGAGTTTGGGTTCAAAGGATCCAATCAAGGGAGAAGGGCGTGGTCACAAACACAGCCGTAAAGGCGACCGAGACAAGCAGTCCCCAGCTTTGTCGCCAGAGGAAATTGATACCACCCACCCACACCAGAGAATGCAGGTGACACAGCCGCAGTGAGACGAGGGGGCAAGGAGTCACGAGGTTTAAGAATAAATATCTTCTCATAAGGACGTAAAAGGGCATTTGCCCGATAAGGTCCTTGGGATGCTTTATGGCAGGGAGTCTGGAGACAAGTGCCTGGACAAGGTCTTTGGGACGCCTCACAGCAGGGATACATGAGGTATAAGGTAAAAATGGTCAGCGCTGGGCGGACATGGCACTAGCAACCAAGGCATGGACACAGGGCCACAAACGCCACACATTCGGTAGCAAGTTGAAGCCTCAAAGCCACTACCCGCTGTTCCAAGTGACAGAAGTAGAGCTGTCACAGCAGTTGGAAGCGGTTTATGACAACCTTGATGAGACATCATGACTGTAAGGTTGATGCATTACTGGATTAGGCAAATTATGGTTATTAAAATGGAATAAAGTATAGGATGTATACTGTATAACCTGCATGAGATGGCTTACGTTGTAATCCGAGATAAGCCAAGCATGAGCATGTTGATGACCAATGTGATCATGACAAGTGTGTACCAGCTTATTAGGTGAATAAACTGCGGCCGTTCTAACGCCACAAAGGTCTTGGTGTACATAATTGAGGAGAATGAAGGAACAGCGGGAGGGCCCATGAAACGCTCGCACAGCTGGCGGGGCTTTAAACTTTTACATTATTTATGGCAGATTTGAGGGTGCGCTTGTGGTACAGGAGGTCCCTCTGACCGGAGTACTGTCTTTTGCTTGCCATTGCGGTGTGAGGTGAGGTTCGCCAGCACTTAAGGAACACCAAGGCTGCCTCTGCAGTGCAGAACAGCCTAATTTAAAAGATTACCAGAGCATCAGGTATGGTGCTCCCACGCAAGTGCAGCACAGGAGGTTTCTGCCTATGCACACGTCCCTCAAAGAAGACGTTGTGACGCAATGTTCTGCATAAGATAAAGCGGGGTCGCGCGTGAGTACGTAGTGCAGGACGCTGCTTCAATTGTTTTTTTTATTTTTTATTTTCGTTGTTTTACAGTGCCACATACAATCAAGCCCATACAATTGTTTTAAAAAAGGACACAGAGAATTCTATCCAGTAGGGGCAGTTTGTTTCTGAGGACCCATATGATCGGTAGGGACTATTTATGTTGCTCTGGGCTCTTTTTACCTCATTACAACAATGGAGGGTAAAAGAGCTTCCAAGAAAAGGTGCATGGAATTGTCTTCTTTTGAGGAAGAGGATGATGCTGCAGCAAATAGGTCCCCCCATAAGGGGAGCAGTATGCTCAGCAAATTCTGATAAGGCTTACAGCAGTCTGAAGTTGAGAGAACGGTCAACAGGCTGCAGAAGAAGCCCTACCAGCTGTTAAAGCTAAGAACACAAAAAGCTGGGGTACGGACGGGGGATAACCTCTCTTCTCTTGCTCGTTTATCTTCTCTTACTCCAAGCCCCTCTGCTAAGGGTAAATAAGTTAGAATCGAGGAAGTAGAGGAACTTCTGGCTCTCATAAGGAGCAATTTGGATTTTCCATTTATTGAGCCCGATGATCGATAAATGGAATATATCCAACCTGTTTCATCAATGTGACAAAAAATCTGGACTGACTCTAACGTTGCATGATAAGGTGAAATTGTTAATTCTGAGAGTGGAAAATATATCTCCTAGAGGATGGCCTATACTTACCTCATACTGTCAAGCTAGGTGTAATGTTGTCTACATTGTTGGGAAAAATGTCTGTCTTCTCCCTCCAACATGGTAGATAAAAAGACTGAGACTGCGTTGAAAAGGACTTACGCAGCCATAAACTTTGCAATGAGAGCTAGAATTTGTTCAGTTTATGTACTCCAGTTGATGGTCAAATACTTTGGAACTCTTTCCCAAAGAATGCAGGAACGAGGGTATTATTCAGAGCTTTTAGTTGGCATGGAGCAACAATCTTGATTTCTTTACGATGTCTAGTGTGATGGTCTGAAGAAATCCGAATTAGCAGCCGAGTGGCAGTCTTTGCCAGCGGTCTACTATTGTTGAGAGACTGGAAAATGGAAAGTTCTGAAAAAGGTGCTGCATTGAAGATTCTGTAAAAGGAATTAAATAATTTGGTGAGCAGTTGGACGCTATGATAACCAAGCCTTTTAAGGACAGGAAGCATACATTTCTTTATAACAGGAAGAATGAACATCCATATCAGGCGCCCCTTTATATGCTAATCGCAAAGAAAATCAAGGAGAGGAAACCCCTTCAGATTCTTAACTGAGATTTTCTTCCTCCTCTTAACTGACAACCCAGAAAGGTCAGCTCTCCAGACTGTAAGTACGTCAGTATAGATGTCAGAAAGTCATGTTGGGGATGGGGCGCATCCAATACTTTCTTCACACATGTAGGGAAGATCTGGTGTATCTTTGGGTGTTGAAAGTAGTACGTCAAGGTTTTACAATTGAATTCACATTGAATCCTCCAGATCCAGATTTCATTCTTATTTCGTTCCTATGCCTGTTCCAAGAAATCACAGCAAGATGGGCTCTTTGTGACAAGGAATTACAGGGCTTTTGGCAAAGAAGGCTATTGCTCCAGTGCCAGAACACTAGAAAGGACAGGGAACTTACTGGATTCTGTTCCTAGAGGAAAAGATTTCTGATGGGTATTGTCTTGTCCTGGACTTTAAAAGTGTAAACAAGTAGGTAGATACAATTCATTTCAAAATGGATTGTCTGCAAAAAATCATCCCTTTGGTCCAACCCGGAAAATGTATGGTAAAGATGGACCTTGGGGATGCTTACCTACAAACTCCTATATTAGTGGATCACCACAAGTAGCTGTATTTTGCAGAAGGCAATCATCAATTTCAAATTTTGTGTTCTACTCTTCGGTCTGAATTCCTCTCCACTCTTATTTACCAAGGTGATACCGCAGGTTAGCTGTTCACTCTTACCTGGATAAATGGCTAGTATGTGATGCCTCAGAAGAGACTGACCTTCATCATCTGAAGCCAGTAATTGTTCTCTTCTAGAAACATGGGTTTCTGATAAACTGGCAGAAATTGTCCCTCATACCGGTATAAGATCTCGAGTTTATTGGGGATTTCAGAAGGAAATAGTCTCTCTTTCAGACAGCAGAGTCCTCGAGATCCAAGACCATGTTCGAGCTCTACTAATCCAAAAATCTCCATTAGCCAAAAGTTGGTTACTGGTACAAGGGGATATGGCATCAACTGTAGCTCTAGTTTCATGGTCACGATTTCATTTGGGAATCTTAGTTTGCCATCTCCTTGCTCAATGGGATCCATAACCTTTGCACCTTCAATCGCCAACCCTGTTAATCCCGGGAAGGAAAGACAAGCTGGGCTGGTGGCCAATTTGATCTCACCTAAAAAAGGTGTACTCCTCCTCCTCCTCCTTCCTCCGTTAGGGTTAATCACAACTGACACTTATGGGTGACTATCTGTAATGGATTCAGAAGATGTTCAAGGCAATTGTTCACCTCTAGACCAAGCATGATTTTTCAAACTGGAAGGAGCTGGCTGTGGTCACATTAGCTTTTCTGATGTTTGTAAACAAAATCCATGTGGCATCAATCATTATCAGAACAGACAACAGAATGACCAAGAGTTATTTAAACAACCATGGAGTCACTCACTCTCAGTCTCTAGCAGCCCTAGCTGTTCGACTCTTTCGATGAGCAGCGCAGAAGCTCTAGCCTTTGACTGCAATTCATATCAGGTGAGTAGAGAATGTGTTGGCGGACAGGCTTCTTGGCAGAAAGTTAGGCAGCTTCAATTGAGAAATATGCAGTGCTTTAAATGGGCTTTACTGTCTACATTTGTGAATCACTATAGAATTCACTGTGATACTCACTCATAGTTTGGAGATTTTAGAAGCAAAAGTACTTTCAGAAGTAGTATAGTATAGTCGTAACCGTTGCTATTACTTAGAAAATGAATACATTTTCTTGAGCATCAGTGCTGCGTATGAAGTGCTATTGCGACCGGAAAAGACAAAATATTGGGTATGCCTCAAAAATAAGGACTGAAGAAAGGAAGGAAAGTAAGAGGTAATATTCTAAGTGGCATTTTCATTACTTTGAGTTCTTTCTTCTTTGCTCAAGTTGTTTAGAAAGTGGCAGTTTGGGTTAGATAGCTTGGATATTACAGAACGTTTGGTTGGGAGTAAGGGACCTATAGTGAAAGGACATACTCTTATTTGCCATAATAGAAAGAGAAAGAGGACTATAGGAAAATAGTTTGTCGTTGGAGATAAGCTCATCAAATGACAAGGACCGGAGCGAGGAGGAAATGTAATTGCTGGTAAGTAATTAAACAGTAATTGCCGCTTTGTGTTTCCAAGCTGTGCTGTCTGCAGCACAAGTATACACTATGGTAAGATAAGTATTTGCAGTAGATGTGAAAAAGAACGGACCCCGTCCACATTAGCGTCGGATCATGACAGGGTGGTCTGCATAAAAAGTTATTATTAAGGCCCAACGTCCCTGGATAAAATGCACTTCTTTTAGTTCAATAAAATTAAAATGTTTGTGACCTTGTGAAGTTTTTTTTACCACACTGTCAGCCGTTCATGTTTCTCCTCATTTCAATCAGACCATCCAGCTTTTAGCGATTTTGAACATCGCCAATTAAGCGCAAAATTGTTAAAGGGCTGCAATGCCTGCAATTTTCTATAAATGGCCGCAACAAACACAAGCATTTGCAATGCAATAGGTCTCCAATTTGCGAGAGTTGGAGCTATTGGCGTCATAAATGTACTTATATGTTTTGGAGTGGAGTGGATGTATGTGGTGTGTAGTGGACTTATGTGGTTTGGTGTGCAGGGGAATTATGTGGATAGTAATTATGTGGTATTTAGTGTATTTGAATTATGTGGAGTGATGTGAATGACAACAACAGACCAACTAATGAAGAGAGCTGCTGAATTCCTCTGTAGGTAAGTATGTTCACACACAATTTTGACAAAATCAAAGAAGCTGGATCTAAAAAGGGTGTCTCTATCAAGTACAGACATTTGTAGTGCGACAGAAAAAAAACGGTGAGCATTAGTAACTAAAGATATTAGTCACCTGTAAAGCGCAAATGAGACACAGGATCAAACTCTCCTCTAGAAATGGAACAAAATGTTATTATTTTTTAGTTTAGAAAATAGGGGTTGCATGGCTTTATGGGAACACATACTGTATTCAAGTGTATTGGAAGTATGTTTAGTGGGATTGTGTGTTATGGAATGTAATTATATGGAATGATATTTTGTGTTGTGGAATGTTATATAGTGGAGTTTAGTTATGTTGTGTTCTGTAGAATTGTGTGGTATGTGTGATTATGTGGTGTGTATTGGATGTATGTGGTCTGTTATGTAATTTTTGTTGATTAGAATTATCTGGTTTGTTGCTGAATTATGTGGTGTGTAAGGGAAATGTGTTGAGCTGATTTGTGTGGCATGGAACTGTGTGCAGTGGAGTGAAATTATGCTGATGAAATTTTATGGTGTGGAGTATTTTTATGTGGATTGTTATGTGCTATCATTTGTATGTGGTGTGTAATTATGTGGTAGTGGGTAGAGTGTTATGTGGAGTTGAATTATGTTGTGCTGAGTAGTATTATGTGGAGTGTAAATATGCTGGGTGGTGTTAATTTGTTTGTTGGTGAATTGTGTGGTGTTGAATTGTGTGGTATTGTGTGTTAAACTAAACAGCCAGGTATGCCATACGGTACCCAGGTGAGTGGAGTAAAAAAGAAATCAAACTAGCTCTCCTGTTATATTTATGAAGTGTAATTTTATCCTTAAATGGAAATAGTATGAGTAAAAAACTTGGGACGGCAGGGTGATGCACAAAGGAACATACTTCTTATGGCGCAGGGAGCTATTGCAGCATTTAGAACTAGACAGTATGTAGATACTTTAATTTTAGGTTGATGCATTCAGCAATGTTCACCAGGATAGGCCTTAAATTGTTTCATTCCGTTCAGCATTCCCACGGTATTAATATCACATAAACCTACTAAACTGCTCCCGAGTTCCCGCTCTGGCACAGCTTGAAATCGCTATAAAAGTGTTTCTCTGCCTTCTTTCTCTGAACAGAGCAGGGGAATGTTTGCATTCCTTTTAGATAAGAGTAGTTAGGACACCGGCTTTATTAATGAGGCAATAAAACTCATTTGTTAAGAAGCTTCTAACATTCTTCCGTGGAAAGAAGCAAATGTGGCTGAAGTTTGATTATTGTCCCATGAATGAAAACAATAGGTTGGTTAGTCGATTTTAGTAGAACTATGAAAAACCTGCAACACATTTGACAAAAACCCGGTGTTGTCTCTGCTTAATTGGGTGTGGCTTTTATTTGCTTCCAGGGTGAAGCAAACTGACCAGGCTGGTGCTGGTGTCTCTGAAAGCCACAAGAGCTATGGCAGACTCAGTCGTGTCAGGTCGGTGCCCCTGAATGTCTGAAAACTGAGGCAGAGTCAGCCACACGTCAGGTTGTGTCCCTGACAGCCATCCAGGGCGGGGCAGAAGTATTCACTCTTCTGGCCTTGTGACCTGTTCTTAGAAAGGTCTGCAGGTTTGGGTCAGAGTCAGTCACATGCCAGTGTCTCCTAAAACCTGGCAGGCAGAGTCAAAGTAAGCCACACATCAGAACGATGCCCCTGTAAAGCCAGAAGGGATGTTAGATAAAAAGCCACAGTCAGGCTGGGGCTTCTGAAGGTCTGAGCCTGTGAAGGTCATCAGCACTGAGAATGAGACAGTCTTTTGTCAGGCTGGTACCTCATACGGTCAGCGCCTCGAATTGGCCTCAAGGACTGGGGCAGAGAAAGTCTCTTGACTGGACAGTGTCTAAGAAAGGCCCGCGAGGCGAGTGTGAAGTCAACAGCATGTCAAAGCAGTGCCTCTGAAGGTCTGTTGACGCTGGGACAGAGCCAGTGACAGTCCAAGCGTTCTGCTGTTAAAGGCCGGTGATCGAAGTTGATCACACTTCACCGTAGAGAGCACTCTGTGGTGAATATTCATGGACTCCTGCCATTCCATATAGGGAGGAACAGGTAGGGAGGGCTGTACAGCCATTTTCAGTCGAAAGGTACACTTCTAGAAAGCTAGACAACCAAGAAGCTGAGCTTGTCAAAACAAAGTGAAACGCAGCTTCCGTAGCGAAATAGGGCACATACTTTAATTCAAGCATCGTCATTTTCAAAATAGACCAGGGTAGTGCTACTGCTCACATCAATAACACACACTGAAAACTTAGAAAAAAAAATAGTCAAAATGCAAGAGCGACTTCAAGCTGCTATGTATAAGTACAAAGAGAAGCTACCTGTGCATCCTACAAGCTTCAACCAGATGAGCTGTCGGTCTGTGGAGAATAAAACCATAATCCCACATCGGATTGGAAGCAGTCAATGTAGCCTCAATGGGCTGGAGAGGCGAGCTGCAAGTATTAATCATGACAGGACACGTCGATGTGCGGGCGAACATGCTCAGTGATGGCTCAGACAGGAAAGAATTAACACAGACGGAGGCCCCACGAGAAAGGGACTGCAGACTGTGAACAACATGTTTTTTTTGCGGGGAAGCAGTTGGCCTTTGGAACAAGGAGTAAAGCAAGCAGGGTCCTCTCCATTCACCCCCACAACAGCCATTTAAATAAACAAGTGATGTAAATAGAGCCGAGGCTTGTTTCCGTGAAGCAGCCAGTGTGAGGAGCCAGGTAGGCGAGACATCGGCGGCACGCAAATTCCACGACTAGAGCATGCTGTACTCGAGACTTCTCATACCAGAGTCCTTGAAGTGCTGCAGGCTGCATCTGCAACATTGTGCATTTCTTTAAATTGTCAATTCATGGGTGCTGTTTTTACTGTTATTTTGCAACGGATCCTGGTACGTGTCCCATCTAGTCAAGTGATTATAAGTAGAGCTGAGGGTTGTTTACATGAGGCAGCCAGCGTGAAGAGCCGGGGATGCAGGGCTTCGGTGGGACGCGTATTTCACAAGTAGGCTGCAAAGGCCAGACCAGGAGGAGGGGCCATTGCGCGTGTGCTTGAGGCTTCTCATACCGGAGTGCTGATGAGCTGCTGTGGGGTGCCGCGCTGAGCAAATAAAAGACACACAATGGTGAACCATGAAAGCGAGTCATGTGACGAGATTTACATCCCTGTTTTCACCTGCGCTCGAAATGGAAAAGCAGAGGGAGCAGCTGTGCTGTAAGGAGAGCCTTCCTATGCCTCTGTGAAAATGAGAAAAATAAAAAAATAGTGCGCCAAAACTAACCCACATAGACAGGAGTGGAGGAGTACATGTAATAGGAAGGAACCAAACCCCAAAAAGAGGGACAAATACAGCCAATGGCACCAATGAAAAGACAGATTTTCAGAAGGGCACAGAAAAGAACGAATATAAAATGATGAGCGTGGTCGAAGCCCACAGAGTAGATACAGCATGTCTCGAAGGGACAGCGCATGCGCTGGCTAGGCGAGACCTAATAAATTGTCTACCCTTAAAATTTGTTTCCTTTCCTTGTTTCTTGAAAGTAATGTCTGCTACTGGCTCTGCGCGCCACAGTCATAAAATGCTTGTGCGTGCCACCAGTGTTGTCAGGGAGCATTTTTAAGAAAAACAAGTAAGGAAAAAAAAAACTCTCACCACAAGGAGACTGTTTACATTTTTTCTTTTGCAGTGCAGAGCAGTCTGTGTCACTCTGCTCTACACCATCAATTAACCTGTTCCCCTAACAGAGGAGTCTGGGGACAGATAGAGAATAATTGTCAGCGAGGTATGTCCGCCCCCTCTTCACCAACTCACCAATGGCAAATGCTTTTGAAAAAGGTAAAAAAGGGTGGGCCAGGGCTGGAAACTGAACCAAAAGCAGCTGTAGCAAAGAAAGTTCCTAGACACCGCCACACTAACCAAAAGCTACATTTAACAGGCTGCATCATTGTTTTAAGTATATACGTTGAAATGGCATAGGTAGGTTTTACAGGCAGTTCCACATTACCTCAAGGGGAATTTTACCATTATATTGCAACTTTCTACTTCATGGAACTTTACATCTCAGGTAAGTACATCAGGGACTTTACATCGCAGGCAGGTTTTCAGTACTTTACTTTTCAGTTAGGAATGTTTTAATTGTTAAGTTATTAGAGATGTGCATATGATTTTAATATATATATATATATATATATATATATATATATATATATATATATATATTCATTCATTCACAGAAAAAACCAAGGTTACAGGGATGTTATAGTTAGGCTCCAGTTTCACTTATACAAAACCAGTGAAATTCAGCAGTTATAGTTAGCTGAGCACTGCTTATGACCTAACATATTACATCACTCATGACATGGTCAATGACAACACTGATGACATCATTTAGTGACTGTGAGTGTTTTTAAAAAGTGTATGAGTGTTAAATATATAATGCCAAGGTGTATTGGTGAATCAGTGGGTGAATGAGTGAATGTATGGATGACTCAGTGGATGAGTGACTGACTGTATAAGTGAGTGATTATGCGTCTCAGTGAATGTATGGGTGGGTGACTGGTTGTGTGAATGTTTGTAGTAGTAAAAAATATTTTATTGCATTAATCATTTGATTACAATAAATAGAGAGAATAAGCAAGCATAACAATATGTGAATGTTTGTATCAGTCTGTCAGTTGGTGTCTACGTTGCTGCATGGGTGTGTGAGTGGGTATGTGAGTAGCTGTATGGGTGATTGATTGTTTGAATACCTGTATGAGTTTGAGTGTGTGGGTGCCTGTATGGATGAGTGAGTTGGTGAGTCAGTGGCTGGGCTGTATGGGTTAGTGAGTGTGTGTGTGTGAGGGGCTGTATGGGTGAGTGAGTGAGTGTATGGCTGGGTGAGTGAGCGGATGTGTCAGTGGTATATGGGTGAATAACTGGGTATGTGAAATACAGTATAGGTGAGTGATGGGGTATATGAGTGACTGTATGAGCGAGTGAGTGAATGTGAGAGTGGCTGTATGGGTCAGTGTGTGCTTGTGTCAGTGACTATAGGTGAGTAAG
The DNA here is from genome assembly GCA_963921515.1 of Calotriton arnoldi. Taxonomy (NCBI): domain Eukaryota; kingdom Metazoa; phylum Chordata; class Amphibia; order Caudata; family Salamandridae; genus Calotriton; species Calotriton arnoldi. The sequence continues at coordinate 439,340 of CAWUFW010011588.1, read as the reverse complement.
TGTGTGACAGTATATGTATGAGTAAGTAAGTAGGTGTGTGTGTAACTGTATGGGTGAGTAAGTGACTGTGAGTGAGTAGGTGTGAGAGTAGCTCTATAAGTGACTGCCTCAGTGTGTGAGTGGCTGTACGGGTGTATGAGTGGATTTGTCAGTGGCAGTATTAATGAGTGAGTGGGTGTATGAGTGGCTGTATGGGTGAGTGAGTGGATTTGTGTATAGATCTACGAATCAGTGAGTGGGTGTGTAGGTACTGGTATGGGTTTGTGAATGGTTGTGTGGGAGTGGGTTATGAAAGGTTCTATGGGGGTGGGAGTTGGGTGCGTTAGTGATTTTGTGGATGATGTCATTTGAGATGTCATCAGTGATGTAATTTGAGATGTCATCAGTGATGTAATATGTGAGGGCATAAGCGGCGCATTGCGGGGGCACGAGATATAGTTAGCTCAGCTAACTGTAACTGGTGAATTTCACTGGTTTTTGTATGAGTGAAACCTGAGTCTAACTATAATGTCCCTGTAACCTTTGATTTTTTCAGGGAATTTCTAAGGCTTTTTAAATGCTAATTTCTAACTATAATGTCCCTGTAGCCTTTGTTTTTTCTGTTAATTACTACGTTTGTTTAAGTAGTAATGGCGTTTGCAGAGTGGTGGAGAAAGGGGGCGGGCTTCTGACCAGCTCTCAGGATTCCCACTGTGTAGGACTTACAGAAAATACCAGGAGGGCTTCTTTGCCCCCAAGGTTCCTCAGCCTCCAAGAGGATTTCATTCCTCAACCAGTAGTGCGCCAGGAGATACGTTTGCAGAGTGGTGGAGAAAGGGGGCGTGGCCTTCGAAGATCTCTTAACAATCCCGCTGTGTGGGACTTACTGGAGATAGCAGGAGGGGTTGGGGTCAGGGTGTTTTCACTCTTCCCCTCCCCCCCCCTTTTTTTTACATTTTTTGTGGGACTCGGTTTAACCAAGTCACAAGATGGCTGCCAACACTTCCTGGTTGAAGTGTTGGCAGCCAATCAAGTTTCAGTAGGCTGTTGGGCTCCCAGATATCTATATTTTTAAAACTTAAATTTCCCTGAAACTACTAAATGAATTTACACCAAATCACAAAAAGCATGCTTTCTTAACCAACATCTAGCTTTCTGCCAAATTTGCTGTAAGTCCGTTTTCTTGGCCCCTGCTTGACTGATCATCCCTAAACTTTCAACACAGCAGCTGAACCCAAAAAGGAAAGTTTTGTGAAGATTTCGTGAAGATTCATCAAGCGGCACCAAAGTTATTGGCATAACAAAAAACGCTTTTCCTATGGAAACTTTGGTCATAACTGTAACTACCTACTGGCGACCGCCAGTAAGTGTATCTCTCCCATCCATTACCTGTTCATGGAGTATTGAACAGGCTCCGACACAGCACAGGATGCAGTTTTATACCACAATGTTTTTATTCCAGTGGACAGCCAATGTAACTCGTTTGGGCGGAGGACCGGGCTTTCTCACACATGCTGGGCACCATACTGCATTCATATTTATACAGAGAAAACAAAGCATGTGATGCATAGACATAAAGGAATATATATATATATATATATATATATATATATATATATATATATATATACATCTATACAACGAGAAAAGGTGAATTCAGAATTTTGAAAATAACTATTTATCATCAATGTAAGAATTTTTAATAATATATATAGGTATATGTTATTAACAATTTTTTTTACATTTTATTGTAAAGGTCGGGTTTTAAGGGTACTCAGGGAGTTTTAGGGTACAAGTATGACTAGTTTTAGGGGTGGTTTGGTATTTTTAGGGTTTAGGCATGCATATTTGTTATGAGTGGGAAGATGTTTTTCTCATTGAAATACTAGGCAAGGAAAAGCAAATACATTTGTGACAGTAGAAACAGTGCTTATATGACAAAATGTTTGGCAAGAGCGAAAAAATAACCCATTCAATTGTTTTTGGGTGGAGAGGACTTTCAATATAGAAAAAAGAAAAAATGACACATGATATAAGTGTATCATTAACCAGGTTTGCCTTCATTATCAAAGTCAGGACCTGACAAAAACAGGTAGAAATCAATATAGGGATCAACACAGATTGAAACGATTCCTGATAATGCCGAAGCACGGTTTGCTTCTACATGGTTCACAGTAATGTTTTGAGAGTTTATTCTAATTAACCTTATCTAATTGTGTTTTTCCTGTGGTCTTAGTGTTTTGGACACCAGGTCCTGGGCACTAAGTTCTGACATTGAGCCTTACTGACACTCTTAAACTGAGACTCTAGGACTCTCCTCTTCACTTCCACCCTCTGATGGTGCTCCACATCTCTCCATAGCCCCTCTCACACATACTTCATTTGTTTGATAGCCTTAATCTTACCAGTGTAGTGTCAGAGCACTTTACATCACACACACATTATGACGAAACAATGAATCATGCATGTGTAAATCAGTGTGCTTGAAATGTTACATAAAACAAAGAGGACTACAAGGCAAAGGACCATATTGGTAGGCAGTATATATTAAGAGTGCTTAGTCTGAACGTAATGGTGAGGATTCTTTACTAAAAAGAACTTTTTCCACCCAAATTAACCCTTTTCGGCAACTTTAGGATAATGAAAGACTGGGGAAAAAAACATAATGTTCTAACCTATACCTTGTAGTTTGCATACAGCTCTTTGATGACAATTCATAGCACACTGCACTATAGTAGGATTACAATTTATGAACTGCAAGTAACAAAAGGATCTCTGTGACAAAATCAGTAACCCACTGAGTTATCTACAGGCGCTAGTTTATGGTGTGTCAAAGCTGCCAATAGACAAAACACTCTCTCTCCAGCAATTACAATAATCACCAGAGTTATCTTGACATTTTTATTGTCTGGAAATTGCTGGGCACACAAGAAACTCTGCAGCAGGTTCATTAAAAACCATAAAACATTTCACATCACAGCATCCTGAGCTAAGCGCCCAGTGCGGTTGCACTGGTTGCACCACCCCAAAGCCGGCCCTGGGAGAGACCCTGCTCGAAGTACCGCAATTACATTCACACAAAGAACACTCTGATGATTGGGGTCCACACCTACGCCTTAAGTCGGGGCTGGTAGTACTGACTTCAGCATGCTGTTTGATGTCTGATATTAGTTGTTTTAAACATCTCACATTTCAAGCTGATCAGAGCAGTCACGCACAGGATAGATTATTTTTGTGTCCAGTGGTAATGGGACCTTGCTTCCTTGCTTCGGTGCAGTTGGCCTTGGGGAGCAGAGATATGCTGCTGGTCAGTCCTCTGGGCTGTGGGTCATCATTCAGTACTGGCATGCTCATCTTTGTATGCCAGTGCATGCATACAGGACAAGTTAACTGCTTCCTGCCATCCTGGCAGCCTCATAGTAAACAAGGCACCACTGAAAATGTTTACACATTTTAAAATGGTAGAGCATCTCCAGAGAGGCAGTGTGTTCCTCGTGTCTATACACTGGGAAGAACACAATGATGAGGGGGACTGGGAGCACATCTAGAGCATACAAGCTCCTGAAATGTACATGTATACAAGTAGAGTATGCAGTTCTTAAAATAATCAGAAAATGAAACAGAAAAAGCAGTATGTTGGGAGGGGTCTGGGCAAGCAAATTGGAGGGGACCTGATTGCTCAGAAGCAAGAGCCCTCACACACCCAGATGGGTGTCATGTTTCATCATCGGGCAGCTCCTTGTCGGGCCAGTGCTGCAGTGCCCAACTGGCCCCTCGAGGGGGCTCTTTGCCAGAGGTCTTTTAAAATGAGATGCCATGATGAAGTGTAAGTGGAGGTGCAGTGTTTGTAGATTGGTGTGTGTTATAAAAATAACTTAAGAGAGACCCTAAAATATTTTTTATACGTGGGACCTCGTGTTATAAATAAAAACAAAGGGTGGCTGTGTTGAAGACAATGATCTGGTACAGCTCACAGGAAAGCGAGAACGTCGGTCAACATGTTTCGTGCTAATCAAAGTTCCTGTGGATTTGGGCACTTCGTCAGGACCATGTAACCTAAACTACCGGTATTTGACAACAATACCCAATCTCAAAAAGCCACCCTTAAAGTGTAGGGTATACCTTATGATATCTAAAATCCGACCCAATTTGAGTAAGTAAATGGCTGCTTGGATGATGGCAGAGACTGCGCTAGCTATGGAGTAAAAGGCATCCAGCACCCTAGGAAAGCTGAGACCTACCCCTCTCTCTGCCACCCCAGATCCACAGGGACTTTAAATAGTACAAAACATGTTGACCGATGTTCTCACTTTCCTATGAACTGTACCGGATCACTGTCTCCAACACAGCCACCCATTGTTTTTATTTATAACAAGAGGTCCCAGGTATTAAAAATTGTTTAGGGTCTCTCTTAGTTATTTTTATAACACACTTACACCAATCTACACACAGTGCACCTTCACTTTCACTTCCTCACGGTGTCTTATTTTAAAAGACCTCTGGCAAAGAGCCCCCTCGAAGGGCCCGTTGAGCATTGCAGCGCTGGCCGAATGAGGAGCTGCCCGATGATGATGATGCATGGCACCCATCCGGGTGTGTGAGGGCTCTTGCTTCGGAGCAATTCGATCCCCCTGATTTGCTCGTTCTGACCCCTCCTGACCTACTGCCTTTTCGTTTTCTGATTCTTTTAGGAACTGCATGCTGCACTTGTATACATATACACTGGGAAGACCCACACATGGTTTAAAGTATGATAATATCCACCATTCCTCCAAGCATTGCCTATATACCTATACAGGCAGACGGTGCACATGCCACATTAGGGAAACAGCTCCCTGGTGGTCAGGTACTGGGGGCCGGACAAGCAGGGATAGTCCAAACCTTTTCAGATGCTGCGGCCAGTTACTGCAGGGATGCTGGATGGTGCAATCTGCACTTGCAATTAACCGTATTTTTCCAACAAGCCTCCCCTTCCATGTTGCTACTTGTGTCACATTTCTAGGTCACGTGTGCATGCCTCTTATTTGCAATATGTATTAGTAACTGAGTCGACTCATTACAGAGGTGAGAGTTTATTGGCCCAGAAACTAACACACCAGGGTAATCACTACATTGCTATTGCTAAAGGTAAATCACTAGACCGAACTATGCGAAAAAGAAATTACTGTCCATAAAATACCATAAAGCAAAATGCTTCAAAAGACGCAAAGATTTGCCGCAAAATGTATGTTTTGATGCTGTTTAATTTCCAAATCCATGCCGCCTTATCCTGGGGTGGCTTTTCAGTGAGACCGTGCTGCCTCGGTTTATTTGCTTCATGTGCCATATCTCTTGAAATTAGCGCTGAATAGAGTATTTTATTCTCCTAAACCAGTTGCCTCTGGCTCGCTCCGAGAGCGGGAAGGAGGGACGTCTGCGAGTCTGACGGCGTGTGGTAGGAGAGCAGGGCACGAGTCGGGGGTCCACGCGGGTGGACGGCGTCCCCCCACTTCTTTCACAGGGTGGATGCCGTCCACCCTGCCAAGAAGTTGGGCCCCACTAAAAAAGATGCTGAATTCGTCCCGGTGTAATTTCCAAACACCGGGACACATTCAGCAGCGCCTGCACGTTGTTGTCTGCTTTCGATCACAACAACGTGCAGGCGGGGACGGGGCTCTCTTATTTCTGACTCCTGCTGGGATACTTGGCCATAACAAAGGCTGAGTCTCAGGGGTCATCAAGCCTCATTTTGTTGGAGTTTCCTGGCTGGCAGCAGTCAGGAGCCTCACACCTGATGCAAATGCAGCAAAGGGGAAACAAAGGCTCGCACCTTGTTAGCACTTCACACATACTTAGGAGAGGCAGCTTTTCACTTTGTTCAGGCTCTGTTTAGGAGATATGCATGCACTGTAAGAACGTCAGATGTGTTGATCTTTCCCAGTATTTGCACAAAATAAATTGCATTTATATACGCTTATTACCCTTGAGGAGGCGTTGTAATAATTTAAATATCACTATTTCTTTTAAAGCACTATGGCTATAGAAAGCTTAACGTTGACAAAAGGTAACATTGCTTTATATGTAGCGTACAAAAGTGTGAATCTTCTGCCTAAATCAGGAGGGTTTGCAAGTATACTCGAAATGTGCTCAAATGTACTCATGATACACCTGCTAAACATACATGTGAGGGCTTAAGATCTGATATCACTTCTTGTGATGCCAGTTCCTGCGATGCCACGCGCTGCGATGCCACGCGCTGCGATGCCACGCGCTGCGATGCCACTTGCATACTGATTAACTAGGTTAGTCCCCCCACTTCTTTTTTTAGGACTTGTGCCCTGTAGGAGAGTATTAATTGCTCGTTTCCTCTGTGCTCCATTGATTAGGCTGTCAGTTTGTGGCTGATTGAGGCCTGTGATGCGCCCTGCATCAGCCTCCGGCCTGCACTCTCTCGTCAGTCAGGCCCGCCCTCAGGACACCAGCCTATGTTCAGGGGCGTAGCTTCGGGGTGGGGGGTGTTTGGGGTGTTACATCCCCCTAATAAATGTATTATTTAGAAAAAAGTTGGGTACAGGAGCTTTCAGTCGGGTATGGTAAGGTGTTTGTTGGATTTCACCTGGGATTTTTAAATACTCATTCAGACAAAAAAAACATCCACACACACTTCTGTTTTGCTGGTTTTAAAACTTGGGTATTTTACAAAATACTGTGTTTTTAGTACCCCTCGCAATTCACACTCCTTTCCCTTTCCATTGGCCCTTAAGCCCCCCTCATGCGCTGCTTCTCATATAATAGTTATCATGATATGCCGTAGTGATTGTTGGTAAATCTGAAGCTCGCCCCCCCCACCCCCCCAGTCTTACTGACCAAGCTATGGCCCTGCCTATATTAGTGTTGACCATTGCATGTCAGGCTGCTTTGAAATTACAAGCACTTGACGTGGGGCGCAGCGGGCCAGTGACCTCCTGCACTGCACAAATAATGCACACAGAAGCTGAACATTGTATTGTGTAGCATTGTAATTATCTATGTATAGTGCCTCATATCCCGTTCCTAGGAGCTACAGCACATCTCCTTCAACTAATAGTCCTCACTGTAAAATGCACCTAACTTTTCTTTCCCACTTCTTAAAAATGCACCCCTGCTCCTCCACTTGGAGTTATGCAATTCCGCAGCCTCAAGTATGGATTTACCACAATTGCCATGTAATCAGCCATCTGCTGCATAATTTGCACATTTCAAAAACAACAAGCATTGGCACAGCTAATAGGTCTGGTGTTGGCAAGCTGTGCAATGGTATTTTTCTTTTTATTGGAAGGATACACGACAAAAATAAAACCTAAATGAGGCTGCCATATATGCTTGAAATAACAATTTTAAATTTAAAAAACACTGACTGACGTGGCAATTTCGCTAGTTATGTTTTTTAAATAATAAGCATTTTAGTTGTTCCATGCATTTTAAAATAATTGTTATTTATGAAGAAGAAAAGAATAAATCACTACATAACCAAGCATTCAAAGCGCAGCCAGCTGCAATGTTACTTAAACCCTTTATAATTGTTTTAATACATCGCCATCTAAGGCATTATTGAAATAGTTGGTATTTAAAGTTAATATGCAGGCTTAGGAAAATAAAAACGACATTTTAAACAAGATTTGTTACTGAAGACAAAGGAGCTATTTTTAAGCAGAAGTGTATAATACGCACTTGCTTTGTGCAGTCTCTCAAAGTGAAGGAAGCCAATGGGTAAAGTGGCATGACCCATTGATCAATGCTGGATGCCATGCTGGGTGGAACCAAAGTGTGCTTGGCAATTTGACAAACCACTGGGTAAAGACCTCTGAAAACCCCTCTACATTTGTATGTTATGTCTGATGTTTAAAAAATATATATATATTTTGATGCATGGATAAAGCTGCCTCAAAGGTCAGACCTAAAAAATGTTTATTCTAGCGGAAGTAGATCAAAAGTTACTGAAAATCACACTACATGTTGTGCTGTGCAGTGGTTGTCCCAGTACAAACAGTTTCTGGTCATCTTCTAGTTGCTGATCAGGTAAAACATTGGCCAAGACGGTATTAATGCCTTAAATTACAAAATAGTGAAATAAGACTGACACAAAATGTTCCTGATTATTTGAATGATTTGCCTCTTTTTTTGCCAGATAATTTACCCTGCCACATAATTAGGTCTTGAATTGCTTACAATTCGAGTGGCCTACAGTCTATGTGGCAACTCTGAGGAGAGGGGCGGAGGAAGCAAGCAGGACCATCAATCCGCAGTTCATATGAACTTTGGTCAAAGGTAGAATTGTGCAGTTCTACCCTCATGTTTTGAATAGAATCGTAACATTGATGCATCACAGAGGACCTTCATCTTATTGGAGTGCTAGCAGTTTGAATAGAGGGATCCAGTAAGCAAGAGACCTTTCTTGTGTAGCATGAAGATGCCTTCGCTTTGTCTTTTCTGCTGTTGCCGATCATAACACATTAGCCGGCTTCAATAAGAAAGTATTAGTCGGGACTTTCAGGCCCTGGAAAGGTTCGTCCTTACCAGGTCTATAAAGTTGTGTAGCTTTTTCTAAATACATTTTTTTGTCCGGTATGATATACAATGCAGTTGGTAATATTGATATCCTGTCCACAACTGTAGATTGATAAACATTCACCACCGCCAACCCCACAGCATATGAAGAAATCCGCTTTATCAGAAACATCTTGGGCAATAAAGAGAGACCGCACTTTTCATCTTGTATAGTGCTGTTAAGGTTGGCCAGGACCGATTTTTATAGTATTATCTCTATATTTATACCCCACACTCCTTGTGACTGTCTGTGTATAAGAGGATAAAGTCCTTTTTTTAGACAACTTCTTCCACATTGGTTGTCTACCATACATTCACGAGATTATCTAGATCTGATGACCAACTGCAGCCAACAAGTTCTGTAGTGAGATGATTGGACGACCTCCACGGCCAAGGTCTACTAATGTACAAAATAAATAGGTCACATGTGGCCGAGCCATGTCTGTCTCATGTGTCCCGAGCAGCTTTAAGCACCCTGCAATATCACATACATTAATCAGCCAATATTGAGCGATTCAGTCTGACCTGCTTCAAAGTTCACATCCTTTGAGCCTTATATGTGTCTTGATGAATCCAATACTAGCCCATGAGCAGCTAATCACACTTTAGGCAGCATTGGGAGGGGGTCTCTTATTTGATAATTTTGGAAGAAACATTTAACGCAGCCTCCTCCGCTGGCAATCACTCGCATATTACACTAGTTCCCTCTTCCACTCCCTTATCTCCAAATTATCTACACAGGTGTTCTAGTCTTGCCTCATCCAGTCGTTATGTCTCCAGCTCAGCCTTCTGCTTTATAATGCACATTCCCTATCCAACTCTGCATGCCTGTGTGTCTTCAACTTTAGTAAAAAATGTTGTTCTCAATTTTTATGAGTCTCTTATATTTTTTGCTGCGCTGGTAGGGCATGTCTGAGTGCCAAGTGTGAATTGAAGAAACAGGGCAGAGGAAATGGAGGAAGACAGAGGGTGGGCGGGTTTGATAGCCTAGCCCTAGACTCAATAAGCCAAGCATAGCAGGTGGGTAGTCAGCACTCTTCCTGACATCACGTGATCAAGTTCGGAGTGCATCAGCTGTATGAAGGAGTTCTGGATAGAGGAGCCTGGATTTTGGCGGAATCTGTCCAAAAGCTGTTGTCAAGGGCAAGCAGAAAGTTAAAGACCGACCTTAGATCTCTGCTTGACTGATGCTTCAGAAATACTTTCGCAGCGAGGGTCAGCATTTTTTATTACACCAACATTGAACAATATATGCATTCTTAGATCAGTGGTGGTCGAGCAATGCTTGGCAGTGTATGAGTAAGGTCCCCACGTGCATTTCAGTAAAATGTGCAATGATAAAAGTCTTGATAACCCTCTGCTCCTCATTGCTGCTGCTTCACTTGTATTTCAAATGCAAGGAGATCAGAAACTGCTGAGAAGGAGGGGGGGGGGGGGGGCTCTCGCTCGTCCCTTTCTCACCTCTTATCCAGTAATTACTCAGTTGAATATCATATCCTGAACAGAGGCAAGCGGGTCATGCATGTGGGCACCTTACTCCTATGCATTTTAAACAATATAAATTGCACCTGCAGTGATACAACGCTATTCAGCATGACTAAAATACCACAGTGCAGTTCTAAGAACTGTCGGAACGTTAATGCTGCATTCTGGGAGATGTATGAATTTACCCCAGAATCACGTGACGTTGTGCGATCAGCAGATTCCACTGTGAATAAATGCTTGGTGGTTTTCTGGAACTGGACCTGAGGGGGGGGAGGGGGCGGGGGTGGAGAGGGAGGTGTGTGTGTGCATGCGTGTGTTTGTTTCTGCCCCAAAAAATGAAAAAGTTGAAATCTCCTAATGAAATGAGAACGGCTAGAAAAGCCACACAGACATAGCATACGCGACTCGGGGCCCAGAGACACAACGGCCTGCAGTCCCTGCCCCGGGTTCACTTACTTGAAATGTATTTTCACTGCACACGCTCTTCTTTATCTCAGCTACGAGAAGCCTTGATGGTAGAATTGTCAAATCAGTATATGTAGGCAGGGCTCCATGTTTCTAGTCCTCACCTTTTTCAAATGATTTTATAAAGTGACTGATGACCACATGCACTACGCCCAAGATGCAAATAGAGGTGGGCCTGCACCAACAGAATAGGACGAGTCCGAGCTCAGCTAAGGTTCTGGCTTGGCTCTAAGAGTCCATGTACGAGCGAGACAAGCCATGAAAGGTTTGGCATGTAGAACGTGCAACAGACATTATATAAAGAACCGACTTCAAAGTTCAAACAGGTACATTTTTATCAGATAATAGCACTGCATAGACAGACATTTACTAAATGTGAACTTAGAAACATTCATGGTTCGCTTCCCATGACATTGCCAATAGTGAACTAAGAGGCAAGTTGGTCGGCATGTAAATCCTAAATGTGGCCCAGATAAATCAAACCCAAGAGGCGCTTGTACAGCACACATCCTGAACTCAAGTATTTAAAAGTGCTCTCATATCTGATATAAAAGAAAATGAGGGTCTGTGAAATAGTGTTTGCCTACTATCACACAATATGGACAAGCAGGGTAGCAGATACTTATTCCAGGTTGCCTGGTTTCACATTTTGAAATTCACCCACCAGATGTATATCTCGGTCTCTCTTCTCTACATTAAAGGTCACTGTTTTGTCTTTTATTGTTGGCGCACGACGAGAAAAACCAAAGACACTGAAGACCCGTCTTAGGGCCCCAAGACCAAAACTGCCAAGACATGAATGCATTTGTTTGGGGGGTGGTACACCCCGATCCCCCCTAAAGCTACGTTCCTGGCAATGTATAAAAAATAAATATCCCTCTAGCTACCTCTCACATTACCCACAGCCCTCTACCACTGGTGTTAACCCCAGAGGCAAGGCACAGCAGCAGGGGTACGAATGCTCACCAAAGCGTGCCCTTTTCTTGCTTCAAAGCTGGTGATAAGGTTGAGAGCAGTGCCTAACCAAAAGGGAATTGGCTCATGTAGGCAAAGGTGTACCAATACGGGGAACTGGTAACATCTGTTATTTACAGTGCTTAGAAATGCCACAGGTGCGGTATGTAATACTATATGGAGTGCAGATTATTATTATTAAGAATTAATAAAGTCAAAAGGGGAGAAGAGATAGGTGAGGGGGAGATTATGTTCCTCCTTTATTTTGACCTCCTTTCAGAGAACTAATCAGCACTGCCGAGGCCAGTCCGCCTTCGCTCTTCTCCCTTTTCACAGTGATTACCAGTCGGCCCAGGCCAGTCCAGCTTTTAAAAAACAAATCTCTTTATGGTTTTTAACAGGTACAAAGACACAAGCACAGTAGCAAGAGGGTGTCACGTTAGCACAGATTAGTTAAGCAACATAATAGTGCTGAGACACACAAAGAGACACACAGGTGTCCCTGTTACATTACGCGGAGTGCGAGGCTGGAAGAGTACTGAATTGTAGTGTGTTTTTTGGTGCTGTGTGCGATGGTGTTGCTCGTGTGCGTAAGCACATAGTGGATGGCAGAAGAGTGAAGGACATAGTGTATATGGGTTACAGTAATTTAATACTTTTCTTGGTTTGAAGAAATCTATGTGGAGTCCAGCCAGGAACGACAGAGAAGCCGCTCCTAGTCCTGCACTATTTACAGGCGGTCGGGATAACATTTCTAAGGATTTCATTCATGAGTGACAGAGGTGTGACTGTCAGAGAGGAGGCCCATGGACATAGTAAAGCTCTTGAGAGAATATCCAGGAGCGACAGAGGATCGACCCACAGTCATGCATTGGTGACTGGCCTTAAAGAGTGCATCTCGGAGAGACTGAGGGTAACCCAAGGCCATGCACCTGACCAATGCAGTGATAGGTGCATCTCGGAGAGACCGAGGGTAACCCAAGGCCATGCACCTGACCAATGCAGTGATAGGTGCATCTCGGAGAGACCGAGGGTAACCCAAGGCCATGCACCTGACCAATGCAGTGATAGGTGCATCCGGGAGAGACCGAGGGTAACCCAAGGCCTTGCACCTGACCAACAGTGGCGGCTCCTTTGTGAAGGTGGAGGAGCGTTGCCCCACTGCCAGAGGCAGCAAAGAAAGGAAAAAATAAAATGATAACGGAATGTTATCATTTTTTTTTTCCTCCTGCTGAAGCAGTGCATGAGGGTGCGGGGCGGAGCTGCCGGGGAGGAGTGGTAGAACACTCCTCTGTGATATGACTGTTTGGTCGGCCCTCTCGGTCATACGCACTTCCCTGTTCTCGTGCAGGCTGCATTACAGCCTGCATGGAGAACATGCCTACACCAGGCTGAGCGCCGTGTCACAGCGCTCAGACCAATCACAATGCTGCATTGCAGCGTTGTGATTGGCTTAGATGTGGGAGGCTGGCTGCTTCCTGTTCCGACCTGGAGTCGGACACAGGCAGGCAGGAGAGAAGACGCGAGACCCGGCGGCAAGGTAAGTTTGATTCTTTTTTTTTTTATTTGATTTTTTTTTTTTTAAAGCAGCCCGTGCCCACCTGTGAGCCATGTCGGCTGCTTCTGCTGACCAATGCGGTGATAAGTGCATCCGGGAGAGACCGAGGGTAACCCCAGGCCCTGCACCCGACCAATGCAGTGATAAGTGCATCCGGGAGAGACCGGGTGTAACCCCACGCCCTGCACCCGACCAATGCCGTGATAAGTGCATACGGGAGAGATCGAGGGTAACCCAAGGCCCTGCACCTCACCAATGCAGTGATAAGTGCATCCGGGAGAGACCGAGGGTAACCCCAGGCCCTGCACCCGGCCAATGCAGGGATAAGTGCATCTGGGAGAGACCAAGGGTAACCCCAGGCCCTGCACCCGGCCAATGCAGGGGTAAGTGCATCCGGAAGAGACCGAGGGTAACCCAAGGCCCTGCACCTCACCAATGCAGTGATAAGTACATCCAGGAGAGACCGAGGGTAACCCCAGGCCCTGCAATTGACCAATGCAGTGATCAGTGCATCCGGGAGAGACCGAGAGTAACCCCAGTCCCTGCACCCGGCCAATGCAGGGATAAGTGCATCTGGGAGAGACCGAGGGTAACCCAAGGCCATGCACATGACCAATGCAGTGATAGGTGCATCTCGGAGAGACCGAGGGTAACCCAAGGCCATGCACCTGACCAATGCAGTGATAGGTGCATCCGGGAGAGACCGAGGGTAACCCAAGGCCTTGCACCTGACCAACAGTGGCGGCTCCTTTGTGAAGGTGGAGGAGCGTTGCCCCACTGCCAGAGGCAGCAAAGAAAGGAAAAAATAAAATGATAACGGAATGTTATTATAATTTTTTTTTCCTCCTGCTGAAGCAGTGCATGAGGGTGCGGGGCGGAGCTGCCGGGGAGGAGTGGTAGAACACTCCTCTGTGATATGACTGTTTGGTCGGCCCTCTCGGTCATACGCACTTCCCTGTTCTCGTGCAGGCTGCATTACACCCTGCATGGAGAACATGCCTACACCAGGCTGAGCGCCGTGTCACAGTGCTCAGACCAATCACAATGCTGCATTGCAGCGTTGTGATTGGCTTAGATGTGGGAGGCTGGCTGCCTGCTTCCTGTACCGACCTGGAGTCGGACACAGGCCGGCAGGAGAGAAGACGCAAGACCCGGCGGCAAGGTAAGTTTGATTCTTTTTTTTTTTATTTGATTTTTTTTTTTAAAGCAGCCCGTGCCCACCTGTGAGCCATGTCGGCTGCTTCTGCTGACCAATGCGGTGATAAGTGCATCCGGGAGAGACCGAGGGTAACCCCAGGCCCTGCACCCGACCAATGCAGTGATAAGTGCATCCGGGAGAGACCGGGTGTAACCCCACGCCCTGCATCCGACCAATGCCGTGATAAGTGCATACGGGAGAGATCGAGGGTAACCCAAGGCCCTGCACCTCACCAATGCAGTGATAAGTGCATCCGGGAGAGACCGAGGGTAACCCCAGGCCCTGCACCCGGCCAATGCAGGGATAAGTGCATCTGGGAGAGACCAAGGGTAACCCCAGGCCCTGCACCCGGCCAATGCAGGGGTAAGTGCATCCGGAAGAGACCGAGGGTAACCCAAGGCCCTGCACCTCACCAATGCAGTGATAAGTACATCCAGGAGAGACCGAGGGTAACCCCAGGCCCTGCAATTGACCAATGCAGTGATCAGTGCATCCGGGAGAGACCGAGAGTAACCCCAGTCCCTGCACCCGGCCAATGCAGGGATAAGTGCATCTGGGAGAGACCGAGGGTAACCCAAGGCCATGCACATGACCAATGCAGATATGAGTGCATCCGGGAGAGACCGGGGATAACCCCAGCCCCTGCACCCGACCAATGCAGTGATAGGTGCATCCGGGAGAGACCGAGAGTAACCCCAGGCCCTGCACCCGGCCAATGCAGGTATAAGTGCATCTGGGAGAGACCAAGGGTAACCCCAGGCCCTGCACCCGGCCAATGCAGTGATAAGTGCATCCGGTAGAGACCGGGGGTAACCCCAGGCCCTGCACCCGACCAATGCAGTGATAGGTGCATCCGGGAGAGACCGAGAGTAACCCCAGGCCCTGCACCCGGCCAATGCAGGTATAAGTGCATCCGGGAGAGACCGGGGGTAACCCCAAGCCCTGCACCCGGCCAATGCAGTGATAAGTGCATCCGGTAGAGACCGGGGGTAACCCCAGGCCCTGCACCCGACCAATGCAGTGATAGGTGCATCCGGGAGAGACCGAGAGTAACCCCAGGCTCTGCACCCGGCCAATGCAGTGATCAGTGCATCCGGGAGAGACCGGGGGTAACCCCAAGCCCTGCACCCGGCCAATGCAGTGATAGGTGCATCCGGGAGAGACCGAGAGTAACCCCAGGCCCTGCACCCGGCCAATGCAGTGATCAGTGCATCCGGGAGAGACCGGGGGTAACCCCAGGCCCTGCACCTGACCAATGCAGTGATAAGTGCTTCCGGGAGAGACCAGGGGTAACCCCAGGCCCTGCACCTGACCAATGCAGTGATAAGTGCCTACGGGAGAGATCGAGGGTAACCCAAGGCGCTGTACATGACCAATGCAGGGATAAGTGCATCCGGGAGAGACGGAGGGTAACCCAAGGCCCTGTACCTGACCAATGCAGTAATAGTAAATGCTCTTCAGAGATGACCCAGAAGCGACAGAGGGGCAACTCACAGCGATGCTGTGGTGGCATTCACAGAGGGCCCTTAAGAGGATGAACCGTTTTGCAGCTCCACACATAAATGAAACTAAATCGGCCATGTTCTGTTACCATGGGATTTATACTAATGTACCCTACCTTGTGTGAAAGCGACCCAGGCAGTGACGAGTGAGGACAATCTGAAGCAGTGGTGTAACACAAAATGATGGGGCCCCCTGCAGAATGTGATGAGGGCCCCCTGGGTCTCCCATATATCACAGATATCCATTGGTCTTCGGCTGTATGGGGGAACCGAAAGTTTGGGGCCCTTAACGGGTAGCCCCCTCCCCACTCCGCAAGGGCTGCCGGGGCCTGCATTACACCCCTGATCTGAAGTCTGAAGGCAGTTCTGTGAGAGGGGTGCACAGTGAGAGCTGTCTGAATGCAGGCCAAGGGAAGCGCCATAAATGAGGTGCATCATTAAAGTTGCATGACTGCAAACAGAGGACAGACGGACCTGCGGATGAGGAGCAACTGCAGGGCTGTGTGAATGCAGACCGTGGGCAGCTCTATCAATGAGGGCCATTGTCAAGGGTACATGGATGAAGTGTGAAGGCAGCCCCCTGACTGAGGTCCATTTTCAGAGCGCTCTATGTATTGTAGTTTGCTAATGTGTTGAATGACACAGTTGGAAAAACATAGTTATTAATAGAACTGAGCAATTTAAAAAAGAAACCTATTTGTATTTTTGAGATGAGGCGCTCAAAAATTTGTGAAATTCAATAAGGCATACCATTTGGCAGTGGGCTCTTTTTACGATATATTAGGCTATTTATTTACCAAATCTATTGTTTAGACAAAGTGACAACACTTTAAAATTGCACCATTCTTCACAAAGAAGAAGGCCCCTCGCTAACCCTTCCTATCTTATTACCAGTTGTACACTTAGCCTCTCCAGAAAGTGCGAAGTCGCAGATATAGTGGCATGAGCTGTGACATGCACATGGCCCAGTAAAGTGCGCCCACACATGGTCTCTTGCTGCACATGCGGAATTAAAATTAGCAGGAACATTGGTCAGGATGACTTATAGCCACGCTCCAGGACTTTGGACCCCACAAGGTACTGTATGCACTTTGTTTCTGTGTGCATGGATGTCTGTATGTCTTTTGGTCTTTGTGCATGGGTGCATCCGTGTCTTGTCGACTATAACTAGGTGCCTGTATGCCCTCTGTCCCTTATCCAAGGGAACCTGCATGTTTCTTGGTTTTTGTGTGAGTATCGGTTTATTCTTCTGTACATGTGTGTCTGCATGTTTGGTGGTCTTTGTGCATGGAAATTCATGTGTTTTTGGGTGTCTTTGAAAGGGTATCTAAACGTGTATTGCTCTATCCGCATGATGGCAAACTACTTCCCCGTTTTTTTAGTAAATGGGCGCTTCTGTTGCTATGCATCATGCCTCAATGCACATTGATGGAGGAATGTCTCACTGATCTTATTTTATGGAAACCTATGAACAACCAAAGGCATTCCTCTGCTATACCTGATGCTGCACCTTGTCCCACCTTTCTCCTGTCCCTAATACACCCGACCACCATGCGTGTGGCCTGACACATGCTTCATGGCGCATGCCTACCATCTGGTGACAAATGCATTCCGTCCATCAATTGTTCTGCTTGCATTTGTTACCCTGAGTGGGACGGACAAGCGCAGACGTGGGTCCTGTGCTCGCCATGCCACTGGATTCAGGCCAACCTGGCTGATGGGTGATACAACGGAACCGGTCCTAGGATGCTTATTTCCGGTCCATTAAGGACCTGGCCTGGCAGTTTGGGCTGGACTGTTACCATGGGGAGCATGATCAAGCCTGATTTGCATATGGCTGGGTCCAAACTGAAATGGCGTGGTGAGCAAAAAAACGATAAACTTAGGCCCAGATCTGTGACTGCGGGTGAGTGATTGACATTGTTCAGCATTCCGTCCATCGATTGTTCTTTTTGCATTTACCACCTGGTGACAAGCACCCACTCGCCATGAAGACTTGCCGTTGTTGCAGCCACCAGGCCCAACTCCCTTTGAAGGTTTCATGGAGCTGGTGGGGTGTTTAGCAGATAGGGCACAGAGTGTGCTCCCTGCTGCTGAACTGTGTCCTGTACATCTCTGCGCTCTATCTTTGATGTAGGATGGTTGAAAGATGCAAAGAGACAAACTACTATACCATACTTTACATGAAACCGCCACGATCACAATCCTGATGAGTCTTAAAAACTCTCTTCTCTAGATTCTTAAACAAGTAATAGCTGTTAAGCCTTTAGAGACATCTTGTTGTAGTAAGCACTTAATAAACGTCAATAATATTCATGATTATCAAAATAACAGTAGTGGTGTCTGTGTATCATTAATATACATATGAAAGTTGGATCCAGTGGACTGAATGAGGTTGGCCAAAGGCTCAACATAGATGGTAAAGATGCTGAGGGAGAGTGAAGAATCCCAGCTACTCCACAAGTCAGTTCTTTTTGGTGGAAGGGAAAAAAGTGCAAGAAGATTGTTTGGTTCCTTCAGATAGAAAAGAAAAGTTGTTCACTTATTAAGCAGATTCCTGAACATAACTGCTAAGATTAGTGTTATCAACTGTGTCACATGTGACCGTGGGATCAAAAAGCTGACAGCACCAGTGTTATACACCATTTTCAGGTCATCATGTGGTGCTACCAGGAGTGACTCCAATCCTCCAACTTGGTCCTAAGCCTACATGTGAGGGAGCCTGTCCTGCTGCTGGCTGTGCTGTTCCTTTTCTGTGTACACGATGGAAGCATGCCCTCAGCTCTCTGTCGTGTACCTGTTCTATTTGTGTAACTGGAGCTAGCACTGCTGCTGCCTCTGCTATGACTGTTCTATACTAGGGAATCTTGCACCGCTGCTTGCTGCCCTGTGTGTGTTGTGTGCTTGGGAAGACTTCATTTCTGCTGTTTGTACTGTGCCTGTATGTGGTGTATAAAGAACTTTGTACTGCAAAACATAGGCAGGCCAATGTTTTTCTTAGGCACCCGTCATCAGCGCTGCTGAAAGCTGGGGTCACTGCAAAACCAAGGTTGGCTAGTCTTGACTCCACCTCATGCCTCTTTCTGCAACCACTCCACTTCCTGTATCTTTGTCTCACTGTTGTAGGATCCTTCTCATACCTGCCATCTCCCTTTGTCACCGCTCTCCTGTCTTTATCTCTCTTGATCCGCGTCAAAGTCTGATAATAAAAATTAGCGCTTGTCACCAACCATGAGTGTCGTTGCCCCCCCACCTGCGGCCACCGGCATAAAATAAGCACTGGAGATGGAAGTTTTCACTGCTTTTACGAAGATACCTAAAAGTATGAAGAAGAGGCCCACAACACACTGGTAGGAGCTCACTTTATTCTCTCTTCCAGCTCTGATGTCCGGGCAGCAACTGGCATAGGAATCCCTCGAAAAATTCCACCCTGAGTTCCACGCAGGGAACACATAGCATGTTCCCAACCCGCATTCCACACCTCCCCAGCACATCCCAACACATCCCCTTTCCTTCACAAACAAAAGAAACCAAAAATACTATAAGGAATAAAAGCTAAATAACAAAATACATTCAAGATACATAGAGGCAAAATTTACTAAGGTATAGGCTAATACATGTCATAATCCTTAAACTTCACAGGGCCTGACCTCACCCTCCCAGAAATTCTTGAGACCCCGTTTCGCTACCTAGATGCTCATCTCTAGATTCTAGCACCAATGAGTCAGATTGAAACCTCATTTTGCTACCCACATACTCGGCTTTGGATTCTGGCACTACTGAGACAAAACCTTCATTCCACGTTTTACCATTATCTAACACCACCACATGTTCTGTCACATGGATGGGTGCAAAAAAACGTGACAGTCCTTTGCGAACAAAACCAGGTTTGTTGATTCTCACCCAGTCTCCAACCTGAACCACCAGGGTCCTGTGTCGATCACTCGCAGTGCTATATTTTGTCTATACAGCCGCTCTGACATCCACCACTGCTGACATCCTTACAGCATCCACAGTTTTTCTAGACATCCACTCCTTGTTTAATTTTGTTCCAGCAATACTGCCTCTCAAGAATATAAAAGGGGACACCCCTGTACTCATATGAGGGGTTGTCCTCATAGCCCATAACATGTCATCAGTCGCTTCTTTCCAATGCAGCCCATTGATAAGTGCAAGCTTAAAATGATCCTTGATGACACGGTTCACTCTTAACAAGACCATTACTGCGGGGATGGTACAAGCATGTTAAAATATGTTTTATGCCTAATTTACCCAGGAAATTCTTCATTTCCCTGGATACCAGTTGAGTACCATTGTAAGTCACTAATTGTTCAGGGAATTCTTCTCTCAAGAACACTTACTTGAAGAATTTAATAACTGTTTCAGAATTCATGCTGTCCATGAACTTCAATTCTGGCCATTTAGTCATGTAGTCAGTCAAAACCAAAGCATACTTGGGTGTGCTACCTGCAACTTCAAAAGGTCCAGACACATCAAATGCAACTTTTGACCATGGTGTGTTTTTCACTACTATAGGATTGACAGGGGAAGGGCATGTCACTTGCAACTTATCACTAAGAACACACATGCAACACTCGCTGACATGATGCTCAATAGATTTGTCCACCCCAGGCCACTAAAAATCCTCCCTTACTCTACGCTTCATGGCACGAATTACAAGATGATCTTAATCGACCAAATCCAGGACCTTTTCACATAGGGTGCTAGGAACGATCAACTGCCCACCTCTGTGCAAAATGCCACCAAGAATGGATAATTCCTCCCCCACTCTCCTGTAGAGAATCAACACGTCGGGGGTATCTTTGCTAATGGGCCTAACCATTAGCAAGAAAATTTGCCACATCCTGAAGTTCTTTGTCATTCACCACAACTTTCAACCACTCTTGCTCAGATAATGCCCCCTTTATGGTTTCATCAACAGAACTCCGAACACACACCATTTCAAGTTCATCTGACAATTCGTCACCATCTCCCTCTAGTGACAATCTAGACAGACTGTCAGCCACACAATTCCTGGCCCCTGTCATATATTCTAATCTGTACCGGAATTCTTGCAATCTGTATTGCCATTTAGCTATGCGTGGGGTAGTCCTTCCACCGCCTTTAGTGGTAAACAGATCCACCAACGGTTTGTGATCCATCCTTACAATGAATATGTTAGCCACAATAATGTTTTGAATTGTTGTACACCTCACAATAAAGCTAAAGCCAATTTCTATTGTTGAATATGTGAATTCAGTTCCCCTCCGAGTCCTGGAAGTGAAAGCAATGGTTTCCTCATGTCCATTGCCCCTTTTTTTTGCATCAGCATTGCACCAAGCCCAACATTACTAGCATTGGTGAAGATGACACACGTCATTGATGTCAAAGGGTTTGAGAGGGTGCTCACTCACAATTTTTTTTTCTTAACTCAAAGTTTGTCTCACATTCGTCATCCCACACATACCTTGCAGTCTTTTTAAGGAGTTTGTGCAAACACATAGTTCTATCCGCAAAGGTGCTAACGATTTTGACTTAGTATTCTACCAAGCCAAGAAATTAGCAAAGTTGCTTCTTGTCTTTGTGTTTAGGTGCACCTAGGATGGCTTCCAGAATCTTCATTTTGGGCTCAACTCCTCTACCTGACGCATGGTGACCCAAATAATCCACACCTTCCTGGGAAAATTTGCATTTTTCTCTCTTTAATGTTAACCCACTAGCCATAATTACACCCAAAACATTCCTCACTTTCTTGTCATGCTCAGTCTCCATTTCACCAAACACCAAGATGTCATCTTGGAAAAACTTGACCCCTTTGGTGTTTTTGAATAAGTTGTTCATTAAATGTTGGAATGTGGCAGATGCAGATGCCAGACCAAATGGCATACGGATGTAATGATATGCCTCTTCAGGTGTAGCGAATGATGTGAGGTGTCTGGAACTCTACTCAGCTTAACCTAGTGGTAGGCTGGGGATATATCCAGAGATGTAAACACACGAGCACCACCCAAATTCGCTCGCATTTCATTGAGGTAGGGTAGAGGTTGGCGATCCAGCCAAATATTAGAATTTAGATTCCTCAAATCTACGCAAAGCCTTAAAAACCTGTCAACTTTACCTGCTAGGGCTATGGGGGCCAACCATTCAGACCCCTCAATGGGCTTGATTACCCCCCCATGGAACACAATTTGTTAAATTCAAGCTTCAGCTCATCACGCAAGCCTAACAGAACTTTGCACACTTTGTGGGTCACCGCTAGTGCATTGTCCTTAAGCACTATGCAATGCTGGAAACTCTTGAGCTTACCCAATTTCCCGCTGAAAACCTCAGGATATTCCTTGACCCAGTCGTCATCCCTCCAATGAGAAAGCTGGCAGGGATTGGAGAGGTTCCTCACATGTTTTGTAACACAACCCTCACTCACTCCTTGTCTAAATATTACCATATCTGGACGATTGGGGTGCAAAATAATACTATGATCCCCTTGTTCAGCCCAACCTAACAAATTTGCCCCATCTTTGACTATATAGACAGGTCCCACAGCAGATTTCTCGTCAAACTATAAATTGGCATCAAATTTTCCCAACACTTATACTCTTTTGCCCCCATATGAAAAAATCTTAATAGAGGATTGCTGCAGTTGCACATCCCTCAACTTGCTAAACTTCTTCATGTTTATCAGCGTGAATGGGGAACCAGAATCCGCTGTCTCAGAACTACACAAAGTACTGGCACTAGCTCCCTTAGTGGGTTGCTTATTGTGTTTCAAATTGAGCAGTTTTAATTCATTAGCCTTACCACCCTCGTTCATCTTGTTCATGCACAACTGTGAGTGTTCAATGCTTCTGGCCAGAGTTAGAGTTGTCTCTAAATTGGAGTCCTCAGTAGAGAAAAGCTTCTGAAGAACTTTTTTGTTGCTGGTTTTTTCAATCAACTGATCTCGGATGATCTCGTCTCTGAATTCTCTATAGTTGCATTTGGCAGGAAGAGTTCTAAGGGTAGCTACAAAATCACCAATAGATTTCCCCGGAGTTTCAGAGCGTTGAACAAATCTATGGCGCTCTAATACTATTTTTGTCTTGGGGTTAAACCCTTAATCCAAAGTCTTGATGATAGATGCATAATCATCAACCACCATAGTGGAATCCTCATCTTCTCCATTGCCCCCTGAGGACACGAACTACTTCCAAAGGCAAGGATTTTAGTATGCATCTTCCCTCAGAAACCAAATTGTATATCAGACGAGAATTTTAACTTTTTGAGGTGAAGGTACCTCCATCAATCTCTTCAAAATACGCTTTAAAGGTCTCCTTCCACTGTTGCCAGTTCAGTGGAGGAGTGTCAGATACTTGAAGGAAAGGTGGTGCCGCTAATATTCTCTCCATGAGGTGACTGTATGTGGGTGAGTTTCATCCACTGCACATGTAAATGATACACAAATTCTATTCAGACCAAAGGCAAATTAATGCAAAAGAGGAATTCACAATATGGAATTAAGTGTACTTTAAAGTGTGCCTGTCACCGGTTGTTGATGCAGGCCCCTGCATTAATTGTGGCAACTGTACCTAAAGGTGTGTCTATCACCGATGTAGTGTAGGCCTTGTATGCTCATGTATGTCTTTTAAATTGAAGAGAAAATGTAGATATGCCAGTCATTGAAGTTCCTGCAGACTTCCTCCCACATAACTTATTGAAACTCACACTATCTGCCCCAATCCAAGATGGCTGCCACACTGCACGCATGGAGTGTGTATTTCTACAGGAAATTGGGCATGTTTTAGGGGTAGACATGTCCCTAAAATGGCTGTGAGGCAACCAATGGTGTCAGGAGGCGATGGGGCTTGCACAGGCGCAGTGATGACCCACACGCGTGTTTCTGCTGTCGGTAGGGCACAATCCTGTCTCATGGTCCTGCAATGCGCTCACCCACCTTAAGGGCCACAAATTCAGTGAAAACTGCCCAACAAGTGCGCAGGAACCGGCAAGTAAACCGGCGATGGCAGGAACACTTGACAGCTGCCCAAACTCCGGAAAGCAGCTCTGGCCTGGAAAGCAGCGGTTACATGAAGGCCAGCGAGTCGATGAGCGCAAAGAATCAATGGGGCATCTGAACTGGAAATTGTCGCCGGTGAAAGGATGAAGAAGAGACCCACAATGCACTGGTAGGAGCTCACTTTATTTCCTCTTTCAGCTCTGACGTCACAGCAATGAAGGAGCCAGATGTACATGTTTTAGATTGGGTCTAGAACCTCGAGTCAATGGTACTTTTTCTCAGCAAGAAAGCGTAGGGGGGAGAGAAATCGTTAGTAATGCCAATCAATCCCATTGCGGTTCTCTAAGGCCATTAAGAATCACAGACTGCCGAATAAAGTTAGTTAATTTATTACAAAGCAAGGAACAACTGAATATACAGACACCTCAAGACGAGGGTGTATAAATACATTGGGACTAATACAAAGCCAACTCTACGGATAAAGTTAAGGCGATGCAGCATACACAAGACAATTAATTCAAGAATCAGGATAAGAAATATCATAGAACAAGAATCCAAATTCCCCTGCATCGAAGGTTCATGGGAATAAAGCATTAATCTATCCCTACACTAGCACTGACGTGACATCCTTAATTAAGCATTTTATGGGCAGGATCAGCTAAGGTGTCGGCGTGTGGAGTCTTCCTTAGAAGGCTCTCCACTTCTATTGGGTCAAATAGCATGAAGCTACCGAGACTGAGCTTGTTCTAAGATGCTCTCTCTCCATAGGCAGAGAAGAAGTGGGCTCTTTCCCTACTTACAATATTCCCAATATTTCTGGTATCTTCCAAAAATGCAGTTCGAATCACGCCATCCGATCAGGCCACATTCTCGTAGGTATTTTTCCATGGGACGATGATTTAGCATCATGACCTTGATTCCCTGGCCTTCTCTGGTGAGAAAGTACAACAGTTCTCCTTATTGGCGTTAACTCCCAATTTATTCTCTTCTCTTCTTGCCTAATTCCTAAAACAAAGACATTATTCTAGCTAACAAGGGCGCTTCTTCCACCTGCAACATAAACATGAGAAAGAACAGATTCTAACATGCACACGGAATTCTACCATTATTTTCTAATGCGAGAGCTTCCAGGGAAAATGCATTTCAGGCCTACAATATTCAGCTAACATAAGAGAAATGAGCATGAGCTTTATGAAGTTACATAAAAATTAATACATATACAGTTAATATTTTCATCTACGTATAATAACACGATTAATAAACACATTCAATAATAAAACGATTGTCAGTTGCAAAACACGAGTGCTTTCTGTTAGTGTTCTCTGCGGTTTACATTTGATTTTCTACAGAATTCTTCCTTTGTTCTATATTTTGGCCTCCTCACGTCACATTCATGTTATTACATTACAAGAACCTAACACTCAGGTTAACACGACAAAAGATTACATGTGGATGCAGCCTACGCGTGTGATTATAATGCACCCCTACAATGAAAATTGGATTTTGCGCTACATCAGCAACTGCCATAAGAACCCCTTGATAGAACCCACCCTTAGTTCCATGCAAGGAACATATAGCACGTTACCACCCCGCATTCCAAACTTCTCCAGCACATCCCAACAACACCTTTCCTGTACTTGTTGTATTGATGACCTTTCTGTACTTAGTCTCTTTTTGATAAGCTTGGAGAAAACCTTTTGTGACACAATAAAGCAAACAGTTGACTATGTTAATAGTCATTTTAACGTGTGTCAGACTGAGGTTTGAATAGTAATATGCCTCTTCTGTCTGCCAATTATCTGATATGCTCAAAAGAAAGCCCATTTCGGTAGCTCACTCCATTTGGGTTCCAATTGCCTTTGACTTTGTAGCCAGCATACTATAATGTTCTAAAAACTTTTTAACTATTATGCACGAGATTTTACTTCCAGTACAGGATTGTATACTGTATAGAAATCTGCACAATTGGACAATGTGGGCATAGGTTCTTGGACAAATGGGTAGTTGAATAAATAAAAGCAGAACAGCGAGTAACTAAATGATTAATTCTGGTCTGTCCCAAGCTGCCTGGTGAGTCCTTGTCAATAACATACCTTCTGCAGTCAATTGTGTCTGTGGGCGGGGAGATTGGAACTGCGCCGGTGACATCACAGTCTTACAACAACGGAGGTGGCTGCAGTTAGTGGTCTGAACAACACACAACATGAGGCACGACAGGCTATGCCCTTAAAGCAAATCATAAACAAGGCCCTTGACCTGCATTTTTTCTGAAGACTTCTCCAACACACTCCCCTAAAGAAGGTAAAGATTGGAAGATGATTTAGTATACAAGATTATGCCAATTAATGGCTGCATTTTCAGATGCCCACTCAGGTGAAGCTCACAAGGGATGAAGGAAAACAGTTTACTGATGGGTAATCGCATTAAGCGACTGTTCGCAATGAATTTCGCTCCCTAGATGTAACCAAAAATACGTTCATTCTCAAGTCCGATGTTTGGAGGCTTATGGTATTAATTCGACTGACTGATTCTATTCTGGATTTTAACACTTCCTCCACAAATTGGAGTATTTTCCCTTCCCACCCACCTCTCCATCAGCCCTTAATATCCAATGTGTTCGAGAACGCACAACATCTCCATGTAAGAGCTTCATTGATTCTTTAGGGCAGGTCAGATGCACGATGCAGAATAAACACATAACTGTAGCTATCAGTTTAGAGAGTACAAATTTAAGATGAACCCCCTCTTTATGAGTTAGACGATAGCTTCCAATATGTGTGGTAACTACTCTTACAGCACATATCGGAATTATATGTTTTATAATAAAAATCTCCCACAATTGGTTGACGGAAAAATGGCTAATAAATACCGGAACATGCAGATTTTTGATACAGTAAGCTCCAAAATCTGCACGTTATTCCCATTTTAGGGGATTAACTTGTGGTAGGCATTGTAACATACCCCACGGTATTATCATTTATCAGGTGCGATAAATATTGCACCTACCACTGGGGCAGTTCTAATGAGAGCCTAGGTGCCCTGTTGCTAGCAGAGGTTTCCATGAGAAGACCTGGAGGGGTAGTTCCGGACACCAGCTCCTTTACTCTCCTGCTCCCGTATTGCATATTTGAACACTTAATGGAGATGTTACTAAATGGAAAAATTGTGCATCCAGAATAGCAAAAATATCAACTGGAGTATCCAAGCCTCTTTTAGGCTTTGTGGTCAGCCTCATCACGTCTAGGGTACTTTTGTCCAAAGTACTGTAGTATGGAGGATGCAGAGCAGTTCCTGTGTGCCAAGAAACAAAGAGACACTGAGCATACTGCTGCCAACCAGCTGAAAAAAGTGAAAAGGTTTGCCTGCAACTTATAGCTGTGACAGCAACCTCAATGTTAGGATGCCCTACAAACAGCACAATGCAAAGTTTTTTTTGGCCTTGCCTGCAACAGTGAATGCGTTCTCGCTTGCAAGAGATAATGTATACAACAAGGGCTGGCAGCCTGCCCATTGCTTAGCATTTGTTGGCTTTATTGCCACTCATATTGTCACTCTTATTTGCGGTCTTCTAATTGGCTGGTGGATGCTGGCTTCACTTTCTCTTCTTTTGGCTGGAGCATGGACCAATTACTGATTGCTTCAGCTTAATTGCTATCCTTCAGCTGATCGTGCTGTGATTGAGGTACTACTTTTATTTTTTCACCCCCATCGTCCATGTTGAACCTCTTACCATTTATAGCTATGTTTTACTATGTTATGTTATCTTATGTTAAGGGAGATTTATAAAGCGCACGTACATCAACAGGTCTCTTGGAGCTGAGTTAGTTAACTGCCGTTCTCTGAATCTGCACCTAGCAGTAAGCTTGAGTGAACAGCCATGTTTTCAGCATTTTTCTGAAACACATGTAGTTTGCTGCTTGTCTGATTGCGATGGGCAGAGAAATTCAGAATCGGGGTCCTAGCGTGGAGAACCGAGCCCCTCCCATCCTTTAGCGTCTAGATCTCCAGACCACCAGTAAATTCATTTGTGCAGATCTGAGATTACGTTTCGGGAAATATCTATGGATCCTTGCAGATAAGTACTTGGGACCTTTGCTGTGGATCACTTTGAAAAAATTTCATCCAGTTTTAAACATGGAGCGCTGCGCCACTGGAAGCCAATGGAGCTCCTTCATCAGCGGCTTCGTGTGGCAATGTCTTGGTTGTTGATAGATGATTCTAGTTGCTTGATTTTGTACCACTATGCCACACACCTCAAAGAACCCAGTTTCTCATTTGAAATGAATCGTTATTGTGATAAAAGATGATCTGTTTTTGTTGTGCAACAGATACAGATGTTATCTGCTTACAAATGTATTTTCACTAAGATATGGGTGCAATTGCTTTCTTTATGTGATAGGATTTTTTGCCAAATGTCATCTTTTTTTTTTTTCTTTTTCATGCATGGAGAGATCAACTGATTTGCTCAGAATACAGGGGTGTTGTGCCGAGACCTAAGAAGCATTGGAAAAGCCAATAGGTCTAGCCTTTGAAACTGTTGGCTCTGCTATGGCCTTTTGTTCATGCTGTGCTGCATGGGCTTTGCCCACTTTGGCAATGATTTATAGCCATGTTGTATTGCAGCGTGGCTGTTGTGCACCATGACTAAAAATAATAATAAAAAAAGACTATGATGCATCCAGTGGTAATAATTTTTTTTTTTTTTTTTAAAGCGCATTAGCCTTGACTTCATTAAAGCGCTTTTTAAAATTCGTTTTAGCCACACTTCAAAAGCATCCGTGCTGCTGTACAGCATGGCTACCAAACATTGCAAAAGCCAATAGCTCTCATAGGAGAGACCTATTTGCTTTGCCAGTGCTTGTCACTGGATGGGGGAAACTTAACTTACACATTCCACATGCTTTGGTCCCATTTCCTCTCATACTAAACATCCGCCAATAAACATCAACCTTCTGTCCCGACCAACCATACTTGTTGTAATGACCTCAAAGTCAGATTCTTAACAAGGCAATGGTTAGCACAGTCCACCCAGGGCCAGGACTGACCTCCTCATTGTCGTCACTTCATTTCCCTTTAACCAGAAACCTTAAAGCTGACAACAAATTCCAAATCTGGTGACACTTCTGGGACAGATTCTTTCTGTCTGTGACAGCCAGCCATCTCAACATTAGAGCATTTTTAAGGTCTCCCTCCCCTGTCCACACTTTCGCCTAAAATATGCCTTACTGTGTCATAGCGTACCTGGCAATCACTCAAAAAAGGTGAGTGTGTGACCCTGTACTTCATGTGATCATTCTTCAGCCAATCGTATGAGAGGAGAGCCTAGCTGAGTAGGAGAACTAGGGACAAACAAGGGAGAGGCGAGAGGCATGTCACTGTATTAAAAAAATTACTACTTGCCACACAATGAATGCTGGAAAAAGAAAGGCGAGATAGGAATGTGATAAAATACTGGTTATTCAATCTGGTCATTCAAAGATAAGGGCTCATGTGGACTTGGTGTTCTTGAGCTCTCCATCTACCACAACCCAGTTATCTCCACCCCACTCATTCTGATTGTAGAACTGCTGTGGCTACATTCCTATTGTAAAGGAATGGGTGATGTGAACCTTCGGGTACAACCTTAACCCAAGGGCTGGCCCTCTTTTATGGTGGAGGAGCATCGCCCCACTGCTGAAAGGTAGCAAATGAAAAATAAAATGATAATAGAACAATTTTATTATCATTTTAGTTTTGACTTATTCTGCCGAGTCGGGCGAGTCTAGGGAGGGTCGGGGCAATGCTCTGCGACAGCAGCAGCCAGGCCCAGTGTGGAGGAGTGGTAGGTGCACTCATGTCGGTTTGGCTGTCCATCTTACGATGGCCAAACCCAGATGTGCACTTACATTTCTCCAACCCAGCTGTCTTGAACATCTGGGGGGGAGAAAAGGCACGCCTAACTGAGCGGCATTTCAGCTCATTCAGACCAATCCTGGCGCTGCTCTCATGAGTAAGAGCAGCGTCTGGATTGGGTGGGGAGGGGAGCAGAGGAGCATCAAGGCTGCTGGAGCAGCAGTGCTTAATTTGAGCCGGAGCTTTCCGTTGCTGAGCACCGACACTTAATTGGTTTCCGGTGCTCGGCACCGGCACCTAATTGTCAACATCACACTTAGGGCAGTCTGCCACATGGTGGCGCTGCTCATGTAATTTAGAGATGAGCAGTATAACAGTTGTTTAGGAGAACAATATACATTAAAAAATTACTAATACCTCCCTCCCCAGCCGTTCCTTTAGCTTTGGGGACCTGGAATAATTTGAACTGTCGCATTTACATGCGAGAGAGATGGTTAGTAGTTGTTTTGGCAGCGATGACAGGAGCGATGGGTGGTGCAAGCTGCAGTGGCCTCCTGGTCAGAGCCCTGGCACTTAATATTTGACAAATTAAGTACTATGGAGCAGAGAAGCATCGAGGAGGCGTCGGGAGCGGCAGGTAAGTTCTTTTTTATTATTATTTCCCGTGATCTCCACCCTGCGCTGTACCACCAAGGTTAAGTGGCAGCAGCCACCACTGCCTTAACCTCTTCAACGTTTTTCTGAATGAATGAAGGAAAAATGTACATAGCGCTGTTACCCCCAAAAAGGTCATCCTGACGCTTCCAGTACTTTAATGCTGCACCTTTCATAAGTTGGAAGAGCAGTGTGCTGTCCCTTTGTTTCACTTCTAGAAGTTCCTACAGTGCCATGGCAGACACAAATCCTTGTCTCCTTCCTTTATGGTCCGTTTGCATCCCTTATGCATTCCCTGTAGTCTGGCTTCTATCCCACCTCTCCCCATCTGAAAGCTGTTATCCACAGACCCATTTGCCATGCCAAGTATTCTCCCCAAGTTGGCAATAATTATTGATTAATCCAGCCTGGCAAATGAGACCCAGGCAGGAATCTTTGTATCAGCCACACTTAGCACCCAGCTCAACGCTCTCTAAGGGAGCTGGAAGGGGGTGCTCCTGCCAAGAAAAGTTTGAAAACATTCTGAAGCAAAGCACATTTTTTAAGTAAGATGTCTAAAACGGCATGGGGTTTACTATCAGTTCTATGGGGGAACTGATGTAGTGCCAACCTGCTCCAGGTGCCCGGGGCATTATTTCTCAATGGCAACAAATCATTCTTGTGCTAATGAGGAAACTGTATTTTTGATCCATCCACTAGGTGAAAAGCACAAGCTACTTTTGTGCCACAGGCGAAACAGTGCCTCTCTGATATGCTGTACTTCACTGGAAGGAACAAGGTGTTCTTCTGGTGTGCCTCTTTAATGAGCTGCACTATAGAATGCTATCACAGTACCCATTGGACAATCTAAGGGCCATGGGCGTCAGTTCACCAAAATGGCCGGGGTAGCCCAAGTGACATCACACGCCATTTAACCTTTATTTTCACTCGCACACACACGCTGTCACATACACATACATTCTCACATACATACACGGTCTCTCACATAAACACAGACGTCACCCACAAGCATGCACACAGCATACATTTTAAAGCATTTTTGCTTACCCGAGCTGACAGTCATATTCCAGCTAATTGTACTGCATTTTCTATTACACTACTAGTGAATAATATTTACTATTAGTGTAATAAAGAAAAATGACAAAAACAAGGAAAGTGCAGCCCCAATGGACGTCCAAAAGGTGAACTACCTCTGTGTGCCTGTCACTGATTCAAAAAGGTAGTGCCTGGGGTCGCAGCTCCGACCCCTAAATGACATCCATGCAATGGGCTCCGGAAGTGCTCCTTTTTCTTCGTCTCGCACCAGGCGCTGATATACGAGTATTTGAAATATTCATAAAATATGGGGCGGCTTCTCCGTTATGGCAGAGGAGCGTCACCCCACTGCTGAAAGGCAGCAAATGAAAAATAAAATGATGATAAAACTTTTTTATTTTCATTTCTTTTTCACTAACCTGGACCGAGTCAAGGGAGGGGCAGGGCCATGCTCTACGTCAGCAGCAGCCAGGCCCAGGGAGGAGGAGTGGTAGGTGCACTGCAAGTGCGCTTGTCATTTTGGCCGGCCGTCGTAGGACGGTCTAAGTGACATACACACTTACATTTCGACAACCCAGCTGTCTTTCAGAGCTGGGTGGGAGAAAAGGCTCAGGCTCCCTTTCCCTAACTGAGTGGCATGTCAGCTCGCTCAGACCAATCCCTGCACTTGTCTCATGCATGAGACAGCATCTAGATTGGGTGGGGGGGGGGGAGCAGAGGAGCACCGAGGCAGCTGGAGCGGAGAAGTATCGAGGAAGCGTCCTGGAGCGGCAGGTAAAGTCTTATTTTTAATTCTTATTATTTCTTCCCGTTCTCCCCCACCGTGCTGTCCCACAAGGTTTATTGGCAGCATCCCACTGCAATTCTCTTAATGCACATCTATTCTAACCTACACCAGCGACATTTTCCACTACAGACATCCACAGTCCTCTCACAAGTAGACTCTCCGCTGCAGTTCCTGAAAGTCCCATTCCGTCTGACTTCCAACATCATATATGTATATAAAGTTCTCCAACTGAAGATATTTTGCTCCGATTAGGGCCTTTCCTCTGCACACCTGGAACTTCTCTGTACACAAGTCCTAATAAACTGTCTTACCTAACGCTCTCCAAGTCAGTTGCACAAGCGCAGCATGTCTTCGATCACTATCTACATCTGATATAAATGGCCATGCGTCATTAAGATCTTGCAGGCAGAGGATAAATTAACCCTGCAAGTGCACATGCGAAGATTGGAGATCCACCGAGCACTTTACCAAGTGCAGGCTCCAGAACCAACCAGTTCCTCGAACAAGTTGTAAAGCACTTCCAGGGGAGAGCTCAACCCTGGGTCCGTGCTTTAACAGCACCAACAATAGACACAGAAGCTCCTTGGATCTGCTGAATGGGGTACAAGCATGCAAGGCATTGAATGTTTTGTCTCTTGTTGAAGGGTAGGTGGTGCATGTTTATTTAACCACTAAGCACATTGGCTGAGGGATGATGCAATGATCTGTCCACCGCCTGGTCCCAAAGCCAACCTTGACCCAGACATCAGTCCTATTCCAGGCACAGAGTTCCATGAAATCACCACTGGTTGAATGAACCACTTTTAACTTTGGAGCAATTACCTTAGTGGCTATTTAAGTAGGCTTTAAAAAGGAACCTACAGTCAATGGATTCATCAAAACCTGTGTAGGTGGTTGGCTGATCATTAGAAAAGGTCCTGCTTCACCATCTCCAAAAACATGGGAATAAAATATCAGTCCTCAATAACTACTATCTCATATCTATTCATTGTGACATATTGGAGAAGACATCTCCACCCAGGGTCAGGGTTGATCTCAGGTGGTTGTTTTTTAATACCATACAATCTGCTTTAGGGCAGATCAGGAGCAGTGTCCTTCCTCCTCAGTCTGGTTTACTGTTCACAACACATAATGGGCTGTAGATCAGCTCTAGATCTGGTGGACTTCCCACTGGACTTCAGTGGAATGGATTATGCAGTGCTGCAGTGGAGCCTGCAGCACCTTCAAGGATATAATGTGCTGATTATGCAATAGGGGTCCTTATTCCAGAAAGGGAGGACGTGCACCCCAGGTGCCACCTGTGGATGAGCCCTCTTGGGGGCTTCTTTATAGTATGTATGTCTAAGGCAGTGCACATGCTGTTCTACACACAGTCTTCAGTGCTATCAGTATGCTCACGTCACCGATTTTCATATCACATACTATGGGAACACCGAGAAAGCCATCGGGATCATAACAACTTCATCAGAGTACCCGGCTGGGTGGAGACGCTTTGGTTGATGCTCAGTCTAGCTGGAATAGAACTGATTATTGCAAGACCGTAGAGTTGTCTTAAAAAGGGTCATGTGGAGCATGAGTTGATACTAGCTGTGTGGTCCACTCCTGTAGACACTTGTCAAAACCTGCAACTCCTTTTCACCAGTAACCGAACTGAGAAACATTAAAGGGTTTCTCCTCTCTTCTGGTGACTCTGGACCTAGATCCATTCGGTCATGCCATTGTATCGACTGTCTGAGAATGCCCTGTAGGAGAATAGACAGTCAAGCCCATTGGAATTTTACAGCATACGTGGACCAAATTATGTCTTAGGGTCGATGAAACTGTGCATCAAAGAATGACAAATTAAACTGAATATTATTAGATTAAAGGCACGTTATGTGAACATTCTATGATAATATTTAGTAATTTTGACATTTGAGCACATGCAGGCATCGATACATAAAGGATCCCAACACTACTGAAAATGCAGAGTTTTCCCAAGGACCGAGATTCTACCATAGTCTATTTCATTACTTTCTATATTCTTAAGAAAGAAAACTATACACATTCAGCAGATCTTATGTAAAATACAATTCACCACCAGTTAATGCATATGTCTTGCATACAGTAGAATGCTCTTTTGTTAACAGTGTGGCTTCCATCTCACACAGAGAAATAATTTATGTAAAAGATGGTCAGTGTTGCACTTGGTAGCAACCTCCAGCAGGTTGATATATATTGTTTCGGCCCCATCTGTTGCTATTTTATAGAACAATAAGCATTTCCCTCTTGCTTTTTGGTGTAGGTATTTACATGGGTAATTACTGGTTGATTTAGGTGTTTTTCAAGAGACTTGAAATCTGCAGGATTTAGCAACTGTCACTGTCACAAGAGTTAATGTTGCATAGGACAATGATCTGTGCATTAATGTAATGAACCATAATTAATTACAACGCTCAAATAAATTAATATGGTAATCAAGATCCTGTAGGTTTTACATACACCCCACACTTTAAATGAGGACCTCTGTCTCACCATTTCAACAAGTCTGCAATCTGTTTGCATCAAATATACTACTTGGTCAATCCAGAGTGCAGAAAGTCATCCGTACGACTGTGATTTGTATCTGCGGAAGTTGTATTGTGGATCGAGCTTACTCTGTTGGTTACGATACCTGGATCAGGGACTCATTTTAAGATACAATGGTTCTCTTTGGGGTTCACAGGCTGGTATGTACTGCTACTCTCCTGGCGAGGTTTGTCATCTTTCATCAGGATGCTGCTTTTAGAGGAGGGTGATCTGTACTATATGCCTCCGAGTACCACACTACTGTATGCCGACATCCAGGGTATGTGCTCTGCACTGGTTCATGGGCAACTCATATTATATTAGACCAAAATGCTGCTAGAGTAGACCGTTCCAGAAGTGATGGTACATAGTGCCCATAGGAGACGAAAATATTCAGACGAAGATATGCTCTTGTGTGTTATGTTTTCGTTAGAATATCAGCTACGTCAGCGAATGACTGTAAGCCTCCTTCCTGTAGTATCTTTAGAAAATTGCAATATTACCATATAAAAGAATCTGAGCTTTCCTCAAAACCTACTTTACAACTAGTTTGTTCCAGGAATTCTTCGTTGGAGGAAGTTTGTTCCTACAGCCCTGTGCCCTGTTCTAGCACATTCTTCCCATATCCTGCGCTGGAATCTCTTTATCCTCTTGAATATTCCAGAGACTACTCCTTCAGCTCTCGTGACAGTCTGTATGACTCAAGCATTGCAGTCATTAATATGATGTGTTTCTGCTATAATGAGATAT
This sequence comes from Calotriton arnoldi, assembly GCA_963921515.1. Classification (NCBI taxonomy): domain Eukaryota; kingdom Metazoa; phylum Chordata; class Amphibia; order Caudata; family Salamandridae; genus Calotriton; species Calotriton arnoldi. The sequence continues at coordinate 404,036 of CAWUFW010011588.1, read as the reverse complement.
TTAAAGTCGAGCGTCTTGAGAAGCCGTTGGCATTTTAAGGTGGCGTCTTCTTTCTACTCAACTGTACCCCTGAAAGAAGAGACCCCACCATCTCTCTGATCTGGTTCTCCCACATTTGCACATGTAAATACCTATGCTGATATTCATGCATAAGCCGGTCACTTCTCTGTAATCAATTCATGTAACATTATCCCCTCCGTACTTGCCGCTTTTACATCTTATGATGAATTGAAATGTTGCAAATAAGGAAAAGAGGATCAAGAATTAAAGTTCCTTCAAGCGTTGCGCTGAAGCAATCCAAGCATGAGGTTTAGATTCAGTCTGGGGCATGCAAACCTCATTTGAATGCCTTGTGGGGTTTAAGAGCCTACCAGTTCCTTAGAAATGTATGACTGTAGTGTCAAGAACAGGGGAATACTTACGCAGAAGTAGCATGCAACCACTCATCGCCCACACTTTTGTTGCAGCAGCCACGGACAGGACCATGTGGCGACCTGGCCAAAGCCCAAAGAGTGGTGAAGGGGTATAGGATGTGGACACCGGGGAGGAGGGATAGTAAAGGGACATCAGGAAATAGATCCTGTTGAAGGTGAAGACCAATTAGATCAGTGCCACTTAGTGCTTCAGAGCCTCTTTAAAACAGGTGAGTTTCAGTATAGTCGAATTCCCTACCTGTGGCATTGGACCTCAAAGATCGACAGCGGGGACATAAATCTCTGCACTGTTTACTGTGTGATGAGAGAAGGAGGACTGGCATTGTTCTGGATTATGTTGAACTTGGCCGCTTCTTCTGGTCTGTAAAACATTGATAGTCAAGTTATACTTACACACATTAATATACACAATAATCAAGTATCATTACTTACAATAAGTAGACAAGAATCCCAATCATTTGAAATTTCAAAGGCATACCTGATCACATCTTTTCATTGCGTACACCGCGTGCCTTGGTTTCCCTTAGAGGCTTATAAATCAAGTTCAGCTTCCTCTCTCTCTTAATCTCTTGCACATTTTTTGCTATTTCTCAGAATGTACTTTTAAACCTTGGCTAAGCTCCCTTTAATTCGGGTTCTCTGCATAACTAAAGGTTTTTTGGGTTTTCTCTGTGGTTCTCGGGTTAATCTTACCGATAAAATTCTCTCTCACTGGAGTCTCATGCTTGAAAAAAACCAAGTAACAATTAAAATTCATTTTACAGTCTTGACAATACAAACCTTAAATAAACATGACAACATTGGCAAAGATTTTAGTCTCAAATTCACGGTTAGCCCCAGTATGATGTGATCAGATGTTCATTTAGATGCTGAGGCTTCCCCTGGGTTTCCAAATGAGAACCGATTTCCTGTGTTTTGAGGTTCTCTTTTCCCGCTTGCTGGGTGCAGCTGCTTTCTGTGAAGAAGACTCGACAATTGAAGGCTGGCGCCAGACGTGGCTTCCTCTTATGGATGCACCTTGCCCAAACTGCTCTGATCCCACAAGACCACACGGGATCCAAGATGGCAGCCGGGGCCCGTGTAGCAGGGCAGAGCTTATCAAAGCCTCTTCCCGTTTCTCCATAATGTTTTAACCCACACTGTGGCCTAAAGCAAATCACCACCGTGGGAGTTGTCTTTGCTTGCACGTAGTTTCTGACAACGCTCTAACATTACATGGAGTCATTGGTGGATTCTCCACAATTTAAGGGACACATTCCCTCATACACAGCAGTGCCACCATAGTCTAACCTTGGAGTCGAGTTTGTGGTCCACACTTGCAGCCACAGATGGCTTTGTGGCTTGACATTTGAAAATAAGTGGCAGTTGTAAGTCTGATAGGGACATGGTGCTATCAGCTTCCCATTCCAGCAGAAGGTGACAGTTAATCAACTGAATGTGTTTCTAGACCAGAGTGTCACTATTAATGGTGGGCCCCCCTAGCTTCCAGACCTAAAATAAGAGAAAACAGAGAACTTGGAATGCTTATAATATCCACAAGCCATATTGGAACAGTTAGTAAAGGCAGAAGTTTGTCCTTAATGTTGTATCCTAAGATCAGGGATACCACCAAATGTACCTGTTGCATTACTTTCTGTATTCCAAAGGGCTGTATGGGACAGTCACATCCCTTTCCTTCCCTGGATTTAGATGGTGGGTGGAGTTTGCTGACTATGTGGGGGTGTCCTCTGCCACAGTTGACTAAAAAATGGTTTAGTGGGGCTAGATAACACAGCTGCATAGATATGAGGCAATAAAGCTGGGCAGTACTAACTTAAGAACAAGTGTCAGACAGGTAAAATGCACATCAAAGAATGACAATGTTTAATAAAGGAAGAAAAAAGTATTTTGTTCAGAATATCACTAAATGGATTCGTCAGAGATAAAAAAAAAAGAAGAGGAGGAAAACATTGTGGGATTGGAAAAAAAAACAAGGATTTTTTTAAATGTGGGAAATCCATGAGGCAAGGGGTAACACAGATGCCAAAGATGGATAAGGAGTTTAGTGCAGCTGTGGCCTCATCAGAGGAGCAGTATCTATAGACATTTTGACGTCACAGTCTATAGTAAGGAGGGTTGTTAGGAGATGCAGTTTATTTATCTGAATTGAAAAGCTTGTATTTGATAGCAGTATGTATGTTTTGGGAACTAACATGTCTATTCCTGCGGGCAAAAGAATTGAATTTCAAAATCTAATTAAACTTGTATCATTCATCATTCGGGGAACATATTGCTGATGCTGCTTCCTTGACGCCCAAGGGCGGTTCCTGCTTTTGTAGTTACTTCCTGATTCATGTTTGGGCATTTCATTACCTATATTTTATTTATAACCTTTTTTGGCATTAACATTATTGCTATGTGACTGTGAACCTATGTGGGTTCCAGAACCTGAGCAATAGCACCTCTTCATGAAACTGTAATATCTGCCTAGCTCTGCTGCCTGTGGCCTGAGATTGTGAGAGCTATATAGCAATTTTATTTTTTCACCTTGTCTCTTCGAAGTAGAGCCTCATTCATAACATTTAACTGAGAATTTATTTGAAAGGAGAGTATGTAAATATTAAGCGAAGTGCAATGTAGCAATGAAGATAAGGTTTTGTAAAACAATAGGTTGAGTGACGTTGCATAGACAGATTTTTTTGACAAACTGTAATAAATATGTATTTTTGGATTTCTTGTGATGCGGTGACCCACATCATCCGTGGCTGGGTGTCACCGTTACTTGGTAAACCATGAGAATATTTCATAGATGTCCTTTCAGAACCTGTGGAGTTTTACACATTCAGAACTTGTGCTGTTAAGTACATTTTTAGGTAGACTTGTTCAATGGCTTTCCTTCATCTTGCCATTTTCCTCCCCGTAGCATAGCTTCTTTGCCAACCTTGTGTCTGGTTAGTATGTAACCTTTCACTACTTTTTTCTTTCAATACTCCATGGGAGTGCATCTTGCTCGCTCCCTCGTGTGTTGCCTCCCCTCTTAAACACACAATCTGCTTGTTCCGTTTGACTCCCCACCCAATCTTATCTGATGCTTCCATCACCAGGCTTTTTATTTTGTGTTATTTTTTAATTTTCACCCTCCAGCTTGTCCGTTGCTCTCCTGCCACTCCCACTGCATTACAAAACAAGCATTGGCATAGCCAATAGGTCTCGCCTTTGGGACCTTATAAGTGTTTATGCATGCAGCACATAATCCTGGGTGCCACAACATCTACTGTTACTTCTCGTGGGCTTGGTGTAAGCCCACAGAGTGAATACAACATGCGCTGCCTTGGCTCTACCTAATAAATAACTTTGGGGATGCCTGGCTGTAAAGGGACCTGCGTAACTCACAATCTAGTGCACGCAGTGAAGTGATGGAAGAAGAGGTGATCGGAAGTATCCCCGACAGCAGCATCTGCCTCGTATCTGCCCAAGGAAGGAGGCGGAAGGTCAGCATCTTTATCTACACACCCAATGTCTAATAAATAAATACATTTATTACATGCATGTGACAGCTAGAGTGCACATTCTGAAATGAAGTGTAAAATGCAATTGTAAAGCAAACTGACGGTGTGTTGGGTGCGTGCAGCTCAAGTCCACCATGCCAAAAGATGAAGCGCAGTGAGTGCGCTGATCGATAACAAGCGTGCAACAAATAGAAAGTGGCGCGGGTTCCCAAAGCGGCCCCTTGCTGAAACATGCTGAAACATGAAGCATGACGATCGTGAAGCAGGCGCAGCACTGAGCAAAATAAACACACAAACACAAATCGCGGCGGGCCCGCGCTGATCGATAACAAGCGTGCAACATATAGAAAGGGGCGTGACCTCCGAAGCGTCCCCTTGCTGAAGCATGAAGCATGTAGTCCTTGAAGCGAGAGCCGCACTGATCAAGATAAACACACAAACACTTGTGTGAACTGCTGTTTTCAATAAAAAAAAAATGGTTCCAGGGCAGTAACTAAAATCCTAAAAAGTGGAAGGATACAAGTCCGGGGGCGTGCTCTTTGGAAGGGAACAAACAACAACAAGCATTGGCATAGCCAATAGGTCTCGCTTTTGGGACCTTATAAGTATTTATTTATGCAGCACAATATCCTTGGTGCAACACCATCAACCGTTGCATGGCTAAACACTTATAAGGTCCCCAAGGCGAGACCTAGTGGATATGCCCAAAAACAATCACCAACACACAAAAGGAAGCTAAAGGCATCCCGTGGAGGTGTGCTCGAGAATCAGAAAGCAATACACAAGCATGTTTAATGCGCGTGCAGTTATTTGGACGCTGGCTGGGCTACTAGAAATGGCAGTGATGGCTTTATAGGCCCATTTGTCCGCCCGAGTGTGGGGGAGGGGAGGAGAGGCCTGCAGTGGCTTCTGGTAGTCTCTATGACCCGCGCAGCATCAATTCGAATTTGCAGGGCCGGGGGGTCAGGCAGCTGACCTAGGCTACCCCCTCTGATCCAGTACGCTGGATAATTTATCGCCGTTATCACTTCTAGGTCACACGGAGTTAAATGCTGCATGGGGGAGCAGGGACTGGGCACCGCTTCTTAACATTGGTCAACAAACTGTGGAGGAAGCAACCACACTGGAGGATAGAAAGGGACAAAACATTCCGCCTTACAATAGGGACGGTAACACTGTGGGGCATGAAGGGATATCAAGGGTTACAAGGCTTTGACCCAAATTTTTTTTTTTAAATCTGCATTTTCGGAATGGGAGCTGGCCAATTATTTTATCCAAGGGGAGCTCGCCATGAAAAGGTACAGACCCCTAGCTGACCAGGGTAGAAGAGGAAGCAAAGGAGTGGGAGGTGGCTCTACGGGCTTGAAGGGTGTCGGTTGTTTAATGGGCAGGGTTGTCCCTGTAGCAGGAAGTCTGCTCTCATCCAGAATTCAACCCCATGCTGGGAGAAATGGGAGCACACAAGTCCTTACTCCTGAAGTCGAAACTGCATATAAATCAATAACAAGTTCAGACGCATTTCGGGTCCGAGTACCCTGGCTTACTGCTGGGCCCCACAAAGACTACGAAAAATATGTTTCCAATAATATAATCTAACATTACGCGCACACTGCCACCCCAGAGGCCTCTGTGTCGAGATGGGGATACTCTGTGTCGACCGTTTACTAAAGAAATTCATGTCCTCTAAGGTACCTCGTTTTGCTCTTGTCATAACTTGAATACGGTGGGGGCTTTTCAAACGGCAAATAATGGAATGAAAATCATGGAAGGCCATTAAATGCAGAATGCACTTTAAAGAAATGATCTTCATTCCGATATTAAGTTACAACGTTACAGTGTGCAGCAGCAACAATGTTTTGCAGCCATTAATAAGGGGGATGCATGCTGCGGACACCCTGTGTGACTTGCTGTTGAAAAATTCACATCCCGGTAGGGGTAAATCTGCTATTTATCCTTCTCGGCTCGACAAACGCAGTGCCATTTAAATGGATAATAGCAATACCACATATGTCCAGTGCTCTGGAAGGCAGTGCGATATTAAGCTAGTATAAGCTTAATGCAGTATAAGCAGAAACCAGCGCGGTTGGGCACAGAAAAGCGGCAATGGAATGCGCGAGCCCTTCAGGAAATTACACGCGCCTTCTAATTAAAGCGGCAAGGAAACCTGACACAAGACAGATGGCCCTGCGCGCCCTGCTGGCTCCCAGTGCCGCGGGTTTACAAAGTGGGAGGGTTGAGGGGAGTGCGACCGAGAATCAACAAAGCGTTTCCCTTGCGGGAGCGAGCTAGGGGCACCATGTGTTTGCAAGTTAATTACAAACATATGGTGTCAAAGCTCGCTCCCGCAAGGGAATAATGAACGTGCACGCGTTGCCATTGAAAGCAATGCAACGCGTGCACGTGTTTAGGGCGAAAAGTGAATTGATTCCAAAAGGTCTTTTTCCTATGCAGCGCATGCGCGCTGCGTAGGCGAGACCTAAAAAGGAGGGACAAATGGGAACGAATACCCAATTGGAAGCAAGGATTTTCAAAGGACACTGAAACAAACTAATGAAAAGCAGTGGGCTGGCTGTAAGCCCACAGAGCGAATACACCATGCCTCGAAGACACAGCGCATGCGCTGCCTTGACTCAACCTAAAAAATGTAAATTATTTTTGGAGGGTCCGGCAACAGCAATTTGCTGCTCGGCTGCTCCTTTTACATAATGAATTTTCACATCTGGTTTTTTTTGTGCTCCAAGATTGGTGTCTGCCATTTTGGAAAGGTAAATGAAAAAAAATGGTGGCCATGTGATGACGCATGCATACATCATCACGCTGTGCTGCTGCAATGGTGTGATGCACGTGTGCAATCATGATACTGTATGTCCCCGTACACCTCACCAAACCTTTCTTTAAGATGCTGCACAGCATTGGCAAAAGGCATTTCTATCTGTCTGTGCTGAACAGCATTGGTAAAAAACATTGGGAAAGGCTATATGGCTACGTTTGCAGCCAAAAGGCGAGACCTGTTGGCTTTGCCAATACTTGCTTTAAAATTCTTCTCAGGATGCAAATCCACCAACCTCACAGGGATGTTATTTAGGGGTCACCAGGGGTTGTTCCTTCGACTCCTGACTGTCTCCTTGCAGCCCTGGTACTGCCTTTGAAATCTCTGGCCTCAGGTGTGCGAAAATCAGTGCCAATTTGGGTGTCAGGCCTGCACCCTCCTTTTTTCCTGTCCATTTTATATTATACTAATAATGAATAATAGTATTTTATTCCCAATTAGTGTAATACAAAATGGATCAAGAGGAACTGGAACTGGACATTCCCTGGCAGCTTAGGTATGAGAAAGCAAATATGCTTTTAAATGTGTGTTGGGTGCAGGTGAGAGTGAGTCTGTGTGAGAGAAAACATGTGTATGTGAACAAGTGTGTCTGTGAGTGAAAGTGAATGAGTGAGAGTGACTGATAGGTAGTAATTAGAATGAGTGAGATTGACTGTCAGTAAATAAGCGTGAGTTCAAGAGTGACTTCAAGTGAGTGAGAATGAATGAGTAAAAATAAGTGTGAGGGAGAATTAGAGAGTGAAAGTGAGTGTGAGTGACAGTGAGTAGCTAAATGAGAATAAGTGAGAGTGAGTGAGAAGTGAAAAAGAGAGAGTAAAAGCGAGTGCAAATGAGTGTAAGTGAGAAAGTATGAGTGACTCAGAGGTAGAATGAATGCAAATAAGAGAAGAAAGTAGAGGAATAGTAAGTGCAGGAGATTGAGTGAGAATGAATGAGTGAGTGCAAGTGAGTGAAAGTGAATAAGTGAGCATGAGTGAGGAAGAATGAGTGTGAGCGAATGTAAGTGAGGCTGAGTGAGAAAGTGGAGTTCGGCTTTTGAGTCTGTTGTTTCTGGCATTCTGAAAGTAATTTTTGGCTTTTAGAGGCAACCATAGCAAAATGCTGGTGCAGGCATGTTGGAGGCAATTCTCAGCATGACAGACACCTATGTAAAAATACCAGCATATTAGAGGTAATACTTCATAATGGCATACTATAGATAATACTTGGCATATGTGGCTCACATGACAAAATGCTGCTGCTGGCATACTGGAGGAAATTCTTGGCATGGGGCACCAGTGGTAAAATGCTTGCGCTGGCACATTGGAGGTAATTCTTTGCATGATAGAGGACAGCTATGTGATATGGGAGGGGGCAACTAAGAAAAAATCCTTGCTCTGACATAATAGAGGTAATTTTTGACATAACGGTCACCCATGTTGTATTGACAGAATTTATGGCAAAATTCTGGCACTGGTATATTGTATATTTATTTTTTGCCTAAAAGGGCATCCATGGGTTTTGGGGAACACCCATGACGTTGACCCTGGCACAATGGAGGCCATTTTTAACATTTAGGGGCACCCAACTCCCATTTAAAAAAAAAATGTGGTCCACTCCTTGGGAGCATCTGGTTTCATTGGCTTGACACAGCATAAAAGCACTTGAATACTCCCCTTATGGAAAATATTAATTTTGAGCACATTCAAGTGAACAAAGTGCTTTAAAATGCATTATTTGACCCTATTCTTTTCCAAACTTTTCTCGGGGGGGGGGGGCCCCCCCATGAGCATTCCTAGAAGAGGCCAGGATCACTCACTTTGCTTGCTCACTACAGTTCACTGCAAGATCATCTCTCGCCTCTTCAAGAACAGACGGTAAACCGTGTCTTGATGAGGACTGGTTACTTTCTGCATCTTCCACTATGACTGGGAGATTACAATTTCGGTTTTGTAAAATAAATTCAGCAGTGAAATGCACACTCTTCGGATTAAATAAAAAAATAAACTAAAAAAAACCCACATTTTTAAATAGCTTGTGGACATGTTCCATTATTGTGAATACGTATACAATTATGTGTTTGAATAAAAACTTCACTTCTGGGCTTTTCTCCAATGTCAGTGCCATGCAAATGATCAAAACTCAAAATGTAATAAACAATAAGGAAATATTTAAGCCAATAATCTGGCCCCCCTAGTCAGCAGCAGAACTGGGCTGCTGTTTACTTGAGAGAGCACTAACATGCAGAAAGATATAAAATTCACTGGCAAGCATTTATTTACAGGTTAAGTGAAGTTAAATGAAAGAGTTACTAAGGTGTCGTTCACCACTTAACTTTTGAACATCGTTAGACCTTCAGCCTTGGAGGGTCTTCCCCTGAAAATTTTTTGACTTCACCTTCCTATTTTTGGGAATTTGTTTTTGCTGACTTTAGTACTCTGTGCACTTTACCACTACTACCAGTGCTAAAGTGGTTGTGCCCACTCCCTAAAACATGGTAAAATTGGCTTACACCTGATTGGCATACATAATTCACTTATAAGTTTCTAGTAAAGTGGTATACAATATACACAGGGCCTGTATATTACATGCTACTCATGGGCCAGCATCACTTATTGTTGCACCCACTTAAGTAGCCCCTTAAAACATGCCCCAGGTCCGTATTGCAGCCTGAATGCAGTTTTAAACTGCCAATTTGACTTGGCAAAAAAAAAAACATTGCCAAGCCTTAAACTCCCCTTTTATTGCACCCTAAGGTAGCTCATGGGTAGCCTGATGGGCTGGGTGCATTGTAATTAAAAGGTTGGACATGTACTTTTAAGTTTTACTGTCCTGGTAGTGAGGCCTGCTTCTCCAATAAGATAACAGTGCGTTGCCTTATTACATTTAATAAGTGCTAACCTTTGATTGGGAACAGGTAGAGATTTCATGTTTGGTATCTAAGAAATAGTAATTTTAAATCCTCTTTAATGGCAAAGTCGGATTTTAAGTTACAATTTTGAAAATGGCACTTTTAGAAAGTTGCCATGTTCCTGCCCTAGCTGTTTTGTGCCTGTGGCCTATTCCTAGGTCACTTGACTGAGTGTAGTTGGCATTTAGAATTTGTTTATTCCTTCCAGACAGCCACACAGTAGAGGGTTTAGGTGGGCCTTGATGGGCTATCACTAGCAGGATTGGTGGACGGAGCTGGGCACAGCCCCACTTGCAAATCAATAGGCTGTGCCCTCCCTTCATACAAGGGATTTCACACCACTTCATTGATCAGATGCACTAATGAGCAAGGGCAGGCGAGGCAAGAAACTCAAAGCACTTCAAAGGGAATTCTCTAGAAACATCTCCGACTTCAAAGGAGGCACCAGGTATAAAAATAGGACCCTCAGACCCACTCTTTGGTTCACTTTCTGGATCTGTGGTAGGACTCTGAGGACTGCCTGCTGCTGTGGCATGATGTGTAATTCAGAGGAGTGCTTTGCTGCACTTGGAGGGACTGCTCTGCTTCCTGAAGCCTGCTTTGAACCCCCAGAGACCTGCACTGCTGCTTGAGTTCTTTTCCATCTCTTGAACCTAGGACTACCAGAGTGTCTCCAAGGGCTAGTTGGCTTTTCAGAGCTCAGGGACAGAAAAGGATCCAACCATCTTGACCCCACACCTGGACCCAGCCTGAGTGAGTCCCAACCCTCCAAGTGGTGCCTCACCAGTACTGGACCCTTGGAAGTGGTGCTAAAGGTGCCTAGATAGCCAAAATCCAAAACTTGGGATGTGGACATTTTTTGCCTAAAATCTGCTCCGAGAACCGAGAGGAGACCAGGACCAACTTGCTCGTCTATCTGCTCAAGTGCATCGCTGGTCGGCCTGAGAAAATGTTCAGCTAAAAGCTGCTCTGAGGTGACCGGGATCAACCTGCTCATCTATACGCTCAACGTACATGGCCGGTCGGCCTGACTGTGCGGCCGCTTCCACTATGTTCTTTTCAGCAGTAGCAAATCCTGTTCAGCAGTCCTTCCCAGAAGGGGTATCTGGCCTCGTTGAGCCTGTGTCGGCTACAGCCCCCAGTCTTGTCTCGCTGCAGATTTTTGACTTCCAAAAAAGAGACTAAGTCTGATTGATACTAGGTTTTCTGGTTTTACTTTGTCCAATTCAGCCACTAGATGTGAATGCTTTGCTTCTCCAATGCCCATGTACCCCCCCGACCACCACCCGAGGCCCACGGTCAAACCACAGGCCAAACATTTTGGTTTCTTGGAAAACATTTACGAGTACCCATGCTATATAGAGTACAGGCCTCTATCAATTTATACATGAGGACATAACTATTGTATTTTTTTTACCTCTTTTTTCCTCTCCCTGTGATTTATCAATTTGTTTCTCTTGTGATATACACTAGGGTAACTACTACATCATAAGTTATATGTGGTATAAATAAACCATGTTCCCAGTAACAAACACTTTTAAAGTTCACTGATTGCCACCAAGCATGAGCCCCACTGGGATTTTCTTCTATAGTGAGTTTTGCTCATTGTCTTTGCCTAGTACTAGACGAGCAAAAGAGGTAAATGTTGGTTTAATCCACTGTTTTTGGGATCGTGTGATCTTTATTTCCATGTAACCGCAGAGGGGAGGCATCCTTAAATATTCCTGTTCCTTACCATGAGCAATCACCCAGTCTACAAGGCGCTCCCAGATTCTTCTGTAATGATGGAACCGCAGGATCTGTAAGCATAAGCACTTGTCTATTACTAGAAGTGCAGACTTTACATCTGTACCTGTGTAACGAGTGCTTAATTGGTAAAATAATAAGTGCTGGTGCCCAAAGTTTTTCTCAGAAGGCAACAGCCGGTGCTGACGCTGTCTGGAATGCAGAATACCGAGGCTGCTAGCCTTCCATCCACCTAGTGCCTTTTTCTCCCGCCACAATACGCTCACTGCCACTTTACCTCAGTCTTGCAGTTTCTCTTCCAACCCAGCTTTCTTCCTTTGACGCTGTTTTCCATCTTTCTCTTCCTCCTCTTTCCTCCTTTAGAGTCCTCTCTCTCTTGCTCTGGATCAATGTCTGATGAGAAAAAGTAAGTGCTGGTCGCCAAAAATGAGTGCCAGTGGGCCCCATCTGCAACCACCAGTTCCAATTTAAGCAGTGTGCATAATATGCCTCCTGATGCACTTCCTGCTTTTGAAGTGATGTGCTTTATTACATTGGTAGGTGTATTGCATGTTGCTTTGGCTGAAGTAATCTGCAGTGCTGTATGGTCCTTGTCTGAATTAGACGCTTGAGTACATGTTGCCTTTTCTTGTATGGTGTACACTGGGCTTGCGTGCAAGGGAGTCTTGTCTGAATTAGTGGAAGCCAGAACTTGTGTACTCTGTTGCTTTGTATGGTTTTTGCAAGCTGAAGCTTTACTTCTCGTACTGTCTTAACTGTTTTGGTGCATGCTGGAGCATACAGGTGTGCTCAGTGTAGTGCATAGTTGTAATATGGCTTTAAGTGTGAAGCGTTGGGGTTGTGTGTGAGGCCCTGAAAGATGCGCCAAACTTGTCCCTATGACTTATGCAGGCTTGTGTTGTGTGAAGGTGTGAGCTTTGCATGTTTCAGGCTGAATAAATACATCACTGTCAGGTCCGTGTGTATTAAGTGATTTAGTACAATTAGAGTATTATCAGCCTCTGTTTATAGGCTGTATCAAGTTATAAGTGAGTTCCAGGTGTGATGTCACCGGTCTCAGAGGTAACTGATACATCATCACATAGTACTGTTTGTACCATATATGACCAGGCACACAAATGCATCTACAAACACAGACATGTCAATATTAACTTGTTTTTTATACTGCGCTAAAACCGCACTTATGCCGCTTATAAGCGCTGTAAATAAGAGACGTGATTGTTAACCCGAACTCTGTTTTCCCATTTTAGAAAAATGGAAGGCCGAGTCTTCTTGTTGACACTTGAACTCTTTAACCCAGAACTTTTCATTTGTTGGCAGTGAGAATTCAGCTCACTGAGCCATCGTCCCTGCAGCAATACAACCTGTTAAAAAAAAACAAGTATGTGTTGTCGCAAACATCTGATCAAAGAGTCCGATGTACATTTATCACTAGAAATTGCTGCACGAGTTATGCCACGTGCAGACAGAATGTGTGTATGTATGTGTGATGTATTTCTATAGCATAAACCTAGCCAAAGGCAGCAGATCGCTGTACAGGGACAAAGGCAAGGGCCCACCAGTTAATGTGGGTGGGATTGGGTGGGCCCCACAGGGAACCCAACTGTGCTTAAAATCTGACATTTAAACGGCCCCTATCGAGCCCTATGTTTATGTCGTTAACTTTACAGGCAATTCTGGTAGAAGCAGCTCGTGAATTCAGTTACCTTAATTCACCAGCAAACAAGCACTGCCTGTGCTAACACATAGTAAACAATCTATCTGTGAGTAAGCTAAAGTGACTGCATTCATGTACTGGATTTTGACGAACTAGTGCTGCCATGCAAAACAGTGTGCTTCCCTGACCCTTTGTCTGTGAACTCTTCCTTGCAGGTAGTAGCCAATACCGTCCACAGCCGTTTACAAAGCGGCATCGGCTGGTGCCGTGCGCAATGACGTCACCTTTGGTTTCCGCCTCTCAGGCTCGTACATTCCTGTCCTCCTCTTGTTCTCGAGTGGAATGTGGCTCCCCTTCATTCCGTCAGCGACTGTTCTGCAGATGACAGCAGAATTTATCAACAAGATTTATAAACCGACCTGAACTCCGGAGAATGCGTACATCGCTGCCGCATACTTCCGCTGGGGGTTTGTTGCAATCCCAAAATAAAACGGTTCGCATTTATATTGATTCCACGTAAAATCCCACTGTAATTCCTTTATTTTGTCCTTGCTTGTTTGAGGTGCATTATAAAGTTGCAGTCATTTCGGGTGCAACCTAGAGCAATTTACTTATTTAGTTTCTCTAGCTTTATAACGCCTTCAAGTCACAGAATGTTTAATATCGTCCTAGCAGTATGAACTAGAGATGGCAGGGTGCTAAAAGTAGACGAAAGGGGAGAAGGACATGTGAAAAGTAAAGAGCCGTGCCAACCTTAGACTGTCAGCGATATCACCCTTTGCATGTTTCCCCATTGGCATCAATGGACCATTGGGAGTGCATACCCGGATGACTGATGAACATAAGAAGTCCATGGACTGCCCCTTCATCACTTCTAGGTGTATCCTTGGAGCATGCATCCTGGTGACTGTGAGCAGCACATGTCCTACTCTGCGTCACTCCTCACTCCAGCCAGGCCTCACGTATGGGCTACCGATTTTCACCAGTAACCACTAGACACAGTGGTGCTCCTCTGTTGCGCACGAGTGTACGCTATAGGCACTAATCCAAGCTCCATATAACCATGGTATGCCAAAGGCTGTTCTTCAGTATATTCTAATGGCCGTTACCAGGCAAAGTAAGTTGGGGCCAGATATACTATTTACTGGTTGCAAAATACTATTTTTGCAACTAGTAAAGAATTTTAAGAACTGACCTTTGTACTGATCGGCCGGTTCTTAAAATTTCGATCACAGTGGGTCGGAATTTGACCTACCTCATAAATATCAAAGACATAGGCCGCAAATTGTGACTCACTCCGATTGGTGGGCCTCACAGGCATGACAGAGGGTTGTCAGCAGACAACCATGTCTGTGATTTGATTTTAATAAAGGAAACTTTTTTAAAATGCAGACCCTTTTCCTTATAGGAAACAGAATGGTGTTTAAAAAAAAAGTTAACTTTGTTTGTTTAAATAAACTATTTTTTTTTACATTTAGAAAGAGGAAGGGGTCCCCACTGGTCACCTTTCCTTTTGTGACTGCATTACCAATTTGAAATGTCTGTATAAAATCCAGTGTTTTATGACGGGATTTCGGTTGTAGAACAGTGATACATAAGATACCCATTCATTGTTTGAAAGGGATGCCTACAACATTCCTCTTCCAGATACAGAATCAGTATCCTTTCAGAATCCTATTTTAGGAAATGGGAAAAGGTTTTTAGTAAATTAAAAACTATTGTTTTCTGTAATCAGCACTTATGAGTGGATTACAGGCTAGGAGTCACAAAGACACTAAAGTTTCCGCGCTGCCGCTGCCCCTCTCTTCTGTCTACCTTTTGGGTACTCCTCTGAACAGACTTATTACTTTTGGTCATGAACTGAGAAAAACACAAATTCCAAATTGAATGTCCATATAAATTCTTCTTTATTGCAAGTCCTTCTTTTAGACACTTGAGGCCTTTCTTCATCAGTTGATATGAGTACAGGTGTTACAACTCAACAGATACAACAGTAATCTTCTAATACATGTAATAGTGTGAAACAGCCAACACGTGTTTCGCAAAAAATGCTTCGCTTCTTCAGGGCTTAGAAAAATAGTTTTCAAATACACTAAATACGTGCTCCTGGTTACCAATTCCCAAATTTCGTCATGATCCGATATCTCAATCGATAGATTCTTTCGATAACAAGCATAGGCTGTAGCCTCCCATCAGTGCAAACGCCATAACGTATACGTATACTGATGGGAGGCTACAGCCTATGCTTGTTATCGAAAGAATCTATTGATTGAGATCATGACGAAATTTGGAAATTGGAAATCAGAAGCACGTATTTAGTGTATTTGGAAACTATTTTTCTAAGCCCTGAAGAAGCTAAGCATTTTCGCGGAACACGTGCTGGCTGTTTCACACTATTACATGTATTAGAAGAAGAATACTGTTGTATCTGTTGAGTTGTAACACCTGTACTCATATCAACTGATGAAGAAAGGCCTCAAGTGTCCAAAAGAAGGACTTGCAATAAAGAAGAATTTATATGGACATTCAATTTGGAATTTGTGTTTTTCTCAGTTCATGGCCAAATGTATGCAACATTCCCTGTAAGGAAAACAGGGAACTGAGAAGTAGCACCGGGCATTCTAATTTTCCTTTTACAATTGAAGACGTATTACTTTATTCCTCTCAATGGCTGCCTGTATCCATTGGAGTGAGAACAACAAAAAAGTGATGGGTGAAACACTTGATGTGATCTGAGCCACTGGTAATTATGTGGGCCATATTCGAGTTCATTGTTTTTTTGCCCACTGTGCCACCTCCGACTGGAACAGCCATATGCAAATCACCCGTGGTCCTGCTCCAATTGGAAAGATCCACCCTAAACTTCCAGGCCAAGTTCACTCTGAATGGGAACACAAGGAACCTCAGAAAGAGTTCGGCCTACTTAGGTCTAGTAAGTGAGCTATAGCTTGGTTCCTTTGACACAGTGATCACGGTACCCACATCTGGGCAGGCCCAACCCAATTTTCCTTAAAGGAAACAGGATGGCGTTTAGAAGAAAAGCTAACTTTCTTTGTTTGCCCTTCTCTTGATTTTGCCTGTTGCGTCAAGGTGTGTGATGACTTCGGAAGAATGAGTAACAGATTGAATGTAATGTATGTTCATTATTGTGTCTATTCATCCATGAGCAACCGAGGAGTAGCCCACAGCATGCACTGGATACAGGCATTTGTGGCAGATGCTCTATATATTCCCCTTGAGTGATAGATGATCGTCCCGAAGGAATGTGTTCTGTACAGATACTCATGGTGCATGATCTAAATTCACCCAGGAGTGAGAAGAAGGAAACCCCAGATGTATACCAGAGGAAACGCAGCCATAGTAATGCTCTTTAGGGGGGGGAAGACTGACAAGAGAGTGGCAAGAGTGTCCTGGTTACAGGCAGCCAGAGCAAAGCTTTGTAGGGTTCATTGAGAAGTGAGAGGATCTCCTACCAAGGGCAGGCTCTAGATTCAGCTGACCATAATAAATCATGTGAAGAGTCTTTTTGTAGGTGTTAAAGAGTGCCCTACAGGCAGTAGCTAGAGTGAATGCTCTTTAGAAACTGATCAGACTTGATAGAATGACCAACCATAGGCATGCACAAGTTCCAGGAGGCTAGGGACAGATGGTCAAGATTGGGCTTGCAGGACTATAAAGAATTGAGATATTTGAGACAAAATAGATATGTCAAATTCCAAAGTAAGGAAGATGTGGCCTACAGTCCCGTTCTTACATATAACAATTACCCTTGTCGAGACCATCAAGGAGCTGTAGGCAAAACCGAAGGATTAATATACAGTAGTGTCTCTTAGGGGGGGTATGGTATCCCCTGCAATCTTCACGACATCTTCTTGTGTCCCCCATCAATGGAGTGCCACTAAGGTCGCTCTCCTTCCTCTATTTTGCGGATGTGCCCCACAATTGAGGCCCCTGTCCTGCTGCTGCATAAACGAGGCACTGCAAGATGCCAATTCTCACTCTTCAGTCCTATTTAAGCTGCAAAAGTGGTGCCCATCGGTGGCTGGGAGGGAGGAGCTGCAGCACAGGAGGGGTCCTGTCAAAGTGTAAATTCAGGAGAGCGATCAATCATAAAAATGTAAATATAGCCACCAGCCATAAAACATCTGTGAATGAAAATCATGCTAGGGTTCTGTAATGGCAATATCCCTTGGGTTGTTTAGTTCTTCCACTACACCTGTTTCAAAGTGCTCACATATTGACTGATTAGTGGACAGCGGAGCAGGGAAAGTATGATTAGGTAGATGCCTTTGACAGCCCACTGGGAAGTACATTGTAACATTGGGCCAGATGTACTAAGGTTCCCGTTTGCATTTCTTAAATAGTGATTCCGTAGTAATCACTATTTAAGAAATGCAAAAGGATATTAAAAAAATTAGCGATTCCCTAATAGCAATTCCTACAGATTAGGAATCGCTATTAGGTAATCACAAATTGGAAATGCCCTTTCATTCCTGCCTATGGGCAAAATAGAAAATGGTTTGCATTTCCTAAATTGTGATTCCCTAATAGGTAATCACATTTTAAGAAATGCAAAACCAAGGGTGCCTCTGGGCTTAAGGCACCCCTGGAGGCACCCCGAATTTCCTAGTGCACATGTAAGTGCACATATGCCCTTGGGGCATATGTGCGGTTCATGTGACAAAATCTCAAAAATGCATTTTTAATGCATCTTTTTATTTTGCACATGGTTACCATCGACTTGAATTCTTAAATGCTCAATTCACATTCAAGAAATGCTTTGTACGCGTGCTTTAGGAATCGCAAATAGGTAATCCCTCTTTGTGATTCCTAAATTATGGTTGCGATTTCTACAGTGTAGAAATCGTAAATTGTGACCGGTTTTGACCCTTTGTACATCTGATAAGGCCATTTAGCATTTCTCAATGGGCCGAAATAGTGATTTGGCCTGTTAAGAAATTCTAAATGGCTTCATACATCTGGGCCTTAGTGTGTCAACTATGGCATACAATCCCAGCATAATAAAGTAATAATGAACAGCTGATTTCACTCTCAAATAACAGACAGTACACAGGGATCCTTGGTCCGGTGTCCCCCCCAGCTGCCTTGCACAAAGGAAAAAAATAAGGTGTCTGGACACAAACACCTACAATACAAACTAAATGCGAGGTGCACAGGCGGTACTTTGTCATGAATGAGAATTAAACCAACAAGTGGCAGTAATTTGGGGACTGATCAACACTTACATGGCACTTAGTGTAACTGAAGGCAGAGGGGGGCTTACCAGGTGCTGTGTTCATGCTGTATGCTCTGAAATACAGCTCAAGCAGTCTCTAGCCAGACCTAAATAAAATGAAGAACGATGCCTGATATTCACTCAAATGAAGTGGATATTGTATTTTGATGACAAGAGGAATCGGAATGCTAGGGGCAAGGGCCTGAAATCAAAAGCAACACCTAATAAATTGCAAAAGTTTACAAAGGCAATAATGAGTTTATCCCAAAGCAAAGACACCTTATTTAAACGATTCGTTAGCTGTGGCCCACTCAGAGAAATTGTGATTGTTTATAAAATGGAATAATAATAGAATTAACAAAGTATATACATACGCATAACAAAAAAAATGTAAAATTGAAAATGTTAAAATGTTCTGTAAATGTGATGGAATTTGGCACTTAAGGCTAAGCATTAAGTTGGTGTCCTTAGTTGATTTGTGCCAGCTGCTTAAGTACAGCAAACATTATACTTAAGGATTGGTGACGTCAGTACTAGTAAGGTCCGAATAAAAAGAGGATACATTAGGAGCAAAAAAGACAGTGATATGCTAGGATCTAGTATATTGCATTGTCTTTTAGAAATACATTGTGAACAGTTCCAATCTTCCTTTTAAAATTTCAATTTTGTACATTTTTTGTTTGTGAAGTAAAGCAAATATTTCATAATTTATGTATTTGTTTGATGTTTATACTATTTTGTGTTTTTTGAGATTTACATCGTAGAAGTTGTGTAGGCTGCGGTCCCTGGCTTCCAATAGCGATTGAGTGGGGGATCCCCAGAAGTCAAAAGGTTGAAAACCATTGTCTTATATCATACGGTCAAAAGTGAACCATAAAATACCTTCGACCAAGTGATCCTGCTTCTAGTCTGCGTCACAACATCAGTGACATTCTGACAAGATACTCCCCCTCAAAAGGCCTGAGTACAAGTGGCCCTGTGACTAGGCCTAAATTGCAGCATCCCAGAATTGCTAATATATCACAGGTACTGGTAATGCTAGGGTGGGGGAAATACTCTAGATTCTGAAATTTTGTGAAATAACATGTAGGAACTGGTGTTCTGTATCTATTCTCACATGCTTTTCTTTTGTATATAGTTTTAATAATAATGATGCAATTTCTAGAGCTCATAGAACCTTATTTGAGGTGTCCCAGCACTAGGTACAGGTAACCACCTGCGTCCCCCCTATAGTTTTAAGCCCCCTTAAATCCAGAAATGAAAAAAAACAGGTTTTAAGATTTTTCCTAAAAATGCATTCCAACTCGGCCTGCTTAACTGTTAGGGGCAGCGCGTTCCACAGTTTCGGCACTAGGTAGCAAAACGAGCTCCAGCCCATGCGCACTTTCTTAACTCTGGGAACAATAGCCAAACTTTCTCCTGCTGATCTTAAGTTCCTCGGCGGTACGCAAGTTCTAACCAAGGATTTCAAGTACCATGTGCCTTTGTTATTCAGAGCTTTGTAGCAATAACACCAGGATTTAAATGAGGATCTCTGTCTCACTGGCAGCCAATGAAGATGCTTAAGTGCAGCCCTTAGACGCACGCCTTGGCAGATTCAGTAGGAGCGGGGCGCTGCGTTCGGCACTCTCTGGAGTCTCTCTATCCTACCCTGTGTAACTTCAAGATATAAAACATTGCAGTAGTCAAGCCTCAACACAATCAAGGCCTGCACTACTGTCTTTCTAGCCTACTCTGGAAAGAAACACAAAAGTTTCCTCAGCATTTTGCGGAGTCCGAGGCATTTTCCAGCAACTGCAGTGATTGGCTGTCAAAAAACAGTTTTTCATCCACCCAAATGCTGAGATTGGATTGGGTACTGGACCCAGCTCCTTAGGCCACTATGTCATAGACCAGATGTTCGACTGATTGCCTAGGGTCACAACCTCGGTCTTTCCCGCATTGAATTTAAGGCAATTCAGGTCAATCCATCTAGAAACCTCTGCCAGGCAGAGGCATAGGGAAGTGGCCATATGGGTGGAATTCTTTGACAGCCAGATAAGCGTGACAATTGTGAACCCATAGCTGTCGATGATATCCGCCACTGGTCGCATGTATATGTTAAACAAGGTCTGGGCTCAAAGAAGAGCGCACCCCTTGCTTCAGTTGGAACACCTTTGACTGGAGGGGTTTCTGTTACACCTGGAAGGTGCGACCCTGCAGAAAAGAGGCAATCCATTGCAGTACGTTATGTCCCACCCCGCAGTTTCAGTCTCTCTATCAAGATATTGTGGGACACAGTGTCTAATGAGGCACTGAGATCCAACATCAACAGTGCTGCCAAATCACCAGCGTTCAAGATTTGCTGAATCGACTCTGTAGCCAGCAGCAAGGCCGACTGAGTGCTGTATGAGGGGCGGAAACCCGATTGTATCCTCTATAATCGGTCATGACTCTCTATGAAGCTTGATAGCTGCTTATTAACAGACTTCTTTGTGATCTTGGAAAATAATGGCAGAAGCAAAACCGGACAATAATTTTCCGGCTTGGAAGCATCCAGCAACGTTATTTCGAGAAGCGAAATCACGACACCATGCTTCCAAATCCCCAGTACCTGGCCAGAGGTCAAGGAGCTGGTAATCCACTCACCCACTAATGGGTGGACCATCTCCCAGCCTCGTTCCAAAATGGATGGAGAGGCTGGGTCCAACCGAGATCTTGACTTCACTGCAGCATAAAGAGCGGTCAGCTCTTTAGTCGCAATAGTCCTGAAGTTCAGCAACCTAGAGCTCTCCTCCGAACAATTTCACCCAGCCATTTAACCTGAATGAGCAGATGAAGTGTCTGGGTGAAAAATTCTCGGTTTCGGTGTACCCATGAATCTTGTACTCCCGATGTGGCCTTTATCTCCCTTTATCAGCCCTGCCAGGATAACAGGTAGTGAGGGCCAAAGCATGTAACTATATCATTGAGATGAAAGCCTTTGCCAAATGGTTTACTGGAACACTGGCCGCACTAAAATGGGAATACCACAATTTAGAGCACCTTTGGAAAATGTCACTGCCCAACAAGATGATACTTTGCAACTGAAAAAAGGCTATCGTAATGCCATAAAATGTTCACAAAATCCTAAATCCCCAAAGTTGTCCACAATGCATCAAACCAAAGAAAGGACATTTTCAGTATCTATCATGAACTGGCAAACACAGATGCCCTAAAGAGAACCAATGACCGTCTGAACAGCATTCCAAGGAAGCTCTGATGGTCTTCAATTACAATATTTTGAACATCTGATGACACATAATCATGTGCCATTACCATGCCCCCATCAAATCCCCTGCCTGCAGTTCTCGCTTCCCTCTCATGCTTCATACATGAGGAAACTGACCGTATGTTGAATCTTGCTCCAAGAAACCAAATCTTCCAGCATGGACGTCCAACCTTTCCCAGCAGCTCATACTAAGCGGTTCTTCCCGCTGTTGATGACTGACATCACTCATATGATTACTGCTTCCCTCTCTAGCAGATCCATTTCCCATCAACAACCAATCTTCACACCCCTCCTGATAAACCTCACAGTAAAAACAGAGGAACTCTAAACTATAAGGGAATTTACAACCTACATTACATAAGTAAAATGCATGAGAAAGATATCACTAACCAACTACAAGAAAATGTTGAGTGCAACCACGTAATCCATGACCTACAAAGAGGTTCTAGGCCCTTATGTAGAACAGAAACTGCAGTTGCTAGTATTAGGGCATATCTCCTTTTCCACAGATGCTGGCATTATAGTAATTTAACTATATTTCTCAGTGGTTTATGTTGCTGAGAACCTTAAGATCTGTAAAAAAAGATGTACCTTGTGGTCGGAAGTATGTGGCATCCCTTTGGAGTTGATTCATTGTTTCATCTGTATCAAGTACAGAACAGTTTCTCCCCATAGGCTTGTTCTTGGGCAGGTATTCAACACCTGAGATTTCTCAGTGCTGATTAACCCCGGCTGAGACAATGTCAGGCCTCCCCATGGCTCTTTTGAAGATCTCCTTGTTGTGAAGTTTGAGAAACCCTGGGATCCACAGATCTAAGGATTCAGGGACAACTGCCATTTCTTTCCTCAATGAATTAAAATGGGGCCTCAGAAGTTGTGAGTTACTAATTTCTGGTGACTGAGACCCCACCACTTTGATAGATCAGTGAATAGTTAGACATGGACACCCATTACTGGATGGTGTGGTGTGTCAGAATGTTGAGTAAAGTAACTTCTTCACTGGGTTTTCTCTGGGTGACTACAGTCCACTACTTATCTGCAATGTTTAACTCAATCTTTCGTTACAAAAAAAAGGCTCGCGGACACATTTTCACCAGAGAACCCAATCATGGCCATTTTGACCTGCTCAATGGAACTTCACTTGGCCAATAGAAATATCCTTTAGTGCTCATTTATCGATCTATATATTGCCATTATGCTCAGTCACTTTACTATACTGTCTGCAACTATGAAAGTGCACCCAGGATCAGTCAGAGCTTGTATCTCAGAGCAATTGATCTTCACTAGTACAAGCTGTGTCACACAATTAGTGTGGAGTTTGTGCTCATCCTCAACAAAGCCATAATAGTCGCCCAAATTAGTTGAATCCTCATTCTAAAAGTGTGTCTGCTTAATTTTTGATTTACACTTACCGGGGACAGTCTCTGTAAAGGTGACCCAGCGCATGAGTGATGCACCACCCCAGTAACCATATGAGGCGATCCGGAGCCTCCCTTCACTGATAAAGTGGAGCCACCACTGTCCTGGAATCCAGTGTCTGCACTGGTTTTTGATTGCTGCTACTGCTTGTATTGGCCTTAGGGTGAATGTTGAGCCATGGAAGCTAGGAGGACACTGACTCATTATTCTTCACAGTCCCCGTCCCCCTGGCACACGTCTTCTGATTGGCTCCTCTCCAAGGACGCAGCTTCCCCGTGCGCGTCTGCACATCAGACACAATGGTAACCCACATATACCAAAAGCTTATCCCACCCAGAGGCCCGTTTCGAGACCCTCCATGCACAAGAACAACGGAGCAAGCAAGGGAGGGTTTTCGTCTCAGGACACTGGTTTTCATCAGCTGAATTTGATTGATTGATTTGGCAATTAATAAAGCGAGATCAAATACTTGAAGGCATCAAAGCGCTATATTTTTTAATTTGTTGTGCTTAGTTTGCTTGCAGAAAGTAGAGTTTTGTGAGCTTCTTGAACACGCCTCATCAGGTGTTGTAAGCGCTATATAAATGCAATTTCAATACAATAGTGATTTTTTTTTAATACTAAATGTATATTCGGTGTTTTGTGTATGTTGTGCAGACGCATAAAAGGTGAAGTTATATTAGGCGATTCCCTGCACAGTAATTTCACTCTGACATTACCTTATAGAGACTATCTCTACACTACTCGCACTCTAAAATTAACCCTGTAGGGAAAAAAAATGTATTAACCGACTAATCTTGGGTTTCGGAATAGTGTGCTGCTCGCCGAAAAAGCGCTTTAGTGCCTCGTCAGGAGCAGTATGCGCTTTATAAATACTTTTACAATTACCCTTCAGCCGCCAGTTGTTCCTCAGTCAGTTTAACATGAAAAGAGTATAAGTGAGCCTGATTCAACAACTTGCACAAAACATATAGACACAACTGCACACCTTCTAACCACCAGTTAACCACAGGCTCTGCAGACAACATGTACACAGACGCTCAACATTTATACAGCTTCCCATGTAACCAGGGCCGGACTGGGAGCCCAAAGCAGCCCTGGCAATATTTTCTCCTACCAGCCCCTGGGGAAGCACTGCCTGGCCCCAGGAGGTTGAAAGCGCTTACTTACTGCTTTTGTTACAAAGGGCCGATATTGTAGCACCGCTGCAAAACTGGCCCCCACCCTTGCAGCCTCCCGGGGAAATGCCCGATGCCGGTACAGCCAGTCCGGGCATGCATGTGACATGTACACTAGCTGTTCACAACCTGCGCACAGTCTCCGCAATTAGGCTGTACATATGGCTACAGGGATATTTTTTTACAAAACGTGTGTACATTCACTGCACACTGCGCAGTGACGCATTCTTCAAATAGCTTTACACCTGCTGCACACACAAGTACACACACTTCATGCAAACTCCACCTCCACCTTGAACCAGTCTGCTCACAACCAACAAGCAATCGGCCTTGACACAACCTCAAAACAAACTCTTCTGACGATCTGTGCACAATCTCTGCAGACACACACATTGCAGACAGATTGCAGATGTTCTTCACGCAGCCCACACACAAACTAGACGTATTCTGCATAATTACACACAATTTACACCGCATACATCCTTACAAACCTTTGCACACAGGTTTGTAAACAGGCACACAACATGCACCCAAGCTTTGCACGCAAGCTGTACTGAAATTGTGCAATTTGCAGACAACTTGCACGCAAGCTTTAAACACCCTCTACATAATTTAAACACCTACCGTGTACACAGAAACATAGGATCTGTTAATTTAATCTGTACACAAGATCTGCATAGGTAACTTGTGCAGACTTGATGTACGTTATGCACATGACCTGTCCTCTTCTGCACGTGCTCTGCATTTAACTTGTATTTTAGAAGTGCACTCAACATACACAAACATTCTGCAGCCATGTTGCGTTCACATTCAGCATTTCTCTCAGTTACTTTTTCTAAAGCTTGGATAAAAAGTGAGTGTGCTATTTATAACAGTTGCTAATTCACCACTAATACATTTTGGGTTCTGGAGTAGCATGCTACTCACCGAAAAGGGCTTCAACACCTCATCAGGGGAAGCAAGCGCTATATAAATGCAAACCCCTCCCTCTTCTATCCCTCCACTATCCTTTTCAATCCATATAACAGACTAACATGTCCACCGCTCAAATTAATTTCATATATCCCTATACTAATTCACCACTAATCCTTTTTGGGTTCCGGACTAGCGTGCTACTCACCAAAAAGGGCTTCAACACCTCATCAGGGGAAGCAAGCGCTATATAAATGCAAACCCTTCCCTCCACTATCCTTTTCAATCCAAATAATGGACTAACATGTCTACCTCTCAAATTAATTTCATATTTCCTATACTAATTCACCACTAATCCTTTTTGTGTTCCGGAGTAGCGCGCTAGTCGCTGAAAAAGCACTTTTAAGCCTAATCAGGGTCAGTAAACGCTACGTAGAGGGCTTCAAGAGGACAATGAGAAGAATTTGGCATTCTTTTGGCACCCTTTTTCAAATACACTTGCCACTTGGATGCCTCTGAGCTTAGCTTTAATATTTGAGGCAATATGAATGATTTTATATAGAGCATGCGCAGTGTCTTGTGGCTCCTAATCATAGCTGCTAATATCAGAGTACTCAATGGTACTCATTTAAGTGTGCTGAAGGTGTGAATCGAATCAGGCCTTGCAGGGTTACAATGGGTCTCTGCAGCAGGTACAATACCAACCAGGCTATCTAGCTTCTAGTCTCTTGTTTATCTCTTCCTGGTTTCCAAGGAGCTCACCTGGCCTGTGTAATCTGCAGTATCAGTTCATGGGCAGCATAGCTTGTGCAATCAGCAGGTCTCTTAAATCAACCAAAGGACAGACTGAAAAAGCAGCTGAAAGTCAATTCATGCTCCTACATAATACAGCAGAGCACAATGTGCTTCACAGAACAAGAAGCACACTCTACCAAGGTCTGTGGGGAAGGCTGGGACCACTGTCCAACTTTAAAGTTGACATTGACCCAGGGGGTTATGTGCTGGGCCGAGGGAGAGTGGAATGTCACTGTCCTCAAGTTTTCAACATGAGACAAGTAACAAGAGGGTGCCAAGAGGTGTGAGTGTCTCAATGTCTGAACACCCTCCCTGGATGGTGAAGTATCTGTGTACATAAGGGCATGATTCTCTCTGCTTCCCTACCTTTCTTTTTCTCACAAGGTTCTCTTCTTTGGAAAAGGGTTCCAGACATTACATAGGTCAGCGGTTCTTAATCTTTTGACTTCTGTGGACACCTAGTTATTTCTTACTGTAATCTGAGGACCCTCACTGAGTCATTATTTGAAGCTGGGGACACCCAGCCTATGTAATTTCTATTATTCGAACTTCTAAACAATGTACAAAAACAAATAGATACCAAACAAATCCTCAAGCAATTAAACATTTTATTTAATTCACGATCAAATGTAGAAAAGGTTTTAATTCTAATGTATTCATTTGAATATTATTTAAATTTGTAACAGTTGCGGCCACACTGAATAGGCCTCGCAGACCCCAGGTGTCCTTGGACCACAGGTTAAGATCCACTCAATCAATCAATCAATCAGGGAATTGTAAGCGCGCTACTCACCCGTGAGGGTCTCAAGGCGCTGAGGGGGGGGTCCGCAGATCTGTTTAGCCGAAGAGCCAGGTCTTGAGGGTCCTCCTGAAGGTGTTCAGGGAGGGGGCGCGTCTGTTGTCTGCCGGTAGCTCGTTCCAGGTCTTGGCTGCAATGTGAGAGAAGGATCTTCCGCCTGCTCTGGCTCTGTGGATGCTCGGGGTTTCGGCCTGTGCGAGGTTGGAAGATTGGAGGTTTTTTTTGGGTACGTGGAAGTTGATTCTGTCGTTGAGGTATTTGGGTCCGTTGTTGTGTAGCCATTTGTAGGCGTGAGTGAGGATTTTGAAAGTGACTCTTTTCTCCACGGGGAGCCAGTGGAGACTTCGTAGGTGTTGGCTGATGTGTTCGTGTCGGGGGATGCAGAGGACGAGTCTGGCGGCGGTGTTTTGTACTGTCTGGAGTTTGCGGAGTAGGGACTTGTTGATGCCGGCGTAGAGTGCGTTTCCATAGTTTAGTCTGCTGGTGATGAGTGCGTGGGTGACTGTCTTCCTTGACTCAGGGGGGATCCACTTGAAGGTCTTGCGGAGGATGCGGTGGGTGTTGAAGCAGCTGGAGGTGACGGCGTTGACCTGTCGGTTCATGGAGAGTGATGAGTCGAGTACGATGCTGAGGTTCTTGGCGTGGTCTGAGGGGGTAGGTGGGCTTCCGAGGGCGGTCGGCCCCCAGGTGCTGTTCCATGCAGAAGGGGTGGTACCGAGGACGAGGACTTCTGTCTTCTCGGCATTGAGCTTCAGGCAGCTGTTGGTCATCCAGACTGCGACGTCTTGCATTCCTTTCTGGAAGTTGAGTTTGGCAGTGGTGGGGTCTTTGGTGAGGGAGAGGATGAGCTGGGTGTCGTCGGCGTAGGATACGATGTTGAGGCCGTGTTGTCGGATGATGGCTGCGAGGGGGCCAATGTAAATGTTGAAGAGGGTGGGGCTCAGTGATGAACCCTGTGGGACTCCGCAGGTGATTTTCGTGGGGTCGGAGAGGAAGGGTGGGAGTCTGATCCTTTGGCTTCTTCCGGTGAGGAATGATCAGATCCAGTCCAGGGCTGTTCCTTGTATGCCTGTGTCGTGTAGTCTGATGACTAGTGTGCGATGGGAGACGGTGTCGAAGGCCGCTGATAGGTCGAGTAGGATGAGGGCTGCGGAGTGGCCTTGGTCCAGGAGGGTGCGGATGTCGTCTGTGGCGGCGAGTAGGGCGGTCTCTGTGCTGTGGTTGCTTCGGAATCCGGATTGGGACGGGTCGAGGACGGCGTTCTCTTCAATGAATCGTGTCAGTTTCCTGTTGACTGTTTTCTCTGCAACTTTGACTGCGAAGGGGAGGAGCGAGATGGGCCAATAGTTCTTGAGGTCGGTGGGGTCAGCTGTGGGCTTCTTGAGCAGGGGTCTGACTTCTGCGCGCTTCCAGTCGTCTGGGAAGGTGCCTGTTTTGAAGGTGGTGTTGATGGTGCGTTGTAGTTTGGGTGCAATGGCGGCCACGGCTCTGTGGTAGATGTGAGGGGGGCAGGGGTCGGTGGGGGCCCCCGAGTGGATGCTTTTCATGGTCAAGGCGGTGTCTTCGGCCGTGATCGGTGTCCAGTTGGAGATGGTGGGCTGGCTGGTGTTTCTGGGGGGGCGGGGGGCCGTCTGTGGCGCCTGGTGGATGGTCGATGAAGTTGTCGTAGAGGTTTTTGATCTTGAGGTGGAAATAGGTTCCAAGCTTGTCGCAGAGGTCTTGGGATGGGGTGATGTCTGTGGCTTCGCTGCGTGGGTTGGTGAATTCTTGAATGACACTGAAAAGTTCCTTGGAGTTGGTGGAGTTGGCCAGGATTTTGTTGTGGATGAACTTCCTTTTGGTGGCTCTGATCTGGTTGTGGTAGTCAGTCATGGCGTCCTTGTAGGTGGTGTGGTTTTCGGTTGTCTTGGTGTTTCTCCAGTTCTTCTCCAGGCGTCTGCAGGTGCGTCTGGCTTCTTGGAGAGCGGTTGTGAACCAGGCGGCTTTCCTGGGGCATTGTCTGTTGGGGTTGCGTAGCGGGGCGAGCTCATCTGCGCAGTTGGAGATCCAGGTGTGGAGTTCTCTGGCTGCGTCGTTTGCGCTGTTTGCGTCGGGTGCCCAGGTGTGGTTGTCTCGGGTGAGGGTGGAGTTAAGTTGCTCGTCGGTAACCTTGCTCCAGTTCCTTCGTGGTTGGCGTGGGGCTGGTTTGGGTGCCTTGGGTTTGTTGATGGCGAAGTGTACGCAGTGGTGGTCGGTCCATGGCAGCTGCGTTGTGTGGCTGAAATGGACGCTGTTTCCTGCCGCGAACATGGGGTCGAGGCTGTGTCCTGCTCTGTGGGTCGGTGTGTTGACGAGTTGTTTAAGTCAGATGCTGGTGAGGTTGTCACGAAGGATAGTGGAGTTGGGGTCGCTGGGGTTGTCGAGGTGGAAGTTCAGGTCTCCAATGAGTATGTAGTTTGTTGAGGCGATCGCGTGGGGTGCGATGAAGTCGGTGATGGTGGTGGCGAAGGGTGTTCGGGGGCCGGGGGGTCTGTAGACGAGGGTTCCTCAGAGTGTTGCTTTGGGGGTGGTCTGGATCTTGAAGTGCAGGTGTTCGGCGGAGGGGAAGGTTTCGCTGGAGGTGGTGAGGCGGAGGGTGATCTTGTGGGCGATGGCGAGGCCCCCTCCTGGGTGGTTGGGGCGGTCTTTCCTCTGGATCTTGTATCCGTCTGGGATGGCGGTGCTGATGTCGGGGGCGGAGGATGCGTTGGTCCAGGTCTCTGTGAAGAAGGCAATGTCGGGCGAAAGAGAGTCGAGTAGGTTCCAGATTTCCATGGCGTGTTTGTGTACGGAGCATACGTTGAGGAGGATGCATTTTAGGGTGTCGGCGGTGTTGGAGGCCGGGGTGGCGGTGAGGGTCTGGCGGCAGTGGAGGCAGGAGAACTGGCCGTGGGTCGTGTTCGGCGAGGCCTGTTGGCATTCTCGAAGTCTTCCAGGGTTGAGTGCGAGGAGGGTGGTGGTGTCGTAGCGATGGGTAGTGGGAGGTCCAGGGTTCCTGGCGCTGGTCGCGGTTGGGTCGCGGACGGGCGCAGATGGGCTTGCCTTTGGCGCACCCGCTGTGCACGTCCGCTGCGCGACCGCCATTAAGTAGGGGAGGTGGGAGGGAGGAGAGGCTGGGAGGCGGGAGCAGGGGAATTCCGGGGGGAAATTACGGGGGGGAATTCCGGGGGGGAGGGGCAGCAGCGGCGAAAGGCAGAAGGAACAGGCAGGCACGAGAAAATAAAAACAGTGGTAGAATTAGAGCAAGACACAGATGGGCACAATAACAGTGGCACAACAGGGAAAAAATTAAGAAAAAAAACGGCTGAGAAAGGTTACGGTGGTTGGAGGCAGTCTGGTCCCAGTTGGAGCGGGCAGCAGGCGCAGGAGCGGCCAGCAGCCTCGAACCTCCCAAGGAGGAGGTCGGGGTCTGGAGGCAAGAGACGGCACAGCGGAGCAGTGGGGAGAGAGTGGACCTAGACCGAGGGTCGGAGGTCTTACATAGGGGATGTAAGTGTGTACTCACTCCCACCCTAGGGGTCCTTTCAAACCATCTATGTTGCTTCAGTAAGTCGAAAGTGGAAATGATGGCAGCACACAGGAGAATGTCAGCCACTGGGCTACCCTACCCTTTTGCTGCTGCTTTATGCTATGTTATGTTACTGGGTATTTGCGTAGTGCAGCACATGTTGTCCAAGATCTTCTCAGGCAGGTATGGTAAAGGCAAATGTTGTTCAATCTCCAGGGGCGTAGCTTGGTCAGCAAGATTGTGTGTGTGTGTGTGTGTGTGTGGGGGGGGGGGTTGTAAGCTTTAGATTTCCCAACAATCACGCTGACTTATCTTGTTGAAATATATTACGAGAAGCAGGACACGAGGGGGGCTTAATAGGCGCCAGTGGAAGTAGAGGAATGCAGATCGTTAGGGGTATTTAAAACACAATAGTTTTCAAGCAAAACAAGTTTTAAGGCAGAGATGAGAGAGAGAGCGTGTGTGTGTTTATGTGTGCTATTGTCAATATGGGCATGTAAAAATCCAGGGTGAAATCCGACCAACACCTCACCATACCCGACTGAAAGCACCTGTACCCAACTGTTTACCACAGAATACATATTTTAGGGGGGTCTAACCCCCCCACCCCCCCCACACCCCTGCAGCTACGCCCCTGTCAAGCTCACTCACAAATGGGTATAGTAGAGCCAACAACAGTGCATCTTTCTTTGATGGACTGAGAAGGTGTAGTGCAGCCATCCGCAGAACATGCTTCCCTAACACAAGAGCAAGTACAAAACCTCACACATAAGTACACAGACACTTGTCCTGAAGACACACAGAACTGGTACAATAGTGCAGGCTATCGATTCTCAGACTATATAGCACTGGTGACAGCAGTGCACACTCCCTTCAAATGCAGAGCAGGCACAGTCCAAGAATTTGCAGAACAGGCTTCCCTCAGCTCACACGCCAAACATGCACAGCAAGGACATGATTGCAAGCTTCCATTAGGCAAGGAGCAAAAGTACAGCACTCACAACTGAAGTGTCAAGGATGACTTACAGAGACTAAATACAATACAAACATCTGTTCTGCAAACTTTCCTCACACAAATAGCATTTACAGAACAAGCATCAGTAATGCAAACTTCTCTATCAAACAGCAGTTACACGAGCAACTTTTTCACACAGACAGTCGGTAGGTACAGTGCAAGCTTTTCATTCACACAGTACAGGTATATGACCTGGATTTTTGTCTAGCAGAAAGCATCTGCAGTACAAGCCTCCCTTGCACACAGAACAAGTACTAAAAGGCGAGCTTCAAGTTTTCACAGTGTAGTCCTCTGCCACACAGACACAGAATATGTGCAGCATATGCATGCAGAAAACAATTATACAGACTGGGCACACCAGTGGTAAATGACACATAGTTACAGTGCAGGCATACATAGTACAAGCTTCACTCTGCTTGCAATGAAAACGGGCACAGCAAGAGCAGCAGCGCAAGGCTCAACTCACATTTTTAGGTCGAGCTTGCAGCGCTTGCGCTGTCTGCAAGACTGTTGTATCTCCTCTGTGTGCTTTTGGCATGCCCATCATTGCCATTTGTTATTTGTTGTGCCATTCAGAAATGCTGCCTTTTTATTGGTGGATTTGTTGTAATTGTCCCTCCTTTGTGTGCTTGGTTCTCTCCCAGTGGTGTTCACTAAGTAGTTCTTTTTGTTGGCCATCACGCACACTTCCTCCTGACACAGCTCGCGATGGCCCCTCCCCTTGTCTGTGCATTGCAGCCTCAGGGTTCCTTCTGGTTGTCCATGTCTTCTTTTAAACAGCTGTGAACGCTTGCTCCCTGAGAACAGGATAGGCAGCCGGAATATTGCTTCTCGCTGAAATGTGTTCAACATGTAACTTGCCTGTTTTTGGTGAAACTTTACTTTTGCAAAATTCTCAATAATACTAGCCAATGCCTTGCTTTTGGTCTGTCTTTATCAACCTTTCATAGCAGCCAAGTTTTAAGGCTGCTTATGTATGAAATTTCTGAGCTTGGAATGTGCGTATATGTGACATTTACATGCCTTACGAGTGAAACGTTGTCAAGAGCAGGAAAAAAGATATGTATCTAATTGATCTCTCTCCCCATTTGGTCTGCAAAGTACATTCTGTGACGTTCCGAAGTGCTTACTTATGTAATGCAACGATGTGCTCGGATGGAACGGAGTATCACTTAAGTCTGCACAGCCAGTCTGTGCAGGCTGGCACAGTTAGATACAGATAATGAGTAAGTACATGGGCAAATGTCAACTATAGAGCTTGAGGCCTTGCCTTACGTGAGCCACGGAATTGCAGAGTATGTACCAGCTGAGAGTGAATCTATTATAATTACTGCAGGTACCCTGTGGTCCTTACTGGTCATGTCAACCTGAGTGTCACAGGTAGACATCGGGAGAGGCCTGAGGCAGCCCAGGACAGCAGGGATCGGTAGCCTGACTAAAGGCACCCTGAAAGTGGATTACCTGGCAAGGTCACAACGAGAAACTGTCATTATTGCTGCTTGCCTTGTTCTTGGTGGCTGTGTGCGAGCGTGAGTCTGACTGTAACACACTGAAGGAGACAAGTGCTCAGTAAACTTTCTGAGCCACATTCATGACATCCTATGATCTACAACCTCTAAAAGGCACATTAAAAACTCAAAACTGTAGACTGGTTTTAAAATTAACTTGGCGTGCCTAATAAATGAGCCAACCTGTAGTTACTACCAGTGGCACATGCACAGTTGTTTTTTGCTGCGTACAACATTGTATATGTTTTACACAATGTATTTTACTGTCAAAGATTGGAAGGGGATGTTTAATACTATAGCACTGCTGTGTTTAATTGCAAATCAAAGTTATTACTTTTTATGAGATTACATGTTGAATGGAGTCTGCTGAATGTTCATAGTGTTATTTAATACAAATTTACATAATTTATAGCAGTGATATATTTTATGTATAACTGTGGCAAAATACCCAGATATAATAATAAAACACTGTTGCATAAATTGCATTATTTGCATATTATGCTGTAAGATGTGCCTTACCTTTGCACTTGTCAGCATTGCCTCTTAGTACCATCCACCATTGCCATTTATTCTAATAGCCCTGCAAGAAAACTTTACTTAAGACTACTTAATCGGTTTACGATTTTTAATGGGGATTTGTAGCAAAGAGAAACATTGCTGCATGAGCTATGGGGTTGCCCTTTACTCAGATTAGGAATACTCTTGTAAAAGTAATATCTTAGGGCAGTGGTCTTAACCTTTTTGATTTTTTCGTATACTCTTCAGTCACAACTGGAAGCCAGGGATCATTTCTGCAGTTTGTACTCCCACAATAATATACATAACTACAAACACAGCTACACACTGGTTGACCTCCTCACATATACGTTCTGCTGCAGCTGCATATTTAAACATAGGAGAGCGACAACACACTGGTATGAGACCCAGTTTGTATTCTCAAATCTTTACATAATCTAGAGAAGCTGGAGCTCTCAGCAGAAGTGATAAGACTTAAGTAGTAACTGGATTGGCATTGAGCTCGGTACAAACAAAGCTGGAGGTCCTTGTGCCGAAGGTCACAAAGACTGTGACAGCGATGGCATGCAATCTAGGAGACCATGTACTTCTGGTAAGTGGTACTCTGTCTTTGGAATATTTCAGCTCTGATGAAAATTCAGGTGTGCCCCTTTCCTAAACAAGAAATGTAGGTGCTTGAAGTCTGTAAGCGCCTACCCATATCGTATCTAAGTTATCAAACCATTACAACATCCTTCCCTAACAAATCTATCCCCAAGAAAATAGTAGCTAAAGGAAACTCAAAAACTAATTTATCGTACATTAACATCTCAGCTACGTGTCTGAATCGGGAGTGCAAGTATATAAAGCCGAGATCTTATTTGTAAGAACGCATCCATTACCCTTTACAGATTTGCATAGTAAGTGTGATCCGCTGGTTAACTCCTTGGAAAGGTCCTTGACACTAGAGTCATGGGTTCTAGACAACCAGATAGGAGATGGATGCTGCTGCATAAAATGCATCTCTCTAGACAAGAAAGATGGAAACTTCACCCTTTGCCTGGCCTTGTCTAAGACATTTACCTGTGCCCAGTTCACCGACCAGGCCAGGCCCTTGAAACCCCTCTCTGATGCTGTCTTGAGGCTTCCAGCCTCGCTCTCCTGCCTCTCTCCTCCACCGCGTACTTCCCTTTTGCCTTTCAGCTCTCTTTTTACCTTCTCTAATTTTTGCTCTTCTGTTTTTATTTAGCTTTTCTCCCCACTTATTTCAGCTTAATCTTTGCACTCTCATTGTTGCTCAGCTCTTCAGTCTTTTTGTCTTAAATCGTTCTTTTGCTTTTTCCTGAGTTTCTCTCTCACTCTTTGCCCCCTCATTTCTGCTAAACTCTCTTGCCCTTAGCTCATTCTACTCTTTGTTCTTTTTTTCTCTCACTCTGCAATCTCACTCTTCCGTTATTATTACAAGGACACTGCTCACCTTCTATGGTGTAGTGCCTGACCCTCGAAGCTTGTTCACTCTTTTGTGCCCCTTACAAGAGCCTCCTGGTTTGATTGGCGGCTGTAGATCCCCTGTTCACCAGTGGCTAGTGAAGGATCAAGTGGATGTTGTAGCACCCAGGATAATGTGCTGCATAGCTAAATACTTACAAGGTCCCAAAGGCGAGACCAATGGGCTATGCCAATGCTCGTTAAAACTGATATGGCATTGGAAGCAGCAAATCAACTTTCACTCACAGAACAGGTACCGCAGTAGCAGGGCATCACTGTTTCTGCTTAGGTCTCTTTCAAATTCCCACACAGTTCTTCCCAAGAGAGGCTACACAGCCTTCAGCGTTCGGTTTCAACCTCACAAATGTTTGCTACCCCCGAATGAGATGAATCTGAGTGCTGCCATTTTTCAATCACTGTTGGACCAGTAAAACTGTTGGAATTAAATCAGAATAGATTACAGTGGCCAACAAGCATCAAATAATACTTTGTCACTGTTAAGGACTACTGCCAAGCCAGTCTTCTGATGTGACAGCTATCTTGGGACAGCAAAGCAATCAAACTGTAAGCCAAAGAAAGCATTGAAAGATGGCCACTTGTGCAATGCACCAGCCATCTTGAAATGGTGAAGATAGCTGCTCTTGCCTGCCAAAGCATTGACAAAACTAATCTCTTGGCCACGTCTTAGCATGCTGAAGGCCAGGCTTATCGACTTTGTCAATGCCTATTTTTTAGTAATAGTCTTCTTTTGTATATAGGTAAAAATGTTTGGTTAAAAAATATTTACAATAGTCACGATATTTACGATAGTTAAAACCTGTAAGCTCTGCTGTCCATGACACTGTAACATAATAAAACAAGTATGGCAAAACCAAAAGGCCTGGCCTTGGCAAGTGAGCATTTAAAAAAAAAAAAGTATCCAATCATATGCTGTAACAATAAAACAAAAAATATTAAAAGTGAAAAAAGTAAGAATGCTTCTGGCTAAAGGTGGCAGGCCTAGGCTTGCAAAAAAAAAATAAAAAAATACAAAAAACGAGCTATCACAGCGTTTGTGTCACTAGATCCGACACTAAACCAGACTATTCTTTGGCAGGATGTGCACATGTGATTAGTAAAAATGATATTACTCAAAGTGCAAAATGGCCTCTGAATGAAGTGGACTAACTGACTGGCCAATGCTGTATGCTGTCGTGGAAGAAAGCAAAATGTAAATGACACCTGAACATAGCAATATATGAAAAGGATTGATCCACAGCCCCTCCATCGTGGAAAATGTATGTATATATTGTTCATTTATTTACTTAGCTTTAGCTTTCTCACCAGTCATGTCACAAAATTGTCTGTAATCCAGACATAACAAGCATTGGCAATGCCAACGTGTTGGCTTTAAAGGAAAGATGTATGGTAATGTGAAGCATTATAAATAGATAGCATGAGAATGTATAAACATTTGTGTGGAAGCAAAGAACTGTAGAATAATATTGGTATAGGTTAAAAAGTCAGGTGACAGATGCATTGTCAAGCCAGATCTAAAAATCCAAGTAGGTTAATGACTGCCTAACTCCCATCTGTGCTGCCGCCAGAGACAAACACCATAAATAATTTAGTTAACTAAGACTCTTTAATAGCAAGTCATATGTGTGCCCTTGAAAGTTTAAGCTCAGGCAGCTAGGTAAGTTAACAAAGCAATAACAGCTGTGTGGAGGACAAGCATTTTTTGTGGAAGCACACGATTTCAAACCAATCAAGACATGTACTCCTGGCTCCCAACATGTGGGAGGAGCCAAAGCCCCTCTCCTGGTGATTCTCACATAATTGTCAGGTGACAGCTGACCTGTCAAGCCAGACCATAAAAATGGGGTAAAAGGGTAAATAACCAGAGGGAACATCGTTGCTAACTCTACTAGTGTCACACTCAGATGAATGATCTTTAAAAACAACTTCAAAGACAAATTCATGGCAACTTGTTCCTCAGTCCATTATCGGTTGTTTATTTTAATAACACTCCATTTGAGTTATACATTGCACTTCCTGTCACATGTTTTCATTTCTATGCACTATAAATATTAGTGGTTACTGTTATGCAGTTAGTCAATATATCAACCTTTGGGGGATTGAAACAAGAGCTGACTTGCCTGGGTCTTGAACTTAAGATCTGCAGCTAACAACATGTTTTAAAAATAACTCACAGGTCTAACAAATATTACTACCCTGTTTGTACCGTGTTTGCTGAAACTTCACATTCTGTTCTTGCTTGCACCACAGTAGCATACAGCAGAGTATTCATGAATTTGTCTTTTTTTGTTTTCCCTCTGTAGACGCCATTTTTTATTAATTTTAAGGCTCCAAGTGAGACTATGCAGCAATATTCTTATTGTCCTTCCTTAAAGCATGTAAGGCTGGAACTAGCTCTCCCTTTCACAGCTTCACCCCCTACAAGCAGGCAAAAACAAATTCATTTACCACAAAATGTAGAAACGGAAACAATGGACCTTGGCGGAGTTTCTAATATCGTACCCTGACCAATATGAAAACATAAACACAGAGTGCCTTCTGACTTGCTCTGCCTCCATGGAAATCATAACACCTGAGGCTTAATTCAAGAAGAATGTAAATATAATTGGATGGCACTATTTGTGTACGGATTGTGTCTGAGAGACAGCTTGTGTGCTTTTGCTGGATTTATTTCACTTACATTCCATTTTGCAAAACAAAAATCCCTGCAAAAATCACGCAGCTGAAGACCCGTTGTTTGTTTAAAGAGGGAGGGATAAGTAATGTGCTTGGGAAGGGATGACTTCCCGGTATTGTGAGGACCGTTCACAGCCAGCTTTGCATGTGGTGCAAACAGTGCTTAATTTGTGCCGATGGTTTCCGGTGCTCGACACAGGCACTCAATTGTGAGCACTGGCTCTAGTGACAGTCCACCACATGGTGGTGCTGTCTTTTATTAATTTTGAGATGAGCACAACAACCATGTTTATTAAGTCAACATACATTGAAAACGAATAATACAAACCTCGTGCCATTATTATAGCTTTGTGTGACCTGAAATAGTCTGAATTGTCACACTTGTAGGAGTGCAATGGTTAGGTGTTATGTTGGTACTGCCATTGGCAGGGTATAGGTGGGGCAGGCTGCAGTGGCCTTCTGAGAAGGGCCCTGCCACTTCATTTTTTACAAATTAAGCACTGGGTGTGCCAAAGTGCTTTAAAGCGAGTGAAAGGGAGCACTTTTGCACTTACGTTTTTCAAAAATACCAGAATAACTAGCAAAAATTACTGTGTGAGGGCAGGCCAACTTTAAAGCATTAATTAGCATTGTGTGGATAGAGAAACAACAATTTCCGAAGAAGGACAATGAATAAACAATGGTGTTCATCATGTCTGATATATCGCCTTAAAATCTGTTAAGGCAGTCTCTCCACGATGACATTGTCAGTAATTGTACAACTATGACAAAAACCTTACCTCAAATTAGAGGAAACTGGTGTGTAAAAGAAAACAGACAACCGAGAAATCTCAAAGAAGTCTAACACATATTAATGCAAAAATAACCATCAGGCATCAAAATATTTTAAGGGCAAATTGCCATTTCAATAGACCAGAGCTTCGCCCCGTGGACAGTTGAAGCATGCAGTGCTAAATTCCGTACATTTCAGCTCAACATTCATACACATTTCTCAATGTAATTGAATGGGGTAAAGAACAAGTGGTAGAACTCAAACTACATATAGACACTAGTAGACAGGGGCTGTGTCATTAGAATGCGAGAAGACCTTGAAGGAGATACAATAAGCTATACTAAAGCATTTCGAATGCAATAAGTCTCGCATTTGTTAAAGTTAGAGCTGTTGGCGTTGAAAATAACAATGTTTTTTACTTGTGTTTTTTATTCGCAATGGAGTTATTATATTTGCATAGCACTATTGCCAATGGTATAAAAAAGCAAAAGTAAAAAACATTGTCGTTTTCAATGCCAACAGCTCTAACTTTAGCAAATGTGAGACCTATTGCATTGGAAATGCAATCGGTTCGCATTTGTTGGAGTTAGAGTTATTGGCATTATAAAATGCCAGTGTTTTTTACCTAGCCAAGTTGCAGGGTTCAGTACCACATGTGGCCAAAAGAGGTCCCCTGGAACCTCTTTTGGCCACATATGGTACTGAACCCTGCAAAGTTGGAGTTATTGGCACTATAATTGGCAATGTTATTTACCGAGCCATGTTGCAGGGTGCAGTACCATATGTGGCCAAAAGAGGTCCTTGGGACCTCTTTTGGCCACATATGGTACTGCACCCTGCAGAAGATATGGTAAAACCACCCTATCGGTAATGCATTGCATGCAAGACAGTACCACAAGTACATTCAAATAGCTAAGTCCATATATATAATTAGTAGCAATGAAATGTGACAAAAGAATTATTATATTAATTCCGGATTAGTTGTACTCTGTGTGGAGCTGATGAAGAGAAATTTATTGAAGGTCTCATATAAATGTGAGATGTGCTAGTGAGTAAAGTTACCAATGCAAGCCTTGTTTAGGACCAAGCATATGTCCTGCCTCAATCCTATGCTGACGTCTGTGGAGCATCAAACAGCGCTGGCTAAGTAAATCCTGGAAAAGGCAAAGATGGGACAAAAAAGATAGTTATCCAGCGTACACCAATAGTGGGCTCCCCTTGCCGCCAGAGAACCTAGGGACTGTGGGGCGCAGGATGTCATTGCCACACTGTGCTCAACAGAGAGTAGCAGTGGAAAAAGGTAGATGCACAATTAATTTTCTTTTGATTCATATTAATCATTGTCCTTCAATACTCTATCATTCTTTTTTCCCCTTCACTTCTGAGATTTGTATTTACCCGTGCTCGTCCCTCCATCCGCCAACACTAAAATGATGTAAGTAGCCAGTCAGAATGCTCAGTAGGTTTAGATGCAGTTATAGAGCTCTGCCTGTAACCAGTTAATCAAACGTTGAATCATGGCAGAAATTACAAAAGGGGTACCAGTGAGGAGGGTGACTGACACCCACCACCGAAGCGCCAAAAGAGAAGTAAGCCTGTGTATGATACAATTAGCAGTGATTAAGAGGTCCGTCAGCGTCGCACAACACACAGAGCCTGCTCCGGCTTCAGCTGTTGATGCGCGGTGTGACAATCATTTTGCCCCCCCGACCTCCTCCTTTGATTCCCTCATGACCACTGTGCAAAAATGCCCATCATCTCTACATAGACACTCTCACATATCTTTACTTTGTTTTAAAGCACTGATAAAGTCTGACTTTACTAATAAGAACGTATATCTACCCAAACAAACCCTTTTCAGCAACATTAGAACGTCCTAACCTATTTTATGCAGTTTGCATGCAGTTCTTTGATGGCAGTTCGTAACAGTCACTGTTCTTTATTAAGGTTGTATCTTATGAACTGTGGTGACAAAAGGATCTCTGTGGTAAAAGCAGCAATCTACTCAGCTAGCCACTGAAACGACAGAACTGTGTTCTGCATGGTAAGAGTTCTTTGCAGCAAGCATATTAACCCTCTGCGCTTCTTTATGGCAAGTGAAAATGCCCCTAGACAAAACTCTGATCTCTCTCTCTCTCTCTAGCACAAACATTATCACAAGAGTTCGCTTGACATTTTGAATGCTGCCTGAAAACTGGACGCACAGGTAACTCTGCAGCAGGTGCTTTTGAATCATAAGTTATTGCTAAATACAGCGTCCCTGCTGTTTATCGTGGGCAGAGTCCATTAAGAAGCACTGCTGCCTTGTTGACCCAAAGATGTATCGGTCCTTTTGCAGTGTCCGCCGATCTCATTATTTCAGATGCGCGCCAAGCACAGTAATGTATTCATACGGTCTGGAGCTGCGTCCAAACAATTTTACACATAATTTGCATATTATGACAGACTCAGACTTGTGCTCGCTGTCTGAACCTCAGAAGGAGACCCGCCTTAGATAACAGCATGATCACAGGCATGTCCGGTGGTTTAAGGTTGATGCAACAGAATGGACACTTGCTCTACTGGAAATGCCCACGCCAGAAAGGATGTGTTACTTACCTTTTTGGCTAGGCCCTAAACTAGCAGGGCAGATTACTTACCTAGTTGGCCACTCTCACATCATTAAGAGAGGTTACCCGCCCTGTCGTCATGGCCCCACACCATACCTACCCTGCTTGCCAGGCTCCATAACAGAAAGGACAGCTGCCATACACGGTTGGCCAAGCCATACAGCAGAAAGAACCGTTTTCTTGCCCTGTTCAGTAAGCCCCACAACAAGAAAACGTGCACAAGCACACCATACCTACAAATACTGCAGACACAGTCGTGCACCCATGAAATTGAATTCTTGCTGAGAATTCAGCTAAAATAATGTAGTCACTGTTTCCCTGCGCTAAGCAGTAGTGGCCGGCATGGATTGTGGGTGTGGGGGGGCGTGGGGCGCCGGGTCGTGCGGGTCAATAATAAAAAACAAAAACAAATTTAAACCTATCTTTCTGCCAGCCCGAGTCCCGCGTCTTCACTGCTCCTGCTCTCCTGCCTCCGACAGGAACAGGAAGCAGGCAGCCTCCCTTCCCTCAACTAAGCCAATCACAACGCTCCAGTGGAGCGTTGTGTTTGGTCGGGATGCCGCCCAGCCAGGGGCTGTAGGGGATGGCATGTTCTCCATGTAGGCTGCAATGTAGCCTGCATGGAGAAGTGCAGAGTGTGCATGACTGGTTTGGGTTGGCCCGAGAGGGCCGACCAAACTGTCTTTGCGCACACAGGAGTGGGCAAACCACTCCTTCCCTGCTAGGGCAGCTGCACCCACCCGCCTGCTCGCAATTCGCAAAGAAACATAAAATGGTAGTAACCAAAAGTTATTACCATTTTATGTTTTGGCTTTCTCGCACTGTGAGAAAGCAGTGGGGCGACGCACCTCTTCCCTAGTGGAGGAGCCGCCCCTGGCGCAAAGAAAATATCAGCTGAACTGTTAGGTCCGAAGTAAAGGACCAGGTGAAGAGAGAGAGCCTGTCACACCACAGTGCACATTGACTGTAGGTGCACAAGACACACAATGGCATAAACAGACAAAGAGCCACCGAGAGAGAGGGCTGCGAAACGTAAAGCGGCTGATCCCAATCTGGGACCTCAAAGACAGACCGCGTCATGAATGTGCAGCCTGCGTACCGCATAGACCCAGTTCGACGGGATGTACTCTGCTAAATATACACACAAACATGCATAAAAGGAGAGCAGTACGAGACGTGAGGGAGGGCGTGGGTGGGACGGCAGGCGTGAGAAAGAGAGGGATAGAACCCGGTGAATTACTGTCGTGTGGAGGCGCCGGCCTCGGACAATGAAATCCGCTAAGTGCACTCAGGCTCCTGTCAGAGGCTGGCAATTGCTTTAATTGCACACAGGAAGCGCGCATCGAGGCCAGGCGCAGGTCCTCCATGCCTCCGGCGGCAGAATATTAAACAATTGTGTAAACACACGATGTACCTGAAGCGGGTGCATAGTAATTAAATTTGAAAAAACATCAAAGCGGGTGCCGTACTGAAACACGCGGCGGGGCCCATGTATATAAAACTTATGTGCGTGACGGCCTGTAAAGCGCATGGTGCGCTGAATGTTGCAGGAAAGCATGCCGTGTCTGCAGTAGGAGAAAAGCATTAAAGAAAATAGTGCTCACAGACTAAATAAGACATGCCGTGTAACAGAGGTAAAAGGGTCAGTCCACATGGGAGGTTACAAATGAAGACAAGGTGGTACTAAGGAGGGACTAACAAGCCTCTTAACCAATCAGAAGCCAGCATTTATGAAGGACAATGACACAAACCAATGACAAATATGGGCGGAGAGCGGGCGGGGCTTCAAGTACATACTCCAATACAGCATGCCTCGCAGAGCAGCGCATGCGCTGCCCAGGCTCGACCTAAAAAGGCTGACCACGAAATCTGAAGTTCTCGCTTTGTTGTATCAACTACAAATTGAGACTATGCTTACTAGAACAGTTAGGTTAAATGAGCAATACCAATAAAATGCATTCCTCATTTTGATTATATATATATATATATACATGGTTTAATGCCGAATTACCTGGTTATTACCTGGATACACTTTACTTGAGAATGGATTGTTTGGTTCTTGGATTTTATGTGGAGGTTCTGGCATCATTACATTTCACTGCAAGCCTTATTCAAACCTACTGTCAACATTTATTTTAAGATTCCTGCTGGAGAAGCACACATTCTGCACCCAGAGGCTTTGCTTATGGTATTTATTGGGAGTACTGGAGATCAGAAGCAGAACTCGGACACAACTACGATGATATTATTTGCAAAGTCAACTTCTAGAAAAGCATTCTAGAAAAGAGTTAAAACATCATAGGGCACTGGAATAGCAAGGGTAACAGACAGGTACTTATTTTAAACATCCTGAAGGAAAAGAGTGAAGCCAAATTGAGAGAATAAATGGCAGAAAGTAAGTAAGCAAGAAGGAGGGATTGAAAGCTCATAAAGAGACCACTGTAAAGGACTATTTTTCTGTGTCGGTAACAACACTGTGCTTGGGTTAAATGCCTTCACTGAGACACAAAGGAGCTAATTTCTGAAATGGGCTGACACTGTTCT
Source organism: Calotriton arnoldi (assembly GCA_963921515.1). Taxonomy (NCBI): domain Eukaryota; kingdom Metazoa; phylum Chordata; class Amphibia; order Caudata; family Salamandridae; genus Calotriton; species Calotriton arnoldi. Next base: position 360,751 of record CAWUFW010011588.1, on the reverse strand, counting down.
TCATGCTGTATGCTGTGGGGGAGGGGAAGGGGGAGGAACAAAAATGTGAATAACACATTCAATCAATCAATCAATCAGGGACTTGTGAAGCATGCTACTCACCCGTAAGGGTCTCAAGGTGCTTAGAGGGATGGGGGGGGGGGTGCAACTCTGGTCAGTCGAAGAGCCAGGTCTTCAGGGTCTTCCTGAAGATGTGCAGACTGGGGGCGCGTCTGATGTTGATCGGGAGCTCGTTCCAGGTCTTTGCCGCGATGTAGGGGAAGGCTCTTCCACCCGTTCTGGCTCTGTGGATGCGCGGGGATTCGGCGAGGGAGAGGTCGGCGGCTCTGAGGGTTCTCTTGGGTGCGTGGAAGGAGATTCTTTCATTGAGATATTGGGGTCTGGTGTTGTGGAGGCATTTGTAGGCATGGGTGAGTATCTTGAAGGTTACTCTCTTCTCGACGAGGAGCCAGTGGAGGTCTCGCAGAGGTTGGGTGATGTGTTCGTGTCGAGGGATGCCAAGGATGATTCTGACTGCAGTGTTTTGTATGGTCTGGAGCTTGCGGAGCTGAGATTTGTTGATTCCGGCGTAGAGGGCATTTCTGTAGTCCAGTCTGCTGGTTATGGTCTTTCTTGATTCAGGGGGGATCCATTTGAAGGTCTTGCGAAGGAGGCGGAGGGTATTGAAGCAGTTGGAGGCGACGGCGTTGATCTGTCGGGTCATGGTGAGGGAGGAGTCGAGTATGATGCTGAGGTTCCGGGCGTGATCTGTGGGGGTGGGGGGGCTGCTGAGGGCTCTGGGCCACCAGGTGTTGTCCCATGCAGTGGGGGAGGGGCCGAGGATGAGGACTGGTGGTGAGGGGGTCCTTAGTGAGGGAGAGGATGAGCTGGGTGTCGTCGGCCTAGGATGCTATGCTGAGTCCGTGCTGTCTGACGATGGTGGCGAGGGGGGGCATGTAGATGTTGAAGAGCGTGGGGCTGAGTGATGATCCTTGGGGTACTCAGCAGTTGATCTCCGTGGGTTCGGAGAGGAAGGGTGGAAGTCTGATTCTTTGGGTTCTGTCGGTGAGGAAGGAGTGGAGCTAGTCGCGGGCGGTTCCCTGTATGCTGGCGTTGAGGAGTCTGGCGGTGAGAGTGAGGTGGGAGATGGTGTCAGAGGCCGCAAAGAGGTCGAGTAGGATCAGGGCCGCGTGTGGCCTTGGACGAGGAGGGTGCGGATGTCGTCTGTGGTGGCGAGTAGGGTGGTCTCGGTGCTGTGGTTGCTGCGGAATCCCGATTGGGAGGGGTGGAGGATGGAGTTCTCTTCGATGAATTTTGTTAGTTGGACATTGACGATTTTCTCAGTGACTTTGGCCGCGAAAGGGAGGAGAGAGATGGGTCGGTAGTTCTTGAAGTCCGTCGGGGCTTCTTGAGGAGGGGTTTGACTTCTGCGCGTTTCCAGTCATCTGGGAATGTGCCGGATTCAAAGGTGGCGTTGATGGTACATCGTAGCTCAGGTGCGATGGCGGCAGAGGCTCTGTGGAAGATGTGCTGAGGGCATGGGTCCGTGGGGGCTCCAAAGTGAATGCCTTTCATGGTCGATGCGGTGTCTTCGGTGGTGACTGGGGTCCAGGAGGAGATGGTGGGCTGGAAGTCGTTGCTAGGGGGAGGAGTGGATTCAGTCTCTGGAGTCTGTTCATTGAAGTTGTCGTAGAGGGATCTTATTTTCAGGTGGAAGTAGGAGCTGAGTTTGTTGCACAGGTCCTGGGAGGGTGTGACGTCTGTGGCTTTGCTGGGGGGCTTGGTGAATTCCTGGATGATGCTGAAGAGTTCTTTGAAGTTGTTGGCGTGGATTTTGTTTCGGATGAAGGTCCTTTTGGTGGATCTGATGAGTTGGCGGTATTCTGTCATGACGTTTTTGTATGTGGAGTGGTCTTCTGGAGTTTAGCTGTTTCTCCAAATCTTCTTGAGACATCTGCAGGTGCGTCTGGATTCTTGAAGGTTGGTGGTGAACCAGGTGGCCTGCCTGGGGCGCTGTCTGTCGAGGTTGCGGAGGTGGGCAAGCTTGTCTGCGCAGTTGGTGATCCATCTGTGAAATTGGCATCTGTCAAGGTGGGGGGGGCATCGCGGATGAGGGTGGAGTTGAGGTGCTCCTCAGTGACCTTGCTCCAGTTCCTTTGCGGAGGGTGAGGTATAGGTTTGTAAGCGGTGGGCTTGTCGACAAGGAAGTGTACGCAGTGGTGGTCCGTCCAGGGGGGTTGCGTCGTGTGGCTGAAGTGGATGTTGTTACACCCTGCGAAGATGGAGTTGAGGGTGTGTCCTGCCTTGTTGGTGGAGGTGGTTACGAGTTGTTTCAGACCAAGGTAGGTGAGGTTGTCCAGGAGGGAGGCGGAGTTGGGGTCGCTGAGGTTGTCGAGGTGGAAGTTTAGGTCTCCGATGAGTATGTAGTCCATGGAGGCGATGGCATGGGGCGCGATGAGGTCGGCGATGGTGGTGGTGAATGCGGTTCGAAGTCCTGGGGTCTGTAGGTGAGGGTGCCGCGTAGGGTCTTTCTGGGGCTGGTCTGGATCTGGAAGTGAAGGTGTTCGGTGGTGGACGGGGAGTCACTCGTGCTGGAGGTGGTGAGTCAGAGGGAGCTCTTGTGTGCGATGGCGAGTCCTCCTCCTCCTGGGCGGTTGGAGTGGTCCTTCCCCTGTATCTTGTATCCGTCGGGGAGGGCGGTGGTGATGTCAGGGGCGGAGGTGGTCCATGTTTCCGTGAAGAAGGCGACGTCTGGCGAGAGGGTGTCGAGGAGGTCCCAGATCTCTACAGCATGTCTGTGCAGTGAGCGCATGTTGAGGAGGATGCACCTTAGGGCTTTGGGGGGGCTGGCGTCCAGCGTGAGGGGGAAGGCCATGGGCGTGCGGAGGATGGTGAAGGTTTGTCGGCAGTGTAGGCAGGAGAACTGGCCGTGGGTGGTGTTCGGCGTAGACAGCTAGCAGTTGTAGTTCCTTCCGGGGTTGAGTGCGAGGAGGGAAGCTGAGTCGTAGCGGTGGGTGGTCAGAGAACCAGGGTCCCTGGTGCTGGTCACTGTCGGGTTGTGGACAGGCGCAGATGGGCTTGCCTTTGGCGCTCCATCGGCGCGTCCGCACTGCAGCCACCATTAAATAGGGAAGAGGCGAGGGAATCGCAGCTGGGAGGCGGGAACGGGAACTGGCAAGGAGGAGGGCCAGCGGGGACAGCAGCGAAAAGACAAGGACTGCTGGTGAGCCATGTGAAAATTACAAAGACTGGCTGTGTAAGTAGATTTTCTACTTCTTATAGCGTGGCAGGAACCGCTTAGGCTCAAGTGCCCCGCCGCATGACAGCCACAGAGACTGCAAGGACAAGCACGCGATCCGCAAGTGCACCAAACCAGAGAGTAACACATAAGCAGGCACGCATTGGAATCCTGAAGTGCGCGTATGGCTCAAACGTGCTTTCATGTTATTCACCGCTACTGCTGCTGCTACCAGCAAGCAAAGCTTACCTTTAATCACCACATGACCCTTGACCGCTCTATCAACAATCCCCTCTTAACTTCCTCTAAGACTAACGATCACGTTGGACGTCCCACCTGACTTGTGGAGGACAATACCTACAGGAAGTTAAAGATACACTGCCACTGTACTTAAAGGAAAGCACCTTGGTAATAGGCACTGTTGAGAGTTTACAGAGGAAAGTAAATTGAGAATTAGAAAGATAGGAACCCCCACTTAATTTTAAGCACCTAAAAATTAAATAATTTAATAATATTGTGCACTCTACAAAGTAGTATTGCCTCCTCCAACCCCAGCATGGCGTCATCTTCATAGTTATTCCACCTCCATTTTTGCAACATCATGGCCAACCATCTATCCAATGGGAAGAATGAATAGACCTCTTTGAAAGTTATTTAATTGCACTGGATGGCCAAGTGTTTACACCAGAAAGAAAGAAGGCATTGAAGGCCATCACGTTTTTAAGTATCTAACAGAGATAGGTGAGAATGACGACCAACCTATCCAGTATGTGTATAAGGAAGCCAAACTGCGTTTGAAACGTAGGTTTGCCAAAGAGGAAAACATAATTCTGTCCAAATACAAGTTTTATACTCAACAACCGGGATCAGGAGATTCATTGGAGGACTTTGTATCTAGTCTACGAGAGTTGATAGTCAAGTTTTAGTCTGGCCAAAGGATGGAGGTGCTGATTAGGGACCAACTATTTGTCCAGTGTAAGAGCAAGAAGACTCAGGAACACTTATGAGCAGCAAAGAACCCTTCGTTAAAGGATGAGCTTAGCATAGCAAAAATAGTGGAAGAATCAGAACAGTGTATGAGAGAAATGGGTAATAAGGACTTAGTAAGTACTGGGAGTGAGGTTGCTGCAGTCGTGAAAAAAGAGGACTGTTCAACCTAGCCCTTTTTGCAGGGTTATCCCCAAACCTTTTGCCTTCTTCCTTCTATTTTATTCTGACCTGTTTTTGTTAGCTTTGGGAATCTGGCCACATTACCACTGCTAACCAGTGCTAAAGTGCATATGCTCTCTGTCTAAATTGTATTGGTGATTGGTTTATCTATGTTTGGCATATTTGATTTACTAGCAAGTCCCTAGAAGAGTACACCAGGTGTGCCCAAGGCCTATAAAACAAATTCTACTAGTGGATGTGTGAAGCTGGCTTGGTATATGGTTGGAGAGCCCCCCCACCCGTGGATACCCTAGGAACCAGGATACCTACACCAGGGAAGCCGGGTGCATAGGTGTGAAGTGGCGTCGGAAACCGCCGTCGAACCCAATGGAGGACTTCAGGAAGATGCCGCTTCTGGAGAAGATGAAAGTGTCCGGTGGAATCCAAAGGTGGATTCAGGATAAAAAGTACTTGCAAGCAGAGGGGACAGAGGCTATGCCACTCAGGAGTGACCAGGAGGCACGGAAGACGAATGCCCACTGATGTCGAGTGCTGCAGGAGCGATGACAGTGACCTTGGGGCTGCAGCTGTGAGGACCAGGCGGTGCGGTGGAAGACCAGGAGCTGTTCACGAGCTGTGCCACGTCAGATGTCTCGAGTTGAGGGGTCGGTGTTTGTCAGGAGCACCAACAAGCCTTGGCAACTGCAAACAACGTGGAAAGCGAAGAAAGTGCAGTGTAGGGACCAGCAAGGTCCAGGTGACTCACCACAAGCAGGGGAGTCAAGGCAGGCCCTGAGCAATCAGGGGAGCCCAAAGAATTCAAAGATGACCCGCAAGAGGACCCACAGGCCGGAGGCACTGGAGCCGCAAGAGGACCTCGAGCAGCTTACCAAAGATGCAGGCCCACGGTGCAAGTGATGTGGTGAGGACGAAGGTCTTGGTCACTGGAGATGCTTGAGGTTGGGGCTATTTGGAGCCCAAAGATCTTGGTGGAAGGAAGCCAACAAGCCTTTGCAACTGCAAGTCGACGCAGTGCACAGGGGTTCGGTTCCTATGGCTCTGACGAGGGATACTGGCCTCAAACTTGGTGAGAGGACAGGGCAAGCCTTGAGGGATGTAAAGAACCACCATCTGTGTTACTGAGCCTTCTGAAGTCCTTGGAAGCCCAGGATCAGAAGACTGGTCAGCTTAGTTGCAGTGCCTGCAGATGCAGGGAAGTGACTCCTTCACTTCAAGGGAGATTCCTTCAGGTGTCTTGGATGCCCAAAGGCCTTGGAAGGTTCCTGTATGGTGCACAGGCACGGACGTTGCAGCAGACGAGCAGGGCGACGAGATCAGGAGCAGCAGGTGTTTTCCAGGTTGCAATCTTGATGCCCAGAGCGAAGTCCAGTGAAGTCCAGGGTGCCCAGACGGTTGAAGAAGAAGTGGTGTCTTGAACTGAATCTTGTCCCACGATGAATCTAGGGACCCACCCTCAGGTAAGCCCTTAAGTACCTTAAGGAAAGGTTTGGGACAATTTAGGGTTCCCTCCCAGGGGAGGAGTCGGAGAGTGGGGAAGATACTCCCATGTTCTTGGTCCAGTTTCGCTCCAGAGCGGGAGCCAATGGCTCCCTGAGCTGATTTGAACTGGACTATGCAAGGAGGGCACCAAGTGCGCCCTTCAAGCAGACTGAGTGGTGCTGGCAAGTGCTCCCACCCGGCCCCAATACACCAAACCCTGTCTGGGAGGTGGTCACACCTCCCTGTGATAGGATACCTATTGTTCTGCCTTCCCCTGCTCGAGCTTGGCTCAGCAGCAGGAGGGCAGAATCAGGTCTCAGGTCGGCAGCAGCCATGTTGTGCTGTCTGGGTCTAGAAGACTGGTACCGGGAGCACTGAGGGCCTCCCGGAGGAGCTTTACAGTGCATGGAATCATATGATTCCAACATGTTTGATGCCAAACATGATAGTGTTCGTTACACCCAGTTTAGAGATGGTCATCACGTAATGACGCATGGCCATTCTATGTATGGTAATGGCTGATGCACTTATGGAATGGACTCCAAAGCTGTTGAGGTGTCCTGCTCATGCAGGGGCACCCTCACACTTGGAACCGAGCACCCTGCCTTCAGGATTGAAAGGCCTGCTTTAGGGGTGACTTATAGGTTTTAAGTGCAGTGACCCTAGATATAGATAAAACTATATCTTTCGTAAGTGGTGCTTGCAAAAGCTTACACAGGCTGCAATGGCAGGCCTGTAGTTACAGTTTGAGTAGTCCCTCATGGGTGGCATAATAAATACTTCAGCCCATAGGGGACCCCTGGTGTACCTAGGCCCTGGGTACCTCAGTACCATATACTAGGGACTGATAAGGGTACACCAGTGTCCAATCTGGGATGTACCTAAGTACTTACCATACCAATTTAGGGGAGAAAGCACAGAGACTGGGGTCCTGATTAGCAGGATCCCAGTCAGACTCTTCAGAAACCGTATTACATCAAGCAAAAAGTGGGGGTAACCATAGAAGCAGATCCTACTTTCCAACAGTGGACCTGCAGCACTGATTGTGCCACCTACAAAACATGTCTCAGATCTGCCACTGCAGTGTCTGCAAGTGCAGTTTTAAATTGCTGTTTCGACCTGGCAAGTGCACCCACTTGCCAGGGCCCAAACCTTCCCTTTTACTACATGTAAGCCACCCCTAAGGTAGGCCCAAGGCAGCCCCATGGACAGGGTGCAGTGTATTTAAAAGATAGGACATGTACTGTTGGGTTTTACATGTCCCGATAGTGAAATACTGCTAATTTCGTTTAATCGCTAATTTTTTACTATTACAAGGACTATCTTTTCCATAGGGTAACATGGGGATTTCCTTGACATATTTTAAGTGTAATTTCCCATTGTGAGCTACCCATTGGCATTTTCTTGCTTAACCATTCTGTGCCTCTGCCTATCTGTAGAATCTGCATCTGGGTTAGGATGACGGTTGGGCTCTTTTGCATACATCACCAGGCTGATGGGCCTTCCTGAGATAGAGTGGTGGGAGGAGTTGCCACTGACACCTGAATAGGGCTGTGCCTGTCCTCACACAAAGCTGTCTCCACCCCCCAGTAGTGTGTCTGGAGCCAGGTCAGCGAAAAGCAAGGTCTTGTGCACTACAAAGACTTTCCTTTGAAGTTTGCCTACGTCAAAGGCGGAAAGGGGTATAAGTATTGGACCTCTGACGCTCTCAAATCAGAACACTTCTGGACTGAGGACATTCTGCCAGGAAGAAGAGCTGTATGCTGTAGGAGGGACTGCCACTCTGCCTGTTGCTTTGTTGTGCTGGCCCGCTGCTTGCTGCTTGTGTCCTGGGAGTGAAACAACTGGACTTTGCTTTGTATATCCTGCTTTCAAGGTTCTCCAAAGGTTTGTGCATGCTTGTCTCATGTTAAGAAGTCTCAGGTCATTCAAAAATTCTCCTACCAGTGCCTGGGCTCTTCTGCTGAGAGTCCTGACTTGCCAAGTGGTGCCAAATCCAGTCCTGGGGCCCTTGGAAGTGGAATCTGGTGAACTGATGGAGAAAATCCACACATCGACTCCCAACGTCTGTTTTTATAAAAGCATCACTACAAATTTCGATGCATCGCCGCTGCCAGCACCGGAGCGTAGTTCCTGATCAGCGCATTGACCACGGCTTCCACCGCAGGTCCCAGCTTTCCATCCTATCACGTCAGAAGAACCGCCGCAGCGTGAGTTTCGAGCACCGCCTCACCGACATCCGTGACGCACCGCTCCAACTCGGACGGAGTGCCTGCTTAATTGGTGTGGAATTGACACCGTGTCTGGATTTTCTGAACATTGTCCCTGGGCTCCGATTTTTTTTCATCGACGTTGCCCAGCAGTAAGGAACTGAGGTTGCACGTCCAGAGATCGATGCATCACCTTCCCTTCCAGTAAGGAACCGATGCTTCACCTCCCCTGACAGTAAGGAACCGACGCATCATCTCCCCTGTGTAGCAGTAAGTAATTGACCCATTGTCTCCCCTAGCAGTAAGGAACTGACGCATCACCTCCCAAGGGAGTAAGGAACCGATGCATCGCTTTGCTTTTCCGGCTCCTCACCTTCCCTGCGCCTGTTTCGTCTTTGTATTTTGACGCATCCAAGGTACTTTGTGCTAAGAGTGACACATCCATAGATTTCTATGGACTGAACTGATTTAACCTTTCAAAAGTGAAAACTTAACTTGTGCATGTTGAATTTTTGTCATTTTGGTCTTGTTTTATTCAGATAAAGATTGGCTACTTTTATAAACTGGTGTGGACTCATTTTGTAGTGTTTTCCCAGAGTTACTGCGTGTGTATGTACAAATGCTTTACCTATTGCCTCTGAGATAGGCCTGACTGCTCGTGCTAAGCTACCAAGGGGATGAGCAGGGTTGATCTTAGCTGTGTGACTCCCTTACTCTGACTAGAGCGAGGGTCCCTACGTGGACAGGATGGAAACCACTGCCAACTAGCGACCCCATTTCTAACGAGTACTCTCAACAGAATGTAGGTGCAATCCATCTTAACAACAAACACAACAGTAAAGTACAGAAAGAGGCAACAACAAAAACATGTACTAGCACTCCATTCAAGTGATTTTAAGTAGTGTTATGCAACTAACAAGGAGTGCAGGAAATGCGGTTGCAAAGGACATTACACTCGCCAGTATAAGGACAACAGTAAATCTCGAGTGGCAGTTACCGAAGAGAAGTTTTGGGAAAACGGACATAGTGATTGTGTACTGATCATACATATGGAAACAGTTGCGGAAGGAAGGAAAACCTGGCCAAAGACGTCCTTTGTAGACTCTGGTTCTTTATATCCCTTCATCCCAAAAAAAGAAATATGCGAGAGAGAATGGCCACTAGTGACATTGATGCCTAAAAGTATAAATCCAAGAGGATATCAAGGCAGATGTAATTTGGATGTTTCCAATCTCCATTGAATTTCAGTCAAGAAATATTGAAGGGAAGGTTTATGTAACAGAGGATGGACCACCAATATCCGGATGGGTGCAGCAATATGACTTACATATTGTGATCGATCCCCATGCTCCCAGCCAGGTTATGGTGGTGGAAGATTTGGGAGTTGAGGAGGTGCTTAAGGAGGTGAAAGATGTGTTTAATGAGAAATTGGGGCAAATGAAGGGATACGTTCACAGAATAGTCTTGATACAAGGTACTATCCCAGTGAAACATAAGTTGAGAAAAGTACCTGTTGTTGTGGGAGGTGTGGTAAAAAATAATGTTGGAGGACATGATAAAAGAGGGTTTCAAAGACCCTGTAGAGGCCACTATTTTAGTCTCCCCTGTTATTACCGGGGCCACTGAAAGTATGCGGCAGAGGAGGGCAAAATAATGCAGCAGGGTTGAACAAATTATGTAGCAAGAAAAAGAAAATTATGTGGCATAATGTGGCACATTTTATGGCAGTATTACTTCATTGTTTTATCATTCTTGGACACTATTGCCAGGTGTAAAAAAAGAGTTCACCCTATTAGTAACCATTTAACACCAAATTACCGCAATAAGCAACTTAAAGATGACCAGCCAAACTTTGTGAAAAACGTCCGGTGCGCAGGAACCTGACTCGCCATATTTTTTGTAACTGTTGATAGGTTTGAGCTAGAAGCAATTTTCTTTTTGCTAAAATCTGCAGAGTATGCAGTAGATGATGGATTGTGCTGCAAATGTGGCAGATACATAATTATGCGAAAATTGTCATGACTGCAGAATCGCTTAATTCCAGTGGCCCTGGTTATTACCACAAAAGTGATGGCAGACTACGTGGATCTGCGTAGTTTGAACCAACAAGTTGTGACGGACACATTTCCATTACCAAATATCAATGAGCTTCTTTTATTGCTCAAGGGAGGAAGGTTTATTTCAAAGCTCGATCTTAAAAGTGGGTACCATCAAATCAGTTTGCACAAGGAGTCGAAGAGTTTGATTGCCTTTATCACAATGGAAGGCACGTTACAGTTTACGAGGATGTCCTTTGAGTTATCCTCCGCTGAAAGCGTATTCCAACATATGATGACCAAAGTGTTCAAGGGTTTATGGAACATAATTTACTTCCAGGATGACATTTTGGTGTTTGCGGAGTTGATACAAGAACACAATAACATCTTAAGGTCAGACTTAGACAGGCTACGTGAGGCAGGGCTCAACCTGAGAAAGGACAAGTGTAAGTTTCTTGTTGATGAAATTGAATACCTGGGACCTACCATCTTGGGTGAGGAGGGTTAAAACCAAGGATGATATACTACTTGGAGCAATCAGATCGACACCCATAGCCCGCTACAAGGATCAGTTGCGATTCTTTATGGGTCTTATCGAATAATATTCAAACTTTGTCAAGAGTTTTGTGGGAAAAACTGAAGGGTTGAGAATGTTGTTGAGGAAAGGGTGTACATTTAGGTGGGGAGAAGAACAGCATGAGGCTTTTGATACGGTGAGGAAGGAAATGTGTGAGGCAGGTATCCTGGCACCGTTTGACACTCAATGGAAATCCATCCTAACCGTGGATGCTAGCGCTTGTGGAGTGGGGGCTGTATTGCTCCAGATTCATGGAGAAGGAGAAAGACCATGGCGTTTGTTTCACGCTTGTTAATTGAGAGTTAGCGGAACTTCTTGGTAATAGAGCACGAAGCCTTAGCTGTAACATGGAGTGTAGAACATTTCAGAACATTATTATGGGGCCTGGAATTTTGTATCCCCACGGATCATAAACCTTTGATCAAGGTGCGGAGTCCAGGAGGGGCAGAGAAAGGGTCAGCCAGATTGTCAAGACTAGTTTTGAGGCTGCAGGAATATGGTTGTAGGATCAAGCACATTCCGGGTTGGAGGAATGCCCAAGTGGACTGTCTCTCACGGATGTCCTTAGATTGAACTGAGGTTGATGGGCAAGATGTCTTGGCCAAAGAGCAAGAAGGAGCTGTAGCATGGTTGTCTGATGTTGAAGGATGTGCTGGTGGAGCGTTCACAGCAGGGGGAATGGAATAGGTGTGTGGAAGATGACCAGGTGCTTAAGTGTGTAGAACAAAAGGTAGTGTGGGGATGACGGAGGGAGAGTACAATTGCTCCTCCCATTAGACTGTATTTGAAAGTGTTGGATTAGTTGACACTGTGTGACAAGGCAGTGATAATGAGGAATCACAAATTTGTACCACCTGAAGGATTGAAGGAGAGGATCATTTGCTTAGCTCATGAGGGCCACTTGGGACAAACCATGACTAAAAAAAGATCAAGGAAAAATTTCTGGTGGCCAGGTATGGATTACAATGTGGGTGGAAAAGTGTGATATATCCAAAGAGAGTGAAAAGAGACTCAAAACAGGAGTCCAGGCTGTACAAGGCCATATTGAAGACCCAGGCAGACAATGGAGTGCAGTGTGTTTGCATTTATCGGACCCATGCAGGGTTAGACAGGTGAAATCAAGAACTCATTGGTAATGATGGATGTACATTTCAAATGGTTAAAAGTTAGGATTTTGACAGAGGTGACCACCAGAAATACCATTAAAACTTTGCAGAGAGTGCTTTTGGAAGAAGGATAACCCCGTCTGTTGATCATGGATAATGGAACTCAACTCACTTCACAGTAGATGAGATCCTACTTAGAAAGTTGTTAGATAAAACACCATCGCACGGCGCTGTACAACCCTCAAGCCAATGGAATGGTGTAAAGAGTCAACCGCTTAGTTAAAGGTGCGATAATAATGGCAAGTCAAGGTGGGAGTGATGTGGAAGAAATGGTGAATAACATGGCTTGGGCCCATCGCACCACAGTGAACAGTGTGACTAATATTTCACCGTTTGAAAGGATGAAGTGGAGAAAGCCAGGCTCAAAGATGACGCTGGCATGGTTGGCTAATAATGACAGTGAGGTAGAGATGAAAGAAAAACAGGATTTGTCAAAAGGACTAGTAAAGGCTGGGGATTGGGTGAGGAAGAGCATAGAAGAATGAGTAGGGATTTAATCAAATTTTGGGGGCCATTCAAAGTAAAGGAGGTACATGAAGGGTATGTTGAGTTGATGAATGGAAACAAATGAAATCATTGCAAAGTAGCACTTTACCAGAAGGGGAATAGTGCCAACGATAAGGAAGAACACATTCAAGAGGGCATCAGCAGTTACATGTTGATGGATGATGTGGAGTTGATAAGAAATTCTGTAGCTGGTGTGACAAGACTTGATGAGAATGGTGGGGCGATGTAAGAAAGAGGTTATGAGATAACATTGTATATTCGGTAGGCGTAAGTGAGGTACGCAGACCGCCTTGGTATTTAGAGGATTATGTACAAGTTCATTGAACATGCATTTATATTCTTTACTAGCATTTGTAGGAATGGCATTTCTATTCATCTTTACCTTTGTGCTGTGCTCCTATTTTGATCTTTTATCATCTTTTATTTTAAGTAGAAAGGTGGGGGTGTGTAGTAATGTGTTCATGTAAAGTTACTGTGTACCTTTAAAGTCTTAGAAGCTTTATTCGTTACCGTTCTGTTAGAACCCTTGTATTGTACTGTGAGAAGTGGAGATTAAATTGAAGTCAGTTGATGTGTGTCTGGCGAGAGGAGGATCACGCTTCTCCAGGCTGTTAGGAATAAACATCTGAAGCCTTTGTGGGAGTCATGGCTTTCATTTACTACACCCTTCTATTACAAATGCTAAAAACCCTGGTTAGTCACAGCTGTCTCATACAAAGTAGAACAAAAACATGTTTAATAATCTTTAGTTTGCAGGCTTCAAAAGGAGTCGGCTAATCCCCCATAATTGAGTTCAATCTCCTCTCTGTCCGGTAAACCACCTTATGCAAGTACTTTGTTAAACAATCAATGGGCCTGTTTGAGTGCCCTTTAAAGTGTGCTTTAAATGCTGCGTCAGTGGTCCTGCAGGCAATTCCCCTAAATAAAGGCTGAAGTCTTTGTAAAATGCTTTTCCATGTTTAGCCCTCTGCTGAGCTGATTAAAGCCTTGAAACTATTAGATCAAACCTGTGGTAGATTTCAGAGCTCTCAGAGTTCTAAGTGTGAGTAGCTTACCCAGTCCAGGTTTTTTCTTTACATTCTGGAACTTGTAGCCAGGTTTATCCCATTATAAAGACATGACAGCGTGCATCGGAGTGCACATTCGACTGGGTGAGGTACTCTGCATGGATCTGGGAAAGTTGAGAGTTTTGAGCTTCAGTGCTAGATTCTGGGAGAGAAGTTGTATTTAAGGGATGCTGCTGTTGCCACTGGGTCCTGGCAGCGGGTACTGGTGTTTCAGAACCTCTTTTCCCATTGACGTTTTCTGGAGCGCTCACTAGGCCTGGTGTTGTTGAATAGTAGTTACTCTATCATAATCTTCTCTAGTACTCACGAGTAGGATGCTCCATATATCCACCTCTTTAGCTGTTTCTCTTGGGCCATACGATCACTGACAGCGTGTGGTTGCAAGCTGACTTACATCAGCTTTTTAAACACAAATATGCAAAAGAGAACCATCCACATAGGCCACGTTCTTGGAGGAGCATCTTCCTCACAGCATAGGAGACACTACTGAGGTGATCTACGGCATCAATATGTGCCTCAATAGAGGTGGTGATAAAGTATATCCTTCAAAGAAAAGGACTTGTAAATTACCACCAGCAAATTCCAGTAATATGTAATGACATCCCCCTAGGCTATCGTTTTCTGTCCTGCACTTTTGTGTGAAAGCCTAATGCATTCTGGGGGTTGTAGTCTTGTTTTGCTTCCATTGAGCTAGTTGAACTAACACATCTGAAATCAATGATTTGTAGGTGAAAAGTTCAGGTCTGGAGACGGGGTCTGTAATACCCTGAGTTAGTTGGGCACCCGATATCAATCAAATTGCAACTCCTAATACCAGTGCAAATACAGGCATAAAAATACCATGTACATGATTTGTCCTATGTAACTGTACCGAGGGTGTGACATTTTCACACAATTGTCCGACCATTTTAAAGCATTCACTTGCCCCAGAATGGCAGTAAAATCTAAATCCAGGGATAATACTGCACCCTCAGAATTCAGTAACTGTATTGTTACAGATGAGTATTAGCTTCAAACTGCAAGTGAGCATTGCTATTGGGGCAACCTATGAGTGCTGGATAAATAACACATGCCTGTGTACGTGAGTGAGGGAGAGAGATAATTAGATTATTAGTATGAGTTGGCATGTATGGATGTCTGGTTGTGCATGACGTGTGTGTATATTTGTGATGCATGCTTATGATTTTCAGCTCCTGTAGTAGAATTTCCATGACTCATTTTCTACATTCAGCTGATAAATGTGTTGCACAAGCCAGGAAGTAAACTGAATAGTTGTTTGGCTCTAGGTCCACGTTTAATACATACATACATATGTTTGACCACATCAGTCCAGCTGGTAGGCAGTCATCCTATCTAACAGTAGTCTTCCGTCTTCTCTCAGCCACCTTCTTCTCGCCCTGCGATCAGTGAAGGCCCCTTTAACATGGTCCTACTCATCCTCTAAAATGGCTCCCTATGGGCCTACCATCTTTACCTTATGAGTTTCTACTGCTGATTGAATGGTCACACCTGGATTGCACTGTTGATATGTATTTCATCTATTTACTATTGATTACCCACCTGAACTTTTTTTCTATAGTTCTTCAACTTGCGATGAATACTCAATGCATCCTGTTTAATGTAAAGCGCTCACATACTTCACAGCTCAGGAGTTAAATAAAACTGATAAATAAACTAAGGGCCATTTGAACAAACCATTTTTGTAGTCGGAAACGGTGCAATCAAGCTGTTTCCGACCGCAAAAATGCTTTTACACATGTTGAAAATACAATTTGCGATGAAGTAACAGGATTTGCTATTTGGAAGGGGTGCGTTTAGGTCGCCCCTTCCAAATACCGAATCTGAATGGGATTTATGAATGTTTTGTGACAGAATTACCGTAGCAAAACATTCATATTTTATCGATTCCTTGAATGAGGTGGTAACCAATTTGCAAATGAGAAGGGGTGCCAGTAGAACCCATTCCGCTTGGAGAATGGAAAAAATATATTTTTTAAGAGCAGGCAGTGTTCCTATAGACCACTGCCTACTCTTAAAATAAATAAATAAATAAACTTCAAAGTTTCATTTTTTTCTATTTAAATGCATCCCGTTTTCCTTTAAAGAAAACGACTACATTTAAAAAAAATTTAAATAAAATTGTTTTATTAAAAAGCAATCACAGATTTGGTAGTTTGCTGACCCCAGCGGGCCACCATCCCTGTGATGGGTGCTATTCTCAATGGGTCGCAAACTGTGACATACCTCATTAATATTCATGAGAGAGGTCTATCTGTGACCCACTAGGAATCGCTAAATGAAACTATAAGAGTTTCATACGTTAGGGATAACGTTTTCCAAATTGCAATTCGCAGAGAATCGCAATTAGGAGAACGCTATTCCTAAAATCTGTACATATGGCCCTTAATGTGAAATACCTAATACACACCTGAACTGCGTATGGATTTTTTAACTTTCTCATACCACCAGACTCCTCCAAGTCCTACTTCCCAGTCAGGGTGGATGAAAGGATTTTTGATACACTCCCCTCCTGCCTCTCCGGCTGCTGGGTCATGTTTGCTGCTTGTAACTCACGCAGTTGGCGTGTCATGCTGATGATATCCCCTACTCTTGGGCTAACTACTATGTTTACTAACTCGCTGACAATAGTGTTAGGCAATGGGACGCCTAGCCCTCTGTTTCAATGGACTCTTGGTTCAATACTAGATAACTTAGAGGGTTGAAGTCCTAGTTAACGATATTCACATTATAAATTGAAAAATTGGGGTCAGATCAGTTCATCTTTTTCAAGGCCCACCTTTTAAGAGACAAAAACATAGCTTAAGGTCCTTTGGGTCCAAGACTTCGGAACCCCCTTAGCGCTCGATTCTGGGTTGATGCTTGCTGCCTTAAATCCAGGGAATGCATGAAAATCGAGTTATTCAGATTTGGCTTCAAGAAAGTTTCATCTTCACCGAGGGCAGCAACTGAAGAATGTCAACCCCAAGATTATTCTACGTCTCCGGCTTGGCTCTACCCCCTTATCTCCGCTTCAATCAACTATCATGTTTGTTTCTCTCCTATATAGCGCTCTGAAGCAGCCTAGACATTGTGTGGCACTATATAAAACTACTGATTGATAAATGAAAGAATGATCAACTATAATTCCTTTACCCTAGACGGCGTTAACAGTCCTATTTTGTAGACCTAAAAAGTCAGCATGAAAGGCACAACCTTGCCGAATCCCTAAGCAATTAATTAAACATAGCTTTTGTAAACATCTAAAGCATTGTGCAGTACGTTATCGAAGTTCCCAGATGCATCGGGAATATGGAATATGTGAGGGGAGGACTTCACACTACATGTCTCGCATACGACAGGACTTGGCATGCAGCCTGCAAGAGCCTGGTATTTCAAAATGTCAGCCTATGATGTCAGCTCTGTTGTAGGCGCAGGGAGCCAACCATGTCACTAGCTATAAAAAGAGACAAAGGACTCCTACAGAGCTGGGTGCTGGAGGATGAAGGTCAGCAGCCATTCTCAGGACCTGCAGGCGGGATCCCTTCTGGACACAAAGAGGGGATTGAAGCAGTGGGCCAAGCCGTAAAGTTGCAGGACGTGGGAAAGGCGGCAACCCATTCTGCAAAGGTTTCCTCGTAACAGGGGCTTGTTGTCGATGCTCACCACCCCTCGGAAAAGATACTTTCAGCCATTCTGCTGCTTTTGACTTGGTGAACAGAGGAGCGGCCGCCCCGAGAATAACTGGAAATGACATGAATGGCCTCTAAAGACAAAAGAGGGATTCTTTCCTCTGCCTGCAAAAGGGCTATAGAATAAGGGGAAATCTGGGGGTATTTAAAGTAACAGTGCCACATTCTTGAAGTGCTGCAGTGGATGTAGGCACCTCCCCCACCATTCCCCTAACTCCATGTAAACACCACACCCATTACCAGAATGCATCTTTGTACAGTATGTTTGTACTGGTACCAGTTCAGCACCCACCTAGCACGTACTTGTCAGGCCACCCTCACGTGGAGGCTGTTACCCTCCTTGTACTCCTATTCATCTGCCAAACAGATCAAAATGGCTCTCATAGACCATCTGCCCCTCAACCCGTCACCGCCCTTCGATAAAACCTATCTTTACTGACTTCAGTGGGATCACCCTCCAAAGCTACTTCATCTCACCCTCCTTGGCGGGTTGAGAGGTATAGTGTGTAGAGAGCAGCAGAATACATGATGTATAGAAAGTATGTGTACATGTGCAGTGCCAACCTAGCTGGTGAGCAACATAGTGCATGTATGCACAGTGTATGAGTATTTGTACAGTGCAAATCTAACTAGAGAACAACAGAATGCATGAGTGTTCAGTGTATGTGTACTTGTACAGCATGAACCTAGCTAGAGAGCAACAAAATACATGTATGTACAGTCAGTCATGGCCGGCAATACTCGCGGGGGGAGGGTAGCAAGCGGGGAGGGAATCGCGCAGGGGCAAGGGGGGGTCTTAATTTAATTTAAAAAAATAAAAAATTAAACTTGCCTTCGCCTCCGGTCCCACGTCACGTCTCCTCTCTCTGCTCACAGGAAGCAGAAGCAGGCAGCCTCCCATTCCTCCCCTAAGCCAATGATTGGCTAGGACGCCGACCCCACAGGCATCTATGGGGAGGCCATTTTAAATGCAGAGTGCGTATGACTGGTTTGGTCGGCCCTGGGGCCGACCAAACAGTCAGCGCACTCAAAGTGGGCAAGCCACTCCTCCCCTGGACTCCTGCAGGACCGCCCGCCCCAACCAGGCATACCCTTCTGCTTTCTCGCAGTGCGAGAAGCAGAAACATAAAATGGTATTTAAAATACCATTTTATGTTTTTGCTTCTCGCACTGTGAGAAAGCAGTGGGGCGACGCTCCTCTGCCCACGTGGAGGAGCCGCCCCTGTGTACAGTGTGTATGTGTATTTGTACATTGCGAACATAGCTAGAGAGCAACAGAATGCATGTATGTACAGTGTATGTGTACTTGTACAGTGCAAACCTACCTCGAGAGCAACAGAATGCATGTATGTACAGTGTCTGTGTACTTGTACAGTGCAAACCTAGCTAGAGAGCAGCAGAATGCACGTGTGTACAGTTTGTATATGTGATTATATACTGCTAACCTAGCTAGAGGGCAATAGACGGCAGCCGTTCCAAGAACTCCCACCCTCAGCAGCAGACACAGGAGGAATCCAATGCCTCCGGATCAACGCCAGCTCCCTCCACAAACACGCCTCCGAGATTTTGAACACCATCACCTCCCTCACACCTGACATCGTATTCTTGACAGAGACCTGGCTCAAACCCGCCTCTGCACTGGATATCGCCACACCTAGCGGATCTAAGCGGATTCACCGGGACAGTACCAACAAGCATGGTGGGGGAATAGCCATTATCCACAAAGAATCCCTCCTCTGCACAGCAACCACTGAGGACATCACCCCATTATGGAACACCTAAACTTCCAACTTGACCCAGACCCCAAAACCACCATTAGAGGCACCCTGGCTTAGAGAATGCCAGCGCCACGGCCAGCCATCTGCGAAGCCATCTTAGACTTTATAGCCCCCTGGCCATCAAATCCAGGAACTTCAGCTTCCTCTGGGATCTTAACTTTCACCTTGAGGACCCAACTGACCTCAACTCAACTAGCCTAATAGACAGCCTAGGCCTCACAGAACTAGTCACCGATCCCAAGCACATTGCCAGGCACACTTTGGACCCCATATTTACAGCCAGCAATTTGATCAGGTACAGCCACACCTCTGAAATAGCCTGGTCAGACCACTCAATTGTCCTCTTCTCCATTGCAGCCACCCTGGACACCTCTGGCATCCAGTCCGGCTCCTCCCACAGGAGCTTGAACAAGGTAGGCAAGGACCGATGGACTGACACCCTCAACACATCCAATCTCGAGGTGGTGGTCAAAAACGTCAACACCTGAATCACAGACTGCACCAACAGAGTCACCCCCCTCAAACCTGCCAGACCAGGCAGAGCAATCAAGCACACCAACTGGTACACCCCGGAACTAAAGCCCTCCAAACGCACCTGCAAACAACTGGAAAGCATCCGGTGATCCAGCAAAGACACTACTGACCAAGCTAACTTCAAACAGGCCCTAAACCACTACCACCTGCTCCTGAAAAAAGCCAAAAAAGACTCCCCGCCCAGTTCGAAGCGAGCTCCAACCACAGCAAGGAACTCTTTAGCATTGGCAAAGAGTTCTCAAACCCAAAATCAGACAAAAACACCACCACCCCCTCCCAGAAACTCTGCGGCACACTGGCAGACTTCTTATACAGCAAACTCTCCGCCATCTACAAACATTTTGATCCCCAAACTACAATCTCCAACTCCCACATCCTCTTCTCCCTCACCGACTCCCCACCCTCCCCAAGGATCAGAGAATGGAACCCCCTCACCACACAGACAACCGCCACCATCATTAGATCCATCCACTCTGGTGCACTCAGGGACCCCTGTCCCCATCACATGTTCAACCTGGAGAACAACACCATCAGCAAAGATATCACCCTAATCCTTCCATCTCCGTTGCCACCTTTCCAGCAGAATGGAAACATGCGTAGGTCAAACCCCTGCTCAAGAAACCCTCCGCAGACCCACAAGAACTACCCGCCTATCTTCGTTCCTCTATGCCCGGCTAAAGTTCTGGAAAAAGCAATCAACCACCAACTCACCAACCACCTGCAGAACAACGAGAGGGTATGGCCTAATGGCTAGAGTGGTCTACCTCGAAGCTGGGGAACCGGGTTCGAGTCTCGGCAGGGGCGCTCAACATCCTGTGACTCTGGGGAAATCACTTAATCTTCCCGTGCCTAACAAAAAATGAATGTGTCCGTCTGTAACGCAACTGGTGCTCATGTAAAGTGCTCTGATACCTTCGGGTCAATTTTGTGCTATATAAAACTCCTTTAAAAAAAAAAAATCCTCCTGGACCCCTCCCAATCTGGATTTTGAACAAACCATAGCACAGAGACCGCCCTGATCGCAGCCACCGACTATATCAGGACCCTCCTAGACCAAGGAGGCACCGCAGCCCTTATCCTGATCAATCTCTCAGCAGCATTCGATATGGTATCCCATCACATCCTCATAAACAGACTCCACCAGATAAGAATTCAAAGGAATGCCCTCAAATGAATTGCATCTTTTCTCACCGGAATAACACAAAGCGTCCGCCTTCCGCCCTACACCTCGGACCACAACAACATCATCTGCGGGATCCCTCAGGGGTCCTCCCTGAGACCCACCCTATTCAACGCTTGCATGCCCCCCCGCCACCCTAGTCCGAGCCCACAGTATGAACACCATCTCATACGCAGATGAATCGTAACTCATACGTTCCTCATCTGCTGACCCCACTAACGCCAAAGCAAACTTCCACAGGTGTATGACCAGCGTCGCCAGCTGGATGCAAAACAACTGCCTCAAACTTAACATGGACAAAACAGAAGTTCTCACCTTCGGAAACAACACCTGCCCCTGGTACGACACCTGGTGGCTAGCCGAACTGGTCCCTGCCCTCACATCCTCAGAACACGCGGCATCATACTTGGCAGCAGACACACCAAGAAAAGTCAAATAAACTCAGTATCCTCAGCTTGCTTCCTCACTCTACGCATGCTCCGGAAAATCTTCAAGAGGATACCCACCAGCACCAAAAGCACTGTCCCCCAGGCCCTCATCACCAGTCACCTGGACTATGACAACACCCTATACATGGGGATCACCACCCAGCTTCTAAACAGACTACTGACCATCCAGAATGCAGCAGCTAGGCTCATCCTCGACCTCCCGAGGAGAGCCCACATCACCCCTCACCTCAGAGCTCTCCACTGGCTCCCCATTCACAAGCGATATTAGTTCAAAATGCTGACCCATGCCTACAAGGCCCTGCACAACATGGGACCAGCCTACCTCAACCGCAGACTGAACTTTCACCAACCCACCAGACATCTGCGATCGACCTCCTTTGCCCTCGCCAACAACCCTCGGATCCGCCGAAGCAGGATTGGCGGCCGCTCTTTCTCCTGCCTGGCCGCCAGGACCTGGAACTCCCCCTCCACCTCAGGACCTCCCTCACACTGCAAGATTTCAGAAAAGGCCTCAAGACCTGGCTGTTCGACTGACGGCGCCCAGCAGTAAAAATCCCCCCGCACCTTGATACCCTCACGGGTGATAAACAGCACTTTATAAATCCGGTTTGATTGATTGATAGAATGCATGTATGTGCAGTGTGTATGTGTAATTGTACAGCACCAATCTTTGCTAGAGAGCAACACAATGTATGTTTGTACAATATGTGTGTACTCGTATAATGCCAACCTAGCTAGAGTGCAACAGAATGCATGTATGTTAAGACTGTATGTGTACTTCTACAGTGCCAACCACCTAGCTAGAGAGCAACAGAATGCATGTATGTTAAGACTGAATGTGTACTTCTACAATGCCTACCACCTAGCTAGAGAGCAACAGAATGCATGTATGTACAGAATGTATGTGTACTTGTATATTGCCAGCCTAATGTGTACTTGTACAGCACCAATCTTGCCAGAGAGCAGCAGGATGCATGTATGTACAGAATGTATGTGTACTTCTGCAATGATAGCCGAGCTAGAGAGCAGCAGAATCTATGTATGTACAGCACATGTGTATATATGCTTGTACAGCACCAACATAGATTTACAGCAACAGAATGCATGCATGTAGAGTATGCATGTACTTGTATACTGCCAACCTAGCAAGAGAGCAGCAGAGCCCTGAACAAATGGGGCTAAGGTACGATTCCGGATCCTTTACAGTGAGGCAATGTAATCCTGAGTGTTGGATAGGAACGAGGGAATGCCGCTACTATCCATTCTTGAACCCGGTGGGTGTTCCAACGGGGAGGAAGAGGCGGAGCCCAAGAGGTGGGTCATGAGAGAGGCTCGTATTGTAGCTTCCACTTAAGGGAACACTCGGAGGACCTCAGAGCACGTTGCCTCTCGACCACGGACACTATGTAAAATTGAGCAGGGATTTGTCGCGGATACAATTATTCATTAGTTTGAAATGGTTTAGGCCATTTATGGGCCTTTCCAATCTGCTAGATTTTGACAGGCCACAGTGGGATGTTTTGGTTCCCTTTTTTGGCTCACCTTTACATACTTCGGGCCGTATCACATGAAGTGACACTGCAAGCGTTCATTTAAAGTGGGTCTCAGCCACAGTTTTGGGCTGACTCGTGTCTTAAACAGTTGGAGAGATAGAGCTGCACTATTTTACCACTTTAAACAGTGGTAAATAATTGCTTGACACGAGAACTTCAAAGGCATGTGCTCATTCTGACTGGAAATGTAGCATCTTTTATAGACCTTTAATGTAAAAAGAATATAATATACACAAAGCAACATTACAAAACAATTGAAACATAACAGGCACAAGCAAACAATGAAAACAGAATGCAACACAACAACCACAGTAAAACACAGTATCGCATTGCAGTAAAGCAGGACAATAGCACAGTAGCACAATCTGCATAGAACACATCACCAACCCAACAAAATGTCACACAGCAAATAAGAATAAATCCACTTGTCACACATCACCGCTTCCAGAAACCTGATTTTATAATACGGTGGTATAAGGTGTTTGTACCAAACATTGCTTCAAATTACCACCAAGTCCACAAAATAGCAGAAGCCAAAAATGTTGCACGCTTCAGCCCATTGTGTTTTAGTGCTCGAATTCTGTTATTTTTCATTTTCGATATGAACGTACAGACTGCAGAAGCTAATGGACTGTTAGGTTTTCGAAAATGCATCTATGAGGATTTTAAATGAAAATAGTTCTGGATGTGCAGGCACAATTAGTTTTTAGACTAATATATAAATGGGTTATTGAGAAACGCGACGCGTTTAATCTTTCTTTTATTTGATGGTGCCAGAGTCAGCCTTTGTTTCTCTCAAGATCCTTTGACTTTTGCATGTAGCGTCCAGTAAGCATTTGTCTGTTAACCCTCCTTTTTATTCCTAAATGTATATGGATAAAGTACCCCACCCTACATTATAAGGATTTTGGAAGTCACAGAGGAGTAAAGTGATTATATAGAGGAACGAGGCCGAAGGGCCAGTTCCTATTTAAGGTCATGGAGATAGACCAGGGAAGAATTGCTTTTAAAATTTCATGATGTCTGAGAATTATTTTTGTCTAAGTTTAAAAAAAAAAAAAAAAAAAAAAATTCATCCTGTGCTCTTCTTGATCCTTTCAGCTTCCGTCGCCATGATGTGCGAGACGGGGCAGCTCTCGCCGGAGTCGATCAGCCCCACTCAGTTCTATGGGGAGTCCTCGGACACCTACTTCCAGGTGGACCGATGGCAGAAGCTCAGGACAGCGGTCAGGAAGCTGGAATTCTGGGAGAGTTTTAGCGCTGAATTGATCGGGAGCGGTTTCTTCTCCAAAGTTTATAAGGTAAATTTGAGAATTATCTAGTTACAGTGCACACATGTGCATCTTAAAACCATCAAATCAGATGAAGAGGTTAGAGGACTCATCTCCAGTGATGGAACCGACTGCTCTGTGGTGTTTGCAAGTCGCACCTCTTCCACCGCGGATCTCTAGGGATCCAGAGTTGCAGGTAAGCTCGATGATCTTGCGATTTAAGACCTCTCGCGCCATTTGAACGTACTCTCCCAAGGCAATGGCCATTAGCAAAGGAGAGTTGCTACAGGACAGCTCTATCAGGCCTGGCATTAAATTTAGTGATGTCTATACACTAGTGATTTGGCAGTGGATGCCGAAACGTCTGCGGTCCACCTGGCAAAAGTCAGTCCTTGGAGTGCTGGTGAGTCAAGCAGAAGAGGGAGGGTTCGCTCAAGCTGAATGACTCCCGCTCCCTTCTGTGATAAGCACATTGGTGAACTCTGAGCCGAGCAGAGCACAACACATTGCACAATTAATCGAGATAGGGACTCCATGGTGACAGCTTTGCTACAACGTGCTGTCAACAACTACGAACAACTGCCTGCATCTTCTAAGAGCTTCGATCTTGTCGAATAAGCTTCTAGGTTTCACACATGTGAAGCATTCTTTCCCCAAAATAAGCAAACAGCCTAGTTTTAACACCGGAAATTGACACACTGATGTATAGAAGAAAGCTGAATTTGGCAGAAAGTCAAGCCCCCCCTAACTCATCAGGTCTGCCACTCACTACTTCTGTGCAGCTGTTTGATCTTCATTTGTAACACTACTCTTTCACTAATACTGCCCCCATGTTGTTTCTCAGGACCGCTTTAGTTATCACTTAATCTGTAGCTCTCTGACTCAATTATTGCAACCATTGGGAAGTTGTTGTTCCCTACATCCACATCCTTTCTTAATGCACATTCTTATGTTAATTTTTCTACCTTGCCCTGTCAGTCGCATACTGTGAACTACTTGTTCCTGGGATAATGTCTGCTGGAATTTGCCTGTCTCTTGTGTCGGACCCATTGAGTTAGGTTATGATTTTTCACGCACATGCAGAGATGAGTTGGTTGGATGTAGGGTGATTGGCAGGGTCAGCATTCTTTGTAGCACCTGCTGCCACCGTGGAACATTGTAGGTACCCCCGAGGTAGTCTTCACTGAGGTAGTTTTCACTATCTGCGATGTGCCTTCCACTGATTGGCTGAGGGCTGTTAAGTGATCTGACTCCGGCAAATCACATGTCGAACGATGTATGATGTGGATTGTTTGTTTCAGGCAGGAAAATGAGCATCAGCCAGTCAGTTGTTGAATTTCAGTGACACAGATCAGTATTTTGGTTGAATAACTTAAGTGACGTGTGTTTACCCTGGGAACCACAGGTGCAAATTCTAACATCTCCACCCAGCCACCTATCCTTGCAAAGTCGATCAAACGAGTTCAAATATATTGTGTAATAGGAACACCTTTTACTTACAGCACTTCATAGGGGCATTGCTCAAGTTATGTGCGTCTTCACTGAAGGGACAGCATGATTTCCTGACTGGAGGTCCTGCAGGAGATGGCCAATGGGCTGCTTACGTTATGTGAAGGGAGATGCGAGAGGAAGAGAGTTCCCTACAGTCAGTCATTGTGGGGTTTCAGGGAGGGGAGAAGGGATACTCTATTAGAAGGTTCATTCAGGTCTGCCAGCATGGATAGAAGCCTTCCCAGAGGGGCGTATGCCTTGCTTCTAGGTGAAAGCCGAAGGATGGCAAGATCTTCGCCTTGTTAGAGGGCGTGACACTGAGGCTGCTGGAGCAGTGCACAGGACCACTGTTCAAGGGAATGCTTCTGTGATTGAGAGCATCCAGCCACCAGGTAATCCCTTTCTGTTCTTTGCTGTCCTTAACTTTCTACCTTTCATTTGGGTTTTCTGTGCTTTAAGAGAGTTCTTGTAATAGGATCTTCTCTGTGGTTTCACTCTTTGGTCTTATCATGATTTCCTGTCCCTCTCATGTGCAACCCTAGATGGGTCAGCCTCATAAACAACAAGCATTGGCATAGCCAATAGGTCTCGCCTTTGGGACCTTATAAGTGTTTGGTTATCCAGCACAATATCCTTGGTGCAACAATATCAACTGTTGCATGGCTAAACACTTATAAGGTCCCATTTTTCATTGGTATGCATATTAAAACTACATTTAAGGCTAGACCAAAATCTTGTTTCTGTTCATTAATTTGATGCATTGACCCTATTGTCCTCAAAAGAATGAACCACTGTTCTCTTTACAGAATACATGCCCGAGTTCCCACTGCTGAAAGGGCGGCTCTTGTTTTTCTTTAATGGACTCCTATTCATTTAAGCAAGCGAGAGTGGACTGAGCACACCAATATGATGAGCGTTTGTAATTTTGTTGCATGCTATCTAGGGTATCACCCTCTGGTCAAAGAGTGTAAAAAAACTGAGAGAACAGCGCCACCTGGGTATGGGGCGTCGCCCAGAGCACAGCTGTGTCCCACAAGTAGTGTGGGTAGAAAATGATGTATCTAGTTCTGGTCAAAAAGATGATTAGCACAGAAATGATGACAGCATAAAGATGTTTTAATGTGCATAAATCTTTGTTGATATTGTGTTCTTCATATCAATATTAGATTGCACATCCTAATTTGATCCATTCTTTATGATCAAATCCCAATGCATTTCGGGCTATCGGAGCCCTTCATCAGGGGCCAAGCATCTGAAAATGATGAGCAAGGGTACAATGAGGAAACGTACAGTAATGCAAGCCAATGTGAAAGAAGCTAAACGCAGTGGTGAGCAACATGCAAATGGTGAAGTTAAAGCACGAGCGTAAAACAAGCCAGTGTTAGTGGTGTTGCACTGAACTGGGTCCGCGGTTACCATAAGGTGTCATTACCGGTAGTGAAAAAAATGGGCTCTGTACGAGATAAGAACGGGCTGTGTACAAGATAAAAAGACCCACGTGTAAAAACCAAGGTGAATGACACTCTACTAGAAAAACGAGTGCGGAGCAAACAATAAGTGTTACCATGCTAAAGAACATCAAACAAAAATACCAACGTACATTTTGAGCGAGTGTATTGAAGCCCCAGTGCATATAGACTATGAGAATTGTGACAACAAAACAAAAAGGTCACCGTTGTTATCAGTATAAACTTACTTGTCCCGGTGCTTCAAGAGCGGAAAACGCTTCGCGTTTATGTCGGAGCTTGTGTATCGCGAGGTTAGTATATGGTGATCACTCGTGCTTGTGGCGCGCCGCTGCTCACTCCCGCAAGGTGGATGCCGCCACAAGCACGAGTGCAGTGCTTGAAAAGTGAAGACCAATGGCTAAAGGTCCTCCTAGTGCAGCGCATGCGCGCTGCCTAGGCGAGACCTAAAAATCATTAAAAAAATGCACACTTTCTTTAAAATGGTGTAATAGGTTATCTCAGACCATACACCATACGAGAGTTTCCTGTGCCACATATAGCTGCAGTCTTACTTTTTGCCTATCAGATATCATAATCCCTGCATCTCCTTGTTGATTGTCTTCCAAACCTGATCTGCAGTCGTGTACTTGTACTCCAACCTTATTAGATCGCTCCTTGTAGTTTCCATCGCCCTTGACTTAGTCATCCCATGTCAGATGTTGGTGTCATGTGACAGCCTTTATCGCTAAACTTAACATTTGTGCTATAGTGCTGTTACTATGGGATGCAGTGAAGAAGACCATGAAATACAGAAATCACTTTAAGAAGTAACTTGATTTTTATCTGTGTACCATGATATCCCAGTAGAAACACTTTTAATGAGAATCAGAAGAATAATCCAATACCTTATTGCTTCTCCTAGTAGATCTAACAAACATGTAAAACTTTCAAAACTGATGACGTAAACAGCATAAAAGTAGATTGACTGGGCACCCTGAAGCCTGCTTCTAAGCAGGGTTTGCTAAACTAATAGATGGGGAAAGATGATTCAGACTTCCCTCGAGCCCCTTCGCAGATCTTACAAGGGGTTGTAACCACTTGCATACGGACCTGCCTATGAGCTATGCAAGACTTGCAACATTGTGGAAGCTGGCACCATGAGGAGAAACGTCTGACATCAGTCCCACCACTCCCTGCTATTCGATTGATCTGAAACACCTTAAGCTTGTTAATAACATAGGTTGAGCTAATTGGTGCAAACATCCTCTAAAAAAGAATTGTCAAAAAAAGCTACTTAAAGCTGCAAAAGCTACAAAGAAGTTTCGGAGTAGCATAATTACCGGGAGAGGCAATGCAATAAAAACACTTTTCAGTTAGTCCAGGGCCCCCCTTCTCCAGTCCTTTAAGATATTCTTTAAGACTATGAACTTGCTGTAATTAATATCTGGGCTCCCTTGTCTAATGTGTTGTTCTTACCACTTGTTCCTAAATCAAGTTCCTGAACTATGTTTTACTCTTGTCCATCCCTTCCCTGGGGACATTGTCATTCTCAAAAAAACTCTCCCACTCTTTGATTTATTTGGCCCTTACCTAGCTTGACCACTAGAGAATAAGGGTCCTTGTAAGGGCTCTTTAGTGCTTCAGAGATTACAGAGAATTTCACCTAAGGGATGGTGTCCTCCAGGTTCAAAGGGAGGAGAATCCACCGACCCCTAATCAGAAAGCCCAACCTTGATCCTTCAATTTTTCCTAAACTTTGCCCAATCGCTGAGCTTCCCTCAGTAGCCAATTGTAGGGACAATATTGTGGCAAGACGGCTCCAGTTGAATATTTTTTTTTGTTGTTGTTGTCCTCATTAAAGAAATAAAGTGAGTAGTCGTAACTCGGAACCAAGGCACTCTCCTAAACCCACTGGAGGGGCAGTATGACACTCCCCTATTCCTTCCACCTCCAAGGATTATAGAGACACCAGCCGCACGACACTTAGGGATGTCAAAGGTAGTATCCAGCCCATGGTTTATACCTAAACCATTATCCCAAAAGCTCACTTGCTTCATAATCATAGGACTTATTCTACAAATTAAGAAGTTGTGGCATCCGAAATATCAGTCCAATTATCCCAAACTCCCCAAAATCTAGTTCTCCTCTTTACTTCACAGCCCATATCCAACTTACGAATTCTTTTAACCGAAGACACCCAATTTAACATATTTGGAGCATTAGGTACTATCCAATTCAGACAGATCTCTCTTCTTGCCAGTAAGATTAAAACAAATAGTAAAGAGGATTGAAGTTTTGACAATTTAATGATACTACTGTTCTCAGGTAAGAGGCCAAAAATAATTAGCACCAAGCTTACCTGAATTTCTTGGCCCATCACTTCAGAGATAATCTTACCAACTTGGCCCCAGAAGCCCTGGATCCGAGGACATTGCATAAACATATGCACATCATCTGCATTTCTCAGGTTACATTTCACACAAGCCTTTTCTCCACCTCCCATCTTAGAAAGCCTCTTCGGGGTCCAATAGGCTCTGTGGAGTGTGAACAGATGATTTCTCCTTAATGATGCAGCTTTAATCACTCTCCACAAGGTAGCTATAGATACTTGCCATAAGGATGCAATGTTGCTGTGAGGTAGTTCTCTTCTCCAGGGCTCCTCCATAGGCAAAGGTGGCGGATCTCCTTTAATCAAAATCCAGTACCAGTTCGCCACTTCTTTACTCTGACCAATCGGTACTAAAAACCTACTCTCCAATTCTTCATCACTAACTTCATTACCTTCCTGATTAGTAACCCAACGGGATAGCTGATAAAATTTAAATCTTGATAGCCTTTGATTTGTTTGGGAATTGAGCTCATCCCATGACAGAAGGTTTTTATCCGGCAATAATTGTCCCCACTTCTGAAATCCACTTTCCCACAAAGGGGCAGATAATCCATCATTTAAACATAGTGGTGTTCCTGGAGAGTTCCATATGGGGGCAGTAGCACAGTAATATGAAATTTTAAACCGTTTCCTTATCTGAAACCATAAATCACAGGCTGATCGTATCACTTTCAGTTTAATTTTTTTAAAGAATTTGGGATGGCCAAATTTAAAGAGCAACCCGTCGCCCCCTGCGGTATACTATTGGACATGGCTAGAAGGTAGGGCGAAAAATAAATCGAGTCAAGAAGAAGAGATCTTATATTCTTAAAAAGAAAAGCCCAGCTGTAAGCCCCAAAATCCGGGCTAGCTATTCCCCCGGCTGCTTTCTCACATCTCAGTTTCTTCCATGCAATCCTCACCCCTTTGTCCGCCCAAAGGAAGCTGTTGATATCTGATTGCAGCTTTTTTAAAGAAGTAGAGCTGAATAATAAGGGGATAGCATCAAAAATAAATGTCAATTTAGGGAGAATTGACATTTTAACAAGATTGGAGCGGCCCAGAATTGACAATGGGAGATTACTCCAAGATTTCAACAAAGCTCCAATCTCTTTCCTTTTAACCTCCAAATTGACATGTACCAAATCATTAATGTTCTGGGTGATTTGAATACCCAAATATCTTATTTGATGGCGAACTAAATGCAAGCTAGATTGCCAATTCCATGTCATAATCTCGGTTTTTTGGGGATTAATTTGATACCCTGATATCTTCCCAAATTCTATTAGGAGCTGTTCCAATTTTTGCAAAATCTCTGGCGATTCTTTTGTAAAAATCATCAAATCGTCTGCATACAGGGCTAATTTCTTTGACCAACCCCTGTATTCAAAAGGAGCGAAGACATCACTGGACCTAATAAATTGAGCTAATGGTTCTAAATACAGATCAAAAGGAGAGGGGAGAGGGGGCAACCCTGCCTAGTGCCCCGCTCTAAAGTAATTGATTTGGTTAGATTCCCATTAACTATGATCCTGGCTATAGGAGTTCTATATATGTTCTTAATAGTTTGTAAAATATTCTCTCCTAAGCCAAATGCTTCAGCTATATGATGTAAACATAACCAATTGACACGGTCAAAGGCTTTGGCCGCGTCAAATGCAAAGATGGTAAGTGGTAAGCCATTTGCTGAAGCAATATCAATAGCTCCTACCAGCTCATGGGTTAGATCGTGGAGTTGACGCCCTCTAATAAATCCCTTTTGATCCGAATGAATTAATTTCCTCAATATATTATTCAGTCTTCCAGCTATTATTTGCGCAAAAATTTTATAGTCGCAATTAAGCAGGGAAATGGGTCTATACGACTCACATTTTTTTTTGTCTTTATTAGGTTTTAAAATCAGAGATACCGCAGCCTCATTCCATGAGCTGGGAATTGCAGAATTAGTTAAAAAAATACTATTGAATAATTTCTCTAAGCACGGGGCAAGTGTCTCACTAAGGGCGGAGTAAAACTCATTGGGGATAGCATCTGGACCAGCTGCACTACCTTTTTTCAAGTTTTCCATTGCAATTCTAATTTCAGATAGTGAAAACTTCTTATTAAGCTGTTGTGTCTGATCTTCCGATAATGAATGCAGGGAGACTTTAGCTAGGTAATTTTTAATTTGTGAGTCAGTAACTTCTAGATCTTCAGAATACAAATCTTTAAAAAATACTTCAAACTGCTTCTCAACCCCGGCCCTTTCTGAACATAGCTCTCCCGTTTCGAGATTGTATATTTCTTTGATCAAATTTCTAGTTAGATCGACTCGAGATTTCCATGCCAATATCTTCCCACTGGCTTCTCCAAATTCATAATTAGCCAATCTACTAACTTCCCAACGCCTCCTAGTGATGTTATCAAGATAATCAGCCAAGTCTTGTCGTTTAGAAAGTAACTCTAGACTTTCCCCCTTCTGCTCTAAACTTCTTTGACCGGGGATTGAATTAAGCTCAGCTCTACGAATTTCTGCTTCTAGTAGCTTGATTTTTTCTTTTTTTCCTTATTAATTTTTGCCGAAAAACCAATAACTCTGCCTCTAATATATGCCTTATAGGCATCCCATATAACCTCTACAGAGGCCGAGTGATCATTTACTTCAAAAAAGAACAAGGTGTCCACCTTTAATTGTTCAATCACTGACTCGTCTTTAAGGATGACTTTATCAAATGTCCATCTATTAGTTTCTATCTCTATGGGAAATTGTAAGATTATCTGGACCGCCGAATGATCTGACAGATGTTCTGGAATATGCGAAACCAGCTTGACCAATTCTATCAACCTAGAATCTATCAGAAAATAATCTATTCTCGAATGGTGTTTATACTTTTTATTATGAAATGTAAAATTTTGAGAATCCGTTACATCCTTATTTTTAATTCTCCAGATATCTACCAAATTTAAATCTCCCATAATAGTTTTTATCAGTGATCCCATTTTCGTAGGCATTACTCTTCCCCCTCTGGACTTATCAGAGGCGGGATTCAGGAGGACATTAAAATCACCACCCATAATAATGGGGAGACTTGAATCTAGCAAATGATTATATATCGTTTTAAGAAATGACTCATCATCTATGTTTGGGCCATAATAACCCACCAAAGTCACCCACTTATTTTGTATCTTTATATCGGTTATGATCCACCTCCCCTTACTATCTAACTTGGGAATACCTAGAATAGCTTTTGCAGATTTTTTAATAATTATAGCAACTCCTTTAGTACAAAAAGATTGAATAGTATGTAGAGAGCTATCAATCCATCTTTGTTTTACGACAGCCAGCTCCCATTCCTCAGAAGTCAAGTGAGTCTCTTGTAAAATCATAATATCAAAATCCGCCTGTTTTAAGTATTGGAATATCCTCCTGCGTCTATGTAAAACCCTTAAGCCGTTGACATTCCAAGTACAAATTCTAGTTTCCATCATTTTTATCAGAGCATCCTATTCTAACCCTGGGTCTCGAGAGTGCACTCAGGATACCAGATATTCCTAACCAATTAACAACTTCTTTAACCAACCATATTAAACATATGAGGACTTTTTTTTTTTCCCAACTTGCTCCCCACCCGGTGAAAACTTAAAATAAAATTCTTCTTGTGAAACTTCACACCCCCACCCACGGGAACCCTCCTATACCACATGGGGTTTGATGTGCCTTAACCCCTATAAACCCGTCTCCCTCCTACCCGGCACCTATACTATTCATACAGTGTTTCTTCTTGCTCCTAATTATTCCTGAGTTTTAATTTGATCAACAAAAAGCCCTACCTCCTTAGGGTCCCGAAAATTCAACATTTTATTTTTCCACATCACCCTGAGTACGGCAGGAAATCTCAGTTGTACAGTGGCACCCAGAGATCTTAAAATTGGGATACATTTACCCAGCTCCCATTGTCTGTCCTGTGTAATCCGTGAGAGATCTGACCTTATCCTAAAAGTCCAATCCCCCTTCGTAAAGGTTCCGACTTTTAAGGCTTCTGATAATATCCGCTCCTTTAAAGTGTATGTTCTGAAATTAACCAGGATTCGCCTCGGGTTCTTCCTATTTGGGTTCTTAGAAAAAGGGTCTCTGTGAATTCTCTGAATATCTATTTCCAATTCCTTAACATCAACCACAGGAATGAAATCTTTTAATAAGTTTATAATATAGGTCTTGATGTCGTCCCCCTCTTCACCCTCCGGAATATTTAGAATTTTAATATTATTCCGTCTTGCATTATTTTCTAACGTCTCCAATTTGTCAAGCAAGACTTTTTCTCCTTTTTCAAGACCTGTATCTCAGTACAATTTGCCTCAACTTGTTTATTTAATATTTCTATTGATGCTTCCATCGCGCAAGTTCTTTCAGTAATTGCAGACATTTTAGCTTCTAGCGACTCACAAGATTCTTGTATCTTAGCTTGATTTATCTCGGAGATGGAGAACTTACTCCGAATCTCTAATGCAAGGGCATCTAACATTTGTGCCAAATTTGGTTGATTGGGGACAGATGATATTGCAACTATTGCTGAGGAAGTTGATCTAGCGTTCGAAGAAGATCCGGGCCCGACCTCACCTAGTACCTCGAACATATTAGAAGTTGCAATATTGGCCAACCCAGATCCCGGCACTATATCCCCTGAATCCATTATGACCTCCGGTGCTGTTGATAAAGCCCTTACACTACCTTTACTTAAGGCCGGACAGGGCTCCTTCAAAGACGGAACCAGAGATACTTGTGTTTTCTCATGTATTTTAAAAAAGGATCTTAAAGAGGGGCTAACTTTAAGTGTAGAAGTTTCCTTTAATTGTCGCGAAGACTGAGATGAGACAATTTGCTGTTTTTTTAAATTTTTGGTTGGTTTTTTTCCTGCTTTTTTAAGCCAGACTTTCCAGTTATTGAGGCATCTTCCAGATATTCCTCCTTTTTATATATCCTATTACGTAAGGTATATCGACTAAGTTGTCCCAAGGCTACTGAACGCCTTTCTATTACCACTTGCGAAGACTGGTTTTCTGATGATTGATGAGGATCAGAAAAAATGGGAAAATTTAAATCTGCAGAGCAAACCCCTTTATTTATACCCTCTACACTTGGAGCTAATGAGAGTGTCGGGATTACTAATGCAGTTTCAGGTTTCTTATCTTTCTCAACTGACCGGTCCACAAGGAAGCTCCCTTTACTATCCCCCCTTGTCTGGTCTTTTATTCCGTCTCGGGGGCATCAGTTGGCTCAAGCTAAAACAGTCCTGTGGACTCTGTAGTCCAACGCAATTAACCTGAGATTTAATGGAGGCAGGGGTATTTGTGCACAAAGTCTGCTACAAGGCACTTTCAAATAGGGATAGGAAATCCTGCCTGGAACTCCACGCAGGGAAATCCTTGCTACCGCACGCCTGTCCGAGGCAATCCCAGACGTTGCCCAAAGCAGCCCCACTCCGCCAGCGCACACCCTCTCACAGGCTCCTCCAAATCCACTGCTCCAGCTCGCCAGACTTACTCCGGAAGCCACCACAGAAATCCACCGCACCTCCACTCCAATCCTGCGGGGGGCAGCAATGCGACACCACGCCAGTCAGCTGAACGCCGAGTCAGCAGGAAGCACACAGCAGAAGCTTCCCCGAACGCGGAGCTCCGAGCCCGGAGCAACGAAACAGCCAAACGCCCCAATCAAACGGACAACGGCACAGAACAGTCAACAACAGCAAAAAAAAATACTTCCTCCACTAACAACGCCAAGAATACGGTGAGTTTAAAACTCAGGAATTTTCAAGAGGTGCCGGGGGGTTGAGAGGAGTTCGCAGCTAGCGCCTAACCTGCCGCCGCCGCCATGTTCCCGATCCAGTTGAATATTGAATATGGCTGCTGTACCTCTCCTTACCATTTGAAGGATCTCGATTTCCCTTTCTGTTCTGGGCCAAAACTCTCAGGGTGGTTTAGGAAAGTTTGTAAGTTCTGCTGGTTACCCTGTATCTCTCAGCAACAACTGATTATTTAGGCAGGGGATCTTAATAGATAGACTGGCTGTGGTGGTGGAACCCTCGATTATCACTATTGCCTGGTCTCACTCATTTGACTCATTGTGTGTGTGTCTCTCTCTCTCCGCCTGCTACAGTCACATGCTGGTTCCTCCAGCGCTATCTTTAGGCAAGCATTCAGTCTTAGGTCTTTTTTATGCCGAAGACACATGGTCAGGATTAGGTCTGACCCTGGAGCCCTACTGCACCTTCTCTCCAGTTTAGTAAATGTGAAAGATTGATGTCATCTAACTCCTTTAAGCTCATTATCTTTGGCCTGAAAGGGTATTACCCACTCAAAATGTGTGCCACCAACTGGCTTTTAGGGCATGTGGACTTGCTGCCCAAATACAAAATCTAAAGGTCTTGTTTAACTTTGGCTGCAGCCGTAAGGCCAGTTTTAGGGACCCATTTCTCTCATACGGCTAAATTGGATCCATCATTCTTCTCCTGGAACAGAAGCATTGTGCACTGGTAGTAGGCCCTGCTATCAACTTGTGTATTGATTATTATGATGCTTTTTCCTTTTGTTTACCCAGGGTGCTTATTCAGAAAATGCATTTGGCTCCAAACACCTGATTCCAATTAATCTTGCATCTCAAAAATAATTTCCACATCTCTGGGGTGAGGAGATGTCTCCACTGACTTCCGTTTGCAGCCAAAATCAGTTTCAAATTTGTTTTTCTAGCTTCCAAGTGCTTTTGTTGGGCCTATGTGTCTGCCCAGGTACATAAATATTTATCCTCATTTGCTCTTAGCATTGGCCGTCTTTACTTTCTGGCATCGCCTTCTCTAACACTCAAAATCTTTCAACCAAAGGTGGGGAGAGATTGCTACATTTGGAATAGTTTTCCTATAATTTATGGAAACGTCCCCAATTGTGGTAGCTGTTTTCTGCTTTTTTTTTACACTTATTTTTATTATAATACTGCATTGTTAATCACAAAAATTATTACATTCTACATTTACTGGTAATCTGCCTATGGGCCAACAACAAGGATTGCATTGCAATGTGCGTGATGCACCAGGGTTACTCACCCACTCATCATTTACACTTACAGTCCATGTGCAGTAATCAGAACAATAAGGATCGTATGGCTGTTTTCTGCTTAATAGGGTTGAGATGATCAGGACTGGCTATGTTATTGACTGCAGGCATTGACAGATCAGTGCTACATCTCCACTGTGGAGGCAACCAGTCAGTATGTGCCTCATCCACATAGGAGCTGTGTGGAGAAATCTACCTCTGACTTCCTGTAGACTGGTCACCCTGCAGAAAGAGAAAAGGAAGGATGTATAATGCTGGGAGCTTCCTCAAGGCAATTATGGACATTTGAGTTGAAGATTATGTTCATTTTAATTCAAATCTCTTGCAGCGTGAATTAAAACACGGGACCATTGAGATAGTTTGACCTTCTTCTCATTTGTCTGTAGATACCCCGTCAATCAAAGCGACTTCCAGATGTTGCGTCTACTTGTTTGAAGAAATCTGAATTGTAAACCAATTGTAACACAATCTTTAAAGTGTGATCCTTTCCATTCAAGTGCAAGGATTCGTTTCAGTTGTAAGAAAAATGCATGGCTCACATGGGGGTGAATTTATTTGTTATGTTCACACTCTATAGCCAAGTATACTTGTTGAGGCTTCCAGCCTGCTGAGGGACAATTGCAGATAAAGATCTGTTTCAATCCCGTACTTTCTATTTCAATCGCATTCTATTAATTGTTAAACCTATTGCAAAGCTGACAAACTATTAAGGAACAGATGGAAATATTCTGTTTCTTTGAAGACAGACACCGATTGCTTCACAGAGTAGTAGCAAGCACTGAGAAGACACAGCTTAAATGAACTGCTGGAAAAAACACAGCCCCTATGAACTATTGGTAGATGTTGTTGAGAGGAGTGGGCTGCTCTAGAGCTACCACCTAGGTTAGTTTTTTCCTTGAGGTGAGATGCGAATAATGTAGATGAACTCTACTGGGCACCTTCGTACATAGACATAGTTAGGTGGGGAAACTAATGCAAGTCTCTCTCTCTCTCATGTGATACAACGTTTCAATTCTTGCCAGGAACTGGGCTGTAGCCTTCTGGTCCAGCTTTAACCAAGTCAGAAGACATACTGGGCATTTCAGCTGTGCGCCCAACAGTCTCAGTCATCCATATCACCTATGGGCCCTGCTTACAGGCCTGCACCTGTGAGTTTTTCTCAGCTCTTGAAACTGCACAATCATGAATTCTGTGTTTTATCATTGCTGTTTCACCTATATAGATATTTAGGCCATACAGTTTCTTTAGCATATTATCACCAACATACTCTATTGATAACTCAACAGTATCAATGACGTGTGTCTACTTATCCTGAGTCATTTTGCCAAACCAATTGCAGAATGGCTATTCAGATGATGGCTTTACCATTCATATTCCTGAGCACCAACAGTAGCCTGAGATAGTACGCTTTTCATTTAGATTAGCGTAGATGGCAGAAAAAACATTTGCTTATTATCTGTGTTCTTTCCTCTATGGACTTTCGATAGTGGGATCCATGCTCCCTTCTGTGCAACATGTAACACATACACCTAAGTATCTATTAAAATGGTTAGAGATTGGTGGGAAGGCACACTGTTGCTGGGGTTTGTAGTATTCTGGGAGCATAGGCGCAAACATGAGTCTCTGTCATGGGATCCTCCTGTGGATAGTTTGTGCCCAGTGAAGGATAGCTCCAGGGGAATGACCTTCACTTGACTGTACGGTGCTTCCACACACTCTACACCAATCTACTCTGCACCACTGTACTTTATGCCACTTCACTCTAGGCCACTCAACTCCACTCTATGGCACTCCACTCTGACACGCCACTCTATAATGCTCTACTCCATTAAACTCTACACCACTCTGACACTCTTCTCCACTCTGTGCCACTCTACAACACTACTCCACTCTATGACGCTCAACACAACTCCCTCTATGCCACTCCATGCCACTTTACTCCACTATATTCTATGACACACTTCACTTCAAGCCACTCTACTCTGACACCTTGTCACTCCATTCTATAACACACTACTCTATGCCACTCCATAACAATCTACTCTGCTCTACGCCGCTCAACTCTACAACACTCTACTCGACTTTATGCAGTACCCTCTACGCCACTCCTCTCTGTTCTACACCACTCCATGACACTCCACTATACAGCACTCTCCTCCATTCTGACACTCTACTCCAATCTACGACACTCAACTCTGTCACTGTACTCCAATATACGGCACTCAACTCTGACACTGTACTGTACTCCACTCTACGCCCTGCCACTCTACTCTCTCCACAACACTCTGTCACTGCACTGTATACCACTCCATGACACTCCACTCAACTCTACTTTCCACCACTCCACGACTCTCTATGCCACTCAATAACACTCCACTCTGCTCCACAACACTCTACTTTAAGACACTCCACTCCACTCTCCTTTACGCCACTAACTTTTAGCCATGCTGAGCAGCAGCCACGATGGTCTACAACATGGCTAAAACATATTGGCAAAACCAATAGCTCTTGCATATGCTTGTTTATTTCAGGTGGCACAGCTGGTACAAGCCCTGGTGCATGCATCGGTTACCCAAGCCACATTTTCTTTTATTGCTTCATTTATTGTGGCACCAGGCATGCTCGCTTGAAATTAAAATTTACTGTGCCCAATACAATAAACATTAGTGCGCACAGCGGTTCACTCACTGTGTCCACTCAGCAATTCTGTTACAGTAGCCTGCCACGCAAAGATGGAAAAACAAACATTGTGGGCAGGGCGCCCCCTCCTGCACTGCCTTTAAACCCAGCCTCCGATCAGAGTCATGAGAAGAATTAATTAAATGCAATTTGTACACTTTTCGTTGTCTGACACGCTGCTTAAGACAGTGTATCCTCTCTGAAGGTGTGAAGGGTGAAGGCACCTAGTCAGAGACTGACAAAGAAATACAAATTATTCTGGTTTTACCAGGAAATAGAGCATGGCTAACGATGGGTCATGTTTGTATAATTATATTTTGACAAGTTTATGATAAAAACATTTAACACCAGTATTTGACTGATTGTTACATAAGGCTGTGGCTACAGTGTTGCCGTGCGCACACTAGTACGGAGTGCTTCAATGAAACGAAAAAAGTAGCTCCCACAACGCAACCAGTGGAAGGACACTTGCAAAGGAAGCAGTACTTGGCCATGCCTCAGGGGAGGGGCAAACACATGAAGAGAAAGTTAAGCCAGCGCATGCTGACTAAAGAAAAGCAAGGAAGTCAGTGTGAGGATGAAGCCCACCAATGATAAGCAACAGGCAGCCTCTAAGCCCCCTGAAAGTAAATAAAATGTCTTGCAGGCGACCGCGCATGTGCTGTGTTAGGCGAGACCTAAAAAGACCCAGTGCAGTTATGTATATGTGCGCATGCGTTACCACACATAAGCAAACATGTGTCATGATGCTAAGGCAACCTCATTGTAACAAGAAATGAGCATATGTATCACCAAGAATACCCGTACAAACATCATGATGCAGTGGACATTTGAGTTGTGGCACCAGAGTGATGATATATGCAAGCACATCATGACACAGCAGCCATTATGTTTTCATTTACCATTTCAAGATAGCTGTGCCCACCTCTGAGCAGTAACATTTAAAAACTTACACTAAAGTGTATTTAGGGGTACAAGTGGCCTGGTAGCAAATTGCAGCTGCTAGACCTTCTTCCAAAGTAAAATGAAATTGAATGAAAAAAATGGGACATGGAGGAGTGGGGGAGTAACAGGGAAATAGGGGGGCTGTCAGAGGAGCAAATCAACGCCCGCTAACGAACTGCAGAGAGTGGTGGGGGGGGGGGCAACAGTGGAGGGGGTTATGAAAAATATATAGCTGAGTGGGACAGGGAGTAGTTGGGGCTACGGAGCAGCATGGAGAATGCGGGGGGATGTGAAGAGAGAAGTAGCACAAGGGAGAGGGAAAGAGATCAATAAAACTTATGCACGCCTGTTGATTGTTAAAAGCAAAAGAAAAAAGTCGATCCTAAATGTAAGCACTGGAAGGATACAAGTCACACAATCAAAAGGAGATGTTAACTAAGCTACGCTCCCGGGGATGAAGAAGCTCAAAAAGAGGAAAGACAACTTTCGAATAAATAGCAAGCAAATGAGATTGACAAGAAAGCCAACCAATGATGAGCTATAGGTTGAACCAAAGCCCTCTGTTAAAGTTGGCATTGTACACACCTGGCCTTTAGTGAAATACTCCTCACTTGTTTGCCTGGTTGTACAGTAAAGTTGAGAGGCAGACAATCGAAGTAGTTTTTCCTTGAAGTTTATTGCAGGTAAAGCATACTAGTCCAACGGGCCCAGAGGATCAGTACAAACTGCACATCAGAGTTCTAATCCCCGGTCCCTAACATTCTAATTACAGAATAACATATAATAGAAGCACCAACAGGGTGCAAACATTCTAAACCATAAAATGAGGAAAAGAGGAGACCACAGATAATAAGCGGAAGACAGAAATGCGAAGCAATAGAACACCACATATCTCCTCCCCTTTTTTGAGAAATATAAAAAATAAAAAATTAAAATAATAAAAAAATAAGCATGATGAACTAGTCACAAAGTTTCTTGGGAATTCTTCTTATTCTACAATCCTCCATACATTTAGTAATCTCTAACTTTGAATTATTCATGCAATGACTGATTTTAGCCAAACAAGACACATTCCACCACTGTCCATTGCTAAGTTTGACAGCGTGGCCTTTAATATCAACAATACTACAAGGTTCTCTGAACTTAGACTTGCCTTTTTGTAAAAGCAGAGGGTCTTTTACTCGAACAAACTCACCCACCACAAATTTTGTCTCTTTTCTTTGCCTTAAAATTCTGTTATTTTCATATTTCAAAGGTACTGTGCCTGAAACTGAATGGGGAGTGGTTCTAAAGGCCCAAATCAAATCTCTCACAGGTGTTTCACAGTCTCCTCTCACTTTGACAGTACTTTGTATGCATTCAACCAGTACCCTGTTGAACCTTTCAACTTTGCAATTAGGTTGTGGATGGTAAAGGGGAGTACGCAGATGTTTCACCCCTAACTTTGTTAAAAATTCTTGCATACACGACAGAAGTGAACTGTACGCCATTATCTGTCAGCAATTCCTCCGGCAGCCCTTCTCTGCTAAACACATCTTGCAAAAAACGAATGACAGATTTGGTGTTGGGCTCAGAAATGCCTCTCTCCTCCACCCATCAGGATAAGTGATCAATTAGTACAATAAAATATTTCATACAATTGGGTAGAATATGAAAAGGACCAAGAAAATCCACTCTGTCAGGACAAAAATTAGGTTTTGGAACAGGGGTAGATGTCGTCAAATGCTTATCACTATAAGAGCATTGTACACAATCTCTTACCATGGACTCAACATCACGATCCATACTGGGCCACCAAAAATCATTCTCAATTCTACATTTGGTGGCAGTCATACCCAAATGACCAGAATGAGCCCTTTCCATAATTCTAAACTTGAAGTTGTTGGGAGGAATAAGTTTATCTCCCGCACTAGTAAGTTATTTTCAATTGAAAGTTCATCAGCATCTTTCCAAAAAGGTTGTAAATCAGCCATCAAAGACTTTTCTTTGGGCCAACCTTTGACTATATAAACCATAACTTGTTTCAAGATGGGATCGTTGGATAAGACATTTTGCCAAATCTCCATGTTGGGACAAATCACAGTGTCATCTACGTTGGCAATGATACATTCTTCAATATCCTCTAGACCTTCAGCATTCAATTCAACATTTTCAACAGGAAGTCTGGATAGAAAATCAGCTTTAACGTTTTTGCCACCAGCAATATGATGCACAGAAAAGTTAAATTCTAAGAATTTAGTGGCCAACCTAGCAAGTCTAGCTGTATACCTGAGAGAATGTCAACTAAAGGTTTATGGTCAGTTCTCAACCAAAATTTCCTTCCCCACACATATGATTTAAATTTTTCAACACCCCATACGCAAGCCAGCATTTCCTTTTCAATAACAGAATACCTCAATTCCACATCTTTCATTCTCCTCGAGGCAAAACATACAGTCACTTCCTTGTTCCCAACCATTTGAGATAAAACAGCACCCATGCCATAAGAACTGGAATCTACTGTAATGAAAGTGTCCCTGCCCTCAACATACGCCTGAAGAGCTGGTGCAGATAAAATGCACTCCTTGATGAGAATAAAATGTTCTTGACAAGTGGCCGTCCAAATAAAATCAGATCCCTTTTTTTAGTAAATTCCTGAAACACTCAGTAAGCGCAGAGAAATTCTTTATGAATTTTGCGTAAAATTTACACAATCCAAGGAAAGATCGTAACTGATCTTTATCCACAGGATGTGGTGCATTAACAATGCCTTCTACAATGCTGGGTTTAGGTTTTACACCATCCTTGGTGAGAACATGGCCTAAATATTCAATTTCATTTACAGCGAAAATGTATTTGTCTTCCCTCAACGTTACACCATTGTTTTGAATCGTTTGTAAAACTAGTTCTAGTACTTGGTTATGTTCATTTTCTGTATCAGTGTGGACCAGAATATCGTCTTGAAAAACTACAATGTTTGGTACATTTTGAAACATCTTGGTCATAACTTTCTGAAACACAGAAGCAGC
This sequence comes from Calotriton arnoldi, assembly GCA_963921515.1. Taxonomy (NCBI): domain Eukaryota; kingdom Metazoa; phylum Chordata; class Amphibia; order Caudata; family Salamandridae; genus Calotriton; species Calotriton arnoldi. Next base: position 317,843 of record CAWUFW010011588.1, on the reverse strand, counting down.
AGAGGCCAGTCCAAATGGCATTCGACAAAATTGAAATGTACCATCAGGTGTCACAAAAGCTGTTAAATGACGAGATTGTTTATCTAGAACAACCTGGTGGTACGCTGACCGCTAATCCAACTTAGAAAACCATTTGGACTGACCCACAGCTGTAATCAAATCATCAATGCGTGGTAAGGGAAAATTCTCCACCCAAATGGCCTTGTTAAGAGATCTTAAATCCACACATAAACGAAGTTCCCCAGACTTCTTTTTGGCCAATACGATGGGGGATAACCACAGGGTAGCATCAACTTTTTCAATAATACCATCAGTTTGCATTTTATTTAACATAGTAAGTTCACTCCTTATGCTGTGTGGAACATTTCTAAGTTTATGTTTCACGGGAATTGCACCATCTTTAACCTTAATGATATGAACAAAATCTTTGACTTCCCCAATTTTATCGTGAAACACATCCTCAAATTTTTGAATCCATTGATTACATTCAGAAACAGAATTCACTAAAGAAACAGGATTCTTCTGGCCTGGTCTGATGATCATACCAAACTCCGCTTGGTGCCACCAACCTAACACATTAATGCCTTTGTAAGCTACATACACTTTTCCATGAATAGTTTTGTTATCAAAGGTGATATCTGCCCAAAAATAGCCAGCCAAATCAATTCTGCTGCCTTCAAAAGCAGTTGTGATAACATCAGGAGGTAGTAGTACCATATGTGACCAAGATTGTTTGTACCTGTCAATTGAAATATTAGTGATTCTGGCTCCAGAATTAATCAGTAAAGGAATGTCAGACTTTTGAATTTTTATATTTACTAGCGGGTCACCATATCTTTTTTCAGCGCATACATTGTTGATTTCTAAATATTCAACAGAAACCACAGATAACGCTAATTCTTCCACTCTTTTTTCAATAATCTCTTGATTGTCCGGAATTGAATGTTCTTAAACACTTCTGATCGGAAAACGTTTGCCACCCCTGCATACTTTTCCAAAGTGACCAATTTTCTTACATCTCCAACATTCTTGAGCAACAGCTGGACATTTTTATAATTGAATAGATGAGATAAAGAACCACATCTGAAACACTGGAAAGCAGAAAAATTTCGACCTGGAGCTACAATTTTTCCCCCTCTGGTATTGCTATCAAAAGGATCTTTACCCTTCTTTTGCTTAACATCACTGGAAGTAAAGGTCTGTGGATTGTTACCAGAAACATTAACTTTAGCTATGGTGGTATTAAATTCTAATTGTTTGGAATCCAATTCAGAACGTTCAATACTCTTGGCTATATGGATGGTTTCATCTAGGGATGGATTTTTACATGAAAGTAATTTTTGCTGAATTTTCTTGGAAAAACATCTACAAACTATTTGATCTCTGATAAGTTGAGACGTAAAGTCTTCAACATCACAATAACTGTCTAAAACCTTTAAGGCAGTGACATACGTATCAATAGATTCATTAGAACCCTGAACACGAGTGAAAAATTTGTGTCTATGCACGACCAAGTTGACTCTACCCTCAAAATATGTGCTCAATTGTTTGAGAGCCATTTGATATTCATCCATATCTCCACTGTCATGACCGGTATATGTAGGTAAATGGTCAAAAACATTCTGACCTTCTATACCTAAATAGTAGTAAAGAAGACTACGTTTTCTGTCTGGTTTAAATTTCAACCCATCAATTGCTCCCAAATACGCGTTGAAGGATCTGTACCATAACCGCCATTTTAGAGGTGGTTCACCAGGTTCTTGTAAAAAATAACTGGGAGGTGTAATAGCTTGTATAGTGAAAGACAAAAGAAGAAAGAAGGAGAACGATAAAAACAAAGAAAGATGGGAAAAAAATGATAGCAACTGACTTGTAAAATGTGTTCATCACCGTGTTAACACTGGAAAGAAAATGTTGTAAGGTGTGTTAATCACCGTGATAACTATGCAGGTGTGTAGATCACCAGTTCCACAAGGTCTCTGAAATGAAGAAAAAAAAACAAAAAACTACATTGCCATTATAAGCATTTGACACTCATGTGCATTGTCAGAAAGTAACGTATGGAGAGAAACGTTGAGTAATGCTGCTTTGAAGAACGATCCAGATCCGAATAAAAACCAAAAAAGAACTTGCTGTGTTGTATGCAAAAAAAAAAAAATTGAGATGGAACCAAGTAACAGGAACGATCTCCCACGGTTAAGCAGTGCTACAAGACTGCGTAGTATTGAAAAGTAAAAGTCGTGATAAACCACAGTGACCGGAGCGATCTCCCACGGTCGAGTGGCACCACAGGAATGCAGCAAAACGTGCGTCCTGTTGCAGTGTCAAACAACTGGAGCGAATTCCTACAGTGGAAAGACACAGTGAAGAAGAGCCAGAACGTACATCACAGCCAGCAGGAAGGCGTCGCTATGGAAACAAAGGTACGCAGAAGAAATCCAAATGACGCATGCAAGTGAGGACATCGGCATGTACGTCATAGACGGCAATAATCCAAATGATGCGTGCAGCGCTGAACACTGAGAGCTCGTGAAGGACAGTACATGCAAATAAGGAGCTCGTGAAAGGAGCCTTGCGCTGCACCGTAAAGTGAAGATAAGCTTGTGCGAACACAGAAGTTCAAATAGAAACAGTAACAGCCGATGCCAGTGATTCATAAGCTAATGAAAGCGTAAACAAGAGAGCATAACCGGCAGAAATAAAGTCAAATAGCCGGAAAGAAAATGAAAACCGAGATCCCTGGGCCCGTAAACGGAGAAAATGATAACGGAAAAGCTAACAACACTTTGAAAAAAATATATAAGCAGCTTGAAAGTGGAAAAAAAAAAAACTTGCCGAGTTGAAGTCCATATCCCAAGCTTGTCGCCAAATGTAAAGTTGAGAGGCAGACAATCGAAGTAGTTTTTCCTTGAAGTTTATTGCAGGTAAAGCATACTAGTCCAACGGGCCCAGAGGATCAGTACAAACTGCACATCAGAGTTCTAATCCCCTGTCCCTAACATTCTAATTACAGAATAACATATAATAGAAGCACCAACAGGGTGCAAACATTCTAAACCATAAAATGAGGAAAAGAGGAGACCACAGATAATAAGCGGAAGATAGAAATGCGAAGTAATAGAACACCACATGTACTAAAAACCTGGATGAGAGTTCTTCATGGATCGATAAAAATTGTCGATTGTACTCTTGCCTTTTCCTGCACTTAGGCCCTCATTATGAGTTCAGAGCTAAATTCTGAAATTATGATCTCTATTCAAAACATGTTTACACAGGGATCAAAGTTACAAGTTATGTGATAATTATCACACACTCGCAGTTTTCCCATGATAAATCCCAGCAAGTGAAACACGCCGACATTTCTCGGGGGACAAAGCCTGGAAGAAAAGGCAAACCATGTGGAATTTAGTGGTTTTAAAAAACAATTCTGCATGTTATGCCTCATTTTCCTGTTGAAAATTCGAAATAAATACCTCTCCCTGGGGGAATGGTATTTACCACGTGTTGTAAATACCCCACCTTATTCTGACAAACTTGTAATAAGGGCCTTAGTGTGTTATTTTGCTGTGAAGTGCCTGGAGACCTTTTTGGCATTAAATAGGGGCGACCCGTCGTTCCCCACTCTTCAGCAATAAGATTGGTAAAACGACCTACTCATCCACATAATATTGGATGTTTTTCTCGTTTTATAGGGGGATACTGTTAAGGAACAGCACGGTATATTTAACATTTAAGATGGACAAACATTCTGTTTAAAACAACTAAAAGTGACAGAGAAAAACACACTATTAGCATTTTTAAATTTGTCAGGTTTTCTGAGTAGCTTCTCTCCAAGTCACTCTTTTTATAGCTTCCTTTTGTTGAATACGTGGGCCGAATGACAGATCCGGCTCTTTCATTTTCCTACATTCCATTGCCATAAAGGTTATTTGTCAAATCCCTTAATTAAAAATCCCATCTCCTGAATAAAGTTTTAAATTCTCTTCCTTGACTTTATTATTGTGCACCAAATGAGCGTAGGAGTCATTAACAATCCTGAACATAGATGCTGGATGAGCGTGTTCCATCAGTCCCTAATCATGGATGCCATTCTCTCATCATCTTCATGCTCCTGGTCCTTCCCATGATTATATTCATCTCATCGCGGAGCAGTGGTATCTTGTATAATGCATGGCAGACATCATAAGGCTGGTCAGCTTACATTATCATTACTGTCAGCTTTGGAACTCTGTGTTTTTACCATGGGTCTGGAAGGCTTTTGTTTGAGTGGTTACTGGACTTGAGGAGTGGAGCAGCAAGCAGGGTTCCTTTGGTGGTTGAGGCTTGTATTGGGGATAACTAATAAACCATGATTGGATTTCCCCTTCTTTGAGTGGAGTGGCTTTTCTACATTAACCTTCTGTGTTACTTGAGAAGCCCAGAAAGGGTTACCAAAGAGAACCAGAAAGGAGAAATCCCATCCCTCGTGTGTCATTGATGTGTAGAATGGAGGCTTCGAGGACACCTGGATGTGTCATCTATGATGTATCTCGACACGGTCCACATGCCACTGAGATTACACGACGCATGACTTCTTGCATTTCTGGTGGCATGGAGGAGACCTTCCTATGTGCAAATTCACTGTACCCTTTCTTAACCCCTTATTTGCCCTTTTCTCCATCATCTAACCCTGCCAGTCTCCATGTCTATATTCATGAAGCCACTTTCTCCCCATTGCTGTACTGAGGCCCATTCTCCGGATTCACAGTCTTACCCTACTGTGAGCCCCATCCCTGACCTACCCATTGTGCCACTTTTCCCAGCACTTCCCTTTTGTTCCATCTGGTTGCCTTTTTCCAAGATGTCATCCCAGGCGACTCTGTTGCGGTGTCAGACTGCCTGCTTTGAACCATTGCACAGAAATAAGTCAGGGTGAAGCTGATACAATACTGATGGTACACTCCAATTTTAAGATATCTGCAGGTCCACATTCACTTATAACAACTGTGACCTTCAGGTAGTTGGCTGTTCACTGACTATTCAGTTCGCCCTTGTGGAATGTGTGACAAGCTTGGGCAAATCCAATTGAACTGACTTTATTTTAATTAGGGGATATGTTTCGTAATAGTTGGGCGGCTTAGTGTATTTTTGTTGTTGTTGCAATTTTATATAGCAATGCCACAGGGCATAAGAGCGCTGTACGTGAGCACCAAATTACATTACACATTTTTTTACACTGGGAGATAAAATCATTCACCCAGAATCCTAGGTTGTTTAGCCAAGGGTGTGTCTGGAACCGGATCCCTCTGTTCCAGGACCGACCACTCTGGCAGTTAAGCTACATCTCCTCCCACAGCTTTCTTAGAAAGTAAATCCCATGTGTGATGGGAACATGAGCCAGAAGATGAAGCTTGAATTTTTAGTGGTGGATTTAAAAGGCATATGCTGCAAGATATGAAGCGCAGTAGACCGTTTTGAAAAGCTGCCACTATTTTTGTTGCATCTTTAAGAAAGCATATGTGGACATCTCCTTACTTTGTGCACAAAAAGGGCCTACATCCAACACAATACCATGACAGCAAATAAAATAAAATCAACTTTTGTGATAGTAATTTGCGAGTAGCACCGTGGCTTCATAACAGTCTATGGCATTCAAAGAATCAAGACCTTCCTAAACAAAAAAGCAATACATTGTCAACTAAAATGACATTTTGTCAGCAAAATTGATACATCAGAGTTCAGCCTCTCTATTACAAGCTACACGTCATATCACATTTGCACTCTGACTACTTGAAACCACAGCACCAAAATGTAATGACAACAAAAACGAGAGAATGTCCCATCTACGGAAATGCCTTGACATTGATAAACAACCCAGCAAAGCGATTCATAATATGTACATACTTGGAATCCGATGGTTGAATGGGCTGCCCTCTTTCCATACCTCTTCCTATTGTACTATGTTGTATTTTAGTTCTTCATTACTGAAATTGAAAAGAGTAGCATATATCACATGGTTAACAGTTTACAGTTTCTACGGTAATAACATTCCTTGTGCCTGGAATCTCTACACGCAATACAACAAATTGTACTAATCGGATGTAATGAATCCCTTATGTACCGACCTAGACATATATCCCTACCCTTTTCTCCTAGTCATATAAAACCTCTAACACCACCGTCTCATAAAGAAAAACAAAGTGAAGAGCTAAGCCCTTTGGATTATAGATTCATAACCAACTCCACTCCTGTCTGTTAGCGACCAACCCTTCTCCAGGTAGTACTTGGTAACTCGCATCTCTTCAACCTCCGAAATGGTTGTGTTATATATAAAACTGGTCGTTCTCTATGTTATGTTCTCCTATAACCCTCGCAAGATAAGTGTGAAACTTCCCCCATATGTTCCAACCTATTGCACCAAATCAGTGTTGTATTATCTTTAATCACCAGATCATGCCCTCCCCCCCCACATTTACTTGCCCATCTACGTTCCACAGCATACTAAATGGATACTTCAGGGAATTGCAGATACCTCCAGTTTTGGGATTGTGACTATCCAAACTCCTGGAGTAGTGTGTGAAATGGTTTTATTTTTCCTTCTGATAAAAGATTCACCAAGGCCTGTATCCCTTTCTGCCTCCACAGCGACCAATCAATCTCTTTCCTATCAATTAGTATTCCCCTATTATGTCCTTTGGGTGCCTTCGAAAGTAACTCAGAGGAAACTGCATTCCACTTATGTGCTGTTTGCCAAGTGTACTGAGAGCGATGCAATATAGGATTTTTCTTGCATTGTTCAATGTAGGCCACCGTCAAGTCTACCATTGAGTTCAAGATACGTTTTTTTACATGGCCCACATGGGGGTTTCTTTATACGTTTTCACCATGTACATGGCAGAGGCTTATTGATGAGTTATCAAATAAGATTCTATGTGTGGGAGAATTAGGGCCTGATTCCGAGTTTGGCAGTGTTCCAGCGGGCCGCCATGCCACCGCCCTGCTGCAACACCAACAAACCTGTAGTCAGACCACCCGCCGGATTCCAAGTTGAATCTGTTGTGGGCGGTGGTCCCACGGCGATGCCTAGACAGGCAGCGAAGTGGGAGCGGTAAAGCACGTTCCTGCAAGGCATGGACTGTGCAGTCCATGCCATGCAGGAACAGGGGGTGCACACAGACAGGGGGTCACACCATTGCCCCCCTGCATGCATCCACAGGCCCAGAGGCAACAGGGGGCCCTCTAGGGCCGCCTTAGTTTCCTCACTGCCATGAAAAGGGTTGCGTTGAGGAAACTCGTAATATGCTTGGCGGTGCCGCAGCAGCACCGCAAGAATATTGTGACCTCTGACCACTGCGCCACCGCCACGGGATCGCGGATCCCCAGCGGTTGCCGTGGTCCTGTGGTGGTCCCACTGCTGCACTTGTAATACGGCGGTCGGTCTACCAGTGCGGTGGTGCTTGGACCGTTGCCGCGGCTGTGGCAGCCCTATGGACCGCTGTAGTCTTACTCAGGCCCTTAGTCCTCAGCTCTTGTATAAGTCTATAGTTTTGAACTCTTCAGCATGGACCTGCTACCCTTGATATAAAAGTCTTGATCTCTTTTTCAATTATCTTAATTAATTCTCGTGGTAATTTCAAAGGCAGTAAGCCTAACACATAATTGAACCTGGGAGCAATATCCATTTTTGTAATTGGTATTCTGCCCCACAGGGATAGTTGTAATTTAGACCATTTTAAGAATACAGTTTTCAATTTATCGTTCAATGTTGGTAAGTTCTCACATGCCATGTTATCTAGTCCCATATTAATATTTATGCCTAGGTATTTCATATCTGTTTGGGTCTGCTTACAGTTGCATCTTCCTGGTACAAATTGTCAATGACAAGGCTTTACATAGTTCTCTATTCATTCCTGATTCGGTGGTACTCCACCTCTTCTTGGTTCTTGCACATCACCTATTTAAATAAAAAAATTACAGCAATATTATTAAAAGTGTATTAAACATTAATTTGAATATTATTTACTAATCTATAATTGCTTAAATATTCAGGTTAAAAAACTCATCTACAGTAAAATATTTATTTTTATCCAATGTGTATTAAAAATGCTAAAAGCTATGTATAGAGTTAATTTTAATTCATTTAAATTGTTTTACAAAAGTCAGTTCTTTTTTTTCTTTTTAAACTATTAATTAAAAAGCATTATAATTATATATATATATATATATATATATATATATATATATATATATATAATATATATATATTTTATATATATACATTTTTGACTTTAAATCAAATTTAATTATATTTTTTAAACATTGAAATAAGTGAAACTATGTTATTAATATTTTTATGGGGTTTTATTTTAAGTACCTGCCTCCATTAATTTCTATAGAAGTGTGTTGCAGTTCCAGTGATTGACCATAAGTGATGCTGGACTTATTCCAGATCTGAGCTACAGTACATTTATGACAGTTTTGGGTATTGTGGTAACTTTATAAGTATAGTTTGTGAAGATCAATGTGCTCACTCTTTTGGGGCTGGATGATTATCCCTCCTTAACTCTCCCTTAGCCCCTCCTTACCACTTCCTAGGTCCCTCCCATTCTGTAGTCTACATTTTCCAGGCACTCTCCCCTGCCCCTCCCACATTTACTACAATAACGCTGGTGTACTTGTGCAGAGATGGTCACAACTGTGGCAGATATCTCTGCACAGAAAAGATAGAAGTGTCAGAGGCTGAGGTGTCTGCATCTAGGCTAGTGAATAGCATTTTGTAGTATTTTAGTAATAGTAATGTAGCACTACTAAATGTACTACAAAGTGCAGCTTGTGAACAGGGCACCACATATTTTGGAGTACAATTATCTGCATAATGCCTAGGCTTTGGCCTGATGTCTACGCTGAAGACTGATTCATTTTGTTTCAGAATTTCATACGTGTCAGATTTGTTTAAAATGTTGTATCAGGTTATTTGTTTTTAAATAGGGTTGTCCATCGAAGTCTGTTTCATTATTTTGTCAAATAATTTTTTTTTTTTTAAAGTTAAATGTCAAATAAGTATTCATAACTTGAAACTTTGAACCAGGGACATTTTAAAAATGGCGTCTACTAGAGCAGTGACTTTGGAGTAACACAAATGTTAAAACAATATATTGTTGGCTTGTGTATATACTATCCGGGAATCATGAGCTGCGCAATAATAAATAAAAGTACTACAACTTCATATGTGGTCACTATTGTTAGACCATAACATATTTAACAGAGAACAAAAGTGGTACATTGTTAGTCTCTTACTCTCCTCTCTTTTGGTCCATCCTGCTCCCGAGGGGCCTTTAGCGTGCATGAAGCACTATACAAATAGTTAACACAACAAAATCCACCATTCCTTCGATGCCATATGGTACGGAGCATCAAAAAATATTAATTGAATATCCGTACACATCATGACATGCTCAGGAGTTAACAAAACTTGCACACAGTGTACTTCTGGCATTATCCACAAAGGATGCCATGCGCATTGCATTACGTAAAGCATGACTGAACCTCCATTTGTGTACTAGCAATACACCTCAACATTCAGGGTGATTAGATGTTATAGGTCATTTGTTGGAAGTCATCCACAAACTTCCTGTAATCTAGAAAATTAGAGTCCCTTGTTGAGACAGTAAAAATCTCTCTCTCTCTCTCTCAATGAACTGTGTAATTACTATTCTAACTCCACACGCACTTTGATAATAGGGTAGGTTATAAAGCAGACTGAGGCAAATCTAACTGTGCTTTTACTTTTTTGATCTACTCGCACGAAAGTTCCTAAACACACTACGGGGACGGGTCCTCACAAAGCATCGGTCCTCACAGATATAGTGTATGTCTGGTTCTGACAAGGTTAACCCATGCTATGATGACCGAGCTGGTCCCCACAGCGTGGGTTATAAATGCCCGCACACACACACACACACACACACACACACACACTCTTTCTCGCTCGATCACATACACACACTCTTTCTTTCCCCATACTGTTCACTGTTGAAGTTAAGATGCCAAAACAGCACGGTTTCATCATGAAGCAATCAAAAAAATCAATAAAATCACAAATGTAGTTTTCACACACACTTTATAATCAATTCCACAACTCAGTACATGACACAGTATGTTCAGGGTAAGGTGGTTGCTTTTTGTATTTATTTCTGTGTGTTTTATTGCACTCTACATAGTTTCTAATAGAAGAATGATGGCATCTCTCCTGTAGGTGACTAACAGTTCCACCTCCAAACCAATGGTAGTGAAAATTTACAAGAACGATGCGGATCAAGAGGTGATTGTGCGGGAGATCACCCTGCTGCAGAAACTGTCGCACCCCAACATCGTCAGGTGAGCTTCCAACTGATAGACCGACAGCAGAGCCAGGTCCCGGGTCTGCCTCCTGCTCCCCTGTGCTCTGGGTACAAGGAGAACACGCTCTGGCTGGTTTCACAAGCAATTTCTCCATGATTACAATTACAGATATTTCTTTTAGTAGAATGTTTCTAAAGGATAACCCCCATTTCATTATTTGAAGACATTTTGAATCAAATGAGACAATGATGAAAAGAACAGGTCATGTGAAATTAAAATATTTATTTGTTAATTTTTCTATTGTTCTGAAGCTTATGTTTGTACAGTTGTGTTTATGTATTTCCTCATTACGGTGTTGCGTGGTGCTCCAGCATGATGTAAAGAGTTAGGGACGAAACATCAGAAATCCGGGTACAGTTTCCATTTTGAGACTTGTCAAAATATCTTGGGGGGAGGGGTTTAGGTCCAGCAACATCTAGTTTAACCCTATGCACTTGTGCTACGGAGGAAAAGCCCATCTGAACTGTTTGCTAAAGGGAGGCACTGGTCCTTCAGCTGAGGGATGTTGGGCCTGGGGTGTGCATGGTATTTGGGGAGAGGTTTCTTGAAAAGGCAGAGTTGAGACCCTTTGTTAAATTCTTTTGATTGAGTTAGTTTCACAAGAAAGTCTTGACATTCAGGCCAACAAACAAAATAGAAGTCGACAATAAAAGGATATTCTGATTTTGCAAAGGTAGGAAAATCATAGGTTTAACCATTTTTCAAAGTATACAATGAGCTTAAAAAGAGAAAGAAACCTTTGCAAAACATGTATATGCCATTTAGGACAGTGGTACTCAAAATGTGGTTCTGGTGGCTGCTTGCAGCCCTCCGGATATTGCCTGCGCCTCCCTGATGAACAGCAGCGCTGATCTGCTGTTTACTTGACTGAGCACTAACATTCAGCAAGATGTTAAACAAATGAGCATTTATTTATTTACACGTTAACTGAAGAAAAGTAAAAGAAGCAAAGAAGGTGTCCTACACCCCTTATCTTTAGGAGCATCATTATTTGCAAAGCCATCTTGTTACCAAAATGTAAAAATGATAACATCTTTTCAAAATTAAAAAAAGTCTGTTTCTTTAACGTACAGAAGCCTTTCACCTTTGTACATCAAATGATATCACTGCATTGAGATGAATTTATTAAAAGTTATAGTTTTCAAACATGAATTTAGAAATATTCATGCACCCCCACCCTTATAACTATGCCATTAGTGAGTCAAGAGACATGTCATTTGGCATGTACCCCATCTGAATGGCTTAGGTTGTTATTATACATGGTACAACATTATAGTTTATGAAATCAAACACTAGAAAGGTTTTGTAGAGCGCACATCCTGAACTCGTGTATTTCAAGGTCCTCTTAGTTGTGATAATGAAGGAAAAGGAGGCAAAGTTAAATAAACAGTTGACTAGGATCACACCGTTTGGTTGAGTGAGGAAGCCTGGATTGATACCAGATTTTCTAGTTTCGCATTGTGCCCTTCAGTCAGTAGATGGTTATTTCTTTTCCCCTTTTTTTTACATCAAAAGCTAATGCTTTGTCTTCGTTCTTGACACATGAGATTAGAGCTTGGGTGGCAGATAGAAGCCACATGAAGGCTCAGTTCATTTTGTGCTCAAGGGTCCGAGAGAACCTCGGGATAAGCCTGAGCCCGTCATCTGACTCGAGACTTCAGTGGCTCCATCACATAATGGCAGTTAATGGGACAAAGGCAGAAGAAGCGTATGATTTGGCCATCATCAGACAATTTGATGAAGCATGAGTGCCAACACCCCAGTGCAGGACTCCTTGTTTCAAAATTTCTCACTTCACCATAATTTAGTTAGTGGGTTATGAGACTGGGTGTTCTCTCCCCCATAGATAAAATCAAATTATTGTTGGGTTACAGTCCTGCTTTTTTAATCACATACTACCTGTGTTTAGTTTGGTTTAGGTTTTTCTTATCTCTGTTAAAAACGGGAGCAAACAATTATGTTCCTAAATTGATAACCAAAGAAGGCACAATTTATCACAATGGGAGGCAGAGATTAATTAAAAAAAAAAATGCCTTCTGGTTACATAGATTCCATCTTGCTCAAGCCACGACATCTGAGGGCGTGAGTGGTTCCGATGGTGAGACCGAGAGACTACTCTCACCAAAGAAATGCCACGGTGCTGTGGGAGCTGCTCAGATTTTAAATACAAAATTCACATACTGCATATTCTGGCAAAGTGTTAAAGTCAAGATTAAATGTCAAGTCTGCTAGTGCCATAGCTAACACGTCCCACTGTTGACTTTTTATAGCACTCACTTCAATGAACCAGTTTCTAAGCACCACTAAAGTTTTATAGATAAGAGACTTAATGCATAAGGAGACTGTCAAGCCTATAATTCTATTTTACCCCAGTTCAATAAATCAAATTACTTTCTTTCCACACTTGACTAGCCAACGGTAGCAATAGGAAGCAGAGAAGGGTTAACCCAAGTTATGGTACAGGATTAGCAACTCAGATACAGCATAACGCAGTATTGCAAAATCTATGACTCTAGATCCGAGGGGCTTAATTGTGAGGGGAGTATGGAATGAAACCCTCAAAATAACTCTACGACTCACTGTCCACACCATGTGCATGCTTTGCCTCCTTTATGTGCACACTACGCTACCCCAACCCTGATCTTGCTGGCATCAATGTGGGCCTCGGGCACCCCACAGACCACTGGGAAAATGTTTGTGGGTACCCATGACCTAGAAGAAGAGGAACAAAAGGAGCAACAAAAAAAAATCAAAAACTCATTTTCCAATTCTCTAGGGGGCTTGCTCCCAGCATCAGCCATCTCGTGCCACCACAGGAAAGTCTGGTGCTCGCTGGGAATTATCTAATGACAAAAATGGGTAATCCTTAGCCACGGTACCTCACTTCACATTAACCTACACACTAGAGTCAAATCGTATCTCTCCCCCTTGATGTTAGACAGAAATCTCTAGGCTAACTTAATGTGAGTAAATGACTTCTTCCGCCATGCTCTAACCTGTGCTTCAGAGGGTAGCCCAGAGGTGCCACAATGCTTAGGTTGTTTAGCTTTTTCTCTTAATCACTTCACTGTCTCGGGCTGAGGTCTGAGAATGACAGTGGGCGGTAATCCCCGTGACATATCTCCTGTCTCACCATCAAGAGGGCTTTTTGAAGGCCAGGAGACCAAGCTGATGGTCCAGGACGATCCATAGGAATCCATTTTGTGCTCAGGTAATTGCTACCTTAACAATGGTTTGCTGCTAATGTAGAGGCATGCATTTGAATATTTAAAAAAAAAAAATGAAATGCAACATACTGAAAAAGGTTTTTAAAAATCTTATTGTAGTAACTTAGTTACATTTGTACCTTCCTTTTGAATCAAGGTACTGATCCAGTGTTCTGGTATTTGGGATGAGGGTACATCCTCTTGTTGAGATTCTTCAAAATGCTTGTCTCGTTTATGGGGAGCATGTGCCCCATTATTATAGTAAAATGCTTTGCTGTTGAAAACTCTCACTGTCAAACATGGTTTCTCAGCAAGTTGTTTACTCAGTCATTCACACCCTGGTTGCACTTTTGACAGACTTCAATGCAGCACAATGGCGGTAAATGTGGACTGTACAGTGTAAAAATAAAACTAATTACGTATATATATTTTTTTCTTCAGGTATCTTGGAATATGTGTTAAAGATGAGAAACTCTACCCTATTCTGGAGGTAAAGCCCTGTCATAATATAAGGTCTTACTGCTTTCTTTTCTTGTAGCTATTAGCAAGATGGCGCAACCGGTTTTTAGAACAATGGAGTAACTGATGGTGGATTTATTGGAATGGTTTAACCATCAAATCTTTCTAAAAGGCCGCAGTATATACAGATTTTGCAGGCTGGTGTGTTTCCTAGGGCAAATGTAATAATCACTCTTTCCCGGTCCTATGGACTTGCCCAGTTCCAAACCGGTTCAACGTGTCAACCAAGATGTCTAACCTCTTGACTCAACTGCTGGAAAATTTCCCATTCACCAAACTCCTGAACTTCAAATAAAGCCTTTTCTTGTCGGGTGTTGTCATCTTGGGTCCATCTGCCATTTAGGAATGTGTGAAGTTTTTTTTCTTCTGACCTTCATGTATTTCTCGCAAAAAAGTTTTAGAAAACTGGAAAGGTTGCAAAGTTCTACTTAACTTGGTCTTTCGTATGAAAACCTGAACTTTTGCAAAACTTTAATACTGTACATTTGCTATTTTCAAGATTTTGTATGCGAGTGTCATTTGACGTCCGTGAGTGTACTGGAATGTACCTTTCCTCTCAAGAGTGTTGAGTCACCTGCGAGGAAAAGGTGCGCCAGATACACACTCGCATAACCCTCGCAAGATTCCAGAGTAACACAGTTTCACTATAGTCGCAAAAAGGCACAACCATTTTCAGCACCCGCTTACACTCACAAGCTCAGGCACATGAGAAGGGAAATTTGGAAACTCTGGGAACTACGTGAAGGTCAGTAATTCGGAACTATGAAATACTTTGCTCGGGTAACAAAAACTTTGCCCATCCCACTTCTCTCCATGTGCTACTTCCTTAATGCATTTTTGCAAGGACTTGAAAACTTCCATTATGATTGTGGTTTAGTTGGCGTACTTTTAGGTACTGGGTCATTTGATCTCATTTGATCTCATTTACGTTTTAGGGTTTGTCATTTTTGTGCCCTTATTTTTGCATAATATTTTGCTAATGCAGAACGATATGTGCAATAGACTCCTTTTTATGAATTAAGGTGTGTTGTTTGCAAATCCTGTATGGAGAAAAAGATTTTCTTGGCTCTTAAAATAACTTTTTCGAAAAATGTGTTAACCTTAAAAAAAGAAAAAATGGACCCGACAGGCCAGAACATGTAATAAACGGAAAGATTCTAATACATCGAACTCGTGATCTGCAATTTTCAAACTGGCATTCAAAAATGTACCTATGGCTGCTGCCAGTAGATTAGAGGTCTGGCTTCATAGATTAGTTAATTGGTTCCTTAAATAAGAAGCGCTATGTGAGTCCACACAATTGTCTGGTCATATAATTTATGTATGAAACATTATTCATTGCGGACTGCAATTCAACAGGGTAGCAGAACGCTGTAGAAGGAGTGGTGTACAAAAACACAGAAATAAAACATAAGGGGGGCGGGGGGGTCAGTCTCCTCACAGAGAGTCCTACTGCCTGAGGAGCAAGAATACGCATGTGGAAGTCAGTCTCCCCACAGGGGGTCTTAGTTCTTGAGGAGCAAGAATACACATGAAGTCACTCACCTAGGAGCAAGAATGTACACATGGAAGTCAGTCTCCTCTTCGGGAGCCTTAGTGCTAAAGGAGCAATGATACACATGTAGACCAGTCTTCTCTTTTTCCCTGAGGAGCCTGAATACACGTGTAGAAGTCAGCCCCTCCACATGGAACCTTAGTGCTTGAGTAGCAAGAATACACATGTAGAGCAGTCTCCCCTTATTCTGTGAGGAGCCTGAATACACATGTAAAAGTCAGTCCCCCCGCAGGCAGCCTTAGTGCTTGAGTAGCAAGACTACATGTAGATGTCAGTACCCCCGGAAGGAGCCTTAGTGCTTGAGTAGCAATAAAAACACATGCAGAAGTCATTCCCCCCCCCCCAAGGAACCTTAGCGCTTGAGTGGCAATAATACACATGTAAAAGTCAGCCCCCCCCCACGCAGGAAGCCATAGTGCTTGAGTAGCAAGAATACACATGTAGAAGTCAGTCTCCCAGCAAAGAGCCTTAGTGCTTGAGTAGCAAGAATACATATGTAGAACAGTCACCTCTTATTCCCTGAGGAGCCTGAATACACATGTATAAGTCCTCCCGCAATGAGCCTTTCTGCTTGAGTAGCAAGAATACATGTGTAGATGTCAGTCCCCACCACAGCCAGCCTTAGTGCTTGAGTAGCAAGAATACACATGTAGACGTCAGTCCCACTGCAAGGAGCCTTAGTGCTTGAGTAGCAAGAATACACATGTAGAGCAGTCTCCTCTTATTGCCTGAGGAGCCTGGATACACATGTTAAAGTCAGTTCTCCCGCAGGCAGCCTTAGTGCTTGAGTAGCAATAATACACATGTAGACATCCGTCCCCCTGCAAGGAGCCTTATTGCTTTAGTAGCAAGAATACACATGTAGAAGTCAGTTCCCCCCAAGGAGCCTTAGTGCTTGAGTAGCAATAATACACATGTAGAAGTCAGTCCCCCCCGCAGGGAGCCTTGTGCTTGAGTAGCAATAATACACATGTAGACATCCGTCCCCCTGCAAGGAGCCTTATTGCTTTAGTAGCAAGAATACACATGTAGATGTCAGTTCCCCCAAGGAGCCTTAGTGCTTGAGTAGCAATAATACACATGTAGAAGTCAGTCCCCCCGCAGGGAGCCTTGTGCTTGAGTAGCAATAATACACATGTAGAAGTCAGTCCCCCCACCCCCCAAGGAGCCTTTGTGTTGGAGTAGCAAGAATACATATGTAGAACAGTCTCCTCTTATTCCCTTAGGAACCTGAATACACATGTGGAAGTCATTCCCCCCGCAGGGAGCCTTAGTGTTTGAGTAGCAATAATACACATGTAGAAGTCAGTCCCTCAGCAAGGAGCCTTAGTGCTTGAGTAGCAATAATACACATGTAGAAGTTAGTTCCCCCGCAATGAGCCTTTCTGCTTGAGTAGCAAGAATACACATGTAGAAGTCAGTCTCCTCGTAGGGAGCCTTAGTGCTTGAGTATCAAGAACACACATGTAGAACTCAGTCCTCCTGCAAGGAGCCTTAGTGCTTGAGTAGCAAGAATACACATATAGAAGTCAGTCCTCCTGTAAGGAGCCTTGGTGCTTGAGTAGCAAGAATACACATATAGAAGTCAGTCGCTCCGCAGCAAGCCTTAGTGCATGAGTAGCAAGAATACACATGTAGAAGTCAGTCCCCCCGATGGGAGCCTTCGTGCCTGAGAAGAAATAATAGCCATGTAGAAGTCAGCCCACCCCCAGGAGCCTTCGTGCTTGAGTAGCAATAATACACATGTAGAAGTCAGTCCCTCCGCAGCAAGCCTTAGTGCTTGAGCAGCAAGAATACACATGTAGAAGTCAGTCCCCCCGCAGGGAGCCTTAGTGCTTGAGAAGCAATAATACACATGTAGAAGTCAGCCCCCCCCCCGCAGGGAGCCTTAGTGCTTGAGTAGCAAGAACACAAATGTAGAAGTCAGTCCCCCCCTCCCCCAAGGAGCCTTCGTGCTTGAGTAGCAAGATTACACATGTAGAAGTCAGTCCCACTTACAAGAAGCCTTAGTGCTTGAGTAGCAAGAATACACATGTAGAACAGTCTCCTCTTATTGCCTGAGGAGCCTGAATACACATGTAGAAGTCAGTCCTGTCGCAGGGAGCCTTAGTGCTTGAGTATCATGAATCCACATGTAGAAGTCAGTCACCTTGCAGTCAGTCATTGTTCTAGGTGTATATTAGGTATTAGTCGGCTCTAGGTGCTTGTTTAATGGGTGTGTGCTTTTTTTCAGGAAGTGCTTAAGTATAAAGATACGTGGGATCTCTCTTACCTCTGTGGGTCCTGAGGTCCAGATTTTATTGGATTTACCTGAGAAAGCTATGTCGTGAGTGGGACTTTTCCTAAACCAAGGGCCTTTAGCCTGTGGTATTACTTACTAATAAACGGCTAAGACGGTCAGCTTGAGCTAAAATAGTGGGGACATTTTGGTCAGTCATGCTATTTTAAAGGAACATTTGTTCATCTTGGGAAATATCCCAGTGATGCAAGCGGGTAAGTGTCCTGTCAAATTTGCATTTGTTGATGGATAAAGGTGACGCTGCATCAAGTCCTTCCCTAACAGGTGACGTTCACTTTTTAGGGAGACCATTTCAGAGTACCCTTTCATTGTCCTCCTTAATAGTTCTAAACATTGGACTATGTTTGTGAGGTGGATTCAACTCTATCCACCAGAAAA
The DNA here is from genome assembly GCA_963921515.1 of Calotriton arnoldi. Classification (NCBI taxonomy): domain Eukaryota; kingdom Metazoa; phylum Chordata; class Amphibia; order Caudata; family Salamandridae; genus Calotriton; species Calotriton arnoldi. The sequence goes on along the minus strand of CAWUFW010011588.1, from coordinate 299,506 downwards.
TGCAAATACAACAGGAAACCCACTTGCTTGCATCATTGAGATATCTCCCATGATGAACAAGATGTTCCTTCAAAATAGCATGGCTGACAAAATCCCCCAGCTGACAGTTTTAGATGTATATTAATAAACAAAACCTCAGACTAGAAGTCGCCCCTTAGTTTATGGGGTCCTCTTTTGTAATGAAGGATATACAGTGCCTGAGTAGTTTTAGTGGCTAGATGACTCATATAAATAGCTTCCTGAGGTGCTATATCAGCTTACGTTTTTGTGGAACATTAAGCCAGGTAGCATTTAGCTGAGATTCATGGATTGCAGAGAGGAAGAGGAATTTACACCTTGTGTCTGCTTGCTTTTTAATTTTTAATTTCAACGATGTTTAATCCAGGATATGGGGTCTGATGCTTGGATTATTTGGATGTAGATTTTGGTGTATTGCATGAGATTTATGTCCAGATCTTTCATGTTCTTGCCCAGTGTTTGAATACATGTGAGGAGCAGTAGGGCTGCTAGTGGAGATCCATTATGAACTCCATCTCATAAGTGTTTGCCTTATAGTTATGTGTTTGAGCGGTCTGATGCAAGATGTTTTAGAGCAGTCCCGTCTCTGCCTGTACTTTCTTTGAGGCTGTACACGAAGGAGAGTGCCTTGGTTCAAGGTGACTAAAGATAATGACAAGTCCAACAGTAGCAAATGGCAGCTTCTCATTTTGTCTAACAGGCATAGGTGTTTTTTTTTAGCTCAGGGGTTTTATGAGACTTGTCTTTAGGATAACATAACCTATTGTTTGAGAAAGGTTTATGATCTTCATTCAGGTAGGAGTCAGTTGGAGTCTGGTTTTTGTGTCTGCATGGAGCGGCTGGGCTCCTGAGTCTGAACTGAAACAGTATCCAGAGTGCACCCTTCTTGCAAACCCTGTATCAAAACCAGAAAAAGGGATTTCAGGCTTCGTAGGAGGATCCACTCTGTTCCCACATACAACCACTGTGCTCGAATTGGGATCACAGGTTTGAAATAAAAAGGTGATCATTGTGTCTTCCATGCCACTGTGGGAAGGGGTTTTCTCCTAAACAATTCCGAAAATAGCACCTTTCAAACCTCATGCCTCCAGTATTGTGTGGGCTGTGGTTCATAACCTCTGAGATTAATGCCTCCACAATTCACTGTTTTAGAGAAAAGGCCGTTACGACTTACCAGTGGTAGGCCCAGACAGAATCTTCAGAGGGGCTACTGAGAACTTTTCATGCCAGACAGTGCACTCCACATGATACAATTAGATTCACCCCAGCAGTGGCCTCCTGGGTAAAACTACCCATCTGAAATTTTTCTAAGGCCGGTGTACAAGAGGGTAATAAGGAAGATGATCTTTTTTTGTAGGCTGATGTCAAGAAAAACGATGCTGCAATACGATGACAGGCTTATTGGGGTCACTTTATCCTTGAAGTCAGGAGACTCACTGCAGCTGAAGAGAAGAAGAGCCGGGATAAAGGAGGCAACTTCATCAAACAGTGGAGTGGGACTCTGGACAATACACCGTTTTGATCTCGTAGCAGAGGCTAGTCTCGAATGAGCTTGATATTATACCATGACTTACTTTTATATCCTCCTGGTCTCAGAAACACTATTTCCACTTTGTTCATCTTTAGCCTCATTTGGGAGACTAGAGATGGGTGAAGGCCCAATGTAGTCCTCCTATGTGGCATCCTGAATAGTCAGGTTCACACACTGCCCTATCCTTCGTCGTGAATGGAGTCTCGTGCATTGTGTGCCTCCACAGCTGTAGTGTGTGTGTGTGTGCTGTTTAGTACTGTTCGAGCACAGGACAAGGCTCCAAGAATCAAAGGCATCCACATGCAATCTTCAGCGCTCAATTGACGACACCGGTCATTGCAGTCTTATTGCTGCTCTCCCCTCTGTGTGGCTCTGCTACCATCTCTTGACCCTTCACCTCAGTGAGGCCTGGTGTTCTTCAGAGAGTTTCCACCCGGGATGCCAGGTCTCTGAATCTGTTCTTCAGCATTCTTACTTACCAGGCGTACATGGAAGCAGACCACTGCCCTGCCCCTAGACAGCAGTGGTCATGCGCATCCTTCCTGGGATGGTCACTCTGCCCTGTACCTAGGTGGGATTGAAATGCTGACTGCCATGTTTGAAACTCTCTGAATTGCTGACTTCCGTTGAGCCCAGAAGGAGCACAGGGCGCCTTAGCTAAACTTGGTGACTGCTATCCATGCATTGACCCGACAACTGCTTCTTCCCTTGCAAGCAGCAGATGCCCCAGGCAGTGGGCAGACTTAAACTGGAGCCAAGGAAGAAGCATTAGATAAACTGGGCCAGGACCCACACTAATGGATTAGTAGTACTGACCAGGGCCCTGTGTCGCATCCCTCCTGCCGAGGTCTATGCAGACCTTCACTTTTTTTGTGATCCCTGGTTTACCATCCAGTGAGACTAATTCCCAGTTGTCTTGTCCGTAGATGCCCATTCATGTGAAAGACCAACAGCATCACTCTAAAAAGCCCTAGAACAACCAAACCCTGCAATGCCTCTCTTCTAGACCCACAGTAACTGGGCCTAGTGCAAGTGGCAACAAAGTCATGGTCCCACCAGAAAACACCTTCTAGAGATGGACAGAAACAGGACGTGGTTTAGGTGGAAGCCTCTTTATGGCCCCTCCCTGATAACTAAAGTGTTTGTTATCGAGAGATAAATGGTCAATGGGTCTGAATAATGAGGCAGCTAGTGGACCATCTGGCGAGGAAGGGGTGGACCATCTGAAAGAAGCGAGGAAGGGGTGGACCATCTAGAAGAGTAGGAGCTGTGGAGAGGAAGGGGTGGACCATCTAGAAGAGTAGGAGCTGTGGCCAGGAAGGTGTGGAATATCTGAAAGAGTAGGAGCTGTGTCGAGGACAGTGTGGACCATCTAAAAGAATAGGAGCTGTGGCCAGGAAGTTGTGGACCATCTGAAAGAGTAGGAGCTGATGCGAGGAAGGCGTGGACCATCTGAAAGAGTAGGAGCTGTGGCGAAGAGTGGACCATCTGAAAGAGTAGGAGCTGTGGCGAAGAAGGGATGGGCCATCTGAAAGAGTAGGAGCTGTGGCAAAGAAGGGGTGGACCATCTGAAAGAGTAGGAGCTGTGGCGAGGAGGGGATGGACCATCTAAAACAGTACGAGCTGTGGCGAGGAAGGTGTGGACCATCTAAAAGAGTAGGAGCTGTGGTGAGGAAGGGGTGGACCATCTGAAAGAGTAGGAGCTGTGGCGAGGAAGGGGTGGACCATCTGAAAGAGTAGGAGTTGTGGCGAGGAAGGGGTGGACCATCTGAAAGAGGCGAGGAAGGGGTGGATCATCTAAAAGAGTAGGAGCTATGACGAGGAAGGGGTGGAGCATTTAAAAGAGTAGGAGCTGTGGCGAGGAAGGGTGGACCATCTGAAAGAGTAGGGGCTGTGGTGAGGAAGGGGTGGACCATCCGAAAGAGTAGGAGCTGTGGCGAGGAAGGGTTGGACCATCTGAAAGAGTAGGAGCTGTGGTGAGGAAAGGGTGGACCATCTAAAAGAGTAGGAGCTGTGGCGAGGAAGGTGTGGACCATCTAAAAGAGTAGGAGCTGTGGCCATGAAAGGGTGGACCATCTGAAAGAGTAGGGTCTGTGGAGAGGAAGGGGATGGACCATCTGAAAGAGTAGGAGCTGTTGCGAGGAAGGGGTGGACCATCTGAAAGAGGCGAGGAAGGGGTGGATCATCTAAAAGAGTAGGAGCTATGACGAGGAAGGGGTGGAGCATCTAAAAGAGTAGGAGCTGTGGCGAGGAAGGGGTGGACCATCTGAAAGAGTAGGGGCTGTGGTGAGGAAGGGGTGGACCATCCGAAAGAGTAGGGTCTGTGGAGAGGAAGGGGATGGACCATCTGAAAGAGTAGGAGCTGTTGCGAGGAAGGGGTGGACCATCTGAAAGAGGCGAGGAAGGGGTGGATCATCTAAAAGAGTAGGAGCTATGACGAGGAAGGGGTGGACCATCTGAAAGAGTAGGAGCTGTGGCGAGGAAGGTGTGGACCATCTAAAAGAGTAGGAGCTGTGGCCAAGAAAGGGTGGACCATCTGAAAGAGTAGGGTCTGTGGAGAGGAAGGGGATGGACCATCTGAAAGAGTAGGAGCTGTTGCGAGGAAGGGGTGGACCATCTGAAAGAGGCGAGGAAGGGGTGGATCATCTAAAAGAGTAGGAGCTATGACGAGGAAGGGGTGGAGCATCTAAAAGAGTAGGAGCTGTGGCAAGGAAGGGGTGGAGCATCTGAAAAGTAGGAGCTGTGGTGAGGAAGGGGGTGAAGGTAGTGAGTGCTATTGTAAGTCATGAGGTGGTGTTTTAAGGAGTGGGAGAGTTTAATTTGAACACTGTGACGTTTGGATGATTTGCTGTCATCCACTGCTCTGGCAGCTCTCTCTTGATACCTGACCAAGTAAGAACTGATTACAAGCGGGTTAAAAACGTGAAGTGTATGGTAAACGGGTAGCTAACAAGTGGCACACACGGCGCTACCCACCCTCGCTTACCTGGAGTTTAGGTAAAGCCGACGTGCTGATGGGTTCAAACAAGACAAGGTCACTGCAGCTCAGCAGCGTCATTAGAAGTGCTTACTAAGGCCCTAGTATCATTTTCAGCACGTTGCTCTTTCTTGTCTCATTACAGATGCTCTGATAAGAACAAGTTTAAAAAAATGCGCATCAAATGTCGCCGGTCAGCAGAATGTTCCTGCAGCGTCATCACTTTTTGAGAAATCCCGGATTCTGGATAATCGATGCGCGTCAAGCCTTCTGCACAGAAGTGCTCTAAAGCTCGGCCATCGATACTTCCGATTGAGGGGAGGCTATGTTTACAGGCTCCCGCAGGCTGGACACCTCCAGGCAATATTCAGTCTTTGTACCGAGGCGGATGTGTGAATGGAGACTCGAGGCGGGGGGAAGAAAACACAAGTATTCTTTAATGTAATCACGTCCGGAACCTTCAATTGACTTATGCTTGTTTACCGGCATCCTCCTTCCTGGCATTAGTTTCTGCAATGACCATATCAGCTTCTTGCCCCTTCTGTAACCTCTCCTCCATCAAGCTGGCAGCCATGCTCTGTTTGCCCCATCTCAGACTTTCTCGACTCTACACTACAGATTTAAAGGTAGGGCTTTTTTATATTCGCTCATCAGGATTTCTTTTTTTCTGCTTAGCCCAGTGTGGGTCCAATGATCTAGGACCTAGGAATCACGTACATATATTCCTTTTTTTGACAGTCACCAAAAAATCTCTAAGAGAGCATCCTAGATTTCCAGGGCTATCCTGGTTTCTCCTTACCAAAAGCCTATTGTCTGCATGTTTAGTGCTAGTGAAAATGTGCGTTTACACTCCACACACTTTTTTCTGCTACGCACTTTTCCAATTTTGTTTATTAAGGAGTTTTATAAAAATTGCTGCCTAAACTCTTTCGTTACTTCAGAGCTCTTGACAAGCGAATGTACTGCTTGCTAATTGAAATTAAACAGAATTGCTTGAATGCAGCAGATTAGGGCCCAGGTAATTCTAGCGGGGTCAGAATTATAAGTTTTGCTGCCATTAGATCAACCCCTGCATTTTTGCCTGGTAAATTTTGGCAAGTAAAACCTGCTGAAATTTATTGGCAGAAAAATGCCTGTTAAATCCTGCATCTCATTCCTTATTTCTTTAGGGAGCCTCAACAGTATGGGTGTATTGTGCTGGGTAAATTCTGAGCCCTGGCTTATCGGATTTCACCTGGTGTGATAAATACCTCAACCTCACTAGGGGCACTTGTAATTAGGGCCAATTTTTTTTCTGTCTCCGGAAGGACAGTGAACTGGAACCTCGACCTAATGCTGGGTCTGGCCCAGCTGCCACAACGCGTCTGACCCATACACTCACGGATCCCAATATCGAGATTGCATATTGAGGTTTGAAACGTTTTACACATACTGTATAAATAAAGTAATACAAAGTTACCTATAGAAACATCAGATCTACAATAGACGGTTAACATTAGTCTCAAGGGATGCATCTGCATGACATGTGACTGACTTTCCCAGCCCTTGCTGCCTTTTCAAGGTGCCAGCATTTCGACGTATGTGGTGATTTCCCTGAAGCTGGCATCTAACAGACTGGGTTGAACCCCACTAATTTTCCTGAGACAATGTCCTGTCAGAAAATGTTCTAATGGAACTAGATAGATTTTATTTGTGAGATGTCAACCTGTCAAGAAATCTCCCAATTCCTCCGAGTTAATGCATGAATTTTGGGCAGCACAACGCAGAAAACCCCTGATCACTGTTTCCAACTTGTGCAGTCTGCATTTCAAGTATTAAGTCCGAGAAATTCCGAGAAATATGTATGAACTTTAGACCCCTTAAATACAAAAAACACAGGTGCTTGATTTGCGTTGAGCCAGCGCAGCTCTTCATGACACGCACCTATTTGTAGCCAACAGCATTTTGAAATCTGTAAGTATTTTAGCAATATGTGGGCAAAAAATTCCCAGCATTCAATGTGCTGTTGGATTAAAAGCCAGGAATGTTTCAAGGCGTCACACATGTTGTCAGTTGTAAAATATCCTGATTTCCCTACAGGCAAGTTCGTCAAGTTGCCCTTAACCGGAAGCAGAATCCCTTCCGGGGTTTCCGGTATGGATGTTCCACTTAAGCTGTAGGAGAGAGGAGCCTTGAACTTTGCAAACACCCAGCCATGGCTGCCAAGATGTTGGGATGTAGGTGGAGGGGTCTCGGCCTTAAGCCCGCTGCTCACACTAGGGAGTCCCGCATGCTGACCTCCTGTCATCTTTGGCAGTTCACAGTATTCCTGTTTATATATGTGCTTTTTGTCTTACTGCGAAACGTACTGATTTCCCCTGGAGTGGGCGTGTTGTACTTTAAAAATAACACATTCAGTGACAAAGCGCCAACTTAGCTACAAGAGGGCTGTCATGCTTTATTATTGCCCCTGGCACCATACAGAATACTAACTGCTACACCTATGTAATATAGCGCGTTATATGATCTGAATATTTCCTGGCAGTGGTAGTAGGTAGGTGTTATTACCCAGATTACTGTCATTAATTGTATCGATCTCGAAAGGATGAGTGGTTGAGATCGTCAAGTAGGATCCGAATGTATAGCCGGGTCCCACACGGGTCCCACCCGTGTGGGACCCGTGGTCCCACACGGGTCTTTACACATGGGTGACTATAGCACCTGCATAAAGCCATATGTGTACATATATCAACAACAGCATACACAAGTGACATAAAGGCGGCACATATGTCCATCTCCATTGATGCCAGCAGCTGAGATTTTCATATATATATATATATATATTGACGCTCCACAAGAAATCACCAGCACTCACAGGTGAGGGGGCAAGGGGGGGATTAATCCTCGTCCGGATTTATTCGCACTCTATTCAAACAAAACAAACGCGTTCAGTGGTATGCCTGAGGTCAATCCTAGTCCACAGAAGAAGCAGAACAAGCTGGACTGATGTCTCTGCGCAGCACCGACCTCCTCACAACTCACCAAGGAGTTATCCTCTAACCTCAGAATTTTGTAGCTCCACAGTCAGCTGAACAGGCTACTAGATGCCGAGCATCTTGAAAGTGATGCACCTTGAATTAATACGGTACTGTGACAGTAAACAGATTACATGAAAGATTCATCATTGAGACGATCCTAAGTCTATGTGCCGCTAATTGACGGACCAATGAATGAACGTGTTATGTGCATGGTTACCTGGAGATATCCTGGTCCTTGGAGCTAAATATTCAACACAAACAGCACTGGAGTGAGAAGAGGTAGGATTTAAGGGCAAGATGTATGAAACATTTTTGCTCTTGCTAACACTCTTATTTAGAGTTTGCAACCGAGAAAACATTTTTGGGCATGTACAGAATCACATTTTGGAGTCAGGACAATAGATTTGTAAATGGATAACTATTAGGTATTTGGAATAGCTTTTTTGGGTGTCCCTTCAAAATATCGAATGAGTATCAAATGTGTCCGTGGTTTGCAAACAGAATTCCAGTCCAAATCATTGAAAAGTTACCAACCCCCAAGTTGGAATTGTAGCTCATTTGGAAAATGGGCCACTCACAACTCTCGTAGAAACTTTAAATATATATATATTCACTGAAAAAAACCACAGGTTTCAGGGACGTTATAGTTAGTTGGACATTTCACTTGTACAAAACCAGTGAAGTTCGGCCGTTATAGTTAGTTCAGCTAACTATAACCTGCGCCCCCCAATGCACTGCTGATGACATCACATATTACATCACTCATGACATGGTCAGTGGCATCACTGATGACATCACTGATGACATCACTGATGACATCTCAAATGACATCACTGATGACATCATCCAGTGACTGAGTGTTTGTAAAAAGTTTAAATATGTTTTATATATATATATATATATATGCCAAGGTGTATTGAAGAATGAGTGGGTATATAAGTGTCTGTATGGATGATTTAAATGCTAATTTCTAACTATAACGTCCCTGAAACCTATGGTTTTTTCAGTGAATTTCTAAGGTTTTTTAAATGCTAATTTCTAACTATAACGTCCCTGAAACCTATGGCTTTTTCAGTAAATTTCTAAGGTTTTTTAAATGCTAAATTCTAACTATGCCTACAGAGGTAGGACATGTGAAGAAAGGTGCAGAAAGAAGCAAGAGAAATGCAGAAAGAGGCAAAAGAAGTCCAGAAAGACGAAGAAAAGTGCAGAAAGAAGCAAGAGATATACAGAAAGAACCAACAGAGGTGCAGAAAGAGGCCTTGTTGCAAAGTCATCCTGTCCCCCCAACTTTTTGCTGACTGGTACTGGTGGTAGCTTACTCTGACTAACCAGGCCCGGAGCCAGTGCTATGCTGAAAGACACTTAGAATACAGTAAAAACACCTACAGACACTAGGGTACACTATGGGTTGGGGTACCCCTGTGATTGGCATGACCTCCCCTGTAAGGCCCTATTACATAATAGGGCAGGGGGATTAAAACTACCTCTAACTCAGAGGTGAAGAAAGAGGCAAGAGAGGTGCATAAACAGGCAGGAAAGGTGCAGAAACAGGGAACAGGGGTGCAGAAAGAGGCAAGTGAGGTGCAGAAAGAAGCAAGATCAGTGCAGAAAGAACCAACAGAGGTGCAAAAAGAGGCAAGAGGGGTGCAGAAAAAGGTAGGAGGGGTGCACAAAGAGGCAAGAGAGGTACAGCAAGAGGCAGGAGGGGTGCAGAAAGAAGGAAGAGAAGTACAGAAAGAGGCAAGAGAATTGCTGAAAGAAGCAACAGAGGTGTAGAAGGAAGCAAGAGAAGTGCAGAAAGAGGCAAGTGAGGTGCAGAGAAAAGCAAGAGCAATGCAGAAAGAACCAACAGACGCTGAAAGAGGCAAGTGAGGTGCAGAAAGAGGCAAGAGATCTGCAGAAAAAAGCAACAGAGGTGCTGAAAGAGGCAAGTGAGGTGTAGAAAGAAGGAAGAGAAGTGCAGAAAGAAGAAACAGAGGTGCAGAGAGAGGCAAAAAGGGTGTAGAAAGACGTAAGAGGGGTACAGAAAAAGGCAAGAGAGGTGCAGAAAGAGGGAAGAAGGGTGCAGAAAGAGGCAAGAGGGGTACAGAAAGAAGCAAATGAGGTGCAGAAAGAGGCAACAGACATGCAGAAAGAGGGAACAGAGGTGCAGAAAGTAGAAGAGATTTGCAGAAAGAGGCAAGAGAAGTGCAGAAAAAGAAAGAAATGTGCAGAAAGAAGCAACAGAAATGCAGAAAGAGGCAAGAGAGGCGCAGAAGGAAGCAAGAGTGGCTTGCACACCATTAGTACCAATTTAACACCCACATTTAGCAATAAGTAACAGGTGACCATTCTAGGCAAAGGGCCTTCCACCACGCTGTAACACTTGTCGCTGCATTTTTGGTAACGTTTGAGCCGTTTGAGCTAGAAACAAGGCTTTTTTTGTTCAAATCTGCAGATTAGGAAGCAGATGATAAATTATGTGGCTAATGCAGAAAATGTATAATTGTGCGAAAGTCGGTGCAGCCAAACAGTCGCATAATTCCAGTGGCCCTGCTCATACCTCTGACTAGGTCCACAAGTGTTCCTCAGTGATTCCTTCTTTTTTTGTCTCACTGAGTTCATAGTTGAGCTTCTATGAAAACGAGGAAGACTAAACCTGAGGTTAACACTCCACAACACAGACTACCATACCACATAATTACTCTCCATAACACATAATCCCACTCTACATAATTCCTATACACTAAATACCACATACTTTCTATCCACATAATTTCAATGCACAACATACCACATAATTCCACTACACACAATGTACATCCACTCCACTCCACTCCAAAAACATTAGTAAAAAACGTTTACATTTACAACACCAATAGCTCTAACTCTCGCAAATGCGAAACTTATTACATTGCAAACACTTCTTTAACTAGTAGTCGCGTTTGCAGAGTGGTGGAGAAAGGGTGCTGGGCCTCCGACCAGCGCTCAGTAATTCCGCTGCGTAGGATTTATAGGAGGTACCAGAAGGGCTTCTTGGCCCACAAAGTCCCTCAGGAGTAAATTGGACTTCATCCCCCATCCCGTAGTCTGCCAGGAGGCGCGTTTGCAGAGTGGTGGAGAAAGGGGGGCATGGCCTCCAAAGACGTTTTAGCAATCCCACTGTGTGGGACTTACTGGAGGTAACAAGAGGGGTAATTGGCCCCCTAGGACATCCTTGGGGGCCAACTACCCCTCCTATTACCTCCAGTAAGTCCCACACAGCAGGATTGCTAAATTCTCATAGCAGGCCACGCCCCCTTTGCCCACCACTCTGCAAACGCGCTCCCTGGCACGCTCTTGGATGGGGATTGAAGTCCCCTTCGCTGCTGGGGGTCCTTTAGGGGCCAACTAGCCTACCTTTTACCTCCAGTAAACCCCACACAGTGGGATTGCTGAGAGGTGGACACAGGCCACGCCCCCTTTCTCCACCACTCTGCAAACGCGCCTCCTGGTGTGCTCTTGGTTGGGGGATGAAGTCCCCTTTCCTCCTGAGGGTGCCTAGGGGCCAACTAGCCCTCCTGTTACCTCCAGTAAGCTCCATACAGCTGGATTGCTGAGAGTGCTCAAAGGCCACGCCCCCTTTTTACACCACTCTGCAAACACGCCGCCTGGCGCACTGCTGCTCGGGGGATGAAGTCCACAGGACACAAGAGGACCTAATCGCCCCACCAGCAGTGCGTCAAGAGGCGCGTTTGCAGAGTGGTTTAAAAAGGGGCGTGGCCTGGGACCACCTCTCTGCAATCCAGCTGTGTGGTGCTTACTGGAGGTACCTGGTGGGCTAGTTGCCCCCAGGGACCGTCAGTATTCAAGGGGACTTAATTCCCGAACATAGAATGCGCCAGGGGGCGCGTCTGCTGAGTGCTGCTGGGAGGGGGCAGGGCCTCCGGCGAGATGCCGGCTTTTTAAAAATATATTTTTTTAGAAGGGGGGCTGGGTGGCCCCCCTTCTTTTAGCATTTTTGGGGCCCTGGGGACCCTATCCCCCATGGCCTGACCATTTTAAAAAAAAAAAAACAAAAAAAAAAAACGGGAAGGTGGCCGATTTCGGCCCCGGGGACCCCATCCCCTGGGGCATGGCCTCCTTTTTTAAAATATATTTATAGGGAAGGGGGTCCGCATGGCCCCCCCTCCCCAGGCTGAATTCGGCCCCGGGAACCCCATCCCCCGGGGCCCGGCCATTTTTTATTCTTAAATTAAAGGGAAGGGGCCGCATGGCCCCCCTCCCGTGCCACTTCTGGCCCCTGGGACCCCATCCCCCGGGGTTGGGCCTTAGCGTTGGGGACCGTGGGGGGAGCCCCAATGCCCCCACGGTCCCAGCCGGCTCCCCGCCTCCTGCAGGAGCCGGCATTGCTTTTGGACAAGGGGAGCTGCTAACATGCAGCTCCCCTTGCCCAAAAGCAATCTGCTTTGCTTCGTTGGAGCGAGAGCAGGTTTGCAAAGCTGAGTTTGCTATGGCAGGGCGGGAGCCGTGCTCCCGCCCTGCCATAGCAAACAGCAATGTCCCGGGGGTGGGTACCCCAGGACATTGCAGGAGCCGGCCCTGGGGGGTGGCGGTCTCCAGGGCCAAGGAGGGCTCCAGGAGGGGGGCCGCGTGTCATTTCAAAGCCCCGGGGAGGTGGTGGTCCCCGGGGGTCTGCAACGGACCCTCGCATTTAAGAGTGTATGCCCCGGGGAGGTGGTGGTCCCCGGGACATGTGGGGGGGCTCAAGGCCCCCAATGTAAATACTCTAGGGCTACTTCAGACCATAAACCCTCACGCCATGAACGGCTGAGAAATAACTACAGTGACACTAAAAATTAGAAATGTATAAAAAAGTTTATTTATAAATTATCTTAAACCTATTGGTAGGTAACTATAAAAACACATAATAAGCATAAAGATATTTATACAGAGACTAACAATTATACAACATTCTGACCACATTCATTCACAATCAGAGACATACTACATACATATAATCAAATTGATATCCATGATTATTCCGTCCCACATGATTGGTTTAATACAAACTATAACAAACAAACAACGACAACACTTAAATAAGAAGATTGCATTTGTAGGGTGGTTTTGGAAGATGACTCAAAGGCCCCCCCCACATTTAAAAAAAAAAAAAATCAGAGCCCCGGGGAGGTAGCAGTCCCCGGGGTTGTGGGGGACCGCGTGCTCCCCGTGTTTAATTGTCAAAGCCCCGGGGAGGTGGCGGTCCCCATGGCAGCGTGGGGGGGCAGGAGCCCCCCCCACGCATTTTATTTATGGAATTAAGCCCCAGGGAGGTGGGGGTCCCCGGGGCTGCGGGGGGGCTGCGTGCCCCCGCAAATCCTGAATGAAGCCCTGGGGGGGTGGTGGTTCCCCAGGCTGCGGGGGCACCACGGGCCCCCGCTACACAATTGGGCATTGCCCCCGGGACCTGGCCCACCCGGGAGCTTAAGTACAACGAAGTGCGGGAGCCCGCGCTTCGTTTTTTTTATTTTCTCGCCCGGATTCGCGCACCCAGCGCTAATTTGGCCGATTAAAAATAAATAAATGCTTTTTTTGGCCCTGGGGGTCCTTGTGGGACCCCCTGAGCAGTCCTAGGGGGTCAGGGTGTTTCTACCCTGCCCCCTTTTCTTGTTTTTCACCTTTTTTTCTACTGATTTCTTGTGACTCGGTTGCTGAGTCAAAGGATGGCTGCCAACACTTCCTGGTTTGGAGTGTTGGCAGCCAATCAGAAGTCAGCTCGCGCTCGGGAGGAGTCGCGACTCCTCGGTGCTCAGATATATACATTTTTATTTTTTGAATTTCTCTGTAATTACTGAACAGATTTACACCATTTAAAAAAAAAAAAAAAAAGGTCGCTTTCTGAACCAAGAGCTACTTTTTTGCCAAATTTGGTGTAATTCCGTTCAGCAGTTCGGGCTGTAGCCTGTTCCAAAATTTCCTATGGAAAATGCGTTTTTGGACCCCCCTTTTTTCTCGACCCTTGCTTGACGAATCACCCCCAAAATTTCAAGACAGGAGCTGACCGGAGCGGGCCATTAGTTTTGAAAATTTCGCAAAGATTCATCAACCGGCGCCAAAGATATTGGAAAATCAAAAAACGCTTTTCCTATGGATAATGGGTCCTAACTATAACTACCTACTGGCGACCGCCAGTAGGATATATATATATATATATATATATATCCCCATAAGGTCACCGCTTTCCGCAAAAACGATCCAGCACTCCAAGGAGTATAAATCACTCAGTTTTTATTCTTGTAACGACAACATCTACACGTTTCGGCAGTTTCACACTTAACCATTGCTTGGTGGCTAATTCAACGAGGGTCCTTGCCTACTAGTTCTCGGCTCTCTAGGGCCCTCAACACAGGTGTCCTGATAGACCCAATCCTTTCTTTACCTCCTATCAATAAGTTCACTTCAACTTATCTCCTTCTCAGTTCTCTGTGAAAAATTCTCCCTTCCCTACCCTGCACCTAGCGCTAGAGGGATATCATCTTATCATCAACCCGTCATACCTTTTAGGCTTGATTATGACAACGCCCCATATATATCTACGCTTGCCCAAATATCATCTTGACAGGCACCATGTTGGCCAGAAGGTGATGTGCTGTCTCCTCCTGGGCCTGAGGAAATTGGTCCTGGTCTCCTCTCGCCTGGCTAATTTTCATTGACTAACTACATTGAAAGGATCTTTTTTTTAAATTTGTTTATTGCCATTTCAGAGAAGGGGAGGAGGGGGAGACAGTTTACATGCTTTATAAATCAAATCACTTCTTGTAATGGAGATAAGGGCGAGGAGACACCATGAAGGATGGGACGTCAAAATTGAACAGTAATTCAGTGAGCAAAGATCGTACGGCACGCAGACCCAAGAGTGAAGACAGGAAGGTCAATCAATCATTCGGACAGGGTCTATTGTCGGAGGGAGGAGTAGTTTCTGGCTGGTGTGGTCACTGCAGTGGACAAAGTTCCATTTGTTTCTCTCTGTCTCAAATAAAGCATCAAAGGTTCCCAGATGCCCTTTGGGTGGGATCGTATCGGCTAAGATCCCAGTACTTGGAGAGCTGCTCTTGGCAGTATGCAGCATCCCGTAGCCAGGAATACGTCTTTAGGCGCTGGCCGTTTGCCCCAGTGAATGGGCACTCGCCATTTAGCCAGAAGAAGTAGTAGTAAAGGATCTTTTTTTTAACTACTTTGCATGGTACACAGGGCCATCCACTTTAACAGTCCTCTTTACCGCCACTGGAAATTCATGCACAATCATTTGCTCTCCCTCAAAGCACTCCTGCAAATTCACTTCTTTAGACTCATCTACACTGGCAGACATTCTGATACTATACCACTCTTCTATGGAATTACCTCCCTCTGACGATTCAGCTCACTTAAAACCATCTTTTTTCCACAAGGAACATGGGGCCAGGCATATCATTGCACTGGTTGTAAAACGTGGCTGCAATTTGTGACCAGTATGTAATTTTGCGCAGAGACATCAGTCCCAGCTTGTTCTGCTTCTTCTGTGGACTAGGATTGCGCTTGCCATTTACTTCTGTGTTTTCCCCATCTTTTTGCGGTATTAGAGGGTCACTAAGACATATTTGATAGGCTTGCTCAGCTTATCCTTTAGTTTGTGTGTAAGATATCAGTGCTAGCCTTAAGGAAATTGAACATTTTTGGAATTTATTTTTACTACTGTGAAATGTTCTGTTCTTCGCTTCTTTATATTGTACGATGCCCTATTGCACTTTGGTGTTAAGGGTGTGATCTATGAAATGCTTCAAATAAACCTATTACTTCTCCACAGTACATGAACGGCGGTTGCATGGAAGAACTCCTGGCAAGTAAAGAGGTTGCACTGAGCTGGAAGGATAAAGTTGACCTGGCTTCAGACATCACAAGAGGGATGATCTACCTCCACTCAAAGAACATTTACCATCGTGACCTCAACTCGAAGGTACAATTCTGAAATACGGGCAGACGGGGTTGGCAGGCCAATAAAAGTCAGAGGCAACGCAGTAAACCTATAGTACGAAATGCAGTTCACGTGAAACTAACGTATATCACATCCACAGGTGTTTGGACAGCATTTGTTGCCTGCATTACAAATTTGGCGACCAATCATGGCTTCATACTAGGTTGCAGCCTAATAGTGCCTTCATGGCTGACTCCCTTTTAAGATGACTCTAGACAGCCTTCTAATGTGCACCAGAAGAGGGAACGATGCAGCGCCAGATTACAGCCAGTGGTCTAAAAATGGTCTTGTTTTAAGGGGTGGAGATAACGACAAAACAACAAAAAGTCATTTTTCCTGGGGTTCTAGAAAGACTTGCACTGAAGCTGATTGCCTTTCTCTACAAAGAGGTCATGTTACAAGAAGGAGAAATGTCAATTCAGTAATGAGGTGATTTGGAAAGGATGCCACTGTTGTGTAGTGAAATGTTTCCAGTTTAGTTAAGCAGTGAATAAGGTCAAAGTAGTTTTAACAGTGATTGATTGCAATGTTAATTCTCCTGCTTCTCAACAATGATCAGTTTCTATTTGCTTTGATGTCTGAAGCTGCCACTTGCCAGAAATCGTTTTGCTTACAGTTGTAACCAAACGTGTGGGTGGTAGGTGAGGAGCTGCTGAAGAGGGCAATGTTCATGTCCACTGTGCACCTGAGGGAATATAAAGCATCGTTGGCCAAAACAATCGGCCTGGCTTGAATCTGCTTATTCATACAAACATAATTTCTGCATGTCTGTATTTTCATTCATTAGCACATTAATGCCAGACCTATTGTCTTTGCAAATAGTAAAAGAGTGTGGAACAACAGATCAGATCATTTAAATGGATTTTAAAGGACATTTGTTAGCTCTATTGGTGAATATAAACCTAGCACTGTATAATATTTTAAAGTAGAGCTCATAAAAACAATGATTCGTATGTCTTGTGCCTCAAGCAGGGTCCAAGTATGCTACAAAATCAGAGATATTATTTGGACAAAACCAAATATGAAAAGATTTATAAACATTACAAAATAATTTGCCTAGAAGAAGGCATATCTGTACCTGGTAAAACCATAGAAGAAGAGAAGTAAAGGCTACAGGCACAGGCTGCCCCATGGCCCCGCTTTCCAGCACCACGGTGGAGCAGACAGCAGTTCCCCCAGTAAAGCCAAGACTCTACTCAAGCGTCCTCCCGACCCACTGCCCAACACCGCCCGACCCACACAGGCCACCTCACTGATATTTCCCGCCTCATGTTAGGTGGGAAGCATCTGCAGAATAGTCCCCAAAATATGCAGGTTTTCACCCACTATTTCTGGGTCTGCATTTAGATGAGGTAATAAGGATAGGAAAAAAGAGTTTCCCAAAATTATCAGCCAAATAAAGGCCCACAACCAGCCAAAAAACGGCCAAGACACTGACCTGTTAGACCCGCCCTTTTGGAACTGGCTGGCAGATTGCCCAATAGACCTGTCCGGCCCCGATTTAGGGTAAAGGTGTCTGTGAGGGTTAGGGAAAGGTTAGTTATTTATATGCTTAAGCTAGGGATAGGGTGATGGTCATTGTGTAATTTAGTGGTGTGGTTGCGGTACACAGAGAGCATGGAGAAGATGATGGGATTAGTGTTAGGGTTGGGGTGAGTTAGGGGTACCTTAAAGCATGGGCGAGTGATTGGAAAGAAAAATAAATATGTTTGAGAAATTGAACAAATATACAAGTTTTTGCTTTTAAAATAATTGTCAATTACTCAGGCTGTATTCAATAATTTAGCATATTTCTTTTACTTTTTGATTTAACTTCGCTTGTATAACTTAAAATTTTTACATTCAGCCTACATGCATGTTGTGAGGTTGTTTGTAGCGTGAGGGGTTTTCCTGTTTTTGAGTTTTGTAGGAGGAAGGGAACTTCAAACCCTCTGAGCGAGAGTTATGCAGTTATGGCATGGTTTATACTTGCAAAAGACTCTGCTGTGGAAGTGGGGTTTGGGTACAACTCTACACCTAAAACACATCAGCTATGGCAGTGTTGTCATTTACAGGCAATAAATGAGTATTGTGAATTATAGATTTTCTGAAGAGTATTTCTAACCACTGATTCCTCACCATAGAATACTCTTCAGGCGCAAGACTGGATAGGGAAACTTTTTCATAGTAGTGCTCCAGCGTGCCTTTAGGTGGCATTGTGTGGCTTGACACTTATGTCCACACCAATGTGGAAGTGATGGAGTGAAGCCGCACATAAACACCATCCCTGCACGCTGACGTCAGTTCTTTTCTTTCCGCACCTTCTGACGTGGATCTGGAGCTCTGCTCACAACTTTGTTGGCATTCTGTTGACTTTTCAAATGATTTCGCCATTGGCTAGGGAACGATGACCTCATTCAAGACAGCAGTTTTTAGCCACAGATGCCGGTCATGGATCCACACAAGGTGTGTCTTTGGTTTCTGGGCTTGGGTCACGATTCAAAGTCGTGTGATAAGTCACGCACTCATGCACCTGACGGTGATCTGAGACTAGGATGCAAAGTTGTATGTCACCAAACATAAGAACTAGCCATGGCTTTCAATTCAAGTAAGTCCAACTCTGGTTCCAACTTGCTATTCCTCTCACACCACAGAAGATTTCAGATGAGCCCCTTTCCATTCTGTTCTGAGGTGTGGCTCTTGCTCTCCAGTGGTGCCGTCAAGAGGGTTCTGGACTTTGAAAGATGAGGCAGTTATTACTCTCACTATCTCTTCGTTCTGAAGAAGGACTTTGGCCTCAGGAGTATTCTGGATCTTGGGCGTCTGAATGCCCTCCTGCGGAAGGACAAAATCAAAAGACTAATGCTAGCCCAGATTCTATCTACTCTGGACTTGGGTAACTGGATGCTGTCCTTGGACCTGCAGGACTCGTATTTTCATATACCTGTCCTCCAGTCCCACAGATGTTTTCTGCGGTTCAAGTTAGGGCAGGAGCATTTTCAGTATGCTGTGCTCCCTTTTGACTTCAGAAGGACTCCTTGAGTGTTCCAGAAAGTGACAGCTGTGGTTGCTGCCCATCTTTGGAGGTTGGGGATATCAACATTCACGTAGCTTAATGACTGGCTGTTGAAGTCGGGCTCTCCACAGTCAGTCATGGACCACCTCCGGTGAGTGCGAACCTCTTGACATCATTGGGGTTCACTATCCATGAGCTGACGTGCCCCCTGACTTCTTTGCAAAGGCTTCCATTCATTGGAGCAAACCTGGACACAGCGGAGGTCAGGGCTTTCCCTCTGCCGCAGTGAGTCCAGGACATTCGTCCTATGATCCTGATCCTGATGTTCCGCCTTGATCCTGAATCTGGGTGAGAGCGACTCTAATGCTTCTTGGCCACTTCGCCTCATCTCTCCTCCTAGTCTGTTATATCTAGTGGCACATGGGGGCTTTAATTTCTGCAGAAACACTCTTTAGGAGATGCGTTTCATCTGGAATGAACATTGGACTCCTGTACACCTTCCCACCCCTGCATTTCCTGCTTGCATTAGAGGCCATGAAACCTCTGCTATACCTTTGGGATAGCTGGTGGCTGTAGAACATGCCAGTTACCCGTACAACACAGATTTTCATAATAATCCTCTTTATGTTTAAATGCAGAAGCCATTCTTACTTTGACCTTTTTCTTCTCAACCTCTGTACTTTACCACATACACTGGGAGGAGTGCTGAGGGCACCACTCCCTCCACACATGTTACCACCTGCCTGGAAAGGCAGTTTTTTTTCCAAAATATTGAGCACATACTGAACCATACAGAAAACATTACCCAGTACTCTTCATTTCACGTGTAGACCCCTCGGTCAGCACCCAGCACAGGCTCATGAACAGCTGTCCTTCTAATGCAAGGTTCAAGACTCATTAAATGATGTGCTCAGAATTCATGTGCTGAACAGCCCCTGCGCTGCTGCTTGGTGCTCCTCTGTGAAAAGTGTTGCTAGGGAAGTTATTTCCTGACAGATCTCTTCTTCAACTACACTCACTGTGCTGCATTGACAGACAGTACTTAAAAATAGACAGTAAATCTCTGGAGGTGTCTACTTCATTTGCCAATTGCAATTATATGCCAGTGTTTATATTGAGTGGTTGGAAAAGTTAAAGCTTGCGTCAGCAGCAGAGCAGTGCATTTCCTCCGTGTTGGCAGGAGACTCTGTAGGGGGAGCAGGTAGGAGACGGCTCCCAACCATCAAATGATTCTTATAACTTGGGATGTTGTAACAAACATGCACCAAAAATCTTGTTTTGAGATTCAGGTTTGATATCTAGCATTACAGAAAGAGGCATTCGATCTATACAGAGTCAGCCTGCTGTGGTGAGAATGCTGAAGGCGATCTCAACTAAAAATGCCTTATTATGCTGTCCGCATGTCATGCATTCATTGCGAGTTATTTGTTTTAACTTTAGACACCTCAAACACAAAAAAACAGGCAGTGGGCTCTGCTTGGAGACAGGACAACTCATCGTGATACAGCCTCTGATGTTAACTTTTACTAACCTTCATGACTAATAGCTCTTCAGTGTGAAGAGAATATCTATTAATTTACCTCTTCCCACCTGCTTCCACCCCTAAGAGTGTTGCTCCCCAAACAAAACACACAGCTCAATAGGGCAACCCAGACCCACAGGAGACTGGGCATAAATATGAACACACGAAGGAATGCCCTGAAGGGAAAAAATATTTTATACCAAGTTCTTTGTTTGAAGAAAAGCAGTATAAAGTATATCTGCTCTCCTTATTACCACATGCCATCACACAGAGTCAGCTGACTGAGTGTGTGATGCTTGCACCTCTCTAATTGCGGATCTACCGATGCGGAGGACCATTTCATAAGGCGGTTTACTCACTAAATACCCCTTGACTGTGCAATGGCTCGTTGCATATGGTGGTTTACTCGATGATTACCCCATGACTCATTTTCTATGATATTCTGGATCTATTGACCGGTATCCGATTGATTATTTCATCTTTTTGGATAATTACATTAATTGTGGTAATATCTGACAAGGCTCTACATAATTGTTAATAATTGGACACTTTGTCCTGAGGATGGTCCCTTGCATTCATCTGGCATTTGGAGACCGAAACGTCGACGTGATGATCACCGCAATAGCTTAATCATAAGGAATTAGAAATGCCTGACTTTAAAGAAATTAATATTCTTCTAAGGTGGAATTCTATTATTGGGTGATCTACGTGATACCAAGAATCACTGTTTTGGACTTTTTGTTATGCTCTGCACTTTATAACGAGAAAATGTGATTTATTTGTTTTGTTTGAAAACTTTCTGTGTAATTGATGTTTTTCTCCTTTTGCTTAAATTTTCATTTGTAACTAATAAACTGTATTTGATATTTGTACATAGAGAAGTACGCTGCGTACATTGGTAAATTGTTATTCATTATGTGTGGTAATGAGGAGAGCAGATATACTTTATACAGGTTTCCTTCAAACAAAGTACTTGGTATAGAATCATTTTTTCCTTAAGGGGTTTCCATTGTGTGTTCCTCAAACAAAGAACGCATACACAGGCAGATATCGTCTCCTGTGTGATTGTTTGGAAGGCTTGTGGCCTGCTTGCTGCTGCTAGACATGAGTTATGGATAGGCCATCCTTCCATGACAGAATCTGCATTGCTCTTTAACACCTCAGGCATGTCAGCAGGCCAGCATATTCAAGTAATAATCGGATTAGAGAAGCAGGGGCATAGCTTCGGAAGGAGGGTTGTGGGGTGGGGTGTGACACCTCCTAATAAGTGGATTCTGATGTGAGTAGTTGGGTCCAGGGGCTTCCAGTCAGGCTACCAGTGTCTGTGGTCGGGCTTCCACTACACTTAGCACCCCTCACATCAGTGACACACACCTCCATGAAACTTTGCCGAGCTTCCATACACCCACTCCTCCTCTTCCCTCTCACACAGAACAGACCAGGAATAAACAAAGGACTGGGCGGCTCTTCTGTAGTGCAGTGAAGCCTTTTAAATGTAGCACTATTTTTATGAATTGTTCTCTAAAAATGTACAGTTTATTTTTCTCGAGGTGAAAATGACAAAAAGTATTTGATGTGATGGGAACGAGGAAAGTAGGGTAATTAACAGTGGTTAACTGGCAACGCTTTTCTTCAGAGGTAGATGGACTAAAAGACAAACATGTGCATCCCTCCCTGTATTTATGTTTTATAGATGAGATGTAGGTAATGCATACACCTTCCCAATTACATCTTTCTATCACTCACCTTCTTTTCATGTTCTGTCTTTTTCGTAGTCTGATTTCAAATACAGACGACATGCAGAATTGGAGCCTATGTACTGCACTTAAGGTTTCAAGGCTCCTACTGTACCTAAATATGCTTTCAATAGCGCCCATATCTCTTCTGAGTTGGATTCATACTATTTTAATATATATCATATAAAATAGCCACAACTTTGAGGTTACACACATACAAACCCTTAGGGCCTGATTTAGATTTCGGCGGACGGGTTACTCCGTCACAACGGTGACGGATATCCCGTCCGCTGAAATATAAACCCCATAGGATATTATGGAAATGTATATTTTGGTGGGCAGGATATCCATCACCGTTGTGACAGAGCAACCCATCCACCGAAATCTAAATCGGGCCCTTAGATACTTAAGTGCGTTAGTCCGCAAAGCTATCTCGTTTCCATTGCAACGAGAGGGATGGTTGGGAAATCTGTTTCACTCCCCCTGAATCAAAATGACTAAGCTACGCCCCTGAAGAGGAGACTGTCATTGTGAATTCTTTTTCAGTCCCTGCTCTGTTGTGCAAGATTTTCTCCACCCCTAGCATCAGCCATAACTTGTGATACTAATGCAGCATCTTTACGAGATCTAACCTTCTCCATCTTCCCAACAGTATCTGCTTGGTGCTTAGACCAATAGATTAGCCAACTTCTGTGTCCAGTGCTTAAATTGTAACAGTATAAGTGCTAGGGCCCAACGTTTTGCTCAGAAACCCACAGCCAGTGCTATTGAATGTCGAGAGTGCCTAATACCAATGTTGTGTCCGAGAACAGAGTGACATGGTTTTTGCATTATTTTTCTTAATTTATATTTGCAGAGCTTTATCTGTGCTGCTGAAACAAAACGCCCAAAACCGTCTGCAATGAACAGGTTGGAGCAAGAGCTGCTGCTGCTGACAGCAGCATCAGATAAAGTCAGCCAGTGTTGCCAGAGGTGTGTCCTGATTTCACACCCTGCAAATACTCAGTAGACTCCTATAAATCAAATAAAATCATCACCAGTACTAAAAGAAATTGTTTGTTTGAGAACTCAATATGATGATGGGGTCGAACACCTAAATCAGGCTACCCAAATATTTTAGAATCACAACCCACGTTTTTGAATGACAGACTTTTGCAACCCACCTAGCTTTAATAGACATGAGGAAGGCGATTTTTTTTTTATGTTTCCAAAACCTAGAACTGTAGCGCACTGTCATTTACAGACAGCACATTTTATATTGAAATGGCAGCTAAATTTTGCACAGAAATACAGTTTTACTGATAGAACTATATTACACATAAATGATGATGTGTGGAAATCGGGTTTCAGTGACTATTTATCATTTGTGCATCACCAAGTAAAGTGTCTTGATTTGTTTTGATCTTATTAAAATCTTTGTTTCCAACATACTTCAGAATTACACAAAAATGTGCTTAATGATTGCTTTCCTAATTTCTTTATGTGTACAGCTCATTTACAGGAATGTATACATTTTGTTGTGTTGCCAAAAAATGACATCCTACAGCCTTTCCGTTCACACTCCCTGAACCCCCAGCAAGATTGTCACATAATTCCCTTTACTTTTCTTTCTTTAATTTCAAAAGGGCTGGGACTCCATGGAAGGGTACGGTATGGGAGTTGTTGTCCACTGTGGACACCATGGTTAGAGTCCCCGAGAGTATTTTGTGCGTCCATAAATCTAGTTGTAAGGCCATCAGTGTCCGTCATGACCCTGAACACAGTCTGTATCTGGAAATGGGCCATTCCTTCCCAGACCTCTGAATATAAAAACCTGATTGTTAAATTCCAAACTGTTTTCTCTTGAGATTGCAGCTGTGTTATGTGATGCTGAGGAATCTCTTTTAATGGTTAAAGGACTATTGATGTAGCTCATGACTGAAAATAAAAATATTATGAACGGGGCCCATGACTGTAGGACTACCAACATCTCATTAGATTAAAGTGAGTCTTACAAAGCACGCAATGTAATGAAGATGGTCAGGCTCAACTACAGCTTTGAAGATGATGTAGTTACAGAAGTGCCCCTTTGTATATCCACACTTCCTCTTCATCCTAAACTGGACAGGAAAGGGGCCGGATCTCAAAATATTTTTAAATGGTGCTAATATTTCTCCTTGGTGGTAAATAGGACAGGCTTGGCACATACTTCTTTTACCACCGTAATATGAAAGCAGATTAGTAGAGGTGATAGTGTGTCACAATAATGCATGTGTATATTTGTTGTATTGCATTTTGCTGTGGTGGTGATATGTTGTGTTGTTTTTTTGTGCTTTTGTGTTTTTGTCCTGTATTATTGCATTGTGTTATTTGTGTGTAGGACGATGGTTGTTGCCGTGAGCTTTGTTTTGACTGTTTTGTTGTGTTCTGCCTTGTTATATTTTTTGTGTTATTTTGCTTTGTGTTATGTTTTGTGTTTGTGTGCACCCTGTGATTACTTTAGAAATGTTAACAAACGCCACATTCCCAGTCTAAAGTATTACATTCCTTTAAAGTTCCAATGACAAACCTCCATGTTAGAAATGGGATCTCTGGTTGGCTAAGGCTTGCGCCAAAGCCAGGCAGAGACCACCACTCTAGTCAGGGCGAGGGAGTTACACACCAAAGATAACCCCTGCTCACCCCCTTGGTAGCTTGGCACGAGCAGTCAGGCTTATCCCGGAGGCAATGTGTAAAGCATTTGCGCAACACCCTCAGCAACAACACCCAAGGAACACTACAAAAGGAACTCCCCACAAGGTTATGTATAAAAATAGCCTTTGTATTATCATAAAAACACATTAGAATAGTGCTCACATAATGTACATCGTGCCACCTGGCACTAGGTCATATTTACAAGGGATTATTTACACCTGACAGGGCCAACTGGACCACTGTCAGAACCAGCACAAAGCGAACTTAGTATATGTAGCACTTATAATAAATGTAGAACACATCATAAACGTACAACCAGTAATCACTGGTAACCACTGTACTTAGCATCAGCCTGTAACATAAACTACATTATGCACAGTATCACATTTAGGCGCGAATTACATTCTGCGCCAACCTCATAAGCCTAAACACCTTAGACCAGAACCTCCTAAGCATAACTCACATTAGGGGCATAACTCACAGTAGAGAATAACTCACAACCTAAACGCATTAGGTAATAATAACCTCACAAGCATAAACACATTATGCAAAACCTCATAATCATAGAACTACATTTAGAGGTATAACACAGGGTGCGTAAATCAAAGTAAATGCATCACATTTCCTAGCACCCGAAATCACATCAGTACATAACCTCCTAGTAAAAAGAACCATAGCAGAGGCATAAATCACATTAGGGCCTGGCGCCCTATAAATCTAACAGTCCCTCCTGGGCCAACTGGCCATCTCTAAAGGGCTCAAATGCCCTATGTCCCAAAGTCAGGGCGCGCTGCCAACGCAGCGAAAGTCAAGGGTGCGCAACTGCGCAAACCTAAACGTAGCAGCTGCCCACTACTTGCTGGGCAGCTGGGAGAATCAGGGGCCAAGGAGTGCATCTTACTCCTAGCGCAAAAGACAGGCCCCCAAAGAAAGAATGGCCTAAACGTTGCAGCTGCCCACTACTTGCTGGGCAGCTGGGAACATCACTGGCACTCACTGTGCCGCCTGAGCCCCTCTCTGGGACTCTCTAAAACAAATGCCCCCAAAACGTTGCAGCTGCCTGCAACTGCGGTGCAGCTGAGCAAATGCTACCTGGCACTACAGTGCCTCCTGAGCCCCCCACGGGGACTCTAGAAATAACATTCCCCAAAAGAACACTGGCATGTTGGAGCCCCCTTCTGGGGCTCTGGAGAACAAAACTGCCCCCAAAGCAACGTAGCACCGGCACGAATTGTGCCTGGGGGAGCCCCGATCACCGGGCTCCTCTGGGTGCCATCAACAAGAAAATGCCCCCACTCGTAGGAGCGGCCCGCTTCCTCTCGCGGGTCCGCTCAGAACTAGGAGGCCCTCGCAACGGGCCATGCGGCAGCTCCACTCACCGGGGTGTTGCCTGCAGGCTCCTGTCTCGTTGGGGAGGCTTGGTCTCCTCTTCACCCGGTCCCTCTCCCGGGGACCGGGATTTCTCCAAACCGGCGGCAGCACTTCTCTCGCGGGGCTTCCCTCTCCTACTGGGAGCCCCGCGCTGCCGTTGGTGGCCTTGGCCGCATTTTTCTCTTCACCCGGGCCCCCTCCTGGGACCCGGGACTCTACAGCTGTGCCGGTGGAGGCGGGGTAGGCTCCCGTCCTCCGTTCTTCCTTCACCCGGGCGGCTTCTCAGGCGGCGGCGGCGTGCGCGGGGCTTCCTCTGCAAAACTGGAAGTCCCGCCCGCCGCCAGGCACATCGTTGCCTGACTTCCGCCTTCGCCGATTTTCGATCTCGGGGACAATGAGGGGTAGGCTCCCTCATAATTTAAAATATACAGCAGGGTGGGCTCTTGCTATCTAAATAAAATTATAAGCGGGGTGGGCAACCGCCAGAAATAGCGAGAAATGCGGGGTAGGCACCCGCCGCTTTTGGGCATCACGGGGGAGGGAATCCCTATGCTGGGGGTTCCCTCAGCAAGGGCCGCAGCTCGGCGCTGTGCAGCCCCCAGGCTCTCCCTCTCCTCTGGGGAAAGTCCAGGACAAAGCGCTCACAGGGCGCAGAGGACAGCAAAAGGGTCCTGGGTCCTGGAAAAGAGCAAGTCCCAGAAAAATGTCCCAAAAGGTGAAAAGGGCAATGCAGGGCCCAGGGAGGCAAGCCCTCCTGGCAGCCCCCCCTGGGCCCCAGCAGCAGCACGCCCCGGCAGCGTCAGGAACAGCACCCAAGCACAGAGAACTGAACATTTTTCTGGGGTCACAGCCCCTCCTTTTATACAGCATTTTCCTTTGTCTAAAGGTGCAGGGCTGGGGAAAAACCAGACGCAACTGGTTTGGGGGAGCTTTGGAGCACTTTGTTTTGCTCAGCTCCTCTCTCCTTTCACAGGACAGGCTAGGGACATCAGACGCACCACAGGGGGTGGAGCCAGCATTGTGGAGGGAAGGCACAGACCTATTCAGGTCCCAGGTGCAACTCCTCCCTCCCATCTAGATGCAGATCTCCCTATTCAGCCCTGCGCTGACTCACCCTGCCCCTCCTGGAGCCACACACACCTCCCAGCCCCTGTCACTCACAAGCCAGACATGCAATTCACATCAGGCAGGCAGACACAGAGCACACATAAATGCCAACTTCTAAAAGTGGCATTTCTACACCAGTCACAATAAATCTGCGCACACCATTGCGCAGCATTTATTCTCACATGTTCGCACATACTAAACTCGCCCCTGCACTCCTCTCACACCAGGAATTACCATGGACACACATATCCCCCATGCATTCCTATGGGAGGGCAGGACAATCTCACCACACGCACTCAGCGCGCACGCACTTTACACTGGACCACAGTGCTAAAGTGCCCAGAGACTTAAAACTACTAACACCAAGGTACATATAAGGCAAAAAGTTCAGGGGTGAACCTGCCAAAAAGGGCCAAGTCCAACACTCCATTTACCACTTAAGTGGTAAAGTACAGTCAATCAATCAATCAGGGTTGGTAGAGCGCAACTACTCACCCGCGAGGGTCTCAAAGCAATGGGGGGGAGGGGGCGGCTCCGTTGAGTGCTGGGGTCATCCGAAGAGCCAGGTCTTGAGGTCCTTCCTGAACTGGGGCAGTGTGGGAGCTTGGTGGAGGGGGAGGTCGTTCCAGGCCTTGCTTGTGAGGTAGGAGAAGGATTTTCTTCCCGTTCTGGTCTTGTAGATGCGTGGAACGGTGGCCAGAGAGAGGCCGGCTCAACTGAGGTGTCTTTTGGGTGTGTGGAAGGAGAGGGGGTTGTTCAGGTATGTTGGTCCGGTGTTGTGAATGGCCTTGTATGCGTGGGTGAGGAGTTTGAAGGTTATTCTTCTTTCGACTGGGAGCCAGTGGAGATCGCGGAGGTGTTGGGTGATGTGGCTGCGGCGGGAGATGTCGAGGATCAGTCTGACTGTGGCGTTCTGGATGGTCTGGAGTTTGCGAAGGAGTTTCTTGTTGAATCCGGCGTAGAGAGAGTTGCTACAGGCCAGTCTGCAACTGATGAGAGCGTGCGTGACAGTTTTTCTGGATTCGGATGGGATCCATCTGAACGTCTTTCAAAGCATGCGGAGGGTGTTGAAGCAGGTCGATGATACAGCGTTGATCTGGCGGTTCATTGTGAGTGATGACTCTAGTATGATCCTGTGGTCCGTCAGGGTGGGGGCATTTCCGAGGGCAGGGGGTCACCAGGAGTCGTCCCATGCGGAGGGGGTGGAGCCAAGGATGAGAACTTCTGTTTTCTCGGAGTTGAGTTTCAGGCAGCTGTTCTTCATCCCTTCTTGGAAGTTGTGTTTTGTGATGTTGGGTTCATTGGTTAGGGAGAGGATAAGCTGGGTGTCATCGGCGTAAGAGATAATGTTGAGCCTGTGGTTCCTGACGATGGTTGCGAGGGGGGCCATGTAGGTGTTGAAGAGGGTGGGGCTGAGGGAGGCGCCCTGGGGCACTCCACAGTTGGTCTCTGTCGGTTCTGAGAGGTAGGGCGGGAGTCTGACTTGCTGAGTTTTGCCGGTGAGGAATGAGTATATCCACTCTTGCTGCGGTTGCCGACATCGTGGAGTATGGTGGCTAGGATGTGGTGGGAGATGGTGTCGAAGGCAGCTGATAGGTCCAGGAGGATGAGGGCTGCATTTTCGCCCTGGTCGAGGAGGGAGCAGATGTCGTCGGTGCCGGCGAGCAGGGCAGTCTCGGTGCTGTGGTTGCTGCGGAATCCTGATTGGGAGATGTCCAGGAAGTTGTTAGCTTCAATTAAGTTTGCTAGCTGGGTGTTTACGGCCTTTTCGATGACTTTGGCTGCGAAAGGAAGCCGGGAGATGGGCCTGACGTTTTTTTAGGTCCGTCGGGTCTGCAGAGGGTTGCTTCAGGAGGGGGTTGACTTCGGCATGTTTCCAGTCGTCTGGGAAGGCGGCAGTTTCGAAGGAGCAGTTGATCGTCCGATGCAGTTCGTGTGCGATGGACGAGGCGGCTCTGTGGAAGATGTGGGGGTGGGCAGGGGTTTGAGGGTGCTGCTGAGTGGATGCTTTTCATGGTCTCCAAGGTGTCTTCTGTCGTGAGAGGGGTCCATTTGAGCAGGGTCTGTTGGGTGGCGTCGCTTGGAGGGAGAGCAGGAGCGGTGCGGAGGTCTTGGTTTTTTAAGTTGTCGTAGATCATCTTAATCTTAAGGTGGAAGAAGGTGCTGAGTCTGTTGCAGAGGTCTTGGGAGGGTGGGACGTTTGTTGTTTGGCTGCAGGGTTTGGCGAATTTCTTGATGATGTAGAGGAGTTCATTGGTATTGTGAGCATTGGTGAGGATTCTGTCTTGGAGGGATTTCTTCCTTGTGGATTTGATGAGATGGTGGTGTGCGGTGGTTGCTGCTCTGTAGGCGGCGCGTGTTTCTGGGATTTTGTTGTTCCTCCATGTCTTTTTGAGTCGTCATCAGGAGCGTTTGGATTCTTGGAGTGCAGGGGTGAACCAGCTTGTTTTCTTGATGTGTCTTCCTGTGGCTTTCTTGAGGTGGGCGAGTGTGTCAGCGCAGTTTGTGATCCAGCTGTCGAGGTTGCGTGCTGTGGTGTTAGCGTCCGGCGTAGTCGGTGGTGGGCTGTTCTTCGGTGACTTTGTTTCAGCTTCTATGGGGGAGGCGGTGGGCATACTTGTGTACGGTGGTTTTTTTGAAGGAGAAGTGGATGCAGTGGTGATCTGTCCAGAGAAGATGCTGTTTCCTTCTGCAAAGACTGGGTCGAGTGTGTGTCTCGCTGTGTGCATGGATGCAGTGACTAGTTGCTTCAGTCCTGTATTGGTGAGGTTCTCTAGGAGGGAGGCGGTGTTTGGGTCGTTGTGGTTGTCCAGGTGGAAGTTTAGGTCTCCGAGTAGGATGTAGTCTGTTGAGGAGAGGGCGTGGGGTGCGATGAAGTCGGTGATGGTGTTGGTAAAGGGAGCATGGGGGCTGAGCAGCCTGTTGATGAGGGTTCCGCAGAAAGTCATTCGAGGGTTGGTCTGAATCTGGAAGTGGAGGTGCTCCATGAGGGTCGTTGTGTTGTCCGGGGTGGTGGTCGTCATGCAGAGGGTGCTTTTGTGAACGATGGCGATGCCTCTTCCTGGGTGGATGGGGCGGTCCTTGTGCAGGATCTTGTATCTGTCGGGAATGGCGGTGACGATGTCAGGTGCAGAGTTGGCGTTGGTCCAGGTTCTGTGAGGAAGGCATGTCAGGCGAGAAGGTGTTGAGGAGATCCCAGATTTCTATGGCATGCTTGTGTTGTGAACATACGTTGAGGAGGATGCAGTTGAGAGGTTTGTGAGCGGTGAAGTCCGGAAGGCTGGGGGCTGCTGCTGGGGTATGGCGGTGGCTGAAGGTGCAGCAGCAGTGTAGACAGGAGAGAGGGCCTTGGGTGGTGTTCGGCGTCGAGAGCTGGCAGTTGTTGCTGCGTCCGGGGTTGAGGGCGTGGAGGGTGCTGGAGTCTTAGCGGAAGCGGGTCAGAGGACCAGGGCCCCTGGCACTGGTCGTGGTCAGGTCGCTGACTGGCTTGCCTTTGGCGCCTGTTGCAGCTCTTCTGTGATTCAACACCAATCAGCCCAAATCTGTGTCCAAGGGCTTATCTTAAATTAGCACAGTCAGTGCCATGTACTGCACTTAGTGTAGGTCTGTGCAGATGGTGATTTTAAGACCCAAGTTTGTAGTGTCTCGTCACTCTGGCCCAGGGTCTGACAACACGACATTGTGCAGCGGCCAGTAATGGTGTAAGGGTAGAGTACTAATGAGTAGAGCACTTACCGGTAGTACCTTTCAAGCAGTTCATTCTCTTCCCATGATAAAATTGGTCAGGTGTAGTGAGGGGGTAGCGTCTGCTACACCTGAATGCCATTTGCTACCCCTTGCTCTGCTATTGCTACCCTTGTCTCAGTGGTTTGAAGGCCTTGGTAAGAAATCTAAAGTAAGCAGGTCACAAAATCCCATGTTTATTATATATTTTTGCCATTATTTGCGTTTTCCCAGCCTCTCAACAACAAAGAAAAGGATATACAAGAGCTATGTGTGGGACAAGGTGCCAACCTTGTGATGTCAAGCAGCCTATAGGTGATTGACGTCACTTCCCCCGATCATTTTCGTCAAATGACTTCCACGAGAGCCGTATTTGATCTGGTATCCTTAGTGCGATTCAAGTTCTGCTCCGAATGTGCAGTGCAACCAACCCCCAACTGTGTTTAATAACCCCTGTTTGCTGAGTGGCGTTTCTGCTTCCGCCGCAGGTGCAGGACATCAAACACTCGCCTCCCCGCGCCGATCAGTGGGGCGGCATTAATGCCACGGATGCTGTCACCGCGAGTTCTCGCCTGAATGACAATGTCAACCAGGACACGAGAGCGAGTGGAATCTGATTTCCTGCCTTCTAGGCGATCACTGCTTTATCATCACGACTAAAAGGTTCTCGGACGCTGTAAAATATTTGATCTGCAGCTTCTGACGTCATGGCGTAGGGCAGGGCTGCAGGCGGCACACAGGTCACCTTGCCTTTCCCCAGGCGGGTAACCTTTAAAACTTATGTTTGCATAGCTTGATTTGTTTTAATCACAAACTTAAATGGTGTTTACACACTGAGTTTGTTCACTCAGAATTCTATCTATCTCTCTGTACTTCTTTGCTTCCGGTGCGAGGGTCCCTACATTTCATTGGGTGTCCCGCTTAAAATGCGGTACTTAACATCTTTGTGCCATCACCACCAGGGCTCGAGTCGGGGTACCACGCGGGTGGACGGCGTCCCCCCACTTATTTTACCGGGTTTTTACCGGGTGGACGCCGTCCCCCCTGCCCAAAAGATGGAGCCGGTACCCGAGTCTGCACCTGCGCGCGAATGATAGCCTTTCAAATGCACCCGAGGCTCAGACTAATCTCCCCTTCCACCTCGCGCCCTCCCCTTGCCAGCCTTTCTCAGAGCACAGCCGAGGCGCCAAGGCTTCAAGGAGCTGCGCTGTGAACACGCCGAGCATGTCACTTCCAGGGACCCCGACAGATGCCCGTAGTGCCTACGGCCCGAGTCTGTAATAACCGTGTAATCCGAGGAATGGGTCCTGTGTATAGTGTGTTCTTGTGTTTTGAGTGACTGCCACTTATTGCAGTATTATACCTCTACTTGTATCTTGTATGTATTCACGCATTTCAGACGGAGACCGTTAAATTTCGTGACGTCACTTCCTGTCGTGACGTCACTTCCGGTGACACCACCTAACTTGGAGCGTCCCCCTACTTCTTTTTTTAGGACTTGTGCCCTGATCACCACTATCTTAGCGGGACCAATCGTTTCCCTTCATCCCTTTCCCACTAAAACAGTCACATGGAAAGTAACCAGGTGACGGATCCAATATCGTATCAGAGAGGAGCAGTATGTGTGTGGACAATAAATTGCAAGAATGGAAGGTGCAGACTGAAGATCCAGGTGTTGGATACGTAAGGTCAGCGTGTGTCCACCTTTTGGTCATGTTTCATCAGTCTGCACAAGAATCAGATGCAGTCTTTTCGAGGAACCAGCAGTGCTGAAATCGAACCTTAAAAGTGCAAGTATTCCCCATCACACTCAACGTGCTTTTAAGTTTAGAAGTGTTGGTACTCGCCCATTAAACAAATTACACCCCTGCTGTGAAGTGCTAGTGCTCTTCCATTAAAAGGACTGTGCCCATGGTGAGAAGTGCTAGTAGCCCCCCTTATTTAATAAATAAAAAGTGCAGCTACTCGGGGCCTGTGAGCACCTGCCCACTTAAAGCATGGGGGGTTTCACAATATCTGTCTTGGGTGATATCATGTATGACTTAATTCCCAATGTTCTCTGTTTCTTCATTCTGGCGTTTGTACCTATAGGGAATCTCATGCACACCCAATAGGAGCCCTCAGGAACTGGACCAGCTCAGGCTCCTTGTACGACAGACAGTCTGGGAGGCATCCTTTGTTGCTGTACTGCCCTTATGCAGTCCCAGGAAGAGGAGCTTCAGATCAATCCTTGCTTGCATTCCCATCCCTAGCAGGCTGGACCAACTCAGGTTCCTACTGTGGACAGTCTGGGAGGTATCCTCTAATGCCCTTATGCTGTCCCAGGATAGGTGTTTCAGATCCATCCCTGCTTGGAGCCCATCCTCAGCACCTGGATCAACCCAGGCTGCTCCTGTGGACAGTCTGGGAGGCATCCTTTGTTGCTGTACTGTCCTTATGCAGTCTCAGGATAGGAGCCTCAGATCCAGCCCTGCTTACAGCCCCATCATCAGCACCTGGACCAACTCAGGCTCCTCCTCGGAGCAGTCTGGGAGGCATCCTTTGTTGCTGTAGTGCCCTTATGCAGTCCCAGGGTAGGAACTTCAGATCCATCCCTGCTTGCAGCCCCATCCTCAGCAGGCTGGAGCAACTCAG
This sequence comes from Calotriton arnoldi, assembly GCA_963921515.1. NCBI lineage: Eukaryota > Metazoa > Chordata > Amphibia > Caudata > Salamandridae > Calotriton > Calotriton arnoldi. Next base: position 266,227 of record CAWUFW010011588.1, on the reverse strand, counting down.
GCTTCTCCCCTGGACACTGTGGGAGGCATCCTTTGTTGCAGTACTGCCCTAATGCAGTCCCATGATAGGAGCTCCAGATCCAGCCCTGATTGGAGCCCATCCTCAGCACCTGTACCAACTCAGGCTACTCCTCTGGACAGTGATGGGGACATCCTTTGTTGCTGTACTGCCCTAATGCAGTCTCAGGGTAGGAGCTTAAGATCCATCCCTGCTTGCAGCCCCATCCTCAGCAGGCTGGCCAACCATTTGTAATCCGGAAGGAACGTATCCTCCAATTTCTGGACTACACGCTCAATGCGCAGAACAATCCGCCAGGTGAATCCCCTCAACTGTAATGGTGCTACTGTGGAGGAAATTTACTCTGCAGATTCCATCCCCTGTTTACAAATTCCTCCAGATATGTGAGTATTTAGATTCAGGGGGGTAACACAAGGGGGCGGGGCAATCCTTCAGGGGGACCAATTCCGGCCCAAAGCTAATGAATGTTTGTAAGACCTGGGAGACTCTGGGTCCCCTCTTCACATTCTGCAGGGGTGCCCCGTCATTTCATGTTATGCCACTGTTTAGAGTGCCATCCAAAAACCCTAAATGAGGCCTTCTGCCTACATCACTATCTTTGAACCTATGCCGCTCGTCTTGTTTGCGAAAACCCCAAAGCATGAGCTACTCACACCATATTGGTCTTTAAAGGATGAATGGGAAAATTCAACTAGGATAAACATAGTAAAGTCAAAGACAAACATGGATCATCAGAGACCTTATGGAACCGTTTTCTTTTCAGGCAGAGGAGAAGTTGAGACTCATTTTAAGAAAGTGACCAAATACAGAAGTAACTTAAAGTTGAACCTTAGTCTAGGCTTCGATTTAGACCCTGGCAGAAAAAGTCAGTAGCCACCCTCTGGCAAGGGTCTTCCATCCAGACCCGAATGGATGAATTTCGAATATGAATATTAAAAGACAGGAGCAGAGGTGAGGATTCCACAAATTGCATATCACAAATTCCCCTCTGCCAGCAGCTTGACAAAGTTCTGGTATTTTTTAATTGGATGGTGGTTCTCTCTGGCCAGTTCCAACAAAGCCAGGTGGTGAGGCAGGGAGGCAGCGAAGTGGCGCCTGTGACCCCTGAGATGGTGGCAGCATCCTGTGTCCTCAGAGTATCGCAGAACTTGTCCCTGGTCGATTGTAGATGCGTGGCAGGGTAAGGGACCCCATGGAGGAGGAAGACACAAGTCCCAGGTCTCCTGAGTAACGCAAAGGATTACCCTTCTCAGGGTTTCCCAAGTAGTACTTTTTTTAAATGGAAATCAATCCATCCTATAACAGCATTTGTAAAGCGCACACGTTCACCCCTTGTGGTATCTGGGCGCTGTGTCTTCGTCAAAGAGCCAGGTCCTGAGTCTCTTTCTGAAGTCTGCCACTGAGGGGACCCTCCGGAAATGGAGGGGAAGGTTGTTCCAAGTCCTGGCGGTAATGTAGGAGAAGGAGCGGCCACCACTGTGGCTGCAACTGATACGGGGGTGTGTGCGAGGGCGAGTGAGGAGGAGTGCAGGTGTCTAAAGGGTTAACGGAAGTTCAGTTGATGGTTTATGTAGGCAGGTCCTAGGCCGTGGAGGGCTTTGTAGGCGTGTGTGAGCATCTTAAACAGTCATCTCTTCTGGATGGGAGCCAGTGGAGGTATCTTAGGTGGGGGGAGATGTGGGTTCGTTTGTGCAGGTCCAGAATGAGTCTGGCTGCAGCGTTCTGTATGGTCTTCAAATAGTAAAAAAAATAGAAATCTTTAGCATTCCACTTGTGCGGGGTACATGTGCACTCATGGGAACATCAGCCTGGTGATTGTCATGTTCCGTAGGCTCTGGGATTTCCAAGGTCCCAGCAGTGTGAAGGCAGCCCGTAGTAATGGATATCAGCCGTACTGGCAGGTGAAACTCCTGTACTGTAAGCGAAATGCTGGAAATGTGTCTGTATCTTTTCTACCCTTAGCTGGGAATTGGGGCTGATCTGCTGCTTTGTGGGTGGAAAAAATAAGACCAAGGCACATGTGCTTTTAGAAGCACATTAAGAGGCCGGGCAATGCTAACGGCAGTCATCATTAAGATAATTACATTACCTTACGCCTGGCAGCGCACTTCAAAGCAACTTTCCCAGCAGGGAAATCTGTATGCCACACCGGCCTGCTCTGCAGGGACCTTCTGGTGCTCTAGCAGGCAAACACCACACACAGGCTCCCCTGCTTGGGAAGCGCGCTGCGAAGGCCAGTCAGTGTAATTAATTTAATGTAACTACCATTAGGTTTATTTGTCTGGCCACCTACAGACTTGGCGATACCAAAGGGGATGATGGATGGAGCGCTTGAGCTAATCAAACACTCACCCCCAGTCAACTGATCTGGGTTTAATCCATCATCATTCTTTAGCTCACTCCACCACCCCAGTTCAGACATGGCCATATGCAAATCAGTCTGACCCTGTGCCTCATGGGAACTTGGTGGCACAATAATTCCTCGTTCTGTGCATTCCTCACTGGGTGGAGCAAGGAATTCTTGTTCTGCCGGAGGCATTTCACCTGCTGCGTTCTTCCGTTTTTTCAATCTGGGGCGGGCAGATGTGGACAGAGCAGAATTGCCAGAAGTTTTGCAACCACTTACTGCAGATTTAAAAGAAAAATGCTTTCGCCCATCCCTAATCAAGTGTGTGGTGTGCCAGGTGGTCTTAGATGGCGGCCATCCCTCAAACACTCTCCCTCCACTCCTTGGAGGCTTGTGATCTAGGGGTATAATCTAGCATGCGTGCAAGGTGGCTCTCAGTGGCAGGGTTTAGCATGAGTGGGAGCTTTGCCTTCGCCTGGTTTAAAGATTGGGCATAAACTTGAAGAACAATGTCACAACTTGAACAAGATGGCCGACTGCTAAGGAGCTCCCGTCGGGAGCTTCCGGGCTCGGGATTGCCGTTCCGGCGTGGATCCCAGCGGAGCCCCTCCATCTAGCCACCGTGTGTTCAGGAGTCAAGAGAGACAATCGCTTGATCTCCCATGGCAGACAGTGGAGCCCAGAATCGTGGAACGGGGCGACACAGCGAGAATCGCACAGCAGCAATGGAGAGGAGAAACGTGAGGACCATCTTGGCGGTGAAGCCCACTCCAGCGGGAGGGTTGTGTGCTTTGTGGCCTGACCCAGGCTAGCCCAACGTGTGGTCCTGGGTCCGCTGATGTGCTCCGCCATGCCCAGTGACCGGTGCAAGGGAGACTGCTGTGCACCATCTGGTGTTTGGGAGGCTGCAGCTGATCTTCAGCCGTGTGGCCCCAGGTCCACTGCCGATGTCCTGTTGCGCCCAGCCGACTGGTAGCAGGGATAATACTGCAGCTGACATGGAGACACCAACTCTGCGCCAAAGGTGAGCCCGCAGCCCCCTCTGACTTGGACATCCCCGCGGACCATCCCACTCGGCTGCCTCCTCCATCTCAACCCCCAGTCCGTGTGCTGGGTCCACAAACACAGAAACAAACTTCCGTACCCCCATTAACACCCTGCAGGCCCCCGGGGATCTCTGCTGCTGCCTTGGAGTTGTTGAGACAATCGGGACAATGGGCATGGGGGACATATAGACATCACCAGCTCGAGGATCCCTCCAGGCCCTAGATCACCGCCCTGAAGGCCTGGCTGAACGTGCACAGCAAGAAACCAGGCAATGGCAAGAAGATCATGTTATGTAAATATGTAATATATATTTGTCCAACCCTAATAGCTTCAACTCTTCTTAAAATGTAATCATGAGTGAATTTGCAACTTGCATATATTTAACTCTAACTGCTAGTTTCTGTAGTAGACGTGTACTTATTACCATTCTTATGTGAGTTTAGAGTTTATTTGTTTCATATATTTTATGTTATTCATGGACTCTGAATTCCAAATGTAATGTAACTGGTTCTATTGTAAAGCGCTCTGACACCTTCGGGTAAATTTTGCTCTATGTCAAAACGCATAAATAAATAGTGTGAGGAGGGTGCAGGCCCTTGAAGGGGGCAGGGCCTTGTGCTGAGAAGAACCTACGAGGCACGTTTGAACCCCCAAGCCCCTCCTCCCAAAAATAAAAAGCTTGCTGAGGCTGGTGCCGACGTCTTGGGGTGTTTTCATTAAACAAACGACCAGGGCCAGTGGGTTATGCGATTCTGTGGCAGCAGCGATTTTTGCATAATTTATGGATTTGCTGCGTTTGCACATAATCAATCATCTACTGCATAATCTGCAGACTTTGACAAAAAAAAGTTTGTTTCTAGATCATTCCGATCAAAAGGTACAAAAAACATGGCGACTCAGGTTCCTGCGCAGAGGAAGGCTTTTCGCAAAGGTTTACTTGTCATCTTTCAGTTGCTTATTGCTATATTTGGGTCTTAAATTAGTACTAATTAAGGTGAACTCTTTTCTCAGACGCTGTTAACAGGTATAACAAGCATTTTCAATGCAATTGGTCTCCCCTTTGGGACCTTATATGTATTTAGCTATGCAGCACATTAGCCTGGGTGCTGAAACATCTACTGTTCTTTAACATAGAGGGAAAGTAAGCACCAAATTGCGTGACATGTCAGGTATGGGAACACATAGAGAGAAATATTGCCTTTCAGCACAAAATGGTATAGTCCAAAGCTCTGTTTTTAACGCCTTCGCTGCGATCGGAATTCCGCTCAGGTGCTGGACATTCCGATCGCGGGCGTGGTCGTGACGAGCTCAGCTCGTCATGCGCACAGCCCGACCGCGCAGCATGACGAGCTGAGCTCGTCATGAGCAGGGAAGGGGTTAATATAAAATCAGGGCCTTCGGTGGTCATATCACTGAAAATACAAGATTTGAAAAAAATATTGTCTACGGGTGCTCGTGGAAGACGATTTCTATGAACTGGAATCTTGAAAAAGCTAAAGTGATTCTAGTATTTTACTGACCTCTGCTGGTCGTTTTCTATGAAGAAAGATAAATAGAGGCAGTTGCCAGAAAAATTTAAAAAAGAAAGTCCCTAAGCAGAAAGCAATTCTGGTATTTTACTGACCTCTACTGGTCGTTTTCTATCAAGACAGTTTAATAGAGGCAGTTGAACAAACAGAAAGCAATTCTGGTATTTTACTGACCTCTACTGATCGTTTTCTATCAAGACAGTTAAATAGAGGCAGTTGAACAGAAAAAAAAGTCTCTAAGCGGAAGCAGACAAGTCCTAGGGCTGATCTCCAGAGCCCACAAAGTACATACACATATAAGTATATACTTAAGTATATACAAGAGGTCTCGAATGCTCGACCTAAAAATGACAAAATTATGAAGTAATACTGTCAGAAAATGTAGCTCATTATGCTGCATAATTTGATTTTTCTTGTCACATAATCTAGTCAAACCTGCTGCATGATTTGGTCCTCCGCTGCCACATAATTCCAATGGCCCTGACCATGACTAAGACCCTTATCATAGGCGAAGCAAAATGCAAATGCTCGTAGCCCGTTCACTAGGTATAAACTGCTTTGGTAACATATTGGCGCCATCTAGTGGGCCCTTCAACATATTTCTCCTAACTGGTGAGAGTGCATGATAGGTGTGAGTTTAACTGATTGTTAGGTGAATGGCGTTTTGGGTACAATCTGCTGAATGTACATAGCTTTTTTGGATAAGAAACCTATATTTAATTGACATTCGGATCCTTTTTTTAATCATCGTGTGTTAAATTGGCACACTAGTTAGATGATAATGGCACCGAATGTGCCACATAATTTGTATTTCCTTCAGGCTTAATTCACTCCTGCGTTGTCACATAATTTATTCAGCCATGCATCATAATTTGGTCTCCCGTTGCCGCACAATTTCAGTGGCCCTGAAAGTACAGGCACCTATATGTTATACAGTAAATGCAGTTGCATTGTTTCCTGTTTAAATGCAACTTATGGCCCGCTTATCCAATGTGAATTCTGATTTCGGTAAGGAATACTGTTATAAAATAATAAATGAATACACCTATAGAGCGCTTTTGCATTGTTTTTTTTTGTTTGTTAAGCTAAGGTTATCCTTTCCCTTTATTCGCAGAACTGCCTCATTCGGGAGACACAAAGGGGGCGAGAGGCCCTTGTGACTGACTTTGGCCTGGCCCGGGAAGTGGTTGAAGTGCCTGTGAAGAATGCAGAGCGGAAACTCTCCCTCGTGGGGTCTGCCTTCTGGATGGCACCAGAGATGCTGAGGGGAGAGCCCTATGACCGAAAGGTATTTATTTGCACTCAGTTGATCGGAGGGTAGTGAGGAAAAGTATCACGGATCTGAAATCGAACTTGTAGTTAGACTGGAGCAGGCTTTCCAGATACGTGGTAAACATTTTAGATAAACTAATCTTTCATTTTAAACTCTGTCCTTCAAACTAGAGCCCCCTTTTCTCCCTGACCTAGTTCTACCCAAAACAGAGCCCCTAGAAGGCACCCCGAGGCGCTGCTGCCTCCCCAGAAGCTGGGTAATCGTAGTAGTCAAGAAGAATGAAATTAATCTGGAGGTTCTTGTAGTCGGAGGTAGTGCTTTTGTCTCTAATAGCCCCTTGTGTCAAAGTTCTGGATTATAGGGAGTTATAGAGATGCTGTTGCTCTAGAACCCGTCCAGTGCGATGAAATTTCATTTCTTATTCCTTTGCACTATCAAAGGCAAGAGTCAGTGGCTGTGGCATTACCAGAGAGTGTGGGAACAACCGTACCTCAATTTTTTAGGACACATTAAAATTCAGAACTACCAGAAATTTTACCTCAGACTGTTCTCCGACTAAAAATAGCTGCATGAAAAGGCTCCCTCCCCGACATCAGTTTGTCAGGGCATTGAATATAAGTAAATGGGACCACTCATTAATTGAGTTCCAGATTGAAAAAAAATTAAAGGCGTTTTATTGCAAAAATCTCAAAATCAAGCGGTATAGAATAAATGCCATGAAGGCTTCAATGCAGGGTTACAGAGTAGACAAAATCAGAAGTAATCTAAGTGTCAAATTAACAGCAAAACCAGATAGAAATCGGACAGTATCTCTAGTAGAGAATAAAAAAAATCCCAAAAAATCTGGCTTCCCCCCAGAATCAAGGGGCTCTTATTCATAATTTTTGAATATCAAATCAATAAAACAGCAAATTCACAATGGCATGACCAACGTATCAACTCTTTGGCGATTCAGAATTATGAATGCCATTACCTTAACACATGAACACTATTCTATTTTTAATAAAACAAACCATTCAACATCTTCCATGCAACTGCCATACGGCGTTGCTCGAACAAAATATGAACCATTTAACAATGAGATTTCATACCAATTAATAGGACCAGGTTCGACAACAGAACTACAGTGTAAGGGCCTTGGAAGTTGAAACATCACAGGTTTAGGGGAAAGTTAATAGAAAATTATGTTTCACAGTCAAAATAAACCAAGACTTCAGCAGGATACATGATGGGAGGTGGATGATCCAGGAGTGAGTGAATGACAGAGACAGCATCCATCTTGTCCAAGATGGTGTTTAATAAACACTTCTATACATTATATTAAACTTGTTTCAGCTGTAATAATATTCACTCATCATATGCATAACGGATCCAGCATAAAAGCATTATATGTATTGTTATTTATTGCACAAAAATATAAACCAAAAAATAGATCACTAGAGCAAAATGACCCCGTGTTCTACTCCTGTGATCTTATGTGCACAGTTATGGTTTCTGAAAATGTATGGCTGTGGTATTTGTATAGCGTGAACTAGATGAAAAAGCAGTGCTGTACAGGATAAAAAGTAAGCATACAATGAAACGATGATAGGAGCGGTAACTGGTCATTGGAAGTGTTAATGCATTGTGATGTAGTGTTCTTTAAAGAGGTGCACCTTCAACTCTTTCTTGAATTGGAGCAGGGTTGGGCAGGTCCTGACGGATACAGGGATGTTGTTCTAGATCCTTGGGGATAGAACGGAGACGGCCTGTTGCTTTGTTTTTTGTTTTACACGTCTTAGTCTGCAGTCTACTGTTGTACTAGTTGCAGGTGTACCAAGAACCACCAGAGATGGTGAGCTTGTCTGCAAGATAAGCGGGTATGTTAGTCCTGATAGCTTGTAAACTAAACAGCTGGTTGTGAGTATGGTGCCAGGACTATCCATTAAATAAGACTTTATGTAAAATATACTGAATTTATTTTTTAACGTGGCAATTCTGCATCTGTTTACATTAATTATCAGCCATGAATCGTTTAGTCAGCTCTCAAATACTTTTCAAGTGAATGTCCTATATTTACTTTTTAAATACATATCAAAAGGGTGAAAAAACACCAGTTTTGACTGATTTCCCAATTTTTGCCAGTCTTGACATAAGAATAAATGGCAAACCCTAATCTCCTATGCAAGCAGCCATCTTGTCACGCTCTTGGCCTTACCACGCCGAGCCTTCATCTCCTCTCTCTTCCTGTCAAAGCTTTTCCCACCTGAACTGGACCTTTCTGCCTCCCTTAAGGACCACTCTGACAGGGATGACAGACTGCCTGCATCAGATGGAGTCTGATGTCAGCAGGCCAAAGGACATGAGAGACTGTACGCTTCACACTATGCTGGCCCAGGCCATGCCCCGATAACTACTTTTTAAAAATGAAGGTGCTCAGTTCCCTACAAAATTGCAGCAGATTATGATATTTATGTACATATTGTGAGGTAGAGAGCGCTGGCAATATACAGCCACTCCAGTGCATTGGATTCCTAATTTTGATAATCGCAGATGTGGCAATAAATAAAATTTGTGCATATAAGTGTAGCCCGTGTTGGCTGGTGACATTTGAAAGTGGTGGGGTGTAAAAGTTGTGGCTGAGTGCACTGTGGCCAGCGAGCCACAGTGCAGGCTACTTCACGGAGACAAATAGGACTGCGGCAATATAGAGGAGACAGGAGAAGATTGCTTTTGGCATGTTTAAAACTTCATGAAATGGTTGGTCAGCCACAATTAAATTTTTCAAAGCAGTGTTAAAGGTGCAAAGCTTGTTATAACACATAACCCACAAGCCTCTAACTTCCAAATCACAGTTCATTGCCTTGTCTTTTCTCTGTGTGGAGGACAAAACTCCATCTTTCATCTGCTTCCCTTTGGAAGGAATCCCTCTTGTCTTCTGACCCCTGATCAGTCCCACATTTGTCCTCTTTATCCTCCCCAGTGCTTAATTTGTAAAAGGATAAGTGCCGGGGCTCTCGTTGGGAGGCCACTGCAGCTTGCACCTCACATAACTCATGCCAGCTGCCAATGACAGTACATACACAGCTACTAACCTTCACACTCCTACAAGTGTGACAAGTCAGACTATTCCAGGCCCCCAAAGCCAGAAGAATGGCTTGGGAGGCAGGTATTAGTCATTGTTAATGTAAATTGAACAAAAAAACCCGCTGTTGTTTTGTTCATACCTAAATTAGCATGACAGCGCCACCATGTGGCAGACTGTCATAGTCCCGGTGCTGGCAATAAGGTGCCGGTGTGGAGCACCGGAAAGCACCGGCTCAAATTAAGCACTGATCCTCCCACCAAAAAAAAAAAAGTTACACTGGATTCCCTTGTCAAGAGCAACACCCCTCTTAAGGTCCATTGCAGCATCTTCAACACTGCCACGCAAAACAAAACACGCTACTTTGCAAATCCCCCAGGGTATTTCCTAGCCAAGCCACATTACAGAAATATTGTATAGAAAAGATACATAGGAAATATTTGCGTAGGGACATGCCCCAGGCCATTACCTCTGACTGCCATATTGGTCCCATCTCTTCTGCAATTCCGTAAGGAATTGAACCACCTTTGCAGAAATTTCCAGCCCCAGACCATTCCAGTCTCAGAAAATTCCATCCCTAGCCTATCTGGACCTGCCAGGCCCAGGAGAATAACTCTTGGACCCTAATCTGTCAGCACACCAAGGAGGAGCGATACCTGTTTTGTTTAACAGTTGTTGGGTTACCTGTCAGTATTTGCCCAAGGATGGATTTAGCTGGTACCTTGTCAATTTCTTTCTTCGTAACATATCCTTCCCCATAATCGCCCCTCTCAGGACTGTGTCTAGAACGAATACATTTTCCATGTGCATTCTTGAAATTTATTAGTGACCGTCTTACTATGGAGATCCTTCTGAAGTTTGTTGGATCTTTGCCTTCTCATGACAGCACTGTCTTAGGGACCGTTTCCAAGGCAGTCTCGCTTCATTGTTTGGTGAGTCATATGGGATGGGATTGTCATCTATGATATGAACCTGTGATGTTGTTTGTGCACAACTGTCCCTGAATACAGATGCAGTCTTTTTGTGAGTCAGCCATGAAGTGTGTTCTCCCATAGAGGTTTCAAAGCGCTTAACCTTTCTGGACAAAAAGCTATACATCAATTATCTATAGTAACTGTGAGAAAAAATAGGTGTACACCAGATTGACAGAGGAAAATATGGGCTTAGTGTAGGCTGTAGCATTAGCACAACCCTTATTGGAAGACTGTGAGAGGCTGGCCTGGTATATGATGTTCACGTTTGTAAGTGGACACCCTGCACCAGCTCAGTAAACCCTTATGGTGATTTAGGAGGTCTTAGGCAATTGTAGAAAGCTCTCGAAGTGGTAGCTGTGGAGAGCAGCCTTCAGGCTTAGTCCAGAAGGAGTGTAAAGCAGCTTGTTTTACCAGAATGCAATCTTATAGGTATAGATTAATTGAAAAAGAACCACACAAGGTATTTATAAAAATATGTATTTATTATATAATACTCTCTAGCAAGTTTAGATATATCCTACCTGGAGATATGCACAATGCACACAATACTTTGCATAGAAATCACGTAAATAGCACAGAATACACAGTGAACCCCAGGGGGGGGGGGACCAAACCATATATTAAGAAAGTGGTATAAGAACCACGACTCGGGTCAAGACAAGGTCTAGAGGACTTAGAAGTGCTGGGCCCCCAAGGAACCACCCAAGGTGAGTGACTAGGAACCCCACGGAGATCGTGTGCAGTGTGGGAACACAACCGCGTTCTCCGCACAAATCAAAGTGTAAGTCGTGGTTGGATTTCTAAAGAAAAATGGACCCTGAAGAAACCCCATGGAAGACAGAAGGTTGGAGAGCCACCCCACCCGTGAATACCCTAGTACCCACGTTACATACACCAGGGAAGCTGGCTGCATAGGTGCGAAGTGGTGTCGGAAACCGCCGTCGTTTCCAATGGAGGACTTCAGGAAAGTGCCGCTACTGGAGAAGGAGAAAGTGTCAGGTGGAATCTGAAGGTGGATTCTAGTTGAGAGGTACCTGCAAGCAGAGGGGACAGAGTCTGTGTCACTCAGGAGTGACCTGGAAGATGAATGCCCACCGATGTCGGGTGTTGCAGGAGAGGTGACGTTGACCTTGACTCTGCAGTTGTGAGGACCAGGCGACGCTGAGGAAGACCAGGAGCCGTGCTCGAGCTGTCCCACATCGAATGTCGAGAGTTGAGAGGTCGGTGTCTGTCAGAAGCACCAACAAGCCTTGGCAAACGCAAACAACGTGGATGTTGAAGAAGGTGCAATGTCTGGACCAGCAAGGTCCAGGGGACTCGCCACAAGCAGGGGAGTCAAGGCAGGCCCGAGCAATCAGGGGAGCCCAACAGAAACAAAGATGACCCTCAACAGGACCCACAGGCTGGAGGGACTGGATTCACCAAAAGATGCAGGCCACGATGCAATAGATGCGGTGTGGACGAAGATTCTGGTCACTGGTGAAGGCAGTGACCCGTTTAGGGTCACCCGGGTCACTCATGACCACCTCTCAGCCTTCCGTACTAAATGAAGAGTCGGTCAGACAGCAGAGAATACAAACCAATAACTGTATATTCATATACACTCAGAGCGGAGCCCCATCTGCCCAGTCGTTAGGAGTGCTGCAGAGGGAACTGAAATCGACAAGCATAAAGCTACATTATGTTCTTTCGTAACCGGGTGAAAACACGCCCACAGTGGAATTTTCCAAGCAGGTGCAGCTAAACACTGAAATACAGAAAAAACGGTTTCAGAGCTCATATCTTACACAAAGTATCATGGTCCAAGGTCGTTCCATGTGGGCCTGCCTCTATCTGGTGAGAAAGCTATGTGCTGACATGAACAGTGTGCTCATTACTGAAACAAAACGAATGTGAAGAAACGAAACTCAAAGAGTAGTGTTTCTCGGAATTAAACTAGATCCGTTTCAAACAGCCTAAAATGGCGCCCAAATAGAAAATGGCGCAGTGAATGCTAACTTTTCATGGAGCATGCGTAAACGATTTCTATTCTAACACTGGAGATGCTCGAGGTTGGGGTTACTTGGAGCCCGAAGATCTTGATGGAAGGAAGCCAACAATATTTGGCAATGGCAAGTCGACGCGGTGCACAGGGGTTCGGTTCCTGCAGCTCCCACGAGGGGTACTGGCCTCAAACTTGGTGAGAGGGCAGGGCCGGCCTTGAGAGCTGAGGAGAACCGCCACCTGTGTTGTTGAACCGTTCGGAGTACATAGGAGCTCAGGATCAGTAGACCGGTGAATGAATGAATTTGTACTTATAAAGCGCACTGCTACCCTGAGGCATCCTGGCGCTGAACGCATACTGCTGTGGAACCCTTCCTGGCTTTTCCCTGTGAAATGTCCACTCCTGGGCACCCCCAAGGTGAAGCCAGGCATCCCAGCACTGGTGGGGCCGTTGTGGAGATTAAGCAAGCTATTGCCCAGAGTTGCAGAGTGGGACCCATGATTAGAATAGGCACCGAGGCGAGAATTATCAGGTCCGAGGAAGTTGAGCCCAAGACCCGCCGAGGCGGGAATTGAACCCTGGTCCCGAGCCAGATCTCTGCATCAGGGTCTGCCGCTCTAACCATTGAGCCACACTTCTCCACCGGTCAGCTTGGTTGTGGTGCCGGCGGATGCAGGGAAGTGACTCCTTCATTTCAACGTAGATTCCTTCAAGTGTCTTGGATGCCCATAGGCCTTGGAAGGTTCCTGTATGGTGCACAGGCACAGACGATGCAGCAGACATTAAAGGGGGACTCAGTCGAGCCCATACGAAGTCCAGAGTGCCCAGACGGTAGAAGTTGAAGTGGTGTCTGAATTGAATCGTGTCCCACGACGAATCTAGGAACCCACCCACAGGCAAACCCTTAAGTACCTTAAGGAAAGGGTTGGGATGATTCAGGGGACCCTCCCAGAGGAGGGTCTGGACAGTTGGGAGGTTACTCCCATGCCCTTTGTCCAGTTTCGCGCCTGAACGGGAGCCATCGGCTCCCAGAGCTGTTTTGAACTGGACTATGCACGGGGATACAAAATGTGCCCCTCATGCAGACTGAGTGGCGCTGGCAAGTGCACCCACCCTGCCCCAATACACTAAATCCTGTCTGGGAAGAGGTCACACCTCCCTCTGACAGGATACCTATTGTTCTGCCTTCCCCTGCTCGAGCTTGGCTCAGCAGCAGGAGGGCAGAATCGTGTCTCTGGTCGGCAGCAACCATTTTGTGCTTTCCAGGTCTAGAAGACTGGTAGCGGGAACATGGAGAGCCTAATGGAGGGCTGTTCCAGTGCTTGGAATCATACCTCCCAGACCGTTTACAGTGTGGGGGTATGATTCCAACATGTTTCATACCAAACATGATAGGATTTGTTGCAGCCAGTTTCAAGATGGTCATCGTGTAATTACGCGGTGCCCCTCTATATGGTATATGGCTGCTTCACTTACAACCCGGGAGAATGGACTCCGTAGGCTGTAGGGGTGTCCTGCTCATGCAGGGGCACCCTCACACTTAGAACCAAGCACTCTGCCTTCAGGATTGTAAATGCCTGCTATAGGGGTGACCTATAGGTTTTAAGTGCAGTGACCCTAGATATAGGAAACCTATATTTTTTGTAAGTGGTGCTAGCACCAGCTTACACAGGCTGCAGTGGCAGGCCTGTAGTCACGGTTTGAACGGTCTCCCATGGGTGGCATAATACATGCTTCAGCCTATGGGGGACCTCTGGAGTACCTATGCCCTGGGTACCTTAGTACCATATACTAGAACTGATAAGGGTACCCCAGTATCCAATCTGGAATGTACCCAAGTACTGAACATAACAATTTAAGGGAGAAAGCAGAGAGACTAGGGTCCTGATTAGCAGGATCCCAGTCAGACTAGTCAAAAACAGCTTAGCACCAGGCAAAAAGTGGGGGTAACCATAAAAGCAGATCCTACTTTCCTACAAAGACAGGAGAATAAAAGAACAGGATTTAGGCAGCCAATGGTCATGATTGTCCTGGCTCTGAAGCACCCCAGAAAAGCAAATAACATCAATGGCAAAAGTCAATGGAATTACTTATCGAGTGAATTTGGAACAACTAAACTAGTTAATAAATGATCATGAAAATGTAAGCATGTATGTATGTATGTATATGGTACTTCTATCGCAGGAACCTAACCAAAATGCAGCGGAATACTGTACATGGTCAAAGGCAAGCTTAAAGTCATGCTATCTTAGTCTGCAGTCTGATGGACTCCTGGCGTGGCGAGAACCACTGGAGAGATTGAGCTTGTCTACAAGATAAGTGGGGGCACCGGTTGTGATGGCTTTGTAAAGGATGCAGCTAGTGGCAAGGGGAGCCAATGGAGTTCCATTTGGGTGGGGATGATGTGATCATATTTCATCAGGCGCTGGATGAGACGTGCTGTGGTGTGTAGGATACCCTGGTACCAGAGGCTATGGTGTAGGGCATTACCACCATCCAGATGCAAGAGTTAGAGAATGACCCTGGAAAGTGTAAGGACAACACGCAAATGGAGCACAACTATTTAAGTACTGTTCTTAAATACTCAAATAAAATATTAATAACATGTCGGCATAAAATGAGTAACCAATGTAAACTGGCTTATCACGATTTTGTGATTCCATTAGAGAATTGCTTTAAATTTTTGCTTTGTCAATTTATATTGTATATGCACCTTTGTTGAAAGAGAATGCACGTATGAATGAGAAGGACGAAGGCACTAGATTGTGTATTCATTAGTTATTCCCTTCTGATCACTGCATAAGCCCAGCACTAACTCCCTTATTCTCCCCTTCCTACAGGTTGATGTCTTCTCCTTTGGAATAGTCCTCTGTGAAATACTCGGCCGAATCCCGGCTGATCCAGAGGTTCTGCCCAGGACTAAGGTGAGTGAAAGTTTGGTCTAGTAATCAATTTCTTCAACTCCCAGCCTCTACTCCGTTCACAGTAGAGTTCTAAGCCCCCACTGGTCTCCTAAAATCTCCCATGGATAGATTACATTCTTTACTACTTTCAGTATCAACCCCTTTTCCAGGCCTGATTTGTCTAAACCCTGGGAACAAACTTTGTCACGTATGTGGCATGAATGTGATGTGGGGAGAGATTACACAAAATGCTTTTTTCCCTCCTACCTTATTCTTTGAGACCACCAGTTTGGATCTGCCAACCTCAATGTTGGTGGCACACAGAGCAACCATGGTTGTTCACTCTGGTGAGTCGGTTAGAAAATGAAATTTACAAAGAAAGCCTATTATGTGCAAACAGCTGAACACCTGAGGTGATCTTTGGTGAATACAAAGCCCCCATTCCTCATGTCCTCACAAGACTCGTTTTTGATTGCCAAATTATCGTTCTCTCATGCCCTGATGAGGATTGCTGATAATGAAAGACTTCAGTAGCCCATCAATAAACCACTCATTCCTTCCCAGTGGCTACTTTTCAAGCGTTGTGATTTGAGAAGATCACTGGATGATACATCACTTCTCATCATGTCTCACTCCCGCATCAGGTCTACTGCATTTGTCTGGTCTGGTCTGTTGAGTTGAGGAAATCCAGCATTCAAAGAATCTGACATTGTTTTCCAAAACACAGAAAGAGCGGTTTCACAAATCATTATTCCATTTTGAGTAAGTTAGTAGGATC
Source organism: Calotriton arnoldi (assembly GCA_963921515.1). NCBI lineage: Eukaryota > Metazoa > Chordata > Amphibia > Caudata > Salamandridae > Calotriton > Calotriton arnoldi. The sequence continues at coordinate 250,310 of CAWUFW010011588.1, read as the reverse complement.
TTCTGCCTAGCACACATGCAAACCACATTGTCTCTTGATGCTGAATGTGAACTAGAGCTCCAGGTCCTGCACATGGTAGATTGACCGGCCAACACTTGAAGACTATTTTTATTTAAAAGTTAATTCATAGCAAGTTCTCTTTGCATCTAGTCATAACTGGAGTGTCTTCAAAATAGTAGACAATAGTGATCTCTTCTTTATTCACGCTGAGACCTCTAATGCTTCTCTGTCTCCTTTCTTTGAGGTCGCCACATTCCCCTTGTCACACTCTTCTTAGGAGGTTTGAATAGTCGGAAGGTCTCAGAAAATGAGAATTTGTAGTCAGTGTCTGTTGACCCTTTCTAAGTAAAGACACTTCCATATAGGAGGAGTAGCAGTCTCTGGTTACTTGATAGTATCAGTTATCTTGCCCTTATGAAATAAAGATCTTGCTGAGGTGTTGAAACTCGTTTACAGCTTGTCTTCATCTGCAGTGACATTGACACATTTCGTAGTCAGCATCCGAAGCACTGTTTTCAATAGTACCAAGAAGCCCCCGGGTGAAAGACGGATCTTTCTAAATACCTGCAAATGCAAGGGTTTCATTCTGGCACGCAGGGACCATTGTTAGTGGGAGTCTCAACTTAAGGTCCTCTTTGTGTCCTTTATACAAGACCAAGAAACTGCTGTGAAGAGATGAAAACACTTCACAAATGTATACACAGATATTGTGAAGTTGTAGACCTTGCTCAAGCAAATAAAAGCCCCTCCTGCTGGTAAATTTAAAAGATGTGCACTTCTGCTCTGGCGCTTCCGCTCAGTAGCCGTGATATACATTTATAACATTATCTTGCAAGTGCCTTTATCCTGCTGTTGCAGAAGTCAAAATATTCTGCTGCCTAGCAACGACGCTGGAGTCCCACTGCTTCCTGCTGGAGGTGCAGAACCTTCTGTTTGTGATGTTTTGACTGTTGCAGTTGCTTTGCTTCCCAATTCGATGTTTCCTAAAATTGTGAAAAATCGGGGATTACCTTTGAAAAATTGTAAAGTACCCTTTAGAACATATTCACTGAATTAGAAGAAAAGCACGTGCATATTGAAAAGATGGGCTAACTGGTGGCATTTCACTTGTTAGAAATTATGCAATCGATGGCCTAATTATTAGGGTTTAATTAACCGAAATGTTATGGGGACTGTGGGTTCCTTTGCATCATTAGAGCACAATGTCTTCCTTTACCATATTTCTGAGCTCGGACGTCAAATAGATAAATCAAGTTGACACAAGAGGCATTGAGTGCTTCGTATTATATATTCATCACGCTGCTCTTTCACATAATAACTCAAACTCTGTTGTGTAAAGTTGGTGTGTTGAAAGTGTGGGGTTAGAAATTCAGATATGGTGCAGGGAACCCATGTCCTACCAGTGCTTTGTCTTATAGATGGAAAGTTACTTTATTCTACTTCATAAAGAAAAACTGCACCTATAATCACACAGATTGAGGTATCTTCATGTTTCACTAGGGAATCAGAAACCTCTGGCTAGTAATAGGGGAGTAGTCCTAATAGTATGAGGGTTCCCCCCACGATCACTTCCTGTTTACTGTTAAGCATGTCCCAGTGCACTCTGGGACTCAAAGTCCACTAACATTACTTCTCTCTGGATCAGGTCCTCACCCACACTCGTTGTCTACACCATACGATATACTTTCCAGGTCCCTTCGCACTTAGGATTTCTGAGCTCACTTTAGAGTTTATACAGTTCCATTCAGATCTCACCTCTTGGGCAGATGTCATACCTCAGCTGCTGTATCTGCAGATGATCAGCTGGCTCTGCTGCTCATGCACCTGTACGTACAGGCCACTTGGGCTACTGTGCAGTCGTCCATACCAGGAGCAGGAGATGAGTGTGGCCCCAGCATCGCTGGTGGTGGCCGGTCAAGGCTTTCTTGCTCCTCTCCTGGGAAAATCTTTGTTGTGCACTCTCTAGGGAGCTCGTACTGACCCAGCAAAATCTTCCACCCAAAACGGACTGAAGAATTCACTTCAAAGTATGGTCTCCAAAGTAAGGATGTTGTTGGGATGCCCATAAGGATTTAGAGTTGATGCCTGAGGCCCTCACACCACTACTTCATGGCGATGCTGGCACTTGGGTACAAGGTGGGGTGCTTGATCAAACGTTGTCTAAGGTCAATTCTGCAATTCTGTTCCAATAAGTATTTCTTTCATGACACAGAAGTTTGGAACAGTCTGTGGGGTGATGGGTAGTTCTCATTAAACCACTCACAGCGAGGCTCCTCCACTCAGGGTAACTCATGCCAGAGTAGGACGCATGTCCACAGGAAAATCAACTTAGTAACACTCTAACAGAACAGTCCGCAGTCGGATCACCACAGCTCCGGACAGTCCAGTCTGTCACTAATGTCACTCTTACTGCTTCACGTATGTCACGCAGTCCATCCCTGAACAGCTCCTTATTCTTTCAGGCCGCAGGATATTTTTTCTGGGCAATTCTGTACTGTAGGGATGCCTATAATTAGTGCTTAATTTGAACCAGTGGTTTCCGGTGCTCGGCACTGGCACCTTATAGTAACCAACCGGCACCTATGACAGTCTGCCACATGGTAGCGCTGTTTTTCTAATTTAGAGATGAGCACAGAACCAGCTGTTTATTAATTCAATATAGATTAAAAATGACCAATATCTGCCACCCATGCCATTGTTATAGTGTATGGTGTCCTGGAAGAGTCTGATTTGTTACCCTTGTAGGAGTGTGATGGTTAGTAATTGTGTTGGTACTGTCATTGGCACTTATTCTTTTACAAATTAAGCACTGCCTATAATACTTATTTCTTCTCAGCGATAGCGCCTTCCTTCAAACCTTCCCCCAAGCAGTGCTTTTAGGAGCATAGTCAAGGACTTTGGCTCGGTTCCTGGCATGAGAAAGGCGCTGGATGCCAAGGACACCACCCCGCAACATTGAACGCTTCTCCAGCACTCTGCACTAAGGTGCCTGGACACCAGCCAATGAGAAGTCGCTGGACCACTGATCTAGGGTACCCGCCTCATATTTATACCTGGCTAGCAGGCGCAAATGTGAGTTGCAGATTTCTACTCTGCTCTGGAGCCTCGCTGAACTCTGGGGGTTGACATTCTTTCCCAGGGACTGCTCAACGGTAACCATTTTGATTTTGCAAAAAGAAAGGCAGAGCAGGGTGAGTCCTGACTCGGAGACAAAGAACAAAAGGAGATCCTTCCATACCTAACCACTGCAAATCACTGTCTGCCTTCACCTCTGGAGAGGGGGGAAAGCAGGAAGGAGGCTGGGTGACTAGCCTGCACATCCAAAGATCATTTGGTCTTCTTTCATTGGGGCCTGGTCGACTTCAAAAGGACCACTGGAATCTTCTGACGGACTCCCTCCAGTTCATGATACTGGCCGGCTGAACCCCGCTTTTACCACCTACATAGCAGCAGCATGTAGAGTACACAGAGCCACACTCGCCATCCATGACCAACACGGATGGAGCAAAGGGCTTGGGTGAAAAGTCACACTCAGACCAATTTAAATAGGAGAGGCCAGTCTGCACTGTCCCACCTAAGGTAACCGCTAAAATAATCAAAACTCCTGCCAGCCTTTCCCTACCTGGGGAGATGACAGCAGTCCGTCTCCAGAAAGGAGGGGTGCCCTCGAGGTGCCCCTCTGGACCCGAGAGCTCTGCTCTTCATCTCGAGCCATGTTCCACTTTTTGCGGAATTGTTATGCATGAACACGGAATATTTTATTATATGTTACTCCCTGTCTCGTGGGAGGCCCTGATGTATTTATGCACAGTATTTGTACCATGCCAAACGTGTTGCCTTCCTATTCCTGCTTGAGATCTTCTCACGGGCAGCCATTTTGTTCGTTTCCAACATTTTGGTCCTAGGTTTTCAAAACCAGTCCTTTTCCAAAACGTCCAAATTAGATACATAGTTTGGAGCTCTTTTAGTTGATGGTTGGCCTGTCGCGTGGCATTCCAAGGACATTTTATTTAAGGGAATTGACCTCCTTTTTGAATAATACATGCTTCAACCTCTTCAGAAATGAACAGTTTTATAAAACAAAAAATCCATGCTCAAGAATTAAGTTCTGCCTTGAGTCCGATGTTTGATGTTATGTTCTGCATGTTCACTGTCTTCTGGGTGCTGCTTCTGTGTTGTTTTATATTTGTACTATAGTTTTACTTCTTTAGACATGTTTTCGTATGCTTCCGTTCGCAATTTAAAAAATTTAAAAAAGTAAATATACATAAAAATATGAAATGGAAAACCTTTCTGCCGTTTATTTTTCTTTTCAGGACTTTGGACTGGACGTGGTTGCTTTTCGTGCAATGGTTGGCGAATGCCCCATAAAGATCTTGGATTTAGCGGCCAGCTGTTGCAGGGTGAGTTGTTATAGTCTTTCTTTTTAACCCTAGTCCTTTGCTATTAAAGCAAGATTGGATTACCTTTCTAGGTAGGTAGGTAGGTAGGGGGTACACAGTAATTAACATTGTTGCTGACCGTCCCCTTCTTGGCGCATACTGTGCTCCTATGACTGCAGAAGACAAGCATTGGCAATGCCGATTGTTTTGGCTTTTATGCAGAGAAAAGTTGCAAGGTTCACTGGCAGCAGCAGCAGCAGTGCAAGCTTTTATCACATACAGATACATGGTACAGCATGCACAGCTGTAGCAGAAGTGCAAGATTCCATCACATAGGGAGAGCAGGTACAGCATGCACAGCAGCAGCAGTGCAAGCGTCCATCACATAGAGAGACCAAGTACGGCGTGCACAGCTGCAGCAGAAGTGTAAGATTCCATCACATAGAGAGACCAAATACAGCATGCACAACAGCAGTGCAAACTTTCATCACATAGAGACCAGGTATAGCCTGCACAGCAGCAGTGCAAGCTTTCATCACATAGAGAGACCAAGTACAGCACGCACAACAACAGTGCAAACTTTCATCACATAGAGACCAGGTACAGCAAGCACAGGAGCAGCAGTGCAAACTTTCATCTCAGAGAGACCAGGTACAGCATGTGCAGCAGCAGTGCAAGTGTATATTGCATAGAGAGACCATGCACAGCAGCAGCAGTGGAGGCTTTCATTGCATAGAAAGACCAGGTACGGCATGCACATCTGCAGCAGAAGTGCAAGCTTCCATCACATAGAGAGAGCAGGTGCAGCATGTACAGCAGCAGTGCAAGCCCTCATCGCATAGAGAGACCAGGTACAGTATGCCGGGCAGCAGCAGAAGTGCAAGCTTTCATCACCTACAGAGAGACCAGGCACAGCATGTGCAGCAGCAGTGCAAGCTTCCATCACATAGAGAGACCAAGTACAGTATGCACAACAGCAGCAGGAGGGCAAGCTTTCCTCACAAAGAGAGACCAGGCACAGCATGTGCAGCAGTAGTGCAAGCTTCCATCACATAGAGAGACCAAGTACAGTATGCACAACAGCAGCAGAAGGGCAAGCTTTCCTCACAAAGAGACCAGGCACAGCATGTGCAGCAGCAGAAGGGCAGATATTCCTCACATGCACAGAGCAGCTGAAGCCCCAAAGACAGTCCAAACACAAGCAGCAGCAAAGTAACTTCCCTCACACCCACCAGTTACAGAACAAACTCAAAGCCAGTGAGATGCCCTGATGATAACACAGTGACATTGAATCAGTGTGGAGAGCTGGGTGTGGAGCAGGACAATGCTTGTGTGCTTGTATCAGCCTGGCACTCCTGTACTGTGTGTTACCATAGCTAGGACTTGCGTCAGCTACAAGTGTAATCAGAAAGTCTAGTTTAGCTGATAGCCTCCAAACGTTAACAAAAGGGATTGATTATTCCAGTCTCCCTGCATGCCACCCTCCTTGCTTTCATTCCTGGGCTCTGCCGGGCCTGCAGACCGTGGCCATGATTCAGCAACCCCTCTGCAACATGTCACCTGCCAGGAACAGATGCAGCATCTTCAGCTGCAGTGAAGCATAAGATGTCTTTGAGTGGGGAAATGGAATAAAACTTGGCAAACAAACTTGAAAGGACCTGTCATCGCTGACTTAGCGGGGGTAAAGCTAGAAGCTAGAACCCAGTGGGGTGTGCATGTGAAGAAGAGGCTTTGGAATGGCCGGCTGGTACTCCCAGAGCAGTAGGTACTCAGGTGTGCGGCTGGTGTTTCCCTTCCCTTTAATGAACGAAAGACCCCATGGCGCTGCTCTTTAGAGCACACCTTTCTTCAGAACGTTTCCTATCCTGGCCTAGCACTTAACATCCTCACCCAGGACCAATGTCTTCCGGGAGCCGGGCGCGTGAAATGACGGTATGTCAGAGACATTAATTCAAAAGCAATGCAGACAAATCAATGATTTAACGAATGAAAGTTTGAATAAACAAATAGTTGAGTGAGTGACTGAATGAACAAGTTGATGTTGTATAGTTAACATCAATGACTCAGGCGCCTCTTGGTGTTGGGTTGTCAAGAGATGCCAGAGCTCCATTCTTTGAGTGATTGGATGCTGTGCATGCCAATACGCAGGATGTCCGGATGTATCGTGTGTATTTAGGTTCTCTGTGTTGTCATGGGGTGGTTCACCAAACACAGGGCCAGCTTTAGCACTGGTGGCGCCCAGTGCGACAATGTGTTTTGGCGCCCCCCCTCCCAATGACCACCTCCGCCACAGATTCCCTCCCTCCTACCCTTTAACAGTCTCCATAACCACTCTCTCTCAGATGCATTTAATACATTTTATAGCGCCACTCATAAAAGTGAAGGGTGTCAGAGCACTTTACATAACACACACATTACACAGAGACTATCAATCATAGGTGTGCAAATCAGTGTATAGGACATGTTACATAAGACAAAGGATAACAAGGGGTGGGTTCACATGTCATCCATATTGGTAGGCAGTATAGTTGAAGAGTACTTGGTCTGGAGAAGCACAAACTCTGAATTTAAAATGTAACACAATGGATTGGGGCACTCTTCAATAACAAGAACTGATTTGAACTCAAATGAACCCTTTTTGCAACATTAGAATAATGAGTCTGGGGGAAAATACATATGTTCTAATCTATACCTTGAAGTCTGCACGCAGTTCTTTGATGACAGTTAATAGCTCACTGTAAACTGCAGCTAACAAAAGGAAGTCTCTGACAAACGCAGTAACCCACTGACCTGTTGACGTTACATTCACTTTGTGATCTGCACGGTACATGTTCTGTGCAGCCGGCATATCAACCCTCTGCACTACCTAACCAAGAATAACAACTCCCTCGAGTCAAAACTTCTATTAGACAAAACTCCGATCTCGCCTGGAAGAACATTAATCACCGTAGTTTTATTGACATTTTAATTGCTGCCTGAACACTGCTAGAGGCCAGGAATGCGGCAGCAGGTGCTTTTACGCCCCTCTACGAAGTCAGCACCCGGTGCGGTAGCACCGGTCGCACCGCCCTAGAGCCGGCCCTGACCCAACACGAAGGCGCACTCGGGAGACCGAGACAGTTTGTCCAGCATGTATGTATGAGTAGCTCAGGCAAATCTCTCTGAGACCGCGGTCTCTCGGTGGGTCGCCCACTAGAGGGCGCAGTAACCTAGCAAGAGCGAGCATTCATCTTACTTGCACAGATTGGGTCTGAGTAGAGGTGGGCAAGCTAGAGAATCCATGGGTAGAGAGCCAAGCCAGAGCCGAGCCCACCTGGCTGGGATCTGAGAGTCAAAGCACGAGCCAAGCCAAAAAAAAACCCATTATTGTGTAAATCCTGAAATAATATTTGGTAAATATCAGGAATTACATCAGTAGTGCTACATTGCTGTGCTTTATTAGTAACTGAATAAAATATTGCAATAAAAGATGCATTCTAGGAGTGTAGTTCCTTAATTCTAAAAGCAAAATTACAAGCCCCAGAATGCAAAGTGCATTTTGGTTAAGGCCAAGACAAGCTGAAGGTATCACTCGTGGCATGGTCCTCTTGGCTGCTGTGGCTCTTGGAGCTGTAGTCTTTGTTTTGAGGCCTGGCTCTGACCTTTACCAGCTTCCAATTCACAAATGAGCGTGACTTGAGTATATATTATCAGCACTTTAGGATTTGAGTGCCGCAAACAAAAGTTTAAAGTTCATTCTAAATGCCCCATCCTTTTGTTTCCCCTTAGCTGTGGCATCCAACTGGCCACCCCACCCCCACCCCCACCCCCACTCTCCGCACACCACTGCTTGAGTCCGGAAGCCCTCCAGGCTGCCCATGAAGCTAACGGGCTTCATTCAGTGTGCACCAGCCGGGTTGCTTTAAGCACGAGTTTAGTAGGTCTTCTTGGCGCACATATGTGAAAAGAAAGGCTTCGATAGGACTTGCCTCGCGCCCACATGTCATCGGGTTGGCCAGTGTAAGGAACACAGGGTAGGAAGTGGCGGTGCAAGCTTCCTCGAGTTCCTCCCGAACGTTTGCTCACATCCTATTGTAAACAAGCATTGGCATAGCCAATAGGTCTCGCCTTTGGGACCTTGTAAGTGTTTAGCCATGCAACAGTTGATGTTGTTGCACCAAGGATATTGTGCTGCATAACTAAATACTTATAAGGTCCCAAAGGCGAGACCTATTGGCTATGCCAATGCTTGTTTTGTACTTGCACTGCTGGCAACTTCTTCCTGCCTGTTTTCATGCTGGTTTGTTTTAAAAAAAATTGTTATGGGGAGCGGGACATAAATAACGGGGGAGTGGAGGTTGTAAAACAGTAATTTAATTAGAACACGAGCAGCGGACGGACACTAGGGGAGAATCAACAGATGCCAGATTCCAAGGGCAGACTGACGTGATGCTTAGGTGGTGCGCTGATGCAAAATGGTGGTGGTTAATGATGTTTGGTGCTCAGGTGGTAACAGTATATGGGGTGGATTGGAGGTACATTGTGGATTGTGGAGTTGAAATAGGTTGTTTGGTGTGTAATTATGCGGTGTGTATTGGAAATGTGTGGAGTTGAATCGTGTGGCCTGTAACTGTGGTGTTGAGTGAAATTATGCTTAGTGAAATTGTGTCATGGTGTGGAGTGCATTTATGTTGATTGGTGGTATGTGGTATAGAGTGCATTTATGTGGAGTGTGTTTATTTTGCATTGAGTACAGCGCAATTATGTGGCGTATAATTATGTGGCACTGAGTGGTATTATGTGGAGTGCATTTATGTTGCATTAAGTAGAGTGTTATTATGTGGCACTGAATGGTATTCAATGGAGTGTATTTATGATGCATTGAGTAGAGTGTAATTATGTGGCTTGTAATTATGTGGTACTGAGTTGTATGTGGGGTGTATTTGTTACAATGAGTAGAGTGTAATTATGTGGCGTGTAACTATGTCACAGTGAGTGGTATTATGTGGAGAGCATTTATGTTGCATTGAGTACAGTGTAATTATGTGGTGTGTATTTATGTGGCATTGAGTGGTATTATTTGGAGTATATGTTGCATTGAGTGCAGTGTAATTATATAGCATATAATTATGTGGCACTGAGTGGTATTGTGTGGAGTGTATGTTGCATTGAGTGCAGTGTAATTATGTAGCATATAATTATGTGGCACTGTGTGGTATTATGTGGAGTGTATTTATGTTGCATTGAGTAGAGTGTAAGTATGTGGCGTGTAATTATATGGCACTGAGTGGTATTATGTGGAGTGTATTTATGTTGGATTGAGTAGAGTGTAATTATGTGGCGTGTAATTATGTGGTACTGAGTGGTATTATTTGGAGTGTATGTTGCATTGAGTGCAGTGTAATTATGTAGCATATAATTATGTGGCACTGAGTGGTATTGTGTGGAGTGTATGTTGCATTTAGTAGAGTGTAATTATGGTGTAATTATGTGGTGTGTAATTATGTGGCACTGAGTGGTATTTGGAGTGTATTTATGTTGCATTGAGTGCAGTGTAATTATATAGCATATAATTATGTGGCACTGAGTGGTATTGTGTGGAGTGTATGTTGCATTCAGTACAGTGTAATTATGTGGTGTGTAATTATGTGGCACAGAGTGGTATTTGGAGTGTATGTTGCATTGAGTGCAGTGTAATTATGTAGCATATAATTATGTGGCACTGAGTGGTATTGTGTGGAGTGTATGTTGCATTCAGTAGAGTGTAATTATGTGGTGTGTAATTATGTGGCACTGAGTGGTATTTGGAGTGTATGTTGCATTGAGTGCAGTGTAATTATGTAGCATATAATTATGTGGCACTGTGTGGTATGTGGAGTGTATTTATGTTGCATTGAGTAGAGTGTAAGTATGTGGCGTGTAATTATATGGCACTGAGTGGTATTATGTGGAGTGTATTTATGTTGGATTGAGTAGAGTGTAATTATGAGGCGTGTAATTATGTGGCACTGAGTGGTATTATTTGGAGTGTATGTTGCATTGAGTGCAGTGTAATTATGTAGCATATAATTATGTGGCACTGAGTGGTATTGTGTGGAGTGTATGTTGCATTCAGTAGAGTGTAATTATGGTGTAATTATGTGGTGTGTAATTATGTGGCACTGAGTGGTATTTGGAGTGTATGTTGCATTGAGTGCAGTGTAATTATGTAGCATATAATTATGTGGCACTGTGTTATGTGGAATGCATTTATGTTGCATTGAGTAGAGTGTAAGTATGTGGCGTGTAATTATATGGCACTGAGTGGTATTATGTGGAGTGTATTTATGTTGGATTGAGTAGAGTGTAATAATGTGGTGTTTAATTATGTGGCACTGAGTGGTATTATTTGGAGTGTATGTTGCATTGAGTGCAGTGTAATTATATAGCATATAATTATGTGGCACTGAGTGGTATTGTGTGGAGTGTATGTTGCATTCAGTACAGTGTAATTATGTAGCATATAATTATGTGGCACTGTGGTATTTGGAGTGTATGTTGCATTGAGTGCAGTGTAATTATGTAGCATATAATTATGTGGCACTGAGTGGTATTGTGTGGAGTGTATGTTGCATTCAGTAGAGTGTAATTATGTGGTGTGTAATTATGTGGCACTGAGTGGTATTTGGAGTGTATGTTGCATTGAGTGCAGTGTAATTATGTAGCATATAATTATGTGGCACTGTGTGGTATTATGTGGAGTGTATTAATGTTGCATTGAGTAGAGTGTAAGTATGTGGCGTGTATTTATATGGCACTGAGTGGTATGTGGAGTGTATTTATATTGCATTGAGTACAGTGTAATTATGTGGCGTTTAATTATGTGGCACTGAGTGGTATTATTTGGAGTGTATGTTGCATTGAGTGCAGTGTAATTATGTAGCATATAATTATGTGGCACTGAGTGGTATTGTGTGGAGTGTATGTTGCATTCATTAGAGTGTAATTATGGTGTAATTATGTGGTGTGTAATTATGTGGCACTGAGTGGTATTTGGAGTGTATGTTGCATTGAGTGCAGTGTAATTATATAGCATATAATTATGTGGCACTGAGTGGTATTGTGTGGAGTGTATGTTGCATTAAGTACAGTGTAATTATGTGGTGTGTAATTATGTGGCACTGAGTGGTATTTGGAGTGTATGTTGCATTGAGTGCAGTGTAATTATGTAGCATATAATTATGTGGCACTGAGTGGTATTGTGTGGAGTGTATGTTGCATTCATTAGAGTGTAATTATGGTGTAATTATGTGGTGTGTAATTATGTGGCACTGAGTGGTATTTGGAGTGTATGTTGCATTGAGTGCAGTATAATTATATAGCATATAATTATGTGGCACTGAGTGGTATTGTGTGGAGTGTATTTTGCATTCAGTACAGTGTAATTATGTAGCATATAATTATGTGGCACTGAGTGGTATTGTGTGGAGTGTATGTTGCATTGAGTGCAGTGTAATTATGTAGCATATAATTATGTGGCACTGAGTGGTATTGTGTGGAGTGTATGTTGCATTCAGTAGAGTGTAATTATGTGGTGTGTAATTATGTGGCACTGAGTGGTATTTGGAGTGTATGTTGCATTGAGTGCAGTGTAATTATGTAGCATATAATTATGTGGCACTGTGTGGTATTATGTGGAGTGTATTAATGTTGCATTGAGTAGAGTGTAAGTATGTGGCGTGTAATTATATGGCACTGAGTGGTATGTGGAGTGTATTTATGTTGCATTGAGTACAGTGTAATTATGTGGCGTGTAATTATGTGGCACTGAGTGGTATTATGGGGAGTGTATGTTGTATTCAGTAAAGTGTAATTATGTGGTGTGTAATTATGTGGCACTGAGTGGTATTATTTGGAGTGTATGTTGCATTGAGTGTAGTGTAATTATGTAGCATATAATAATGTGGCACTGAGTGGTATTGTGTGGAGTGTATGTAGCATTTAGTAGAGTGTAAGTATGTGGCATGTAATTATGTGGCACTGAGTGGTATTTATAGTGTATGTTGCATTGAGTGCAGTGTAATTATGTAGCATATAATCATGTGGCACTATGTGGTATGTGGATTATATTTATGTTGCATTGAGTAGAGTGTAAGTATGTGGCGTGTAATTATATGTCATTGAGTGGTATTATGTGGAGTGTAATTATGTAGCATATAATTATGTGGTGCTTTGTTTTAAATGAAATGCCAGGATGTTTAGTGTCCATTTCCTAATGTTTGTTTTGTGTGTTTTCTGGGAGAGCTGTGTGCAGTGTGAGGGACAGACCTGAAGTGCACTGGAAGAGCTGTGTGCAGCGTGAGGAACAAATGTGAGGTGCACAACGAGGTGTGTGCAGCGTAAGGGACAGATTTGAGGTGCACTGGGAGAGCTGTGTGTGGCGTAAGGGACAGATCTTAGGTGCATTGGCAGAGCTGTGTGCAGCGTGAGGGATAGATCTAGGATGCAGTGGGACAGCGGTGTGCAGCGTGAGAGACCGATCTGAGATGCACTGGGAGAGGTATGTGCAGTGTGGACAGACCTGAGGTGCATTGGGAGAGCTATGTACAGCGTGAGGGACAGATCCGAGATGCAGTGGGAGAGCTGTGTGCGGCGTGATGGACAAATCTGAGGTGCATTGGGAGAGCTGTGTGCAGCATAAGGAACAGCTATGAGGTGTACTGGAAGAGCTGCGTGAAGTGTAAGGGACAGACCTCAAGTGCACTGGGAGAGCTGTGTGCAGCATAAGGGACAGATCTGAGGTGCACTGAGAGAGCTGTGACAATCCTGTTTCAACGACAGTCCATAACTAGGACTAGCAGCAGCAATAAAGGCTGAAGAAATCTCATCAATTGCCAACCCTTACTAAAAAAAATACATATGACACAAAGTATCAAATGGAAATTGGATCCAGTTAAAAACAGCTGCATGGTTATGTTTCAAACTGGAACATTTTAATCATTCGAGCTCACTGTTTGTCTCACAAGCTATGCTCGAGCCAGTACACTGCTTCTTGATTTTGCCGCTGCTGCTTACATTTGGCCAAGACAGCATCATACCAGTCCACAATGCCCACACAGCAGCAGACCAATGTGAGGGACGCGCTCGCTCTGTGGTGGGGGAGGGGCAGAGCGAGGCGCTTGGGAGAGCGTGACAGGAAAGGCAGATGGCCTGGAGCATGCGAGGAAAGCGCGTTACTGTGCGCGTTCTCGCATGCTCTAGGCCAGCCAAAAGTTGTGGTCGCATTTCTGAAGCCCACACTACAAAATGTCTCGCCCAGACCAGCGCAAGCGCTGGCTCAGGGCGAGACCTAAAAAACTCAATGTAGGCATGAGGAAGATGACAATGGAGTTTGCACCTATTTTCTGTGACTACCATCAATTTCGATGCTAGTTTCTAACCACCAGGGCGTGTATCCAGTGGGAACCAGAATCGCCCCACTGACAGTCTACTGCTGAGAACAGACCAAGTGTATACCCCTACATACACAGGCGTTAGTCTGAACCTGAAAAGGTATGTTACCATCATGGGAAGCTCACAGAAACAGAAGGGATTATTGTATTTATCTGAAAGTGACGGCCCTATTTTAAACCATACACAACAAGCATTGGTAAATGCATTAGGTTTCGCCTATAGGCTCTCCCCGTGATCTTCTCCAAATCACAACTGATGTATGGGCTCTCCTATACGGTAGATCAACCTCAAAAAATGTGCCATATGTGGTAACATAGTAGGTTGAATGTTCAGGAAACGTTACAAATTATATCTGTCGGTGAAAAGAAAACTATTCTCATGCACTGAAAAATGCACCCATCTCCCACATGCCAAGTGATGTTTAAGCTACAGTATGTTGTTTGTACAAGATACATAATTCCCACATTAGGTAAATGTTAGTTCCATGCGTGCTGTTGTATAATCAATCAAACTCCGTGTCACTTATGACACTTGTTCAGTATGATCACAATATGTTAGTGAGCAAACATTGTAAACAAATGTGAAGATTTAAGAGCTGTTGTCAGGACTGATTGTCCAAATCATGCATCGCTTAAACATATCCAGGTGTCCAAATGTGAAACCCTTCTAGAACTTTCCGGCTTAATCCCAAACAATGCTACCACTCGCGTCTGACGTGCGCGTTAGTAAAGGAGCATTTAAAAACAAGCATTGGCAAAGCCAATAGGTCTCGCCTATCGGAGATTTTGGGTTTGCCAATGAAGAAAAACAGATGTGTCATGACGCTGCTGGTGCCTGCGTCATTCAGAATGCTTGTGCGTACGTGGTGACACAGAATGCACGACATATGCGCATGCATGCGCCACCACGCACGCACCTGGTGAATGTGGATGGTGCATTATTAACATAACCAAGGTGGCAGCTGCCACTGGGGGCAGATTATTATTTTTTTTTTTAATGCATTTCTGCAAGCAAAGTTGTCCAGCAGCAAATGGGAGGTGCCGGGGCCCTTCAGGAGATGCAAAAATAAAGATTAGGTAGGGGTGGGCAACCAACGGAGCAGCGAGTGGGGTTCGGGGGGGAGCAGCAGTGGGTGAGCTGGGCGGGGATAAATTCAATATAAATAAAGCTGAGTGGATGGAAAGGGAACAAGCGCGCGCGCGCTAAAAGTAAAAAAAAAAGTGTCAGCAAAAGTGAAAGCGTTTCACTTGCGGGAGAGAGCAGCGCCAGGAGCGATAATTGCTACCATATGGCGCCGCTCGCTCCCGCAAGTGAATCGCCAAACGTGCACGCGTTGCCATTGAAGGCAATGGAACGCGTGCACGTTTTTGGCTGAAAAGCCGAAGCGATTGCTAAAGGTCTTTTTTGCCTATGCAGCGCATGCGCGCTGCGTAGGCGAGACCTAAAAAAAACATGTGAGGATTTACGAGGTATTACACGTGCCTGCTATTATTAATAAGTAACCTGAAAATCATGCGTCACTTGAATGTGGCAATTTTCAAACGTGCCAAAGCGTTGCGACACAAAAACACTTCCTACGGTTTACCGGCTCAAGGCTATGTATCACTCGTATCTGGCGTCCATAATACGCGCCTTGCTAGTTTTGCCTCCTTTAAACACCCCGTGTATAGGTAAACATAAACAAGCATTTGCAATGCAAAAGGTCTCGCATTTACGAGAGTTTCGTAAATGCGACCCCTATTGCATTGCAAATGCTTGTTTGTAAAAATGCCCATGCTGCGCTTTAACTTTAATGTCCGCCGCGCCCCTTTCTTTAGACGAGCCGTGTCTAAACAAAAGGGGCATGGCCGCCATTAAAGTGAAAGCAAAGTATGAGGCGCTTCTACAAAAAAAAGCCATTTGTTTGTCAAATTGACAAATAAATGCTTTTTTTTGTAAAAGCGCCCTATTCTGCGCTTTCACTTTAATGGCGGTAGCGCCCGTTTCCTTAGACTCAGCTCGTTTAAGGAAAGGGGCGTGTCCGCAATTAAAGTGTAAGTGCGGCATGGGGCAATTTAAAAAAAAAAATAAAGAATTTAATAAATAGTAAAAACAAAAAAATAATATGCAGCCGCGTTCGCCGCAGCAAATAAAACGAAGGCACGGCTGCCACCATCAGCGTGGCGTGCTGTGTAAAAAAAATAATAAAGCGTTGCGAGAGAGCGTGTTCTCCCTGCAACAGCAGGCAAGTGAAAACCATTAAACGAAATAGTGATCAGAAGCTGTAATTAAAGCCTACCGAGCAACAACATGTAAAAGGGGGTGTCCTCATGGGAGGTTACAAAATTAGAAAAGGTGGTACTAAGGAGGGCCTACTAAGCCTATTGACCAATGAAAAGCCACAGTTTCCAAAGGACAATGACACAAGCCAATGAAAAATATGGGCGGAGAGTGGGCGGGGCTTCAAGTCCATACTCGAATACAGCATGCCTCGCAGAGGAGCGCATGTGCTGCCCAGGCTCGACCTAAAAAGGACTGTGCTGGTGCATGCCACTAGATCACGGGTACTCATAGTACGGCCCGCGGGCCACCAGCGGCCCGGCAAGCCTTCCTTGGCGGCCCGCGGACCTTGCAGACATCGTACCTGTGTTTTTTTGTTTTTTTTAAAGTGTCAGCAAACACCGCCGGTTGCAGCAGCGGGGACTCTGAGAGACTCTGCTCTATGGGGGCCGGGCGATTCTTTAAATGACCATGACACACACGCGGGGTGAGGTGAGAGAGGGAGACAGAGAGAGGGAGACAGAGAGAGGGAGACAGAGAGAGGGAGACAGAGGGAGGGAGACAGAGAGAGGGAGACAGAGAGAGGGAGACAGAGGGAGGGAGACAGAGGGAGGGAGACAGAGGGAGGGAGACAGAGGGAGGGAGACAGAGAGAGGGAGACAGAGGGAGGGAGACAGAGAGGGGGAGACAGAGAGGGGGAGAGGGAGATGGAGGGACTCGGGGGGGGGGGGGGGGAGGGAGACGGGGGGAGACAGAGGGAGAGGGAGACAGAGGGGGACGGAGGGAGACAGACAGAGGGAGACAGACAGAGGGAGACGGAGAGAGAGGGAGACAGAGGGAGACAGAGAGAGAGGGAGACAGAGGGAGACAGAGAGAGAGAGGGAGACAGACAGAGGGAGAGGTGGGAGACAGAGGGAGACAGACAGAGACAGAGGGAGGGAGACAGAGGGAGGGAGACAGAGGGAGGGAGACAGAGGGAGGGAGACAGAGGGAGGGAGACAGAGAGAGGGAGACAGAGAGAGAGGGAGACAGAGAGAGAGGGAGACAGAGGGAGGGAGACAGAGAGAGAGGGAGGGAGACAGAGGGCAACAGATAGAGGGAGACAGAGG
Source organism: Calotriton arnoldi (assembly GCA_963921515.1). Classification (NCBI taxonomy): domain Eukaryota; kingdom Metazoa; phylum Chordata; class Amphibia; order Caudata; family Salamandridae; genus Calotriton; species Calotriton arnoldi. Next base: position 233,149 of record CAWUFW010011588.1, on the reverse strand, counting down.
GAGGGAGACAGAGGGAGGGAGACAGAGGGAGGAGGGAGACAGAGAGGGAGACAGACAGAGGGAGACAGACAGAGGGAGACAGACAGAGGGAGACAGACAGAGGGAGGGAGACAGGCAGAGGGAGGGAGACAGACAGAGGGAGGGAGACAGACAGAGGGAGGGAGACAGACAGAGGGAGGGAGACAGACAGAGGGAGGGAGACAGACAGAGGGAGGGAGACAGAGGGAGGGAGACAGAGAGAGGGAGACAGAGAGAGGGAGACAGAGAGAGGGAGACAGAGGGAGGGAGGGAGACAGAGGGAGGGAGACAGACAGAGGGAGGGAGACAGACAGACAGACAGAGGGAGACAGACAGACAGAGGGAGACAGACAGACAGAGGGAGACAGACAGACAGAGGGAGACAGACAGACAGAGGGAGACAGAGGGGGAGGGAGACAGAGGGGGAGGGAGACAGGGGGGAGAGGGAGACAGAGGGGAGAGGGAGACAGAGGGGGAGGGAGACAGAGGGGGAGGGAGACAGAGGGGGAGACAGAGGGGGAGACAGAGAGGGAGACAGAGGGCAACAGACAGACAGAGGGAGGGAGACAGACAGAGGGAGGGAGACAGACAGAGGGAGACAGACAGAGGGAGACAGACAGACAGAGGGAGACAGAGAGAGGGAGAGGGAGAGAGAGGGAGGGAGACAGAGAGAGGGGGAGGGAGACAGAGGGGGAGGGAGACAGAGGGGGAGGGAGACAGAGAGGGAGACAGACAGAGAGGGAGACAGAGAGAGGGAGACAGAGAGAGGGAGACAGAGAGAGGGAGACAGAGAGAGGGAGACAGAGAGGGAGACAGAGGGCAACAGACAGACAGAGGGAGGGAGACAGACAGACAGAGGGAGGGAGACAGACAGACAGAGGGAGGGAGACAGACAGAGGGAGACAGAGGGAGGGAGACAGACAGAGGGAGGGAGACAGATAGAGGGAGGGAGACAGAGGGAGGGAGACAGACAGACAGAGGGAGGGAGACAGAGAGCGAGAGGGAGGGAGAGGGAGGGAGACTGAGAGAGGGAGGGAGACTGAGAGAGGGAGAGAGAGAGAGAGAGAGAGAGAGGGAGGGAGACGGAGAGAGAGAGGGAGGGAGAGATAGAGAGAGGGAGGGAGAGATAGAGAGAGGGAGGGAGACAGAGCGAGAGAGAGATAGATAGAGAGAGAGATGTGTGTATGCCGGGTCTGGTGGCTCAGTGGACGAAGGCGTCCGCTGCAGGGGCCTGTGTTCAACCTCATGGTCATAGTTTTTTTTTTTGCTCTAGCCCCGCCCCCCTCCCCCACTGACCCCGCCCCCCTCCCCCACTGACCCCGCCCCCACCGGTGCGGCCCTCGGCCACAAACCACACTGTAAATTTGGCCCCCGAGAGAAAGTTTGTGAGCACCCATGCACTAGATGATGCGATGTCAGTCGGCCATATTATGAGTGAATTGATGTTGCAGTCCATGCACCGATTGTACTGTGTTATAACCTGTACGGTGTTCACCCAACCTACGTCCATGTGGCTATTCAGAAGTATGAAAACTCTGATGGGTTCTGCTGTGTGGAAGCTTGTCAGAGTTAACATACAGAGGGACAATATTGAATTTAGAAGCATGATCAGCTCCCTTCGACCCGCGGACACAACACTGCTTGAAAACTCTTTGCATTTACAAGCAGCAGCACTGTACAGAATACATCCTCAGTAACAGCAGCTTTAGACCTAGAAGAAGGACTAGTATGGTATGTGCATTCAGGATAAATGAAAATGCACCGTCCATCATCTACACGTAACGATCGAGAAATTTAAATTATCTCCTTTCCTGCAATGTTGGTTATTTTTTTTAAGCGATAAAATCAGAACATTTTATAGACATATATAGCTAGGTTTTGTTAAGCATCCTTCGTTGGGTATTTTCGTGTGCTGTAAAATCAATGCATGTACAAATTTGCACTGAAACAAATTAACTGTTGTCTCTTGCTTGTCACGTTGCACTGCTCACATGTACTAAAGGATTATATTACAAAGCAACTGCAAAAGAAAATATAAAATATTAACATCATTTTTACAATGTGAATATAATTGTGAATAACGACTGACAACTCTGACCAAAAATAATTTTTTTATGTTAAAGCTTCCTGCTGACATCTGTGCATGGGTTGACATCTACTGGCCACAAGCAGCATCTGCAAGTATTAAAATCATCAGCACTAGGGCTGGGCGGAATTCACTGAGTTCCGCTATGCGGAATTCTGCGAAGCGCCCTCAAAGCTCTGCTTTACTAAGCGGAGTTCCGCTCAGGGGCAGAGCTACTCTGCTCACAGACCCAGCCACACCCTCAAAGGACACAAATACATCAGGCACGGAAATATTGAATTAATAACATCAACAAGCAAGCATTTGCAATGCAATAGGTCTCGCATTAGTGAAAGTTAGAGCTATTGGCGTGGCAAATGATGTTTATTTTTTTTCCCCAAAAATATCTCAGCAATAGTATAAGTAATTCCAATGCCAATAGCTCAAACTTTCAGTAATACGAGACCTATTGCATTTTACAACATTTCACAGCGTCATTCTATGAGTGCGTCAAAATTCCTACCAGTGCTCAGACAAGGTGTAAGGAATGACACTCTGTACTTTGCTTGTCAACCTACATGCAATTATTTTATTGGATCTATTGAAGCAGATAGCCCCTCTTCTTTAACTTTGTCTGTTCCTTGATTTAAGGGTGTAAAAAGTATTTGCTCTGCCTCACCTTTAACTGTTTATGTTGTAATTGAAACAAACTTGGTTGTAATGGCAGCTTACAGATCACAACAAGTTTGAGATGCCTGGCCTATTTATTGTCCCAGTCCGGTCTTGCACATCGGTAATGACCTAGAATTCAATGACCATTTGTACTGCAAGGGCATTAGCAAACAACCTGAAATATATAAGTCTGAACTGGGTCACTTGTTTAGAACATGCACGAAGAGGTGCTATAGCACAACCAAAAGCTTTGCACTGCCACTCACTGGTGAACAACAGAAACGAGAACGTACAAACTATACCCCTTCTGTGACACTAAAACAAAGAATAAACGGAGCTAGAGGACAAAGAAGAAGCACCCTATGCTCTGTTCGTCTGAATGCGATAATGTCTTGTTACTTACCGGTAATCTTCATTACCCCGATTAGGGTCCTCCTCGTCCCAGTCCTAACAAAGTGAGGAACTCACAAGCAGAGAACCAAGAATAAAAAACGCAGGACACCAGGGATCCATGCAAAAGTACAAAACTTTAATCAAACAAATGATTAATGAACAGCAGCGTTCAAAACGCCAACAGCAAAACTGCCAACAGAGGCATGTAAAACATCAAGGTGAAAATGCAGAACAAACATGTGATGGGACTGCCAAGTGGGTGCTCTACAAAACTCCAGGATAGAGACCCCAGCCGCTCAGTCCAGGAAGCGAACACAGAACGTGTCGAACAACCCCGCACCGGAGACGGAGGAGGCAGGCCCACAAGATAGGCAGACCGCCAAACGCACATAGCGAGTGAAGGCAGAAAGAGAAACCAACCAATCCCGAGCCACACTCCCACAGGAGACCAACAGGGCAGGAGAAAGACGAAACCCCAAGGCACGGAGGGAGAAAAACCGAAGGGTGCAAACATCCAAGGATGAAGGAACAAAGGAATCCCCACCCCCAGGCAAAATAGGAAGGAATCACCTCCAGCTGCAAATGGAACACGGAGGAAACCCAGGGAGAAAAGCCGGGCCCAGCCGCAAAACAACCCCATCCAGCAGAAACTACAAAGAAGGGAAGGAGAGAAGCAAAGAACCCAACTCACCCAACCGAAGCGCGGAGGCGACGGTCAACAAAAAAGCCACCGTTGCGGACAACCACAACAAACAACCCCTAACAAAGGCACAAAAGGGGGCAACAGCAGACCCCACAAAACAGTAGGCAAACCCAAGAAGGCACAACCACAGGAGAGACCGGACGCTGAAGCCGAAAACTACGCAGAATCCGGCTCATCAAAGGAGCAACAAGCCCCAAAGAGGCCCCGGGACTCCGAAATGCCTGAACCGCAGCCCAACGAGCAGACAAGGCGGAAGGGGAAAAGTCCGTCAAAACCCATCACGGAGAAAGGCAAGAATAGAAGCTGGATCTCCAACCACGGATCCAGACCAAGAGAAGAGCACCAGGAGACAAAAGAGCCTCAACGCGCACCATAGTTCTCAAGTGTTGAAGGCCGACGCGACAACTGAATGCTACAGGCCACCACAGAAGAACAGCCCAAAGACGCCGCCAATGACAGCCGCTCAAGAGCCAGTCCGTCAGACGCAAGTGACAAAGACAGGGCAAAGATGGGTGCGGACACAGAAGCGGAGCTGGAGCCAAGGGAAGCCGGCTAAACCTGCCCCCCTGCCAGCAGCAGCAGGAGCGGAAACCAAAGGCCAAAAAGGAGCAACCAACAGCACAGACACCTTCACCCCCCGAATCCGCTGCAGCACCCTCGGGAGGAGGGAAATAGGAGGGAAGGCATACAGAATGCCCGAAGGCCAAGGAAACGAGAGAGCAACCCCCAAGCCCGAGGACAGACCACCACGGAACAAAACCGGGGGAGAAGAGCGCCGGAAGGGGAAGCAAAAAGACTGATCCAGAGAGGCTCGATCCGAAGACAAAGGTCCCGGAACAGAGGAACAGACAGACGGCACAAAACAGAGGACGGGAGGAAGTGGCCCAAGCCGTCCGTATGAAAAACAGACGCCCCAGAACACAAACAGCCCTCAATGCCAACAGTCGAGAATGTGCCCAGACACAAATCACAGAAGTCAGCAGGTACAGAAACACGCACCCGGACCCCCCATGAAGGCGCAAGTAATAACAAGCCACCAGAGAGCCGGTACGAACCCACAGACTCGCCGGCCACCAAGAACCCCAACGCGTCCCCCCAACCCAAAGGACAGGTGCCTGAGGCCGACAAGAGGAGAGAAGGAGGCAGAAAACGCACCCCCTACACCAGGGAGGGAGAGCAAAGCCACCAGTCCAAAGAAGGAAGCAGAACAGGGGAGAGAGGAACTAGAACCACGCAACCTGCATGGGAAGGGTCTCAATGAGTCAACAGAAGAAGCACCAAGGACCTGAGGCGCAGGCGAGTCCAAGGAACCACAGCAGTGGTGGCAGCCACCAACCCCCGGACCCGCAACCAACCCCGAGCCGGGGCAGAAGGGCAACCCAGCAGGACCCGCAGAAGAATCAATAGGGTAGAGAACCAAGTCGGAGGGAGAAAAACTGCCAAACAGGCCTCCGATAAACCAAAGTCCCTGAACAGGAACCAGATGAGAAAGGCCAGATCCAACACGAACCCCAGAACCTGGAACAAGGCCATCGACGCCACCACTGCCAGAAGAGGCTCAAGGAGGGCGGAAGCAAAAACCAGAAAAAAGCACCATAGGGAAACACAGGGAAACCCAGACCCAGCAAAACCCCCACAGCAAGAGCCAACACCGTGGAAAAAACCCGGGGAGCAGTAGAGAGGCCGAAAAGGCAACACCAGAAACTGGTAATGGAACCCGTCCACCACAAACCGCAGGAACCGCCGACCCGCCGGAAGGACGGGCACGGGAAAACAGGCGACTTCCAAATCCAGGGAATCCAAAAAACCGCCCACCAGGATGAGGGGAACGACGGACTGCAAGGGGATTATCCAAAAATGACCCAGCTGCACCAATCAGGTCAAAGCCCGGGGACTCAGAAACGAGCGGAAGGAAACAACGGGTGCCGGGACCAGGAACAGAGAGGAACAAAACCCCAGGTGCCACACCGCCACCGGAACCAGCACAACAGAGCCCTGTGACAAAAACAGGCCGACGCCAGAGAACATGGCAGACCGCATCACAGGGCCTAAGGACAACGGAGTAACCTCGAAAACAGTCCAAAAGGGGAACGGCCCCGGAACGGAATACGGTAACCAAGAACGACGACCGACAGGGCCCACCAGTCGGAAATCAACAATCCAGGAACAACGGAGCCGAGCCCCCAAAATAGCAACATTGCCAACAATGTAGACAGGAACCCACAACCAGCGAAACACCAGGAGTTGAACACATAACCTCTTGAGGAAGAGACTGCAACCACAACCACCAGGCCACCGTGACACCACCTGGGCATAACACCAAATGACCAATACCCAGGGGCAGCTGCATGCGTCGCAGAGGCCGGGAACCAAATGGAACGTAGCCCCCCGACCAAGGGCCCGACCACGAAAGGGCCGAGAAGAAGACAGAGCACCTGGAAACTCCAGAAAATGGGAAAAGACAAGTACCTCGGCATAAACAGTCTGTAGAGTAAGCCAAAAAAGCCTGGGATCCACAAAAGCCAGGTAACGGACCAAGGTGTCTGAGCAGCGTCAAGGCACCAAAGCGCAGTCCAGAGAAACCCCCTACCAGCCACCGCCGCCCCAGCAGCCGAGGAGAGGGCCCTCAGGGCAACAAAAGCACAGCAGACAGAAACCGAGTCAAGACCACCATCTGCGCCAAGACAGGAGTGAGAGCCTCCTGACCCGGAAGACAGGTCCAAACCCTCAGAATGGACCTGCGAAGCATAGGCCGAAGAAGTGCCAGCACGCACCCCAAAAGAGAAGCAGCAGAAGAACGCTCAAGAGCGGACTCCACCACCCGCACAACTGGGACAGCCCAGGAAGGGAAAAAGAAGAAGAAGCCATGGAGGACAAAACAGAATTTACCCCAGGAACCAGAGGGAACTGGGCGACAAAGTCCGCCAGGCGACACCACTACCCCCGAAAGCGCGGAATCCCCTGCATGTCGACAGCAAGCCACACCACAGCCAGAATATCTGTGAGGACATCAGGAAAAGGCAGGACATCTACCACCGAGGAACTACCCAGGGAGTAAAACCCAACATCAGACAAGGACCGGGGGTCAAATCCCAGCACAGCACGAACAGGGATCAACATGTCCGAAAAACCGTGTCTCGGATGCACATCTCCTCAGGAGAAGTGTCCACTGCCACACAAACATCCCCAGTCTAGTTCGCAGAAGGCTCAAGCAGCACAGCCCGCACAGCAGAATGAAAGAAAGCCTGCAAACAGACCATGAAAGTCGCAAAAGGACATTACGCTGCACAGATAAAGATGTCGCAGGCACTTTGAGAGGAATACTCAACCCCCATGGCCACAAGCAGGAAGAGCAAACCATACAGGAAGCCTAGCACACACCAGGAAATGCCCAGCTGCTCCACTGAAAACAGTGTCCCCAATTAACCAAGTCCCGTGAAACATGAGACAGGGAAATCACAAAGGACAGCCCTGCAGTCACCCCCCCAGCCACAGAATAAAGCACCATGGCCGCGGGGTCCGGACACTGCTTGAAACCCCCAGCTCCGGAACGACCCGGGGCCAGGACATCAGGAAAGCTCCCCAGCCCAGCACATGCGCGGGGAGCGTCCTGACCCAAGAGCAGGAGAGCGGTCGACCGGAGCACCGGTACGGCCACGCAGATACAAACAACAAAGCCAGAATAAACAGCATGTTTAAGACCTTCAACAATAAGATTTACAAAAACTCACGGCACCGCAACACGACCTGCAACCACCGGAAACAGCAACAGGATACACGGAGCACCAGCATTCCGACCCCCCATCGGAGCAAGAAAAAAACAGGCATGGCGGTGGGTGGGAGGGGTTTATATGACCTTTGACTTTTGGTTTTTTAGCGTTTTGATTGGCTGGCTGGAGGCAGGACTGCCTCGCTTTGTTAGGACTGGGACGAGGAGGACCCATGAGGGGGTAATGCTCATTTTGTACTCTAGTCTTGGAACAAAAACTTGGAAGATACAAAGGGACAGGTTACAGGAAATCACAACTCTAGAGAATGCTCACCATGACTCAGTCTAGTCATACAGCAGTCACAGGTTCTCAAAACATAACGAGTAGGGGGTGTGGTCTGGCCACGAAGGAAGATGGCCACCTGATAGAAGAACTCCGCCGCGGGATGGGCCCCTGAAGGAAGCGGCGCTTCTATCTACATGTAAAGGGTCTTGTTATCGTCACCTTTCACATCTTAAGGACGTGCAGGCAAGTTTGGTTTGTTTTCCGCTGCAAAATAAGGACCAGCCCCACCTTAATTCGGTGACGACGCTGAACTTTCTCAGGCCTCAGTTCACCTCACAATCCTCGGTGCTTGCGTCTGATGAGGCCACGCCTCTTGTTCCTGTCAAGGCTGCGCCTCTTGCGTATTTCGACGCACGAAAACGCTTCTTCTGGGAATTTGAGTTCTATAACTCTGCAGTACCGCATTTCTCCACAACGTCATTCTCACGGCAGTAAATGTGGAGATATGTGATTGAATGGCAGGAATACCCTTGTCCTGTCACTACGTTTATCCACTCTAACTTACCTCATATACCTTGCGAAGTCCCGCGCTTTCACAAAAATGGCACACATGGCTCAGTACAGCGCCTGGGACTGCAAGAGGAGGTAAGCAATGATATTATTAACAATTTACTCATCGCTCAGCATGTATGCAGTTTTCCAGAGATCATTTGTGAGGTAAAATTTACAGCTTAACGGGATCCCTCATGAGCTCTTTTCTTCGTTTAATTACTTGAATGGCAGGATGATCTGAGACCAAGCTACTAGTGGCAGTCTTGTGAACTTCACTCTCGCTTATAACGGTTGGGCAGTTATTTATCACACTGACATTATCAATGCCTTTTGCCTGTCCAACTACCTTTTTCTACAAAAATCAATAAATCTCTTTTTTATTAATCTATTAACAGTAATATCTGCAGTGGGGCGTGCCAGCATTTATGCAAAGCGTTAACAAAAGAAATTTAACTTCGAATTAAGAAATCAATAGAAAATCTCTATAACAAAGATTACTCTCCATCTGTGTATCTATATCATCACATCAAGCTTTTCACCAAATTTACTAAATCTGTTAAAGAGCATAAGTATAAGTGTTTAAAGCCACATTAAGACGCTGAAGAATACCTTGGTGTTACCTTAGCGCATCGACCAAAATACAGGTCAAATGTCTGGTAATAAACTCGGAAATAAGCCCCCTAAACAACCTCTTTTTACACACGTTCTTAAACAATCCATTAATATGCTCGTGAAGGGAAATACTTCACCTGCAAATAGCTCACCCCAGGCTTTACCTACTGCCACTGACTCCATACGAATGGAAACCATGGAGCGCATATTACATGAAATTTCAAGTGTCAGTCGTCGCTTGGAAGGTATGGATACCACCATTACATCTTTGGCTACAGAGACTAAGTCAATTAGGGCAGATATTGCAGGTTTTCACACTAGAGTTGAAGGATTAGACTCACGAATAACGGTGATGGAGGGCCGTCTCGACTCATTACAAGGCAGAGACCAAGATCTCCTATTCCTTCGTAGTAAAATAGTTGACTTAGAAGACCGAAGCAGGAGAGATCATGTCCGTTTCTTTGGTTTTCCGGAGAGTATTGAAGGCCAAAATGCCAGAGATTTTCTTTGTGACATTCTCCCAAAACTGGTTGGCGCCTCTTTTACTCCACCTCTAGAAATTCAACGAGCTCACCGAATTGGTCCTCCACGCAAAGACCCTACAACACGTCCAAGGCCGCTTATTGCCAGTTTCCTCAGACAGGAACAAGCAAGACAACTACTGACTGCAGCCCGTTCGCAAGGCTCCTTCTCATATGATGGTCACCTCATTCATATGGCAGCTGACTTTTCCAAAGAAACTAATGAACGGCAAAAAGCATTTTTCTCCATGAGACCTCAACTTCGACAACTGGATATCAAATATGGTCTGTTTGAACCTGCACGTTTTCGCATCACCAAGAATGGGGATTCCAAAGATTTTTATGACCCAGAAGACTTACAGAAATTTCTAGACTGTATGAAACCTCAAGATATGGATGTACAACATTCGCAAAAGGACCTAACTCAGCCAATTCATAATCTTTCTCAACAGCTACCGGATAACAGAAGACGAAATCCTAGCAACTCACTACACCGCGGCAGAGGCTTAGAAAGATCTAACCGTTCTCAAGAAGACAAAAGTTCAACTCTACAAACTGTTTCTACCTTTACACAAGAACTACACAGAGACAAGTCTCGATCTCCTCTTAAGTCCACCTCAGATGCGGACTGAAACTGTTGTTAATCAAATCTGCTGTTAATTTCTATAGTTATTGTATCTGTTATTGTTAAACAAAGGCCTAACATATGTCTCTAAACTATTATCATCAATATAAGTACTATGAACAAATTACATAGTATTACATGAAATGTTGCTCAAGTTTTGTTCAGCTGAGCATCATCTTTTTACGCTCTACTATATTATATTATTCCAGGTTACGGTATACTATAGCATATCATCTTATCTTATTTAATATTTATAATGTTTTACCTTTCATGACTTCTATTTATCATTCCTAATGAAATTCCTATATCTATTCATATCTATTTATGCATATAATATGTATTGCTCATGCATAGTCAGTAAAGTATTAATTTTCTTTTGTCACTGTTATGTATTTAGTGTTTTTTATCATTATCTTTTTATCCTCTATAATTTGTGATATCTTACTTTGTACTTCTAAATATGATTAATGTGTTATTATCTAGTCATCAACATATACCTTTAATATCACTTTCTGGAACATATATATTTAACTTTATTCTATATTCACCCTACTTAGTATCTCATTATTCCTGATGGGGCCCCTCCTTGCGGCGGTGCTCCAGTGAGCCCAGACCCGCGGTTAACAGTTTAGGTGTTCTAATATTGCTACATTATCAATCTACACTTTCCATCTTAATTCTTTTTTATATCCTCACCTTCTCCCTTCTTTCGTTTTCCTTCCCTTATAAACCAATATACTATTTTGCTTCCAATATATTATTACTATAGACCTTCTACTGTAACATTTTCGATAGTGATTATCTAACCGGACTTGATGACTTTGTGGTGAGCCAGGGTATTTATTTCCTCTTTTTTCTCGGTATCTTTCCCCTTCTCTTATCCCTTTAATTTTGAATAAGGCACTGCACATCGTATTATTTTGCTCACTGATATTTTTTCAGCATGCCGCACACTCATCCTCTTTGTGCAGTAACATGGAATGTCCACGGTCTTACACACTACATCAAAAGGAAAAAAATACTTTCCTATCTCCAATCAAACACGTAGACGTGGCATTACTACAGGAAACTCATTTAGATACACTTGAATCCGACAAACTATGTAGAGAATGGGTGGGGAAGGCGATTCATAGCAGTGTCCACAAGGGTGAATCTACAGAAGCAGGTCTTATTCGCAAATGTGGAGTAGCAATTCTTTTCCGCAAGTCCCTCCCAGTTACGGTGTCCAAAACATGGACGGACCCAGATGGACGCTATGTGTTTGCTAAGTTACGCATAGGAGATGTTTATATTTGTGTGGGGTCAGTCTATGCTCCGACTGGAACAAAAAAAATCATTCCTCCTTCAGCTGAATCGTTTACTAACAGAGATAAATGCCTCACAGTACGTCATTGGTGGTGATTGGAATCTAGCAAGAGATCAGATTTTGGACAAAACGGGTACATTGGACAAGGGAAATGCTGCAGATAGAGCTCTGATGGATGACATAATGATGGATAATGGGCTAGTTGACCACTGGCGTCTTAGTCATCCAACAGATGCAGAATACACATTCTTTTCTCCCACTCATGGTACATTTTCTCGCTTGGACTATTTTCTGAAAATTGTTCAATTAGTTAGGGAGTCTCACATTTTGTAGACTCACATTTTGTAGGCTGCATTATCCGATCACTCTCCGGTTCTTTTATGATTAGAACTAGGACTTTCTAGACCAGGACGCAAGCCCTGGCGCATGAACATTCATCGACATAAGACTCCTGTTAGACCCGGGATCCCTGGTTGGCTGAGGTAGGTACCTTAGGCCAAATAGGGACCCTCGTACTCACGTCAGGGAAAGGAAGGACACCTTCGCAGATAGCCCCCGCTCACCCCCTTGGTAGCTTGGCACGAGCAGCCAGGCTTATCTTCAAGGTAAATGTGTAAAGTATTTGCAATCACGCTCACAGCAACCCAATGATGACACCACAAATGGACTCCACACGAGTTTTATAAAAACGAGTATTAATTTATATAAAAAGATATACGATAAGACCACACGATATAAATCCAACATATGCGTATTTGTAATATTCTTCCTGGCTGGTTGTTAGGCCAGCCAGCCCTTGTAAGTTCTGGCGATATTAATGAGCACTTCTAAACGTTCCACTGCAGTCCTAATGCCATGCTATGCAGTTCGTAATGCTAGAATCAGGCACTTTGCAATGTAGAAATAATGCAGTTCGTAATGCTCGAATCAGGCACTTTGCAATATAACAATAATGCAGTTCGTAATGCTAGCATCAGGCACTTGGCAATGTAAACATAATGCAATGCGTAACGCAACAATCCGGTATTTCGTTATGCAGAAGCAATGCAATGCGTAATACAACAATCAGGTAGTTCGTTATGCAGAAATAATGCAATGCGTAATACGGCAATCAGGTAGTTCGTTATGCAGAAATAATGCAATGCGTAATACACTAATCAGGTAATTCGTTATGCAGAAATAATGCAATGCGTAATACACTAATCGGGTAGTTCGTTATGCAGAAATAATGCAATGCGTAATACGACAATCAGGTAGTTTGTTATGCAGAAATAATGCAATGCGTAATACGCGCCAGCACCGATCACGGTGCCTCAGGCGGTCTCTCCGCCACTCGTACTGACTCGCAGTCAGCCTCTGTTAACAGTTGCCCCCACACGGGTATGATGTAAACAAAAAGTGCAGCTCCGCACTCCGGCCCCGGTACTGCCACTCGTTGGCAAGTACGGGCCGCAGCAGAGGCTCGCACTGCAGGAATGGGAGAGGCCGAGAGCGTCTCCCTCCAAGCCCGCACCCCGCCCCAGGTGTCGACACACGTTACCTGGGGGGTGCAACCTCACTCTCCTCTCCTCTTCCAGTGACTTGGGCCTCCGATGCAATCTTTGTGAATTCCGGGCAGTGGGACTCGGGACCTCCCTCGACGAGGTTGGTTTGAAGTCCCGCTTTGGCAATGGCGGGCTCGGGTCGGCGGCTCGGCTCCTCCGGTGCTGCCGATCCGGGCCGCTGATGCTACGAAGATCTCAGGCTGCAACAGGGCACACGCACACAGCGTCGCTGAGACTCACTTGAGCTTCGGGTGCACGATCACAGGGCACTCCTCACGAAGGTCTCAGGCTGCACGAAGCACACGCACACAGCGTCACTGAGACTCACTTGAACTCCGGGTGCACGATAACAAGGCAATCCTCACGAAGGTCTCAGGCTGCACAAAGCACACGCACACAGCGTCGCTGAGACTCACTTGGACTCCGGTGCACACGATCACAGGACAATCCTCACGAAGTGCTCAGGCTGCAAAAAGCACATGCACACAGCGTCGCTGAGATTCGCTTGGACTCCAGTGCACACGATAACAGGACAATCTACACGAAGGGGTCAGGCTGCAAAAAGCACACGCACACAGCGTCGCTGAGACTCGCTTGGACTGCAGATGCCCACGATCACAGGGCAATTCTTACGAGGGTCTCAGGCTGCAAAAAGCACACGCACACAGCGTCGCTGAGACTCTCCTGGAAACATTTGTGTTCCTGAGTTTCCGCAACAGGGAGCCAGCTCACCTCGGGCCCTTGGGGATAAGTTACTTCCGGACACAGCACACAGCAAAGTCCTTTCAAGCAGGGGGACACAGCACACAGCAAAGTCCCTTCAGCCTCTCCTTGGTTAAAGCAGCAAACTGCAGGCCAGCCCCAGAACACACAGCAAGGGTCAGTCCTTTAGTCTCTTCAGCTGTTTCTTCCTTGGCAAAGGTTCCTCTTGACCACAAGTAGCTTCAGTCTTGTTCAATCTTGATCAATCCATTTCTCCAAAGTTCAGGGGCTTCAGCTCTCATAGTTATACTCCTAAATGTCTTTGAAGTCTTTGTGTTCAGGGGGGCACTGACCCCTGTTCAAACCAGTTCTGGGTGCCTCCCTGCCTGTGACACCTTATTCCTTTGATAGTGGGGACCTGGATCCTCAATCACTCAGCAGGGGCCGGAGCCTTTGGTTTATGGCTGCAGCCCAGGCCTCTTCACCTCTAGGGGCTACTCCTCCCCCCTACACTCCAGATGCAGGTCAGCCTGCTGCTGTCTCACCTCCTCCCCTGGGTCAAGACATTCCCCAGATCCTATCACTTTCAAATCCAGACAGTCAATCCACAACCAGGCAGAGACACACAGAAATGTTAGAGTACAAAAACCCAGCCACTTCTAAAAGAGTGGCTTCTAAACACACAATGCAAAAACCACCTTCATAAAAAGATGTGTTATTACATGGTGAGTTCAGGCACACTAAACTTCACCTCTCCATCTTAAGCCTTTGGGAAGATAGGCTGGAAAACATATTACACAGCCTCCCCATTTTATCCTATGGGCAAGATGGCCTTTCGACAGTGAAAAACGAAATGGAGATTATTTCACTGTCAGGACATGGTACACACCTTAGTACATGTCCTACCGTTCACATGCACTGCACCCTGCCCAGGGGGTACCTTGGACCTACCATAGGGGTGTCTGATGTGCATAGAAAGGGAAGGGTAAGGTCTGGCAAGTGGGTGCACTTGTCAGAACAACATGGCAGTTTAACAAACTGCGCGCAGGCACTGCAGTGGCAGGCCTGAGTTCCCTCTTTAAGGCTACTTGTGTGGGTGGCACAATTTGTGCTGAAGGCCCACTTGTAGCATTTGCATTACCAGCCCTGGCACACATAGTGCACTTTACTAGGGACTTTACTAGTAAGGCAAACATACCAATCATGGACAACCAATTACCATTACACTTTATACAGGGAGCACTTGCACTTTGACACTGATTAGCAGTGGCAAAGTGTCCAAAGCATCTAAGTTGGCAACACCATGTCAGAAAAAAAGGTCTAGGGGGAAAGCAAAAAGTTTAGGGAACTTTAGCCAAAAAGGGCCAAGTCCAACAACTCCCAAGGGTAAATCCCAGTTACAGTCACACTTTCAAGAGTACCTTTCTAATAATCAGGGATCTGTGACTTCCGGCAGGACTTTCTGGGCTGCAGCTAAAGCCACTATCAGGGGCCAGTTAATGCGTGATGCGGCACTTGTTAATAAACAGAATGCTGCACGACAAAAAGAACTAGAACATGACATTCAATCCTATTCCCGCCTATATACAGCAAATCCAACTCTGCAGAATCGTAAGTTACTTGAGCAAGCCCGCATGGCATTAAATAGCCTTTTTACATCTAAAGCCGAATACGCTTTGCAGAGAATGAAAGGAAGGCACTACGAACAAGGGGGAAAGGGAGGGAGATTGCTAGCTGCACAGTTACGCCAAGGGAAGCAGCTATGGCCATTCCAGCCATTCGAACAGCACAAGACAATATGCTCACGAGACCCCAAGATATAGTAAATGAATTTGCCTCTTTTCACCAATATCTTTAAACTCCAGATGCTCAAGTAGATTTGGATAAGATGTCTACTTTTCTTGCAAAAGTGGATCTTCCCCGTCTTTCTGATGAGGGTAGAGTTCTCCTTGAAGGTGAAATCAGTAAAGAGGAGATCACTCGTGCAATAGCTAACTTACCCTATCATAAAGCTCCTGGGGAAGATGGATTTCCAGCTGAATTTTATCGCTGGACAGGACAAAATATTATTGACACATTACATTCTGCATTCCAAGAAGCGGATGATGTATCCTCATTAGGACCTCTTTCTAACAAAGCGATCATCGCTGTGCTGCCTAAACCTGGTAAGGACCCCTTGTTATGTAGTAGTTATCGTCCCATTTCGTTATTAAATTGTGATATTAAAATATTGGCCAGTATTCTTGCGTCCCGTCTTCGTAAAGTTTTACCTTCCTTGATACACCAAACACAAGTGGGATTCGTTCCAGGGCGATCTTCTCGGAATCATCTTCGTACTTTGGCCCATACTTTGTGGTCTGCTAAATCTCTTCCAAATGATGCATTTGCACTTTCGCTCGACGCAGAAAAGGCGTTTGATGGCGTTGAATGGGAATACCTTTTTAAAGTGATGGACCGATTTGGATTAGGAGACCAATTTGTAGCCAAGGTGCGTTTATTATATGATAACCCATCCGCTCAAGTAAATTGTGGTGGTTTTCTGTCTGAAACATTCCTGATCCGTAGAGGAACACGTCAGGGATGTCCTCTATCCCCACTTCTTTTTCTCTTAGCTATGGAACCTTTAGCAGCCACGATACATCAATCAGATGAAATCACAGGCATACACCTTCCAATAGGAAATTTTAAACTTTATTTATATGCAGATGACATTCTACTTACCCTCACAAACCTTCCCCGCTCTATACCGTCTCTCCTTCAAATTATAAATGACTTCTCTTTCTTTTCAGGTTATAAAATTAATTGGGATAAGAGTGAGGCATTACCCATTTCTGATGGTACGACAAAAGCAGCTATACATGGGTTTCCCTTCCACTGGCAATCGTCACGCCTTAAATACTTACGAGTTTTAGTGAACAAAGGATTGGAAGGCATGGTTATAGATAATTTAAACCCTCTGATCTCTCAAATGCAACGTGATTTTGAAAAATGGAAAATCTTAGGGCTTTCTCTTTGGGGCAGGGTCCAGGCTGTTAAAATGGTTACTCTTCCGCGTTTCATGTACATTCTGGGCATGCTTCCTCTTCCCATCCCCCTTTCCACGCTTAGACTAATAGACTCTAAGATAAAAACTTTCATATGGGGCTCGGCATGCCTCGTCTTGCTGTGGTTAAACTAAAAGCTCATCAATTATATGGAGGAATTAGTCTTCCATTGATCGAACATTATGCCCTTGCGTTACATTTATCTCAAATGTATTAATTATTACCAGGGATCATTGATGTTCCACAATGGGTTCATATAGAAAGACACCTTCTCTCCACAGATTCGGGTCTCTCCCTTTTATATGGGAGCGAAACTAGTCATCTTGATCCCAAAAATCCGATTTTATCGGCTATGCACAAATCTTGGCAACGTGCACATCGTTTACTAGACTCAAATCCACGAATTCATTACAAAGCACCCCTATGGAATAATACAGGCATACGTATTAATGGTCGTACTCTATCCTGGCCTCTATGGGAAAAAGCAGGCATTCACACTCCAGATCAACTTCTTCATAATGGTGACTTTAAATCATTTACACAACTAAAAGAAGAATTCAATATCCCCACACAACAATCTTTGAAATACATTCAACTTCAGCAGTGTTTGAAAAAGCATTTAGGACCGTCTCCTTGGATTCTCCAAAACTCACCAATATTATCATATCTAAACATTTGGGGAAAACATAAAGGAGTAACATCTGGTATTTACAAAACTTTCACACTGCACCTCTTTTCACACCCCCTCTCTCAAAACCTTCACTTTAAATGGCAGACACGTTTATCAAATTCATACACAGATGATGAATGGGAACAAATATTGGAGAATTTACACAAAGGAACTCTCGAAGCAAGGCTTAAATTTAGTTTATTTAAAATTCTTCATGACTGTCACTGGTCACCAGTGAAATTACTCAAGACCGGCCTTCTCTCGCATACTAATTGTTGGAGATGCTCCAATTCTGGTTGTGATACAACTCATATTATCTGTGAATGTCCAAATGTTCAATATTTCTGGACATATATAGGCAAGGTTTTACATTCTACAATGCCCTTGTGTCTCCCACTCACACCTGCCAATATACTCCTACATGATTTATGAAACTCCCCGAAACTTTCCAAACCCCAATGCCGCCTTTTTCACACTGCACTAGCTTCAGCTAAATTATGTATATTACGTCATTGGAAATCTTCATCTCCACCGTCACAAGAAGAATGGTTGATAGCCATGATACAAACGGCATCACATGAACGAGTAATTTATAATCTCCTTGATCAAACTGATATATTCCTTCAGATCTGGTCACCCTTCCTAAAAACTAAAGATGATGATATTAATAATGCTTCTGTCACTCTCATTGCAACAAATTAGGAGAAATTATCCTATTCTTTATTATTTTTTCCTCTTCTTCCTTCTCTCCTTCCTCATATTTACATACCCTGGCTCCACCTTCCACATCACTCTACTCTCCCTTACACTATTTTCTATTATCCTTAATTTCATTATGTCCATTACTTTAATATGCTCCATCTTTTTTACTCTATTTCACAACTTTTTACAATATGTTTTTTTCCTGCAATAACACATTTCTCTGAAATTTTAACTGATCATTATGATATATGTTTAGTGAATAATATATAGTATATGAATTTCTTATTTATACCATTTTTATATATGCTAATTCTTATTTCCCTTATGCCCCCTCTTCCCTTCCCTTTTACTTATTTCCCTCATTCCATGTACTATTTTAATATTTAAATATTTAATTACCTAGTTATTTATGCAATTTTAAATATATATTTAACATATGATTATTTATACCTTCTATATTTATATGTTTTTCCTTATCAGCAAAATGTCATTTATGTGATATTTCATGCAAAAGTTAATAAAAATTTCAACACAAAAAAACAAAACATAACGAGTAATATAACTCTGTACTGCTGACCATAATCTAACACAGAAAGGCACACACACACACTTTTTACAGCATGAATAATCATTTAGGTTTCAAACCTGCCACATGCAACTACAAATACATCTGCCACGTTGAGCATTAACTCCCAGAGCTATCTTTACCATGCTATGTTACATAAACCCAGAAATAAAGGTAGATGGGGAGAGAGCACTTTGTAGAGATATTTGCTACAAACAAGACACAGGAACAATACCCGGCATTCATTTTAGCTTTCCCAGGTCAGTAAAATGAGCTCCAATTAGTGTTACTGCCCCCATTCACTTAAGCATCTAGACAGAACTACACTTTCTAATCGTTAATCATACGAATGACCAAAACCATAGAATTTAAGATCGTTATGGCCACCACTGACAACAGAAGACCATTTGTTGCTGCGCTATTCACCCTGACAAAGACAGTGCAACAAAACACGCACCTCTAAAATTTCTTCAGTGTGTTATTATTTGAGTGCTTAATGTGGATTCTGTACACTCTTCGCTCTAGCAAAACAATTTAACATACACTTGATGAACTAATTTTCTTGAGAATTGGGGGATTCAGCTCAAGGAAAGGATGAAGTTGCTTTTATGGTGGCTTATTCACTTCAAGTGCATTTCTCATTAACTTTATTTGGGAGCAGGTAACTGGCAGTTCAGAAACGGCTTCCAGGCAGTTAAAACAAACCTTTTGATGCCCTGTAACACGTGTCGTACGAAGTTATGCCTCCATTTCAGTGTGAGCATGAGAGCGCCCCCACCAGTTTGCTTCTTGTGGGGCTCTGCCAGTTGCAGTTGGGCATTGACAATGGGGAAGAGGCAGCTAAGAATAATATATTACAACAGATAATAACAACGAGAATCATAGCGACCAATTCCTCACAGCAAAAATTAGAACTGCATACCACAATAAATAAGAAAATGAAAGTCAACAGATATTTGCATAAACCGATCAATGGTGAGTTACGAGAATCAAAAATAATTTAATAAAGAATGCTATCAGACAGCATGTTACCCTGTGTATAGAAGAGAAAAGACATTCAAAAGAAACGGAAAACAAAATATTCGAGCAAGTTTATGTTGCCATGCTGGTTTCACGTTGCAGGGTAGTATGGTTCAGTCTAAATGTGAGGGCAAACCTCCTTGCTCCATTCCATATTACTCGAAGAGCAAAAATAGTGCGAAATAAACGTACTCAAGGTCTGCTCTTTGCAAAACATATGTGAGGGCTTCGCAACAGACACCGTCTTCTACGGGCAGCTGGGACAGATCATGTACAGCTTCCTGCTCCATGACAGAGAGCTCTTTCTCTCCCTAGAAACAGAAGGGCCTGTCATTTCTGTAAACAGATTGCCTACGTCGTGTCTGAGGTTAAGTGCCAGTGTATCCGGGCAAAGAGGGCACTTACACGGCTCCAAGTCACATCAAAGGAGAACGCCATTCGCCGCACATAACCGGAAGCCCACGGAGAACCACCCATAACAAACCCTGAAACAAGTAGAATGAGGAACTGGCAGCAGAGGATGTGGCGCAACGGCCAGAGCTGCCGACGTTGGAGCTGGGGAACCCGGTTCGAGTCTCAGCATGGGCTCAACATCGTGCTCATGTAAAGAACTCCAAAACCTTGTGGTTGAGTTTGGCTATAGAAAAACTGAAAAGAAAAAAAAACGCTTGCAAAACAAAACTCTCGCTCTAGAAGTCCCTTCTAAACAAGAGGAGGGGAATCAGCAGCGCCATGCAGGCTCCACGAAGAAAAGAGTCCAACAAGCAGAGGGGAGGAGGGGGCAGCTGCAGCCCAAGAGGGAGCGAAGAGCAGCTGTTTAGAACAAGCAGCGACCAGAGGTTAAAAAAAAGAGTTCTTCCAAATGAAGATAAAGAATTAAAGCGTAGGGAAACTGTACTTCACCGGTGCTCCTCCGCCTCAAATGGAAGTGAGCTATCAGCTGCTCAAGCGAGTTAGGAGGCAGGGAAGAAGAGTGACGCTGGAGTGAACCAATTGCAAGCAGCAGGTGGGATCACACTCAGTACGAGTGATTACATCAGGTCTTGCAGGCAGCACATGCGTGCTGATGCTCGACCTAAAAAGGACCAATGTGTCGAGAGAAAGGTTAAGAGTTAATGAAAACATGCATTTACTTAACCTCGTCGCAGCAGGTCGCATCGCCTGTGCCGTCTGCTTCTTTCTGTATGCCTCTCCCCTCCCTGCTGCCAGTCACCGGTCCTGCCCGACTCCTTTAACTCCCACAATGCCGGACAGCGCTTGCCCCCATTGATGCACAGCAGCCAGGCACTGAAGGTCTTCGGTGAAATGGGTGCGACAGGGTCACTCCTTCATCACTGCTCAGCGCAGACGAGTTCTAGCCTGTTGTATGATTATAATATGCTAGCAGAGGGTCCTATCTGTGTGCACGAACCTGAGCACTCGCCTCTACCTGCTAACAGGCCCGTCCTCGCCCACAAGCTATTGGGTGAACACTGTACACTTGTGACATACATTTCTGGAAGCCCTCCTCCATTTGCATGCCATTGGATGTGGGTGGCCATTGTGCCGGCCTTTGAAACTGCTGCTGAACTGGCCTGTGGTTGGTGAGTTCGAACTCTGATTGCCCATTTTCAGAGAGTTTGAACGGCGAACTCGGGGACACCAGACTCCTGTGTTTAAAAGAAGGGCCATAGACGCCAGTAAACTCCGCTATGCTGTGGAGCAGAGTTTTTTGGGCAAACTCCACACTCTAAGCGAAGCTCAGAGTAGCAAAAACTCCATGAACTCTGCCGGCGGAGCAGAGGTCATCGCCCACCCCTACTCAGCACGCGAAAACAGTAAGGGAATGATTATTTTCGGTCAGGCCCAACTAATATTGTAAGGACCTGGAAAAGGGAACGGATTTGTGCTGCAACGCCGCATGTCCCGTAAGAACATAAGGTTTCAGGTGTCTATATACTCGTAACAAAAACACACGGAGGGAGAAACACAAGAGCACCGAAAGTAGCCAACAGCCCGCAAAGTACTTTGTAAGGTGCGTAGGTGTCCGATTTTGGCAGATCAGCTGCTACTATTCATCGTTGGATGCAAAGACGGTTCCCCCGGTACTATATTTCTTCTAAATTATTTTGGATTTTGATTTAACTTTGCTTCTGGAAAAGTTGTGCCTGACTGTCACTGCTAATTCAGAGATAGACCTGATGAAGGGAGGGGAAGAGGAGGGGAGGGGGAGAAGCAGAAAGGGGCCATGGAGGCCGTCAGCGTGGATGGAAATAGTACTTTGGCGACGGGAAACTGATAAGAGAAGCACATGAGGAACAAGCATTGGTAAATGCAGGAAACTATGCTACAGCCAATAGAAATGGAGGAAAAGTAAGTGGCAGGCACAGGAACCAATGAAAAGCAAGGAAAGCAAGGGGGCTGGATGTAAGCTCTTTTTAAGATATATTTAATACAATAGATTTCACAATCACAGCGCAAGCGCTGTGCAGGCGATACCTAAAAGGGGGAAGGTGCTCTATTTCCCCATAATTCCTCCATGTGCCAGCTGCCTTATGATGGCATTTCTGCATGGTGGTTTGGGAGGACTCAATAGGGCACTGTCAATGCATTTGCCCACAGGATTTGTCTACCCGGCTGTTGTTGATGTTGGTGTCACTGCTGTTGGTGTTGCCGTTGTTGAGACTGACATTTTGCTCTGATTGCTTTCTGTTCTTTTTCCAGCTCGAGGCCTTCAAGAGACCGTCTTTCTCGGAGCTGCTTGATGACCTGGAAGATCTTGCAGAAAGTTTGGACTCTCAAACGGACAACCAGAGTTCGGACTGATTCTACCTCTGAAACCCACACATCAGAAGTAACCTGTAAATAAACTGTACAGAGGAGCTGTAAAAAGCAAACCCACAATAACAATACCTTGATATTTATTGAACTATATTTTGATGGTGTAATTCCTAGTCAGGAAAAGATATAAGAACATTTTTGCTATTACATATTTTTTGTAGTAGAGCTTTTTGACATATTTAACTCTGTATTAAAAATTAAGGATTAATAATCCACAGTGGAAATAGTGACTATTGCATAATCAATTTTAGAAGAAGAATTTTCAACGTGTCTGCAGTTTCCAGCACGGACTGTCGAGTTCATACAGCTCTGGGAGGCTGCTAGTGGCTCGCCATGAGCTCCTTCATTGACTGGTTCCTATCAATGCGCTAGCCCATACTGCCCAGCTATGGCCACAGAAAAACAACCTGGATTCAGAAGATCACAAATGACACAGAGCACTCCTACCTGGTGTAAAAATGCTATTTTGAAAACTGAGAGGTCTTTTTAATTTCTGTATAGTATAATGCAAAAAAATACAGCTATGGCTATTGACTCCTGTAGAATGAATTAGCTTTGAAGCAGTCACTTGGAGAATATTACTGCCTAGATCTTTTCCGTCCTTGAAATAGAACATTTTTAAAGAAAAAAAAATATTTTGGATTTGTTATATTATCAAGGTCTTGTAGCGTATGGTCCTTTACCAGCATCTAACATAAACTACAGGATAACTGCGCGACAGAGTATGTGGTGTGGATATTTGTTTGTGAGGGTGTTTGGAAGACCATGGTTTAGGAAGCTCTTATTTATTGCAATTTTTATACGCTGTGTCATTGTTGGTAAGAAAAATGTAATGTAGTCATACCTCTAAATGAGAAACAAATCTTGATTTTTGGTTTGCTTGGTTTCTGGTTTGAGTAGAGTGAACATATCTGGTAATGCTGTTGGATGCATCTTGCAGTTTGGAAGAGACTTGCCTTGGGCCCATTGTTTTTCTAAGCGTGAAGCTCTCGCACTTTTAAGCACTATATTGTCATTATGTGTTTTGTGATCATCATAAGTTGAGAGCCTCTATTTCCGAAGAGAAATAGCATGCTTGGTCTTGTATAGCACTATCTCGATGATTGGCACCGAGGAGATCATAATGTTGATTTGAGTTTTAAGTGTGATGTGGATGTCATATTTTCTTTTAGTTTGGATTCCATGTTGTTTGTTCTGAGGGAAAAAGTGATTGTTGATTTTTCAGTATTAATTTACTCTCATTTTGTTTTCAGAGTTTTGAGAAACCTTAAAAAATTGTTCATATCCTATTTTCTCTTTGCTAGAAGAGAAATCCGTCCATCTAGAGATTGCCAGTCCCCTGCACGATTTTCACTAAATTTGATAATCCAAGACTAATTTAAAAATGCCTGTATAATTTTGTGCAGATTTGTCAAATGGTGCTAAACTATAGGCAAATCAAAAGATACCTTTTCTCTGTAAAGATGTATATAAAGATAACACTTTGCAACTGGCCTGGTACCTTTTCATAAAACATATATCTACAAAAATACTGAATGGAGGTACTTAACCCTTTGCACTTTGACTAGCACTTATTTTACTGAGGGATTCTGTTTGCATACATGAATTTAGTACTCATGCGCTTTGCCATAAAGCAATCTCAGTGCTTTTGGGTGCTTCCTTCCTTCCTGTTTGCTGTAAAATAACTTTACACGGAGGTCCAGCAACGTTTTAGGATAACCTGCACATTCAACAAACCAGAATTTACAGGGGAAAGGACTGCTGACCTGCAGAAATTATCCTGAGGCTGCTATGTTTCACTAATGGATGCACTGGTGATACTTACTGAAAGGGACATTACACCACTTCTATTAAACCAGGTGAACTGGAATGGCATCATGGGCAGGGCTGGGTTAGGAACCAGAAGTAGCCCTGGCAACAATGTTCAAACCAGCCCCACTCCCTTCCTCCTTGTTCATCTCTCTCTCACTCTCCTTTTCTCTCTCCTCTCTCTCTTTTCCCTCTTTCACCTGAAGCACCCGCTGTGTCTGTTATAATTACCTGTCGTAGCTGGAGAAAGTGGCAGAGGCTTCCAATAGCTCCAGCCCATCGGGGAAATGCCAGATGGAATAAACGGGGAGTCCGGCCCTGATCATGGGTTGAGCTGAAACTGCATTTGGGCTGCCTTGATTTGGCCCGATGCAGCACTTTGGAGAGGTGAACCTGGAACTGAACTGAATACGTTTTTGCTATCAACAAGAAACCAGGAGCTTTGTCACTGTCGGTGCAGAAGGTTTACTCAATCATCTTTGAGTTTTATTTAATTCCAAAATATGACACATGCTTTACAGGATCTTTGACCTGCTGGCCAATTTCACATGATTGAAACGTAGGAAAACATATTGATCCAAATGTCAGTGGCATGCATTTTAACACACATTATTCATATTCATTACTGATCCAGCGTTTTCTGGGCCCAAACACACTTGACTTTTACCTATCACTTACCCTTGGTCCTCCGATGGATCGTGCTTACCGCACTGAGGGGTGAAAGAAATTAGGGTGCGCTGTCATTCAATCAATTAAAAATGCAACCATTTGGCTACACAATGAGAAACAGGAATCTGTAGATAAGTTCAAGGGTGTTTATTACAAATTAGTAGTCCAATTCAAATAGATCGCTCTCAAGACCATACTATAGAGATACAAGATAATCACAGGGAGACCGAATCTCCTGAAGAAGTTTAGACGCACCAACATAATGCAGACCAATGGTTCAGTAAGTGTAATACAAGTTAGCAACATCAAGATCTAGTGTTCAGAAAACAATTCTATTTTTTCAGTTGAGTTTTATGTAGTGCTGGCCAGATCCTAAGGTATCGGAGCGCTTTACAATTATCATGACGATAACAGACAAACATTAGTTCAGCAAACTGCAGTGTCGTGTGTTGAATCAAGTTAAGGTCTGGAGGGGAGCATGGAAGGGGGAGCAAAAGACAGGGGGTATAGGAACTGTCTTGCGTTGGCCAATTGTTTATCAGCTTGATGAGATGCCTGTAGCAGAGGCGCTCTGTCGCGCTGGGTGGTTGCTATCCAGTTGGTTGCGGTGTTGGCTGAGGAAGAGATCCTTGAGCTGTCTTTTGAAGTTTATGACGGAAGGATTAGTCCTGATATGGACTGGGATGGAGTTCCAGATTTTAGGTTATCTTGTCTAGATAGTAGCAATTTAAAGCACAATGATCCAGTCTCAGGTAAGGGTTTTAGAAAGCAAAGAGTTCCATGTAGGGAACAGGACAAAATGAGCCAGGTAAGGGAATCCAGTATTAGCATTTAGAAGCTCGGTAAAGAGTCTTCAATAGGTCGGAGGACGTGCTAGTCACAGCCACAGCCACACTTTTAGGAGGGAATTGGAAGGGGAGCATGGCGGATAAACCTCTCAGAGTCCATTCATGTAGTGGGGAATCAGGGAAGAGGTCAGAGAAGAATCTAATGGCAATCCCGAATAGGGTCTGCAGAAGGGGCTCAGCAAAGAAGTCCCAGGATAGTCCAAGAGAGTCAGGGGCGTAGCTTCAAGGATGAGGTGTTTGGGGAGTTACACCCCTCTAAAAAATGTATTTTCTGATAAATAGTTGGGTACAGGTGCTTTCAGTCGGGTATGGTGAGGTGTCTGTGGGATTTTTGCATGTGCACACTGACAAAAACACACACACATTCTCTCATCTCTGTTTTGAGAGTCCTAAAAAACGATTGAAAATATTGTTTCTCTCATTTTGTACCCATTCCAAACCGCATTCCTCTCCCTTTCCACTGTCCGTTAAGCCCCTCGCATGTGCCCTGCTTGTCATATACGTCATATAATGTATTTTAACATTATATGACAGCGTCATTGTCAGGAACTCTGAAGCTCACTCCCCCATTATCTTACTGACAAGCTATGCCCCTGAAGAGAGTTCAGCGACAAGGAGTCCTGCAAAGTTTGAGAAAAGCATCTACATCTGCTGTGCATTGGCATCTGCCGCCATCACGGGGTGGCCAGTAGGATATAATCCGTAAAGTTAATTGATGACAACCACTTGTTCACCTCATCCTCGTACGATTATTGTTTGAAAGTCTCTCACAATGTTGACTACAACATTGATAGAATATCTCACACTAAACATGGAAATGGAAGTCCTTTCTCATGCACATATCGGCCATCATTGGACCTTTCATTAGCACTCTGGGTTCCCTTGTGCTCTTGTCACGGTCCTTTCCCCAAGGTATGTAACTAATTAGAATACAGAAATGTATCCATTCTAAACTAACAATGAATGAGAACACCTGCAAGAATGTCAAGTTAGCAGAAGCTGAAATATGATTATTTATGAAAGGCAGTAGAGTGAAAAGCAGGCCTAGAGATGACAACATAAACTGATACAATGGTGCACATTTAATATGCGTGTACACATTCAACATAAGCAAATATAAGTTCTTTAGTACATTTAATTCACATACTGCAAGTGTCACACAATGAATCACCAAATTACACGATGACTATGGTTAAGAACTACATTTGAAAGTACAAACATTCAACATATGTGCATACATTACTTAATTTATTTAGTTTTAGGCACTGAAGGAGCTGGGTTCCACATTCTAGAGTTACTCTGGAACCCACAGTCGATGGCTCTTTGTTGCCTGCTTGTAAGTGTGGAGGGGAGAGAAAATCATTAGCCATTTATACATTACCATCACAATAGCCCATGTCGCTAAAGGAACACAGACTCCAGATTCAAAGTTTTGAAAGTTTATTACAAAACCAAGAAGAGTTGGACATACAAACGCCTCAAGACGGTGTAAAAATATATGGGCACTAATACAAAGTCATATCTACGCGTGAAGTTAAGATGGTGCAACATGCACAGGACAACCAATTCCAGAATCAGGACACAGAAAATAACTGAACCGATATCAATAGCCCTCTTCATTGGCGGTTCGTAAGTGAAAAGCATTGTTCTATCCCTACACTACCACTAATGTGACATCCCTACTTTGCATTTCCCAGGCAAGTTTCAGAATAGGTGTCAGCACGTGAAGGCTTCCTAAGAAGTACACTCACGTTGAATGGGTCAAGTAGCATAAAGCTACAGAGCTCATTCTAAGATGATGTCTCCTCTCAAGACACGGCAGAAGTCCCTGGACTCTGTCCCAAACCCCAATAGAAGAATCGATTCATACGATCCCATCAGGCCTTGCGACATCACCCCATCCACTCAAGACACCTCCTCGTGGGTAACTTTCCATCCAGCAGCGATGCTCCCAGGCTTTCGCTCAATGACCTTGATTCCCAGGCTCTCTCCGGTGAGAAAGAACACCATCCCACGTCAGCATCGCTGTTCAAATGTATCTTCTCCTCCCTAAGCCTAGCTCCTAAAACAAAATAGTTATTCTAACTAGCAAGGATGAATTTCTCCACCTGCAACAGAAACGTGAGAAAGACAAATTCCACATACACCTGAATTCTAATAGCAAACTTTAACGTAAGAGTGAGCAGGGAGAAATACACGTTAGCCCTACCGAATTCGGCCAACATAAGAACAATACACAAGCTTTAAAAGACATATGCATACATAAATCATCAAATTCGTTATGTTACTAAAAAACCAAATTAATATCGAAAATGCTCATTAGTTAGGAATGCACTTTTACACGTTAAGATTCATCTAAACACAAATAACTGCAACGTTAATCTTCGTTTTACATGAATGAATACTTAACACTTCACTTTGCACGTTATTACAGTACCCGATCTAATAACCAAATGTTAATACAACAAAGGAATATATGTGGATGCGAACTACCCATGATTATAATGCATCCCTACAAATGAAAGAGCAAAACTTGCGCTCTATCAGTCCCCCCTCTGATGACTAGTGTCATCACAATAATTTTCATCTCCCTGTAGAAAGAACCGACCTAAACGGAAGTTATAGCCAGTCTTCCCTGTTGAAACTTCTCTAGGTTCTTGAGATTTTCATAGTGACTGTCCTGCAGTCTCTCCATCCTCCTCTCCTTTTGCCTAAGAGAATTCTCAGCCTGTCTTGATCTATGCCACTTGTAAGCTCCTATCGCTCCCAGCAAAAGGATGACATAAATCACAACTAGTGTGATTGGCTTTAAGATATAACCAAGAAATCCCTTCCCAACTTAAAATCTTTCCAAATCCTTTGTCAATCGTATCCCAAACTCCCTCTCCAGTCAAATCATGTATCTCATGGTGTATCTCAGTAATATCACTTATATACTTCCTCAGATCCTTACTATGGTCTGGGATATAAGTGCAGCACTGTTGAACCCTCAGCATTTTACAGACTCCGCCTTCTTTTGCTAACAGTACATCTAAAGCAAGATGGTTTTGCATCACCATAGCTCTTATTGAGACCATCTCTCCATCCACAAATAATAAAGACTGAGCTGTATTTGCTGACAACGTATCCACAATAGTTGATAACCTTCGGATCTTTATATCATTCAGCACCACTCCCAAACTCGGTATAATTGCTCCAAACACATCTTCAACAATCTCTCCTGCACTCGTACCACGTCTCTCCCTATGGGGTGACTTCGCTTCCAAAGGTCCTGAATCCTTCACGTGGTATATCTTGGGAAACACAACAGCCACATAATGTGCCATACCAATTCAGTGGCAGTCAAACATACGCATTTCTCCCACACACTAAGTACACATTCGGCACCACTTGTACCGCATCCTGCAAGAATTTCTTTGCAGTGGCCTCAATTGTGAAAATATGATTGTACACACTCTGTCCCACAAAAATCTCTTCATAATATGTCTGTACCTGTCTGATGCAAAGCTTACCTCGCTGCTCTAAATCTCAAGCTATTGGACCATAACTTCCCTTGGCCTTATGTGCTAACTCCTCTTTGGTCCACTCAAATTTTCCCTCTCTACTGTTAAGTTTAACTGCTAATTGCTTATGTCTATCTTCTACTTGATCCACAAATTTCTTTTCTATGTCAGTCAATATGCATGCCAAATTATGTCTATGCGCATAAGCTGTATCGAAAGTGACAAGTATAAAATACTTTCCCATTCTCTCCTCTTGCTTGTAATAATCATACTTGTTCAGGTGCTTGTAAGCTGGAACCTCTGAAAGCACTACATCATAATTCGAGGAGTAGTACTCATAATGCCCCTTGCCATAGAACATGCTAAGCAATAAGCTACAAGTGATACCATACGTCAGAGGCAAGTGGTGGTACCTGATACCCTCCTCAACTGATGCTGGCAACTGCATACACACATAACAATCTTTTACATCAATCGTATTCACATACTCGTATAGCAACTTCGCATAAGCATTCAATGTATAATCACCTTTGGACGAATATATATGCAATACGCAACTAGTTTGATCAATCATGGCACTACCAGCTCCTAATGTACCCTCTGTTGTGCTAGAAGTGGAAGGTGTGGATGTCCCTTGTACCCCCACCAGCTTCTGTTTCATGTGAATTTATAACGGACATAGTAATGACTACTACTATAACTATGATTACTCCTACTATAAGTGTGCCTATTACACACTTTGTTCTACGATTCGAATTTCCAGACTCTATCTTCAATCAGGTTCCGATTGTGACTTGTAAGAGGATCAATACAAAGTCTTTCTCTACCTCTCACTTGTTGCAGAACAAAGTTCATATGCGGTTCCTTGAAATCATGGAAATAGTTCGTACTCAGTTCATAATACAGTTATTTACACAGTTTAAAGACTTCCCTAGCCCTCTTTCTTCTTCTACAGAAAAGTCCCTAATTTCTTCTTCTTCCACTCGGGCCTAGGTTATCTTCTTGCAACAACAACTTTTTATTTACAGTTCAATTTACATCCCTTATGCGATCGGAGCCAATTCCTCAACGACACGCTGTAAAAGCTCCATATGAAATGTTGCAATCTCCTGAGCTGGTGGCTGATGCCCAAAAGTTGGGAAAGAAAGATCTTCTAGAATCATGCTTTGCAAGCTACTCAGTCTCAGAGGATCTGGTACAGTCAATGTCAAAACTCCATTAGTGCTACTCCAGGGACCAACAGTTCAATTTCAATTTTCAGCACTGATGTTCCACGCCTCACTTGTCTGGATCTCAATCTCCCGGACCTCACTGTTCCTGGTATCAGTACTCGGATAAGTCCACTCTGGGACAGCGTATCTCTGGCATGGTACTCTTGCTCTCCTCGACCTTCTCAAGCTCTGTGTCACTGTGTTCTGATTCAGACGTTTCAGATATGGGAGCAAGATCTCTTTCAGGTGCAAGTCTCAAGTTCTGCCTTCGCTGTCTCACCGGCCACGACTCTCTTGCAGCTTCAGTTCTCCTCTGCAGCACTTCTTCAGAGTCTGTACATGGGCCTTGTGTAGCGTGACCCCCCTCAGCTTGACATGGTGGGTAACCAGCCTCCTCAGGAACCCCCACAGCTTGGCGTGCCCTCTCCAGAGGCTGTGCAACCACGGCTGGATTTTCTTCAGGAAGAGGAGCTGTTTCTTCTAAGGGTCCTGGAACTCTGCGGGTATGGGAGGCGTGAATCCAGTTCGGCAAGCCTCCACACTTCACGGCAGTGTTTGTCACCAAAATCACCTGGTATGGACCTCACCAACGCACATCGAGGCAGCTCTCCCTCACATACTTCCGGACTAAGACCCAGTCCCCCGGACATAGGTCATGACAGAGGTCCTTCGAGGTAGGTGCGGTCGCAGCTTCAACCTGGTGAGACACAGAACAGACCACATCAGCCAACCCTTTACAGTAATCAAGGATCAAATCATCGGTGATGTTTATCAGCACTGTGGATGGCACCGCAGGCAAGCGCATCGCCCTCCCCATCAATGTTTCATGTGGTGAGAGTCCTGTTCTCCTATCTGGAATGCTACGCAAACTCATCAGCACCAAGGGCAACGCATCAGGCCAATTTGAAAGATGTCGAAGAGCACACTTTCGCCATTCTCATCTTGAGAGCCGCATTGATCTGCTCAACCATTCTGGCCTCTGGCCTGTAGCTACAGTGCAATCTCTGATCAGCTTGTAAGGCAGTACACAACAGCTTCATGATCTCATTGTGGAAATGCGTTCCTTTATCCGACTCCAATGAAGTTGTAAATCCGAAATGCGGTATCAGCTCTCTGACTAACAACTTCGCTACTGTAATACTATCACACCTTCTAGTTGGATATGCCTCAACCCATTGTGAAAAGACACACAACCAAGATGTATCTCAGCCAATTGCACCTGGGCATCTCTATGGAGTCAAGCTGAATTCTGTTGAAAGAACCCCGACTTCCCAATGTGACTCAAGGCAACCAAGTTTTCTTTCCAGCACTCATTTGTTGACATGTAACACACCTGTGGGACACTTCTTCAGCAAACACACGAAACCTTGGGTTAAACCATGTTTGCCTGAACACTCGCCCCATGGCATCTCTCCCAATGTGGACTGCTCCATGAATCTGCCTCGCCATAGGACTCTTTTTGTGAAGAAACAAGGGAACCCAAGTACGGTCTACCAGGGACCTTGGGAGTTATGCTATTATCGAGAACAGTGGTCCCTAGACGAACAACAATGGGGTAGGGGGAATGAATATAGACCCGGTCAGTGCTATATTTGTAAAACTTGTCCAGCCGGACAGAGGTGTAATATTTAATATTTTGAATCAAACAAGAATAATACAAACAACAATTCAAGTGGGACACAAGCCTGCATCCTACTAGGTCAGGAAGGACAAACAATGGGGAACACAAAAGGCTCAGGCAGAGCTGTAGGTTTGTTAAAGACACAATTTACAATATAACAAAGAAATCACAAAGAAACACCTTTACACATAAAATGGCAAATTTGAGCAGTGTATCAGGTGTATAGGGTGTCGACAGCGTTTCGATCCATATACAACATAGATGGATCATCATCAGGACATTTAGAATTAGCATGCCTGTGTACAATTGCCTGTAGTAACTAAAATGATGGGTAGGAACAAGAGGAAACAAAGGGGGAAAAAAATTAAAAAGAATTAAAAGAGAGCACCAAGTAAGGTACAAGCATTGAAGAAAATTACAGAAAATTGCGGGCTAGTCATTTCGGGCTAGTCGTTTCAGAGTTGAAGAATGCTCCATGCAAAATACATCAACTGTTGTGATTGGAGAATTAAGAGGCCGTGTGTATAGACATGAAAACAGTGGGAGTGGAAAGAGATTAAGTAGTGCCCCGCTGCGCTTATTCGCGGGAGTATGCCGGAAGAGTCAGAATAATAAGAAAGGGTAATCGACGATGGAGGCAGCTAAAAAATTAGCCATACGCGCAGTGGTTTGCAAAGCCATAGACAGACAGAATAGATTAGAAAGAAACCTACGCGTTGACAATTCCCGCGTAGATAGAGATAGATGAACGGCTGACGGCACAGTGGGCGAGCAGCAGAACCTAAAAGAGAGAAATGAAGGACTGTAGGAGGAAGGGATGAGTTGAGAAGGCTGTCACTGAGTAAACAGACAGTTGCTTACCACGAGGAAGTCCCGGGTGTATGCAGGGGAAAATGGACCGCTTAAGGCGTCAGAGGCGATGGCGCGATGTTACAAAAATTGTGACCTGCGCATACAAAATTTTGTCTCTATCTACGCGGGAATTGTCAACGCGTAGGTTTCTTTCTAATCTATTCTGTTCGTCTATGGCTTTGCAAACCATTGCGCTTATGGCTAATTTTTTAGCTGCCTCCATCGTCGATTGCCCTTTCTTATTATTCTGACTCTTCCGGCATACTCCCGTGAATAAGCGCAGCGGGGCACTACTTAACCTCTTTCCACTTCCACTGTTTTCACGTCTATACACACGTCCTCTTAATTCTCCAATCACAACGGTTGATGTATTTTGCATGGAGCATTCTTCAACTCTGGTATCACAGAAATGACTAGCCTGCAATTTTCTGTAATTTTCTTCAATGCTTGTACCTTACTTGGTGCTCTCTTTTAATTCTTTTTAATTTTTTCCCCCCTTTGTTTCCTCTTGTTCCTTCCCATCATTTTAGTTACTACAGGCAATTGTACACAGGCATGCTAATTCTAAATGTCCTGATGATGATCCATCTATGTTGTATATGGATCGAAACGCCGTCGACACCCTATACACCTGATGCACTGCTCTAATTTGCCATTTTATGTGTAAAGGTGTTTCTTTGTGATTTGTTTGTTATATTGTAAATTGTGTCTTTAACAAACCTACAGCTCTGCCTGAGCCTTTTGTGTTCCCCATTGTTTGTCCTTCCTGACCTACTAGGATGCAGGCTTGTGTCCCACTTGAATTGTTGTTTGTATTATTCTTGTTTGATTCAAAATATTAAATATTAGACCTCTGTCCGGCTGGACAAGTTTTACAAATATAGTACTGACCGAGTCTATATTCATTGCCCCTACCCCATTGTTGTTCGTCTAGGGACCACTGTTCTCGATAATCGCCACAGGACTCAGCAAACAATCCAGTAACACTGCTCTACCATCTGTTGAGACCCAAATGCCATCATCTCTTTTCTCACAACCTGCTTTAATCCAACGTGCTTCTTCTTGGTCCGACACTTCTCCCTGTAGACGCTTGACCTAATCCCAAGTGTCCGCTATGGCCAAAATAATGCTGAGTTCGGTTCTCTGTGTTCTCTCCCGAATAATCCCCATTGAAAAGGCAAGCATGAACAGCACAAAAGCGTGCAACTTC
Source organism: Calotriton arnoldi (assembly GCA_963921515.1). Taxonomy (NCBI): domain Eukaryota; kingdom Metazoa; phylum Chordata; class Amphibia; order Caudata; family Salamandridae; genus Calotriton; species Calotriton arnoldi. Next base: position 198,897 of record CAWUFW010011588.1, on the reverse strand, counting down.
GTCGGCATACCCGTTACCTATTGTAACAAAATCCTTTCCCTTCCCATGTGCAGCACATTTCACCACGGCCACTTCCTTCGGCCGCTGTAAAGCTTCCAACAGTTGTCTCACATTTTCCCCGTTTCTGATAGGCGATCCTGATGACGTTAAGAACCCCCTCTGTGACCATAGCTGTCCGAAGTCATGAACTACACCGAATCCATACTGTCTGTCGGTATAGATGGTGACTCGTATTTGATCAGAAACAAGACATGCACGTGTCAAAGCAATGATTTCAACTACTTGTGCGGAGTGTACTCCCTGTAAACAAGCAGATTCCATGACTCCAGAAATGGTACAGACAGCAAACGCTGCTCTCAAATAACCCTCATTGTCTCTTAAACATGAACCATCGACAAAAAGGACTTGGTCTGATTCAGGCAGAGGTTCATCAACAATGTCGGGTCTTGGTTTGGTACAAAGTTCAGTCACATCCAGACAGTCTTGGTCCTCACAATCTTCCCCTTCAACATTTGGAATCAGCATCAAGGTCGCAGGATTTAACACAGAGCACATTTTCAAGGTGACGTTTTCTGAGGCCAGTAAGATGGGCTCATAATGCACGAGCCTATTGTTGGTCAAGTGCTGTGTTTTGGTTCTCGTCATCAGGAGCTCAACTGAGTGTGGAACATAAGCAGTAAGACTTTCACATCTTTAAATGCTGACACCAGTTGCAGCAATGGATCTGAGACATCTAGGCAACGCTGAAGCTACAGGATCTAGTGTAGCTGAGAAGTAGGCTACCTGTCTACGGACACCCCCATGTACCTGGGTGAGTACAGATAGTGCACAACCCTCCCTCTCACAACAGAACAAGGAGAATGCTTTGTTGTAATCAGGCATTCCCAGAGCCGGAGCATGACACAGGCTGTCTCTCAGTTCCCAGAAAAGCGACCAAGCAGTCGTTATCCCATGATACCGGATCGCTCACATCCTTGTGTGTCAATCTCTGTAAGGGCTTCGTCTTCAATGAGAAATTGGGTATTCACTGTCGATAATAGCCAACCATTCCCAGAAACATCCAGACTTCCCTTTGAGTGGTAGGTGGACTCATTTGCATGATCGCCTCAATGCGGTCTGGTGACACCTTCCTCTTGCCTTTCTCAATACGATGACCCAAATACTGGACCTCAGGCAAACAGTACTGAAGTTTGCTCCGGGACACCTTTTGCCCGTTTTCTGCCAGGTGGTTTAACAGAGCAATGGTATCAACCCTACAAGCCTCCTCGGTCTCCGAAGCAATCAGGAGATCATTGATATACTGCACGAGTACGGAACTCTGCGGCTGCACTAAACTCTCAGGATTCTTCTTCAAGATCTGATTAAAGATAGATGTACTCTCAGTATACCCTTGTGGGCGACGACACCATGTTAACACCTGGTTCTCCAGTTGAAAAGTGAATACAAATTGGCTTTCCTCGTGCAAGGGTATGGAAAAAAATGCTTGACACAAGTCAATCACAGTATACCACTCTGCTTCACAAGGGATTTGGAATAGGATCACAGATGGATTCGGTACCACAGGACAACATGGAATCACAATCGCATTGACCTTCCTCAGGTCCTGAACAATGCGATACTTGCCACTCAGCTTCTACAACCCCATTATAGGTGAATTGCACGGACTTCCTACGATCTCTTTCAGAATGCCTTGCGCTATCATGGACTCAATCACAGGTGTAATTCCCGACACCGTTTCCGGGGTCAGGTTGTATTGAGGCGTTCTTGGGAATTCAGCATTTGGCTTAATTTGTATCTTAACTGGCTCAACTCCTCAAATCAGTCCTATCTCTTCTCCCGTAAAGTCCCATACCACTGAAGGGACGGTGTCTCTCAGGTCACATGGCATGTCATCCACCGTTAATATGGGGAACATCTCTACACAGAGATTTTGGTTCACCAGTTTGAATGCAATGTCATCATCCTTAGTCTGCAACTCTACTCCCTTGGGCTTGCAATATATGGTACAGTTCATTTTACACAAAAGGTCACGTCTCAACAAACAGACTGGACTCGAGTCGCACACCACGAACTGGTGTAGAACCTAGAATAGTCCTATTCTCACAGGTATCTCATCTGTCAATGGATTTATCATTCTCCTATTGGCAACACCTAGAACTTGGATCGATTGTCCCGAGAGGGGTGAGATTATCAAGGCCTGCGTCACCTTTTGTCTTTCCTGAAAGGAGAGGAGATGAAAGAATTTCCTAAGAACACGAACGAGGGCAAAGCCCGTGCCCACCACAGGGTGGATTTAAGTGTGAAATGACAGTTGCTCATCAAATTTAAAGCCCAGGTTTTTTACCACTTGACGGAAAATGGGCTGCACCAAACCTCTTGTCTTCTGTCTTCCATAAAAGAGGCAAGCCACTGCCAAGCCGAGCCTGTGATCCCCATAGAGTGTATACGAGCTAGGAGGATGGAATGAGATATGGTATCAAAAGCTGCCGATAGATCGAGTAACACCAGCAACGCTCTGTCGCCTCTGTCGGTACGAAGGTGGATGGAATCGAGAACTTCCAGCAACGCTGACTCAGTACTATAGTTGGGCCGGAAGCCAGATTGACTTGCATGCAGCAGATTATTGCTTTCTAAATGTGCAGAAATCTGTTGATTGACATGTTTCTCGAGTACTTTTGCTAGGGCTGGGAGAAGGGAGATGGTTCGATAGTTTATTGGATCATTTGGATCTGCCTGTGTTTTTTCCAGCAGTGGTAGAATTTTAGCTTGTTTCCAAACCATGGGCATCTTAGCTGATGACAGGGACGTATTAAACAACTGATGCACTAGTGGGGTGATAGCCTTTGCCCCGCGAGCTAAGAGAGAGGCAGGGCCTGGATCTGAGGGGGAGCCTGATTTTAGGCGACTCATGGCTAGAAAGGTGTCTTCCACTGAAATGGGCGTGAAAGAGTCTAAAAAACTGACTGTGCTACTGAAGGTAGGCATTGAAAGAGTCCGTTCTATCTCCTTCCTCTCCCTTATGCCTGTGAGTTCCTTCTTACTATCTTTATCCAAGCAGTTGTTGGCTTTTGGAGGTGGGAGGCTAAGTTGAATGGAGGTTATTTTGTCCTGAAAGGTGCTAGCAAGTTGTTCACACCATTTTTGCGAAGATGGTTTAGATTTAGTCTCTGCCACAGGCTTGGTGAAGGATTTGACTATTTTAAAGATCTCCTTAGAGCAGTTACCAGCAGTTGAAATTTTAGCTTCAAAGTCTGCTTTTTTGCTAATTTAATCTCTTTATGATATTTTACGAGACTTTTTTTATAATCCAATTTTTTTATTGTACAGTATGAAATTCTCCACTGGCTTTCTAGACGTTTGCATTCTAGCTTTAGACTTTTTAGTGCATGGGTGTACCAGGGACTAGACTTTTTAAGGCAATGTTGCTGAGGCCTCCTTACTGGAGCAAGAGCTAGGATTGTGGTCTCTAACCAACTATTTATTCGGGTTGTGTCCACCTCCAGATTACCTGATAAGGTGGGTTTGTCCACTTCAAGTGAGGAACATAGGTCCTCCGGCTGAATTTTGTGAAAGGCCCTTACTGTACCGGATAAGTAACCTTTCGTAACCGGAGGGTTCATATGTTTAGGCCGTTTAAATCTAAGCAAATAGTAGTCGGACCAGACCAGCGGCAGGGGGGGGATCCACTTCGAGAGGGCAAGAGGTGAAAATTTGGTTCAGGGCGTGACCGGCCAAATGTGCAGGGGCCAAAACGGACTGGGCCAGGCCCATGACAGCAAGATTCTCCAGAAGTATTGTAGAATCTTGCCTTTGCACAATCCATGTGAAGGTTAAAATCACCCAGCACTAAGCAGTGTGCGAACTTGAGTTATTGGGGTCAGGACGTTGCAGAGAGAGGCTAAAAACCCTCCTGAAGGGCAAGGAGGCCTATAAATGAGTGCCCCAGATACCGATTGTTTCGGTGAGAGAGAGAGAGTGTGAAGCCCAGAATCTCAGCCCCAACTAGATCCATTGGGGGCAGAGAGGTGAGCGTATGACACTCCTTGTAAATAATTGCGAGGCCTCCCCCTCTACCTAAAACGCTGTCTTTTCTAATAATCTTAAAGCCTTTCGGGTTGGCTGACCAAATGTCTGGGCCTGAGGTGTCTGAACGCCACGTTTCTGTTACGAATAGTACATCAAAGTGTTCATCACTCAATAGGTCATAAATATTGGTGGCATGTTTTGAAAGAGAACGAGTATTAATCAGGCCTGCCATAATGTGGAGACTAGTATGTAAGTGCTCCCTTAGGGATTTTTTCCTGCCTTTAATACAGAAATTACATGAACTGCAATGGGTCACAGAGAGACCAAAGGTAAGGGGGGTCAAGAATGGTGCGTGTGAAACTTTGGGCCAGCTCCCCAGTTGTTGAGGGCTATAAGAAATGCGAGCCGTAAACGCCCTAATTGTACCGGCATAGTTGCGGATAGACAGTTACTCTGGCTATCCTCCAATTCCATATGTGCTCTCATTCTCTTCACTCCCTTTTTCACCTGTGCACGTTTATACACTTTGATTATAACTAACCATAACAATGCACAAATAGCAATTATCACTAAGGGTCTCAAGATGCTTCCAAAAAGTCCACTCCCTAAGCTACCAAACCGTATGCTTATAACAGGAAATCCATTCCCTATTGCTTCCCAAGCACATGTTGCTGTTAACAATTTCAAATCTTTCTTCAGGTTAGTGATGTTACTAATGTATTTCTTCAGATCTTTACTCACATCTGGAATGTAGGTTCAACATTGTTGAACCTTTAACATCCAGCAGACTCCACCCTATTTCGGAAGAAGGACGTTTAAAGCAAGTTGATTCTGCAAAACCGTTGATCTGATGGCAACCATTTCGGTGTCAATAACTAAAAATCCTCCAGATCTACTGGTAGACAATTTGTCAACAACATTAGAAAGCTTTCGAATCTTGTGTGAGTTAAGTATCCCTCCTACAGATGTTATCAGAGCACCAAAAATGTCTCCTACTATTTCTCTAGGAATTGCACCACTCTATTTTCTCTTATGTAGTACATTTTTTGAATCGTCAATTTGTCCCACATGGTAAATGTTTGGGAAAACTACTCCCATATAACATGTACCATACCATCTCTTGGGTAACCTGTAAAATGCATGTTTCCCACAAATGTGCTAACCTCAAGGGAACACAGGATCTCCTTCATCTAGGTATAAACCCCAATTTCCTTGAACTCCAAATGTATGGTCACATTCACTAGTCCCTTTGAAATTGATGCCAGTGGTGAATTTCTTTATGTGAATGCATAATCTCCTTTATGTTGTCAATCTAGAGCTAATGCAGCCATGTTTCCAATTATTCTATGTTCACTTTCCTCTTTGGCCCATGGTGGCACTTTTGAATGATTTGCAGCTTTAGTTAGAAATTTTCTCCATCTATCCTCTACCGAATCATTACATTTATTTTTTACATCTGCCAAAGAACACGTTAAATTGTGTCTATGTGCATAAGCAGTGCCCAGGTCTAAAGAAATGTCCCATTATCTCCGCATTTTTAGCATCTTGCAATCGATTCAAGTGCTTCAGTACAGGAACCTCTGAAAGAACCAAGTCATGATACGAGTAATAATATTGGAAATGATCTTTCCCATAGAATAAGATCAGCAATAAAATACAGGTAACGCCATATGTCAAAGGGAGATGATGATAAGTAATCCCCTCAGCAACAGATGCAGGCAATTGCATACACACGTAGCAATCCCTAGCATCCATGGTGTCAACATATTCGTAAAGCAGCTTTGTATATACATTTAGTGAATAATCTCCTTTAGAAGCATCTACATGTAACTCTTTCGCATCACTGGGGGTTTGGGGACGTGTAGATCTAGGCATTTCCTCATGTGGATGATGGGGTAAGTTAAGGATAATCAGTAAACCAACTAATACTATTGTTGCAAAGGCAAACACTCCTGCACCTATGCATTTGTGTCTAAGAGATCTATCAGCTGAGACCATGAGTTCTTTAGTGACTGACCGTTTATCTTAAAAGATTAGCAGCACAGTTCTTTCAGTTTTCACTTGCACAAATAACAAAGTTCAGATGCCTCTTTCAGCAAAATAGGTACAATGATCTTTGTGAGACTTCCTTAGCCCTACTCCATGTTCGCCTAAGGGACAACCTTCCGCTCCTTCACCAACTCAGGCCTTGGTATTCTTCTTTGTAGTTTGGGCAAAGCTTCAAAGTTCAGTCTCTAATAAATGCACAACCCAAATTTACTAATGAACACTTCCAAAATAAGTTGTCAGTCTGTTTAGTGGCAATGCAAATTCAAATCTCTGTTCAGCCTCAAAGTTCAATTCAAGGAGGTTCAGGTGGATGCTAATTGTTATAGCAAAAGGTATAAAATGCCCTCTGCAAGTCATTAGCTGCCAAGTAAGTCCATTCAGGTGAGGAGTACCTTTGACAGGGTACCTTTGCTCGCCTCATTTGTAGGCCCTTCTTCAGCACTGCTACTCAGGAAATCTCCTTCAGCTCTCTCTGGGATTGTGTGGGGTACATGCACTCAGTCAAACAATGTCTCCATCTTTCTTGTCTTCGGGGCCAGCGGTCTCCAGGTACAACTCATGTTATTATTGCACTAGGACCTTTGCCACAATCTGAATTTGGTACAGTCAACCCTACTGTATGGGACCCTTCTATACCAATAACTGTTGACTCTCTCAAACCCCCCTCAGGCCATAGAAGTGCTGTCCCAGCTGCTTGCTGATCCGCAACAACCTGACTAACCTGCACCCTCTGTCTCACTGTAACCACCGACACATCAGGAACAGGTGCTGTTATATCATCAAGGGGACACAGGACTCTGCGAGTATGGGCAGTGTGTACCCAGTTGGGGAGAACACACTTCACAGCAGTTGTGGTAACCAGTATTACCTGGTATGGTACAGGACACAAGTCCAAAACTACACCAAACCAATGATGAGCAGAATGAAGTTTATTGCAGTGGAATTCCACGGAGTTGTCTAAAAGCTCAGTGGAATTCCGCTCCGCTCCACTCTAGGCAGACAACTTTCTTCTGTGGCGGCGTCGTTCCCTCGACTCAGAGAGTCCTTCCTGACTCCGGTGCAGGATTCTTCTTCCAGTCCTCCTTGCCGGCTGTAAACTGGGAACCCCTTCCTGCAGAACTCACGAGGACTGCGCATGTACGCGCATGGAGAGTGGAGATGCATGCACGTAATGTGCTATCCTTGCGAGTCCTGCAGGAAGGGGTTTATTTTCAAAGCCCACTGGAGGACAAGAAGAATCCTCCTGCGCCGAGAAGGCAGCAACAACGCCTCGCCGAGATCCAGGTAGGAGTACTCGGGCAGGGGCAGGGGGCACATGCTGAAGTGTCACTCCGTACCCCCGGCCTGCATGAAGAGCTCCAGTGAAAGGCAGTGAGTGGCAACTAAACTCCTTTGAAAACGATCTTGTGTAGGTAGGAAGCGCCGCAGACCCCCTCCTCCCACTCTGGTTATTATAAGAGGTAGATCCTGATGTGCAGAGGAATCAAGAAGCCTGCAAGCGGCTAAGCTAATTGAGCTAGTTAAGGTTCGCCCACATATTTGTACTTCATTACCAAAGCCTACGTGTTCTCCAGCTGTCAAAGGTAACGCTGTCTTTCGTAATTTTGAAAAGCGACACCAGCTGCTGACAAGCGGTCAATGCATCAAGCTCATAAAATAGGGGTGGGTGGCCCGAACTCCACTACGTGGCGGAGTAGGAGTTTTTTTTGCCAACTTCACACTCCCAGCGGAGTTGGCAAAACTCCGCAAACACTGCTGTCGGAGCCGAGTTCCCCACCCACCCTTAGTTTGCTAGTCAACATCCATGTCCAATCTCTTCATCTAGAACAAATCATTTGCTCCAACTGTCATAACAGCATTTCAAGATTCCAATGGGTTGTGACAGATAAGAACAGGGAAAGGGGAATGCAGAATGTTCCAATAAAATAAGCTAGGAAATAAATATGTACAATAAGATGAAAAATAGATACAGAGGCAAAAGCTAATAAATTATTACATAATATCTGCAGAACAAGATATTACAACACGCACCACATCAGCCAGTCCTTTGCAGTAATCAAGAATCATATCATCTGTAATGTTCACAAGCGCATTCACAGGCTCTGCTCGCTGTCTCGTAGCCCTCCCCATGATAATTTCATGGTGGGACAATACTGTCCTTCTGTCTGGTGTCCTGCGCAGACTCGTCAATACAAGAGGCAATGCATCAGGCCACTTCAGGGACATTGAAACACAGACTTTAGCCAGTCTGGATTTCAATGTGCCATTGACTTGAGCCACAATTCCGGAAGCCTGAGGACGGTAACTGCAATGTAGTCTCTGCTCAACTTGTAATGCTGCACATAACATCTTCAGGACCTCATTGTTAAAATGGGTTCCTTGGTCTGACTCCAAAGAAGTCGGGAAGCTGAACCACGGCATTGACTTCCTCAGCAACAACTTAGCTACTGTGAGACTGTCATTTCTCCTAGTTGGGTACACTTCCACCCACTGTGAAAAGATGCACACAATCAACAGGACATATCTCAACCCATTACAAATGGGCATCTCAATGAACTCCATTTGCATCCTGTTAAATGGACCTCCTGATCTCCCTATGTGACTCATTGTTACTGGGGTTCTTCTCCCTGCATTTGTTGCTGGCACACTACACATCTGTGACAAACTCTCAGCCATCAATCTGAATCTGGGATTAAACCGTGTCAGTCGGAAGAGACGCACCATTGTGTCTTTTCCCACATGTGCAGGACCATGGTAGTGTCTAGCCATAGGTGGTAACAAGCTGTCTGGCAGCACAGATCTTCCATCTCCTGAACCCCAAATGTCATCCTCAGCTCTTTTCATACATCATGTTCAGACCCAAACTTGCTGTTTTGCTTCAGGCACTTCTTCCTGTAACCGCTTAACCTCCTCCCACATATTAACAGCCGACAACAGCAAATTGCAACATGTGACATCTGAGCTTCCATTGACATATTCCCCATTAAATGATCATGAATTTAAGATGCACTATCATGCGGTCTTGTCTGCATATCTATTCCCAACCGTCACGTAGTCAGTAGTACCTTGTCCATGGGCGGCACACTTCACCACTGCAATTTAGGCAGATAGTTGCAAAGCTTGCCAAAGGTTTCTTACACTTTCTCTATTGCATATAGGTGAACCGGAGGTAGTCCTGAAACCATGCTGTAACCATAACTGCCCAAAGTCATGAACGACACCTAAGCCATATAGACTATCAGTGAAAATTGTCGCTCTCAGCTGGTCTGAAACACAGCATGCTCTAGTAAGAGCAACCAATTCTACCACTTGTGCTAAAAAGGCTCCTTGGAGCCAGGAGGCTTTGACCACACCTGCAACTGTACAAACTGCATAGGCAGCTTTCAGATTTCCCTCATGATCTTGCAAGCAGGAGCCATCATCAAACCGCACATGATCTGACTCAGGTAGTGGCACATCTTGTATGCCTGGTCACGGCTTGGTGCACAGCTCAGTGACATCAAGGCAGTCTTGCTCCACTTCATCTTCGACTGTCTCACTTCCAGGAAAAGGCAATAAGTTGGCAGTGTTAAGTACAGTACATCTCTAAAGGGATACATTTTATTCTCCCAGGATGACTTGTTCATACCTGGTGAGTCGGTTATTGGTACGGTGTTGAGTTTGAGTATGGGTTAACACCTCCACTGAATGGGGCACAAATACAGTCAAGGGGTGACCCATAACAATGCTCTCACATTGCTTGATTCTGAAGCCGCTTTTAGGCAACCAGGCAAAGAGGCGGCACAGGGTCAAGTGTGGCAGAAAAATATGCCACTGGCCTGCGAGCATTGCCATGCATTTGAGTAAGCACTGAGAAAGGGCAACCCTCTTGCTCACTGCAAAATAACACAAAACATTTATTATAATTAGGCTGTCCGGAATTCGGTTAAAACCGACTCTGCCCGACAGTACCCTACCGAATGAAAATCAGCTGACCCGGTTTAAACCGAGTGTCACTGATTTTCATTGCTGTTGCACCACTTGGCCACTGGATGGAGCCACAGCATTGCAGACCGAACTGCCATTTAAGCCCGAGAAGGAAAGCAACTCGGAACGTGCATCACCCCCATTACATTCGGGGGCACACATTGGTTGGCGGGTGTGGCCATTTAAAATACTGGCCGGAGTTTATCTGGCCCCACACACCTCGCCACACTTCAGGCAACCACGACGACGAGACTACGACCAGACGACGACCGCCGGTGTTCCAAGGCCTAGTTTGAACCATCCAAGGTAAATGTTGGGAGCCTGGCTAACGTGATGGTGGGCACCGGGGAGAGAGGCGGCACGCGCAAGTTTGTTGCTTGTGTGTTTAAATATTTTTAACTCTGCGTAATGCGGCCCGTGAGCAAGGAAGGGCCAGAGCAACACCATCTGTAATGTATGTTGTGGTGATTAGGGTGCTGTGTGCTGCTGTTTCTGTTGTTGTGGTTTTCCAACTCGCAGGGCCTGCCACTTACCCTGCTGGGACAATGTTCTCAATGAAGATGAATTTCACGGGTTCCGGTGAGTCAAGTCATTGCAGGCTTAACGAGGCTTTGTTGTTCTTGCACCCCTTCGTAGAGCCCCTGCATACGATGTTGCGTCCAGCTCCCCCAAGATAAGTAGGCAGGAAATTAATAAAGGATTGTGTGGGCCAGAGCAACACCAGGCCCCCTGCCTGGCTAACGTGAGGGTGGGCACCGGGGAGAGAGGCGGCATATGCAAGTTTATTGTGTGTGTGTTTAAATATTTGTAGCTCTGCGTAATGCGGCCTGTGAGCAAGGAAGGGCCAGAGCAACACCAGGCCCCCTGCCTGGCTAACGTGAGGGTGGGCACCGGGGAGAGAGGCGGCACGCGCAAGTTTGTTGTGTGTGTGTTTAAATATTTTTACATCTGCATAATGCGGCCCGTGAGCAAGGAAGGGCCAGAGCAACACCAGGCCCCCTGCCTGGTTAACGTGAGGGTGGGCACCAGGGAGAGGCGGCACGTGCAAGTTTGTTGTGTGTGTGTTTAAATATTTTTACATCTGCATAATGCGGCCCGTGAGCAAGGAAGGGCCAGAGCAACACCAGGCACCCTGCCTGGCTAATGTGAGGGTGGGCACTGGGGAGAGAGGCGGCACGCGCAAGTTTGTTGTGTGTGTTTAAATATTTTTAACTCTGCATAATGCGGCCCGTGAGCAAGGAAGGGCCAGAGCAACACCAGGACCCCTGCCTGGTTAACGTGGAGGAGAGGAGCTGTTCTGGTCTGCCATTTGTCTGCATGCGGCCGCACCCGATTAATTCACAGGTCTTTAAAAAGACCATTTAGTTAACGAGTCTTTGTTCTTGCACCCCTTCTTAGAGCCCCTACAGTATAATAGCCCGGTCGCCATCGCTAATTCTGGTTCCTGTGTCCTTTGACCACATAGATCATGAAGTGCAGTCAGTTCTATTTCAGACTGCAAGGTTAGTTCTATAAGCGCTTGCCATCTGTAATGTATGTTGTGGTGATTAGGGTGCTGTGTGCTGCTGTTTCCGTTGTTGTGGTTTTCCAACTCGCAGGGCCTGCCACTTACCCTGCTGGGACAATGTTCTCAATGAAGATGAATTTCACGGGTTCCGGTGAGTCAAGTCATTGCAGGCTTAACGAGGCTTTGTTGTTCTTGCACCCCTTCGTAGAGCCCCTGCATACGATGTTGCGTCCAGCTCACCCAAGATAAGTAGGCAGGAAATTAATAAAGGATTGTGCGGGCCAGAGCAACACCAGGCCCCCTGCCTGGCTCACGTGAGGGTGGGCACCGGGGAGAGAGGCGGCACACGCAAGTTTGTTGTGTGTGTGTTTAAATATTTGTAAATCTGCGTAATGCGGCCCGTGAGCAAGGAAGGGCCAGAGCAACACCAGGCCCCCTGCCTGGTTAACGTGGGGGAGAGGAGCTGTTCTGGTCTGCCATTTGTCTGCATGCGGCCGCACCCGATTAATTCACAGGTCTTTAAAAAGACCATTAACTTAACGAGTCTTTGTTCTTGCACCCCTTCGTAGAGCCCCTGCAAAGGGCATTCAAGCACCACCATACGATGTTGTTTAATGTTTGTATTTTACAACAGATTAAGTTCCAGCAGCTGTCTTTCTCATTTCGTTTCAGATGTTATAATGCACTTTGAATCTCACAGTTTCATAGTTTTCTTGCAAGTTTTACTTGGAGCAATACCATCATAGTAAATACTGTAATATGCAGTGCACAACCTTTAGAAGAAAGAGCAATTCCAGTGATGCATCTAATTCAGAAACAGCCATTTTCCACTGTGATTCGCTTTGACGCCTGATGGTCTAACCTTTTGAAAGATAGAAAGCATAGTTGTAAAGCACCATCTGAACATAAACTATAGACAGGAGATCTTTAGCAAAAAAAACTTTATTTTAATGTTGGTCTGCATTTCTCCGCAACCCGCTCTAAAAAGTTGCTTAATATATTTGCACTCGTCGAAAACCACATCTTTGAGAGACCTATTGCGCAAATTATACTCAGTGTAATTTGCTTCTTTGTAATGCCTCTGTTGACATTTAAGCGCATTGGAACAATTTACTAATTAATTCTCATCATTTTCGTGCATGGATCTGAATCTGCTTATATGAAAATGCGAAGCGCACAAGAAATGACCCCAGTAAACTAGGTTAGAAAATGTGATTGCTGAAATAGCAAACCAGTTATCTTTCTTTTACAAAACATGTTTTAGTAATCATTGTGATACTGCAGTGGCAAGATTTCAACTTCACAAACTCAAACACTTAAAGCATAGACTCTTCCATAAACCTTGAAAATAACAGCAGGAGAGGATGTAGTCTAATGGTTAGTGCGGTCGACCTCAAATCTGGCGAACGGGGTTCGAGTCTCGGCAATGACGCTGAATATCCTGTGATTCTGGGCAAATCACGTAATCTACCCGTCCCTAACAAAAATGAATGTGCCCTTGTGTAACACATCAGGTCGAGTTAGCACTATATAAATCTCTGAGGGAAAAAGCAACAGCAGTGAAAACCAGCCTAGCTTTACTCAGAGCGGTGCCATCATGCTACGTGATTTGTGAGGAGTGCCCAAAACAATGAACATGTCACCCAGCTCTAACTTTCTTCAAATGACACCACATGGATTCTAAATGAACTATGAGAACTGCCTGCCTTGAATACAACACCCAACACCCCCAGAAATCTCCCACATAAATTACCCATACCTGGAGAGTCACAAAACGTGTGATTCCAAAAAGCTCTCTCTGTACCCCGCAGTTCAAGGCCTCGCGCCCCTGCCCTAGGGTGCTTTTAGCCAATTAGCTCCTGTGACCAGAACTTGTTGTTTCTGTTACTCATTGCAACACAAGTGCGCTCTTCTCTGTTTGCACAGCAGTCACCTGACCATGAAAATGTTGTCTTTCTCATTATTTTCTCAACAGTACGCAACCGGTTTCTAAGTTGTTTTTTTGTATTAATCTAGTTTGCGCAGAACAACATGCCCCGCAGAATAAAGACGGCAGAAGATTATGTGCTGGAAAACAAAGATTTCATGGTTGAAGAAGTGCGTGGGAAAAAGATGTTAATTTGCAGGTTTTGCAGAGTGACTGTCCCAATAGTAACTGGGAAGACTGCAAGCCGAATTGCTGAACATCTTGTCACCAAGACCCACTTGAAATTGAAAGAGCCACCTAATAGCGACAGCCTATGCCAGATGTCTCTTGCTGAGACAATGACATGCTTCAAAAGAAAATGTGAGGAAGAAAAGGATGTGGCACATGAATTTGTACGTGCCCTAGTGCAATCTGGAACCAGTTTACACCAAGCCGATGGACCGATTGGGAATCTGTTCCGCAAGCGTGCACCAGCATGCAAAACATTACCAAAAGCAACACAAATGTATGAGAAATACCTACCAGAGGTGTTCCTTGCAGATATTGAACATATTTCAGAGTTACTCCAAGGTGATGTAAAGATCTCTGTTACCATTGATGAAACACCAGAGATGCGTGGCGACCCAGCAGTGGCAGTGCTAATCACATTTTGTGATGCAAAAAATGGATGGTACAGACGTACCATCATGGCAGATCTAGATGTACTGGAAACATGCAACGCAGTGTCACTTGGAATGCTGCTGCAGAGAGTTCTTGCCAAGTTCAACAAAGATTGGAGTGATATTGTTTGTATTTGCAGCGATTCAGCTACGTATATGAAAAAGTTATGTGATGACCTGTCAAAAGCAATACCTGAGCTGAAGGTTTTCCCTGTAAGAGATCCTTGCCACTTGCTAGATGGTATGCTGAAAGCATCTTTACAATCTTCTGAGCTAATGAAGAATGCTATTGATTTTGTAGTCCATTCAGGTGCACTGTTCCGTTATGCGCGGGAACTAAAACGCAAATATTTCTCATTTTGTGTTTTGTGTGGCAGCAAAGAAAGAGTCATCCCAACTGTGTCATTTAGTCGGTGGTTCTCAGTCCTAGAGGCCGTGAATGCAATATTATCTATGTGGCGACCGCTTACTGAATTTTTGCTTAGTGATGATGCAAAAGGCAAGAAATGTGAGGATCTTAAGGTGCATATTGATAGTGATGTCAAAAAAAGTACACTGTACTGCATTCTTAGATTTTTACAGGAGAACATGACTGCTGTAGTGGACATAATCAAAAAACTAGAGTCAGAAAACACCCTTGTCTACCAAGTGTTCAGCATAATTGGTGTAGATGTCAAACATCTCCTCGAGAGTAGGCTAGGCGACACTTTTAGTGACTTTGGCACTGCAACATGTTCCCTGTTAGAATGCTTGCCACTTGGTAAGCAGAGAAGTGTTGAGGACCAATTCAGGAAATTTTATTTTACAATGCATGAGAAATGGCTAGCTATGATGCATAGAAATGTCCCTTCACAAACCATGGCGTTTGAAGTCAATGAAGCCTCACTTTGGTACTCTGCACAGGTGTTAGATCCCTTCCGTAAAGGGTATTTTCTCCAGACTTCGAAAAGTACAGCTTCATTTTTGACCGCTTTAATACCTCTGAGGGCATATGCACCCAGTTTAACGCATATGTTGCAGAGCCTGGCCCAGAGAATGTCAACCTTGAGGTGCACCAGTATTGGCATGGAAAGCTACGTCAGTGGCCAGAGTTGGCATATTGTGTACTGGCTGTTTTGGCGTTGCCAGTCTCAAGTGCCAATGTCGAGAGGGCATTTTCACAAATAAAAGTGTACATGGGAAGGAAAGAGAGAGCGCGAATGACCAAAGAATCACTAAAGAAATATTGTATGGTGTACTACAATAAATTTGACTTGTAAAAATGTATTTGGACCTCATATACACTGTACATACACTGTCTATATACCATGCATCAATGAAGAAAGCAAGCAATAATAAAAGTAAAGCGTTCCATAAACACCGGTAAAACACCGTTTCAGTTGTTTTTTATGGCGCGAAAATGAGTAACCACTGAAAAGCACTGTTTTTTTGAGGTATTGAAATCACTGGAAAACACTGAAAAAACACCACCAGAATTTACCAAAAATAGAAACTGAAAACAGGAAAGCCTAATTATAATCAGGCATCCCCAGGGCTGGGGGCGGCAGAGACGTTATCGCTGCTCTAAGAATGCATGCATTAAGCTGTCATCCCATAGCACCGGATGTAACACATCCTTGTGTGTCAGACAATTACTATTAGTGGTAATATATGGGAATAAATTAATACAGAAGTACTTTCTACCGTGAAAATTTAAATTAGTCACTGGGGATATATATATACAAATCATTATTTATTCTGATTTCTTGACATGCTTAGTAATCTTCACTCCGGATACAGGTCCCTGAGGTGTACATATAAAATCACTTCTGACATACAATTATACATAGATGCACTCAGTGAACAAACAAATAACATAAAGAACAAAATGACATAAAGGAAGAAATTTCTGTGCTGTAAAAGTTATGGATTTGACAATTGTGTAGCAACTAGAATCTTTTATTCAGTCTTCCACTTGTTTGGACTATTATGGCTATGCTTCTTAATTATCGCACAGTAGGAGGTAGTCATTAGCAGAAACAACACACGGAGGACGAATTTGCCCGTTTTTATATGTACACCTCCGGGACCTGTACCCGGAGTGAAGATTACTAAGCTTGTCAAGAAATCAGAATAAATAATGATTTGTTTAATCATATACATCCCCAGTGACTAATTTAAATTCCCATAGTGGAAAGTCCTTCTGTATCCATTTATTCCCATATAATACCATTTTTTCAAGTTTAGTCTGTTCCTTGCCAAGGTATTGTGGGGGCATTTGGGCAAACCGCTATATGTGAGTACAAACATCCTTGTGTGTCAGCCTCTGGAGAGGCTTGTCTATCAGGGAAAAGTTGGGAATCCACTGTCGACAGTAGCCAACCATTGGCAGGAACATTAGGACCTGTTCTGTGTGGTTGGCGGATTCATTTTCAGAGTCGCAGAAATACTCTCTTGTTACACCTTCCTCGCTTCTTTCTCAATTTGGTGTCCTAGGTACATGACCTCTTTCGTGCAGAACTGTAATTTGGTTGGGGACACTTTATGTCCATTCTCAGCTAAGTGATTCAGCAAAACAATAGTGTCATGTTTGCAGGCCTTTTGCGTATTTGATGCCACCAGTAGGACGTCAATATATTGGACTAGAACTGAATGATGGGCATCACTAAGGATTCTAGATTCTTTTTGAGTATCTGATTATAGATAGAGGGGCTCTCCGTTCTACCCTTGTGGGATTCGGCACCATGCCAAGACACAGCTGCCAAAACGGAAAGTGTAAAAGGAACTGGCTATCCTCATGCAATGGTATAGAAAAAAAAGGCTTGGCACCAATCAATGACAGAGAACCACTAAGCCTCACATGGAAACTGGAATAAAATCCCAGCTGGATTCAGTACCACAGGACAACATGGAACAACTATGCAGTTTATCCGTCGCAAATCCTGGACAATGCAGTACTTGCTGTTGGGTTTCTGCAAACCCATGATGGGTGAGGTACATGGACTCCCCATAATCTCTTTTAGGATGCCTTCCTCAATCATTAAGTCAATCACAGGAGTAATCCCAGCAATAGTTTCAGGGGTCAGATTGTATTGTGGGATTCTCTGGAACGCAACGTGGTTTTACAGTAATGCGGACTGGTGCAACACCTTTGAGAAGTCAAATGTCTTTACCTAAAAAGTCCCAGACCTCAGGCAACACTGTGCCTCTCAGTTCCAGGGGCAAATCATCTTTGGTTAACAGTGTGTACATTCCGATCTCTGATCTCTGTCGAGCAAGTTTGAAGACAATGTCTTCATCATGAGTACGAAACTCGATGCCATTTGGGGGTACAAAAAATGGATTTAGCTTCCATAATAAGTCTCGTCCGTGTAAGTTCACAGGACTTGAGTCACACACCACAAAGCGCTGATGATCCTCAAAGGATCCTATTTTGACAGGTACTGCTTTTGAAGTTCAGCTAGTCAATTGTTTATTTGCAACTCCTACAACTTGGATTCATTCTCCCGCGAAAGGTAGATTAGGAACCTCGGCTGTTCTCACAGTAGAGCGGGTAGCACCAGTGTCGACAAGGAATGAGACAGGATTCTCATTTACCTCGTCATCCACAAATGGACAACTCTGGTCTACCTCTAAGGTTGCACCAAGTACGTAATCCTCCTCCCCTCTCAGGCCCTGTCTTTGCAACAGGTCTGAACTCATGCCTTGATTCACAAAGGGATTCGTGTTTACATTGGGGACTTGATTCACATTGTATTTTGGAACAATTGCAACATTTACATTTTGTTGTGGCATGGAAGCTTGTGGAACCTGCATCACTTGGGCTTGGGGTACTTTTGGATTTTGAACTCTTTGTCCCTGTCCCTACTGTGTCTGAACCATGGTGTTATTCACTTGAGACTACACAAATACCCCATTCTGAACCTGGTTCCCATTAACCATGTTACCAGTATTACACCAACACTCGTGCTTCCAATGCCTCAACTTGCCACACATGTGACATGGGTTACTTTTCTTCGAAATCATCACATAAATACCTGTTCTTGGATCAATTGAGACACCTCATCCCCTACCTTGCGGTTGAAACCTTTTGCTGCTGGAAACCATTGACACCTTGCATCATAGGAAATCCCTGGTGATACTCTCCTTGCTCTGGATCTGTATTCTCAACAAATGGCAAATTCTGGCCTCTCTGTGCAGCTTTCATCTGCACAGTCGTCAACTTCTCTTTTAGTTTCTTGTGTTTCATCTCTAACTCGTCACTGCAGTACTTCACATATCGCAGGATTTCCTCAATGGGTTTATTCTGCCAACAACTCAACTGCTGCTGGATCATGGAATTATCCTAAGGCTTCAATCCATACACAAATCTGTAAACAAAATGTCCCATATCCTTTGCTGCAACTGTCTCTGTTCCACTGAATTGTTTAAAAGCCTGCAACAACCTTTCATAGTAAGCATGAATCAACTATTTGGATTCTTGGGTTGTCTGGTTAATCTTGACCCAATTGATCTCTTTAGGAGAGATTTATGATTTAAAAAAGGTAATCACCTGATTGTATTTCTGCATTACCAATGGAGACGGCGCATGTGACTCAGGATGCCTCATTGGCTCCACTTTGGGCCAATCCACAGAAAATGTACAATCGACCCACAAATCACCTGATACCACAATTTCAAATAAGGTATCCAAATCTTTCCACAAATTCTTTGAAATTTCTGCAAATCAACTGAACAACTTGCCTATCCCATCCCACTGGATTCTCTGTCAATTTTGGAAAATCAATTGTGAAGGATGCAAGATCTGACCTGTTCCATGGTATGTGAACATACCCTACACCAGACACTTCTCTCATGGGAAGCATGTGTATGTCCTCATCCTCCTCGTCAGTTCCAGGGGGAGGCATTTGTATGTTAACTTTCTTTGACTCCTTTTTCTTTGACCATCTACCTTCCACTTTTCCAGCTCACGGCACTTTTGTACATATGGGATATAGTTCTTTAATTGCAATTTATTCCAGGTGGGTGCATATGTGCCATGTCTTGATCACTGAAGCTCAACCTGTAATTTTTCTGTAGGGCTTTAGATTTTTGTAAATCAATTCCATGTTCCTGAGCTAATTCTGAAAGTCTTTCATGAGCCAATCCTGTATGCCTAGTAATGTCTTTACACAGAAATAACAGTTCATCATCATGGTAAGCATCTATCCGAGTCAAATTAAGATTTCAAATTACAATTTCATCTAATTCGACTTTCAACTTGGCCACATCCATAACCTTTTCTCTCTCAGGAGTCTGAACTGTAGGTCCCCCACTTATTCCAAGATTTCCACTATTTGTTGGGTATCTATACCTCTAAACCAATAATCAAATTCTCGGGCAGTAAGACCTGGTTATTAAGAATTATCTCTTCGCTATAAGTACCACTACTTAGACCAGTCGGTGAATTTAACAGGGGCATGTCAGAAGTCGGTGTTCCCATAGCCACTTCTGCCTTAGGGGCACTATAATTTACATTTGGGAGTTCATCATTTTAGGCATAAAGAATGGTGAGGGTCTCTGAGGAAACTTTCTGGACAAGTCAATCTGGGCCTGACTTAATACAGGGTCTGTACTTGGAACACCTGGGGTATTCACTTGAATCGGAAACATAGGAGTTTGAGGGATCTGTCTCAGTATCGAGTTCAGAGTTATTGGTGGTAGCATTTGTCCCAGTAGGAACAGCCAAAGTATGTGTAGTATTTCCTACTGATCCAGGCTTTCACAGCGGGACCACAGGACCAATAGTGACAGGAACTGTCAATGCATCTGGAGTGTTCAGAGCAAGTGAATTTTAAGAGGCTGTCATTGCTGAATTATCTCCAATTGGATTCAAATTTATATGTACATGTGCCGAAGGCACATCAAATGCCCCACCAATGGGTGCATTGCCCATTCCACCCATCTGCGTCTCATTATGTGGAGGTGGACATTTAGCAATAATTCAGTCACAAAATCCTCATCTAGGTCACTGTCACTATCCTCAAGTTTATTCTCAGTGTCTTCTGTCTCTTTATTCTTTTTCTTCTCCTTGTGTTTCTCTTTCCCCTCTTCTTCACTTGTCAGAACAGGGTAAATCTAGTTCCCTCGATCATGTCATTTCTCCAAGTTTTCTGCTCTGCATTCCATCTAGCATCTGCACAAATGAGTATGGTCTTCTTAACCCTTCTGTGAAATTTCTCTTTCTGTCTAAGATGAGCTGTATGTTCCCAAGTATTAAGTGCTTCATACTGGGTAGGTCTAGGAGGCAGCTTAATTTCATTCAATGTTCTCCTTAAGGGCCTCATTTACAACAAAGTGCCGCAGCGCGGCACCGCAAGCCCTTTGGCTACACCGCACTGCAGCACTTTCAAAGCACAGGGATGCGTCATATCTACAAGGATAAGACAGATCCCTTTGCTCTCCCCTGCCGCACAATTAGCTGCCATGCGCTGAAGCTGACCATGGTACAAGGCTGCCTGTGTCACATGGCTGATTGTTTATGTGCAGGAAGGTGCCCCTTCCTGCACATAAACAATCTGAAATTGCGTTTTTCAACTCCTATGTGTGCTGCATTAGCACACACAGAACTTGCACAACGTCATTTTTTTTAATGATTGTTTATGTGCAGGAAGGTGTACCTTCCTGCACATAAACAATCATAAGAGGTGAATAAACATAAACAATCGTAAGAGGTGATTTTGCCTTTCTATGTGTGCTGGAACACCCACAGCAACACCCATGGAACGCCCCTTTCACGCAAAGTAATGCGTGTAAAGAGGCTGTATTAACAAGGACAGGAAAAATCACACAGGGTGGCTTTTCCTATCCTTGTAAATATGGGGCAGCAAAATGCGCCGCCGGTGTGTCTCAAAAAGTGACGCACCGGCAGCGCAAGGGGCTTGTAAATAGGCCCCTAAGTTCTTAATAATGTTCACATTAAATGCCCCATAACGTGGAAATGCTAGTGCTCTGTCTTTTTCAGTGAGCTTAAGCCATTGTGCAAGCCTAAGACGTGTAGAACCCCACATCTGTCCCCATAATACGACCTGGCGTACCTTCAGGTGGTACCTCTTCTCCCTTTCTAACACGCACAGTCACATTGCTCTTTATTAAGTTACTCATGGCTTTAAAGCATGTCATTTTTTGATCGAATATGCAGTATTCACAAATTACTTTTTGTTGAAACCAGGAAATGAGTCTCTCCCACACTCCTTTTGTTTGGCGAACACAACCAATATCTTTATGACTAATTCAACCAATCCCAGCCCGGCTCTACACCAACCGACCTATACCATTGTGGCACATTGTGACGCCAATCTCACTCCAGCAGCAGCTCACTCTCCTTTACAATTTCTCGAGCGCGTTCTCTAAGCAAAATACGCAAAACAAGTTCAATCATTTTCAGCAACTAACTCTGTCTGCTCCTCTATAGAATTTAAAGATTCTTCATGTAACCAAGAGACAACTCGGAACAATACTTTCCGACCTATTCTACCATTCACTTCAATTGAATCCTCGATCAGTGGGCTCTCACTTCGATCGATGCAGTTATTCCCTGTGCACTGAGCTCAACTATACCAACCACAACTCACAACCTCACAAAGGTAAAATCCCTATCTTAATAATGCTGTTGGCGAAGTCTCACGACAAGCGCCACAACACAACAAACAACTACACGCAGTTTCTTCTACACTGAAACTTTACTTTTCATCTCATATCCCGGGATCTTAGGCCACGATGGACCCGATAACCACTTAAAATTCTCTGCATTAAGCGCCATATTCATACATCAACTTAAATCATCTCTGCATGACACCACACAGCCACTGCAAAACACCGCAATCTGAGCATAGCAATTGCAACTTGCAACCCTATTGATACACTCCACCGCTGCTACAAGTCGTCTCTGAACTGGCGATACACAGACCAAACCATTGGACTTTTTGAAGTTTGGACTGTGCTTGGGCATTTTCTAGATAGGATACCTTAAATCCCTCACGTCAGTGGATAAACCATCCGACGTGCTACCAGATTTGATCCACCGTTTTCCAGGCCCATGCACACTCGACGTTTACCTGTCACTTACCTTTGGTCCTCCGATGGACCTTGCTTACCGCACTGAGGGGTGAGAGAAATTAGGGTGTGAGGTAATTCAATCAAATAGCAATGCAAACATTTGGCTACACAATGAGGAACAGGAATCGGTAGCTAAGTTCAAGGGTGTTTATTACAAATAAGTGATCAAATTTAAATAGATCACTCTCAAGACCATACTATAGATATACAAGATAATCATAGGGGGATTGAATCTCCTGAAGAAGTTTAGACGGGCCAATATAATGCAGACTAACAGTTCAGTAAGTGTAATACAAGTTAGTAACATCAAGATCTGGTGTTCAGAAAACAGTCTTAAGATCGCTTGTCTATAAATTAGAAAACAAAAGCACAATGATTCAGTCTCAGGTAAGGGTTTTAGAAATCAAAGAGTTCCATGTAGGGGACAGGACAATATGAGCCAGGTAAGGGAATCCAGTATTAGCATTTAGAAGCTCGGTCAAAAGTCTTCAGTAGGTCAAAGGAAGTGTTAGCCACACCTTTAGGAGAGAATCAGAAGCGGAGCATGGAGGATAAACCTCTCAGATTCCATTCAGGTAGTGGGGAATCAGGGAAGAATCTAAGGGCAATTCTGCATAGGGTCTGCAGAAGGGGATCAGCAAAGAAGACCAAGGATAGTCCATGAGAGTTCAGTGACAAGGAATCCTAAAAGTTTTGAGAAAAGCATCTTCTGTACATCGGCATCTGCCGTCATCACTGGGTGGTTGGTAGGTTATAATCCATAAAGTCAATTGGTGACACCCACTTGGTCACCTCATCATCGTACGGTTAATGTTTGAAAGTCTCTCACTTTGTAGACTGCAACATTGATAGAATATTCCACACCAAACATGGGAATTAAAGTCCATTCTTACACGCACATCGGTCGTCAATGGTCCTTTCATTAGCACTCTGGGTTCCCATGTGCTCTCGTCAAGGTCCTTTTCCCTGGGTATGTATCTAATTCTAATACAGAAATTTATTTATTCTAAACTAACAATGAATGAGAACACCTGCAAGAATGTTGAGTTAGCAGAAGCTGAAATATGATGATTTATGAAAGGCAGTAGAGTGAAAAGCAGGCCTAGAGATGACAACATAAACTGATACAATGGTGCACATTTTATATATGTGTACACATTCAACATAAGCAAATATAAGTTCTTTAGTACATTTAATTCACATACTGTAAGTGTCAAACAATGAATCACCAAATTACTCAATGATGAGTATGGTTAAGAACTACATTTGAAAGTGCTAACATTCAACATATGTGAATACATTACTTAATTCCTTTAGTTTTAGGCACTGAAGGAGCCGGGTTCCACGTTCTAGAGTTACTCTGGAACCCACGGTCGATGGCTCTTTGTTGCCTGCTTGTCAGTGTGGAGGGGAGAGAAAATCATTAGCCAATTATACATTACCATCACAATAGCCCATGCCGCTAAAGGAACACAGTCTCCAGTTTCAAAGTTTAGAAAGTTTATTACAAAGCCAAGAAAAGCAGGCCTAGAGATGACAACTTAACATTAATACAATGGTGCACATTTAATATGTGTGTGCGCATTCAACATGAACGAATATAAGTACTTGAGTACATTTGATTTATATACTGTAAAAATAAATGTTATTAATACATTTTTAAAAAAATACACTTACCTTCAATCCTGGCGCGACATCCTCCTCGTTCGGGTCCAGGCAGGCTGCCTCCAACACAGGACCAGAAAACTGCAGTAACCAATCCTGCCGCTGTTTTCATGCAGCATGAAAGCAGTGCCAGAAGTGGAGGGAGTGGTCTCTCTCGCCGCTCCCGAGGGCCCTGGAGCCCCATGCTGTCTCTAACCCAACTGTCTTAGACAGCTGGGTTACAGAGGTTTAAACTGTGCATATCTGGCTGGCCGTCGCAAGACAGCCAGACAAAAAGACATGCACACTTTGAATTTATAGTGCCCTGCCTATCACTGCTTTCTGCTGCTGCCTGACTGGCAGCAGCAGAAAGCCCCGCCTCCCCGTTCTGACACTCTGCTCAAGACGCGGTTTTGAAAAATAAAATGGTAATAAATTAACTTTAACTTTACTACCATTTTATTTTTCCATATCTGGGGGCAATTTGGTTAATGAGGCGACGCTGCTCTGCCTTAACAGAGAAGCCGCCCCTGAATAAGAGACCCATTAATGTTGGGCAGTCAATTAGTAATACTCAAAGTTAGGTGCACTAAGTCCCCCCTGCCTCCACCAGTAGCCAGAAATTGGCCAGGGACACACTGCGCCTGGTCGAAGTCCAGAATAGGTCCCCCAGCATCACATCCAATTAGTGAAAGAGCCCTCTAGGTGGCATCAAGGGAGGGTTCACAAAGTAATAAAGTAAACTAGGATGCATGATCATTTTTTTTGCTAGTGCAATTCTGCTCACGACCAACAAAAGAAGGGTCCTCCAGAATTCAATCTGGCATCTTTATGCAGTCACTGCTTTAGCCATATTACCGTCTAGCAGGTCTTGTTCAGAATGATACATCTTAACTACAAGTATCAAAATGTGTTCGTTTCCCATTTGAATGGGCACCTTCCATTCATATTTATTGGTGATGCTCCCTGGAGCGTAGAGAATAAACACGTTTTGGGCCAATAAACTCCAAGTCCTGAGACTTGCTTAACAGTTTGTAGGGTCTGAGTTATGGCAGAAGTGTCCTCCTATATATCTTTTTTGTATAAGTGCATGTTGTCAGCGTAAAGTGGCACCTTCCTCGACGGGATGCCCCAGTTGTGTCTTTCCATGCGCTGTTTTTCTCACTATGGGCTACACAGCAAGCTCAAATAATATGGGTGATAATGGGCACCCATGCCGGATTCCCCTAATGATCCTTAGAGGAGTTGAAAGCAGTTTGCCTTCACTCACTCTCATAGTCAGTTCAGCACAGAGTAATCTGATCCCCCATACTGTTTGTTCACCAAACCTGAATGAAGCTAAAATTGGGAACATATATTAACATCCCAGGGTGTCAAATGCTTTCTCTAGATCAAAGACTAGGCCGCTGGCTTGTGGCCATGTGCAGGGGGCTATCTCCAGTATTATTATTATGAACAGACTTCTGATATTCAAAGAGGTACCTCTACACGGGAAACAACCTTTACTACGCATGCATTACATCGCATGCCATTAGATCGGGGTCTTTACAACGCAAGTAGTTACAACGACTTGCGCTGGAGGGCGCTATAGGACAAGGAATAGTTTAATTTACTATCCAACACCTTCCCTACTGTACGTAGGCTGGAGTTGGAATAGTAAATTTAACTACTCCTAAGTCCAGCGCCCTCCAACGAAAGATGTTATAACGACTTGCGTGGTAAAAACCGCGATCTAATAGCATGCGATGTGAATGCATGCATTGTATAATCATACATTCCTCTACACAGAGCCATCTTGATCAGAACAGTTCCGCCCACTTGGTATTACTGTCCACAGCTGCCGGGTAGGTCTTTTGTCGGCAGCGGGAAACAGGCCCCCGACGAATTGAAATGTAACTGAAACAGGCAAGTAAAATGTTTCATTTACTTATCCATGGGAACTTACATTTTATATCACTGTTCTCAAAGCAGCAGTTATATATTTTCAACATAGCAATAGAAGAGTCCAACACATTTTATATGTCTTTTTATGGACCGGTGTCTGGAATCTTACACAGCCCCCCGTTGATGTACTTAGGTATTAAATGTGTGATGCACAATACTTTTCTGCATGACTTTCCGTCTGCTTCTGCTTCCAGAGGCCTTAATGCTGCAATCAGAGAGTAACCCCGAGTCTAAGCATAGCTTGGAAGCACTGGATGGTAGAGGTGCATTTTCTATTACATGTTATATGTTTATGTTGGTTTATTTTCCGCTCATGGCAACAGTGCATAGGTTTTACATAAATTACATTATTTTGTGAGTTAGAAAGGGCAATGCTAATACAATGGTGTCCCTGTACTTTCATGCAAAGAAAAATCAATAATTGTTGCTGAATAACATTTTGGATTAGATTTGCCAGAATGTGTATAGTTTGTTTTGAATAAACCCTACGCATGTTGCATACTATGATGATGCATTCTTTGTACAATGTGTGGAAGTTGCTTAATAGCTCAATAGTAATGCCACAGAATGGACTGCATCATTTCTTTAATCGCATACTATGCATGTCATTTTCATTTCCATAAATGGCTTTTCCTAATTTCGGATACTATGTCATATTTTGATCCTCTATTCCCACACAATGCCAGTGGCCTTGGGAATATACCAGCTCTTGAAGGAAAACCCCATGTTAACGATATGTCCTATAGAAATCAGAAACACTACAGACATTTTTTCAGGTAGAATTCTATATGTCTCTTTGTGAAACATTTCCCGATGGACGTCATTGCTTTAGATGCATCTTGGTCGCCGTGATAGTTCGAGGCTACTGGGTAGCTTTTCAGATAGTGAATCGATCCCACTCATTCTAGACACGAATGTCAGCCTTATTGCAGCAAACCTGTCATGCGGGTTACAGAAGCAGTACAGGCCAAGACCTCACGCACAGGACCATCCATCAGGTTACACACTTCTCAAAGGCCCAATCTCCAGGTAGCCAAACTATCCCTTGTATAATGTATTTGTACTAGACAGGCAGTAATCCCCAAGGTAACACGTGCACGATAGGGTCACAGTTGTTCATTAAGGGACAGATATTGCACAGCTCGGATTTCAGAGACAGCAGAGCCATTCGTCTTGCTGCAGAGAGCTCTTTTTCTTTGGGTAGTAAACCCATTCCTGAGGCTACAGCCGACGCACAGCCTCAGGCTCTGGAGAGGTAAATTACCCATTGTGTTACACATGCGTTACGGACCTGACATATGATAACATGTTATCACTCTGGTAAAGAGATCTTACAATAAGGTCCGCTGACAGCACAGCTATTCTTCTAAGAGCAAACCTCTTACAGGTTCAATTGAGGGACAGCAACACTGTCTCTCGATTGAGCCTGTTACAGACTAAGATATACGACAGCGGAGATTTTCATCAGGTTACATAGAATTTACATGCACAGGTCTATCTTACGAAACTGAACTTGTCATAAAGTGTCAGAAAACCTACAGGCTGAGCAATTAGCAAAGCTACCAATCAGGTTATACGGATTTTACAGGTGCATACCTCTGACAGCAGAGCACATCTCTTAGGTTAGAGAGAGCTCTTCCAAACTCATACAGCAGAACTATCTCTCAGTTTACATACAGCTTTCAGTCTCACACCTCTGGGAGTAAACCTATCCCACAGATAGCTTATATCTTGCAGACTCAGACATTTGACTGCACATCTATTCCCTAGTACACTGAAATATTACACGCTAAAGCCTCAGTTTGAAGAACTATATATCAGATTACAAAGACCTTACAGGTTGAGGTTTCAGACATAAAAGGCATCCTTTGGATGGGCATATTTTAAAGGCTCAGACAGCTGGCAGAAGAGTAGTTCGAACAAAAGTGTCTCTAAGGTTGTGCAGATTGGCATATTGCAACAGAGCTACCTTGTAGGTTATTAATCCATGAAATAAACTAGTCTCCTAAAGGTATATTTTAAGCTGGGTTGTGGCATATTATTTTGGATGCAAGTTTCTAAAGGCAACAAAACGTGTGACAGACAGTGCAACTGTTCCATTTCCAAAATGCCCCTCTAAAGAAATGTGAACAAAAAACAAATGGCACCCAATACATTTGAAGGATCATATATTTAGGGGGCGCATGGTTGGCATGGGCCCAAAGTGCTGTACGGATTCTACCCACCAGTGGGACAAGACCAGCCTGATGCTGACCTGTCAAGCCTTTTTGGTCACCGAGGGTCGTGTCCATTATTCCTACAAGGTCCCATTTCTTGAGAAGACCTCTCAGCTGAACTATCTCTGTGGCTCGCTACCTCTCTCCCCACATCAGTGTGTGGGTCGGACTTCGAGCCCTCGTGTCTCTCCTTGATAGGAAGCCTGGAAGTACTCACGCGGATTGAAAACTATTGAACATTATCCCTTACATGCACCTAGACAAGCCACACCTCCACAAGAGCTCCTCTAGCCGGTCACCTATGCAAGCTGTCACTCATGGTTTCCTAGGTCCATACAGACTGCCTGCAGCGCCACCTTCGTATAGCACCGGGGGCCAGATTTACTAACATTTGACGCAAGACAACTTGCTGTGTTAAATGGAGAGGGCAAGAATGTGCCATATCTACTAAGCTATGGAGCCTTCCTGCTCTCTTACTGCGCTGGTGCACTATGCGTTGCCTACTGCCAACCCAAGCACCCTTGCGTTAGGATGCAAGGGTGCCTGCTTTGCAGGCAGGATTGTCTTTGTGTAGCAAGGGATGCCTTTTTGCACAAAAAAAATCCTTAGAGGCTGTTTCCTCTTTCTAAGTGTGCTGCAGATTGCAGCAGACTTCGAAAGTGGTACATTCACTTAGAGGCGCAACGAGGAGAAATATCTTTATTTCTCTCGTTGTTTCCTCTTTTTATCGGGAAGGCATACAATCGTGATGCATTCCCAAGTTTACTACTCTCAATAAATCTGGGAATGTGCTGTAGCTCACAGGTAGATGCGTGGGAACACCCACGCTCCACCCATGTGACACCTTCCCGGAGCAGATTGACGCAATGCAGTGACGTGTCCTGCCTTGTGTTACTCTTGCTTTACCAAGCCACGCAGCGCCACATAAGGTGATTTGCGTGGCTTGGTAAATCTGACCTACGCAATCCTTTCGTAAATCTGGCCCCTGCGCTCCTACGCTTGCCTACAATCTGAGGCCTTGTCTCACTTCGTCTGTGCAATCGTGAACAGTATTAGGCCTTTCCATCTGGTCTGGGTTTAAATACTATACCTCCTCCTTCAAGGATGCTTTCAGCAGCGTAAACCTCTGGACCTAGCATCCTCTAATATATTCTAATAATGCTCCCACTCTATGCCCTATACCGCAGTTCACCTCTGGGTACAATGGATGTATATCTGCATACACAAAAGAGGATTTCACAGCATCAAAGGGTCTCTCTCTATCACGGATCAGTATTTGAGTAGTGAGAATGGTTTTCAAAAGTGCACTCACACACAAAAGAATAAATTAAAGCAAATGAAAAAAGATGCTTAGGAGAAATATCAACCATGGTCCTTTTGTCTCTTTTTTCGGGTAAGTATGATGAAAATCACGCATTTAACTGTGAGACAAACTCTGCAGTCAGATGTACAGTGACCAGCTCGACATGAGGGGGCAGATTTACCAAAATTTGACACAGAATAATGAAGCAAGACAACTTTCAGCACTGCGTCAAATGGAGAGAGCAGGAATGGGCCATATCTACAAACATATGGTGCATTCCTGCTATCTATCTGTGCTGGTGCACTGAGTGCATGTTAGCGCCAACACAGGCACCCTTGCACCATGGTACAAGGATGCCTGTGTTAAAGCCAGGATTGTTTTTACGCAGGAAGGGACACTTTTCTGCACAAAAACAATGCTCTGATGCATTTTCTGCTTTCTCTTTCAGACATAGAAATAAATAAAAACGAGGTGAAATAAACCTATTTCACCTCGTTACGCCTGACCTGGGAAGGTGTAGCATTTGAGGCATTCCCAGGTTTGCTAGTTTAAGTAATTCTGGGAATGTACTGAGCACCATAGGTGGATGCGCCACCTATGGTATTCTGCGCCACAACCCCCAAAGATCTTTTGGAATCCAAGGGAGCAACAAGCCATCACATAGGTGGATGCGTGGGAACACCCACGCTCCACCCGTGGAAGGCCTTCATTACTCCAGTTTTACTATGCTAGGCAAAGCCACACAAGCTGGCTCTGCGTGGGATAGTAGATCTCACTTTCAGGCTTGCCTGACACAACAGCAACGCAAGCCCTTCCTAAATCTGGTCCCTCCAGATGAGCAGAAGACATGCTCGGAGGTTTCCTGATACTCCAGGCTATACCAATACGATATTCCATGTTGACCGACGCACTTGACTTTACTGCCATCTAGTGGTAGAAATTGTGAAAACTGTTTTAAATGTAAAATGGAAGATGCCCAGATGAACGCTAAATTGCGAAAAACGTTTTGAATGTAAGATGGAAATACATCCGGAGCTGAAGACTAAACGATATCGCCTAGGATTCAGATGATATTAGAGGGTCGCTTCAGGATTTTTGGGGCGCTGGGCTAGATCAGGGGCGTAGTACCGGATTGTGCAGCAGGTGCAGTGGCACTGGGGCCTAGGGGTCTGAGCAGCCCTCTGCACCATAATAATGACTTTATTTCAGTACCTAACCAAGGACCTGAACAAATTTTGCGTGCTTGCTTTTGGGACCTCTGGCATCCTTGCTACACCTTTTGGCTAGACAATCTTTTTAGAACCACAACCCAATTTTGACAAACTTTCGCGACCCACCTACCTTTAATTTATATAAGGCAGGGTGAGTTTTGAATGTAACTAAAGCATCATGTGGTAGCGCATTGTCATTTACAGACAGCACATCTTCCATTGAAATGATTACAACTATATTTGCACACACATACAGTTGTATTGAGAAAACTCTAAAGCACACATATGATAATGTGTGGAAGTCGGGTTTCTGTGAATATTTATTACTGTGCATCACCAAGTAAAGTGTCTTCATTTGTTTTGATTCTAATAAAATCTTTCATTACAGCACATTTCAGAATGACAAAAAAATGTGTTTCATTTTTGCTTCCTAACTGCTGAATGTATACAGTTTATTTACAGATATTTACATTTTGTTGTATGTCGTAAAAAAATCCTGCAGCCTTTCCTTCCTCACTCCCTGTGACCCAGCAACACATATTTCACTCGCCCTTTGTTTGGAACAACTTTAAATGTACTACCCATTTTCAGAAAAATTCAAGCCTGCCTGATTCCAAACAATATTGAATTACATGTTATATTTTCAGAAACTGGGGTAAAGCACAAGCTATCTGGTGCCCACCACCAGCTGTAGTGTTAAAAGAAAGCTTAATCAAGAACTGATTAATCTATTTCTTTTTGTGCTTAGATCTAATTTTATTTATTTCCAAAAACATTTTATGTGTGAATTCAGGCCCAGATTTGAAGGGCTTGCGTTGCCATGGCGTCACGTAAGGTGACGCACAGTGAATCAAGCCCTTAAGTGAGATTTACTATGCCACATAGAGAAACCGTATGTGGCTCTGTGTGGTATAGTAAATCTGGAGTACTGCAAGGAAGTGCAAGACACTACCTTGCTTTACTCTGCCCTGGGAAGGCATTCCATGGGTGGAGCGTGGGTGTTCCCAAGCATTCACCCATGGTTTTTGGCACATTCCCAGATTTACTTACCCGAGTAAACCTGAAACTGCATCAAAATGCTACACCTTCCCGGGTGAGGCATAACAAGGAGAAATAGGGTTATTTATACTCGTTTTTTCCTTTGTGTGTGCTGCATTCTGCAGCACACATAGAAAGCGGAAAATGCCTCAGAGGATTGTTTTTGTGCAAGAAGGTGTCCCATCCTGCACCAAAACAATCCTGGCAGTAAGGCAGGTACCCTTACACCATGCAGTAGGATGCCTACGTTGGCGCTAGGCTGCACTTAGTGCCAGCAGCCGCTCCTCCACAATGGTGGAGGAGCATCCCCCCACTGGCTCAGCCAGCAGCTGAAAAATACAACAATATAGTTTTATTTTAAGCTGCTGGCTGAGCCAGCGTGTGTGGGGAGGGGCCAGGCAGGCCATGGGAGGGGGCGGAGTGATCTGCACTACTAACTGTGCATTCTGTTTGGCCGGCCATCTTAGACCGACCAAACAGACATGCGCAGTTAGGTTTCTCCAACCCAGCTGTATTGCACAGCCGGTTTTGAGAAATAGCACAGATGTCTATGCCTGAGTGAGCGTTGAACAAGCCTGCTCAGGCCAATCCCCGCGCTGCTCTCATGCAGCATGAGAGCAGCGCAGGGATTGCACAGGGAGTCTCTGAGGCGTCCCAGGGGCTGCTGGACCTGAAAGCGAGGCGGCAGCAGCAGCATCAGGTAAGTTTTATTTTTATTTTTTATGCCCCCCGGCGCCTCTCACCCCCATCCGCATCCAACTCACTCCTATCCAATCCACCCCACTCCCTCTCCAATCCACTCCACTCCAATCCACCATAAACCACCCCACTCCAATCCAAAACAATCTGCCCGCTCTAATCTGCCCCACTCTAATCTGCCCCACACCAATCTGCCCCACACCAATCCAAAACAATCTGTCCCACTCCGATCTGCCCCAATCCAATGTGCCCCACTCCAATCAGCCCCACTCCAATCCAAAACAATCTGCCACACTCCAATCCAAAACAATCGGCCCCACTCCAATCCAAAACAATCTGCTCCGCTCCAATGCAAAACAATCTGCTCACTCCAATCTACCCCGCTCCAATCCAAAACAATCTGCCCCACTCCAATGCAAAACAATCTGCCCCACTCCAATCTGCCTCACTCCAATCCAAAACAATCTGTGCCACTCCAATCTGCCCCGATCCAATCCAATGTGCTCCACTACAATCAGCCCCACTCCAATCCAAAATAATATGCCCCACTCAAATCTGACCCACTCCAATCCAATTCAGTCTGCCCCACTCCAATCCAAAACAATCTGCCCCACTGCAATCCGCACCACTCCAATCCAATTCACCTCACCTCACCCCAATCCAATCCACCCCACCCCACCCCACTCCAATCCAATCCACCCTACACCAATCCAATCCACCCCAATCCAGCCAAATCCGATCCACCCCACCCCACCTCAATCCACCCCACCCAACCCACCCCACCTCAATCCAGTCCATCACAATCCAATCCACCCCACACCAATCTATTTCACCCCACCACACTCCAATCCTCCCCACTCTAGTTCACCCCACTCCAGTCTACCCCACTCCAATCCAATCCACCCAATCAATTTCACCCACCTCCAATCCACCCCAATGCAATCCATCCCATCCCACCCCACTCCAATCCACCTCACTCCCCAATCCAATCAAACCCACCCCACCCCAGCCTACCTTAATCCAATTCAATCACCAACACCCCACTCCAGTCCACCCTACCATAATCCAATCCACTCCACCCCATTTTAATCCCATCCACCCCACTCCAATCTTATCCACTCCAACTACTCCACCTCACTCCAACCCACCCCACTCCACCACAGTCCAATCCACCCCACTCTACTTCAATCAAGTCTGCTCTACCCCAATCCAATCCACTCTACCCCAATCCAATACACTCCACCCCAGTTCAGTCCACCCCAGCCAAACCAATTCATCCAGCCTACCACACTCCAATCCAACCCATTCCAATCCAATCCACCCTACCCCAGCCCAGTCCATCCTACTCCTGTCCAATCCACCCCACCCCACTCCAATCCAATCCACCCCACTCCAATACAATCCAACCCACTCCAGTCCAGTCCAATCCACCCCACTCCAGTCCTGTCCAGTCCAGTCTAATCCACCCCACTCCACTCTAATTCACCCCACTCCAAAGCACCCTACTCTAATCCAATCCACCCCACCCCAATCCAATCCACCACAGTCCTATCACTCCAATCCAATCCACCCACCCAAAACCAATCTAATCCACCCCTCTCCACACCACTCCACCCCACTGCAATCTGTGTAAATCCGTTCAGTAGTTTTGTAGTTATTAAAGAAAAAAGATTTATAGATATCTAGGGATGCGTATTTGACAGATCTCTTAGTGAGATATGATTGTCTGCCAACACTTCAACCAGGAAGTGTTGGCAGGCATCCTGGATCTTGGGACTGAGACCGAGTCCCAAACAAATATGCAAAAAACAAAAGGAGGCAGGGTAGGAATACCCTGACCCCTAGGCCTGGTGGTGGGTGTAGCGTCCGACCAGCCCAGGTACTCGCCATTGACTACACCACACACAGAGGGTGGTTTTACGCGTCTTTATTCTGCAGTGTGTACATCAGAACTCATCATTCTAAGCCTGCCTTCACTTCATTCCCTCTAACGCTTATGCCACAGGACTATGGTGCACAGTAGGAGCCAAAAGAGTTCATTTGTTCTTTATTTACAAGACACTACATCTTCCCCTTTTTTTAAATAAAAATGTACAACGTTTTATAATAAATAAATACATTAGTAAATACATAGATGGTTACAAATACATATTCAATTATAACTCTTCACTTAGTCTTCGTGGCACCTGGATCGCACTTCCTGATCAGGTCATCGGACACCAGGAGCTGGCAGTCGAAGTTTCAGTGATCTGCACAGGTGAGGTGGAATCAACAGCAGTCACAGGGTCATCAACAATCTGTCTGGACCCAGTCTCTACAATGACATTGATGTTTGGTGAGTGATGAATCACATGCCTGAAGTGAGAGGAATCTCTTGTAAGGGACTTCCCAGGACGCTGGGCAGTCACCATGTGTCCTTTGGTGGTTATAACATTCAATGGTTCAGCCTTCATATTTTCTTTTTCTGAATTGTCTAACAAGCACTCGATCTCCTCTCTTGAAAGCAACATCTTTCACATGACGTTGCTTGTCAGCATAGACTTTCATCTTTCGTTTACAACCAGAATGGTCTGTACAAATGTCTTCCTTATTCTTTGATCTAATATTGGTCCATTGAGGCAGCTTGGTCGTCATGGCTCTCCTAAACATTAAAGTTGCTAGGGCTTTCTCTCTTGTTGAGTGAGGTGTTGAACGGTAAGCTCGAAGAGTGGTGTTCAAAACAACCTTCAGGTCGAGCTTCTCTAATGCAGCACGCTGAACAGCTTTCTTTGGAGTACATATGAACCGTTGTACAAGGCCATTGGCCTGGGGCCAAGGAGGAGTGCTTTTCTGGTGCTTTATACTGATATGATTGAGAAAGTCTTCGAATTCTCGACATTTAAAGGGTGGGCTGTTGTCAGACTTCAAGATCGAAGTGACACCCCATGTCACAAAATGGCATCTAATCTTTTTTTAATTTTTTAATTTTATTATTATGTATATTAGATTTTTCAAAGCGTACAAAACAGTTTCAACTTGAATTCCACCACATTATCAGGTCAATGCATACATTAACTTCATTGCATTATACCCCATAGTCCACACCTTAACATTGTGTAGTCCTGTGCATATTTGGGTAAAAATCAGTTAAACCAATTTAACTTTCAGCTGCTGTCATCAACAGGTACGCAATAAATGGGCCCCATATATCTCTGGGCTTCGAGGACTGTGGGAGTTCCTCAGCATAATAGTCCAATTTGTTCCTACAGTATGCTATATCTTCCATCTGGGAAACATCCGGAACTATGCGGCCAGAGCCACGAGTTCTGGAAACCCACAAGCGTAACCACGCTTGCCCGGGCAACGAATTTGCCTTAACCACGCACATGCGTGGTTAAGGCAAGTTCGTTAGGTAAGTGGGGCTAGGGCTGGGTCTGGGGGGGGTTTGTGGTAGTTTTAAGGGGTAGTGGGGGTTCGGGTAGTTTTCAGGGGTGGGGGGTTCAGGGTAGTTTTAAGGGGGTTCGAGGTAGTTTTCAGGGGTGGTGGGTGTTCGGGGAAGTTTTTAGGAGTGGGGGTTTGGGGTGGTTTTCAGGCATGGTGGTAGTTCAGGGTAGTTTTCAGGGGTGGTGGGGGTTCGTGGTAGTTTTCAGGGGTGGTGGGGGTTCGAGGTAGTTTTCGGGGGTGGATGGGGGTTCCGGGTAGTTTTCAGCAGTGGGGGAGTTCGTGGTAGTTTTAAGGGGTGATGGGGGGGGGGGTTTGGGGTAGTTTTTTAGGGGTGGTGGGGTTCGGGGTAGTTTTAAGGGGTGGTGGGGGTTCGGGGTAGTTTTCAGGGTTGGTGGGGGTTCGGGGTAGTGTTCAGGGGAGGTGGGGGATTTGGGGTAGTTTTTAGGAGTGGGGTTTGGGGTAGTTTTAAGGGGTGGTGGGGGTTCGGGGTAGTTTTCAGGTGTGGTGGGGGTTCGGGGTAATTTTCAGGGGTGGTGGTGGTTTGGGGTAGTTTTCAGGGGTGGTGGGGTGTTCGGGGTAGTTTTCAGGGGTGGTGGGGGTTCGGGGTAGTTGTCAGGGGTGGAGGGGGTTTGGGGTAGTTTTCAGGGGTGGGGCGTTCGTGGTTGTTTTCAGGGATGGGGGTTTCGTGGTAGTTTTTAGGGGGTTTGGCTATTTTTCAGGGGTAGTTTTTAGGGCTCAGGGAGGGGAGTGGGGGTAGTTTTTAGGGATTAGGGGAGGGCGGGTCATTTTTAGGGCTCAGGGGGCGGTCGGATAAATTTTTAGGGCTTAGGGGAGGGTGGTGTAGTATTTAGGACTGCAGGCAGGGAAGTTTTTAGGGCTCGGGGGGAGGGGGTTGGTTTACAGGAGGGAGGGGGGGTAGTTTTAGGACTCAGGGCGGGGGCAGGGGTCGGGGGGTTCAAGTCTTAACCACGGAAATGTGTTTACCATCCATGCTTTGCCAACGCATAAATTGTTGTAAAGGCATATTCGTGGTTAAGACTTGCGCAGTACAGACTGCGTGGAACCGGCATGCATGGTAAACGCATGCGTGGTTCCATCACACAACCCCTTCATCCTCATAGCAAGTGTGGGGGTCAGTCTCCCATCCCAGTGAATAGACACCCTCATTTTTGCCAGCAGCCATGCTACCGCTACAATTTTCCTGTTGACCGGCTGGAGAGATTTAACAAGACCAAGCAGACGCAGTTAGGGAGTGAATACCACCTGTTCCATCACCATAGTTGAGAGGGCCTGCGTCACCTCTATCAAGTAGTGATGAACGGGGTTGCAGGACTAGGCCAAGTGAAGGAAGTCTGCTTCCAGTGCACAGTAGCGAATGCACTGCGCATCCGTTCGAAGCCCATATCTTTTCAGTTGGTAGGGAGAGTAGTACATTTGCCTCAAATACTTAAAATGAATGATCCTTAAGTTGCAATTGGATGTCAATCTATACATTAGATAACAAGAAGGGTTAGGCTCTAATCAGTAAGGCTGAGCCAATCAACACAATAAACGAGAGAAGTTGCCAATACTGATTGTTCTTTGTTCATCAAATGCCTAAAGGTGCATTGATTAGAATCAAAAAGGCACCTGGATGGATTTTTTATCCAAAAATGATTTTATTTAATTTTTCATCAGAGAAAAAACACATCTTTTTTGATTTTAATGTGCATCTCACATTTAAAAAAAGCACACGCGAAAAAACATTAAATAAGCATTACAGACAAACATTGGTGGAAAACTGCACATTGACAGTACATTGAAATGATTAATATATTGGACAACATTTAGACTCAATTTAGACAAAGACTAAGACAACATGTAACAAATAACATAAAACAAATCTAAATCCATAAGACGAACATTGATTTGGCAGAACATTTATATTAATAAACAATTCTCAAACAGTGTGAATGTTCAATGGTAATGAACTTCTGCATGAGCTCAATCAAGTCGATTTAAATGGTTTAAGGGGCAGAAGCACAAACTTTAATATATAGCCACACTTGTTTGGAAAAAGGAAGAAAGACTGGTCGACGCGTTTCAAACCCCAAGTTTAGTCAAATAGGAGGTTCTCTTCAGGACCAATTGCTAGAACAGAAAGAAAAAACTAAAATGAATCTCGACTCTAACAGTGTTTACAACCAGCAATGGTAACACTAAATGACACCAGGAAAGCTTACCTAATAGTAGAGATCAGCCGACCTCGAGTATCACTTTACTGGCACGTTCAATTTCTTCAAACAGCAGGAAAAGATAGGGAAAGACAAGAAATTGGAAAAATCACTCTGATGGGTCATCAGTGGGATGTCAGCCAATGAATAGGATGGAACTTTTAGAATGAAAGAGACTTACTTAAGTCCAACAGTCGATGTCTCATAAGCGTTACTACCGCAGAGTGATGGTTGTGTATTTTAAAAACGTCTGTCAAAAAAAGAGCGCAGTGTTGCTATTTGAGCACAATGTATCGATAATGAAAATATTACTTTGTAGAAAAAGAATGCGTACCTTATTGTACGCGTGTGCGGACTTGGTGGAGACAAGCCAGTTACTTCAAACACATTCGTGGAACCTGTGGGGGGAAGAATGTGAAGGTAAATCATCCATGTGATGAGTTGCCACTTTTGAACTGCTTATTTTAGAATTTCCGGGGTGGAAATTCAATAAATGGAGAACAGTGTTGAAAAAGGAACTAAGTTGGGGGGAGGTTTTGTTTGTAATGCTCACAAAGAGCCTATACGTTTGCGGACTTTGAGACAAAACTAAAGGTGACAAATCTCTATGGGATATTATCGACGTTCGTGCGTACAAACTTGTGCCGGTCTACAGTGTTGAGCACCTACAGGGATGCCTGAGGCCTCAAATCTATAATTAACGCGCTTATCGATTTTATTCAAAGAACGGCAGGTGAGGCCATAAGCTGTGTTACCTTAGTCAACCGGAGTCCGTGTCTGTGGCGTCTCTGTCCAGCTCGCTCGCAGTCTGCGGGGATGTTTGATCGTTTCTTTCGTCAGGGAGAGGAAGCGGTTGTGCTTCCGGGTTATCGTGATTAGGCAGCCTTAGTGACGCGGGCATGTGGAATTCTGGGATATGTAGTTCCCAGCATCTCAACGATTTTAATGGTGTTGGCCAAATGTGTGCAATTCATTATCTCAATAATTTCAAATATGATTAACGGTGTCGGACCTACCAAATTGTGAAGATGATTGCAGAGAAGTCGTTTTTCTTAAAATACAAAAAGATGTCCCATCTATGTTCGTAAATAATCTTTTTGGAAAAATGGGATGTAAAATAAATGTAGCCCAGCTTGTTATTCATGGGCAGGGAAATCAAAAAATGAGAAGTGAGGAGGAAACCGACCTAGGTGTTAAGATGCATATCGGACCTCATCGTGGATGGAACACGACGTTCAGTCAACTTATTTGCCTTATTATTAAAGGTTGAAAATTTCCGAAAGTTCATTCAAACCGTCTACTGCTGTGTTGAACTTAATGATAAGTAACGCTTCGCGTCGGGTCAATTTTAGGTCATGGTCACCTCCACGGGGATCTTGTTCTATTTTTGAGATGACTGTCCACTTCAGGTCCTTTATCATCGTGATTATTAGTTCTCCATTGATTGACCAAGGGCGCTGTTTGAACATTTCTCCTAATTCGTGACTTGTGTTGAGTAATCCTTTGTCTTACTTCTTGATTGGTTTTTCCTACGTAGAGTTTGGGACAGGGGCATAAAATGCCATATACTATGTTTTTTGTTTTACAGTTTGAAAAGTATTCATGTTTCCATTTTATGTTCTTGTAAGAGAACAAAGAGCCTTCCAAAGTTGAATCGCAACAAACGCACGTACCACACTTGTGGTGTCCTTTAATCGCAGGCAGACACAAATAACACATATGGAGAAAAAGAAAAAAATTGTTAAACATAACATTTCCAAACTTCAAAAAACTGCCATCATGGACTTAAAAAACGATCCTTTGATCGTGATAAAACAAGCAGACAAAGGGGGCTCAATTGTGATCATGAGTACACCTGAGTATACTGCGGAAGTTATGAGACAGCCAGAAGATCAGGAATGTTACCGCAAAATTAATAGAGATCCCACAGCAGAACTACAAAGTGAATTATCAAACATTCTCAAAGATGGTTATGATAAAGAAATTCTAGGTAAAAAAGAGTTTGAATTTTTAAATCACAAACACCCTAGGATTCCTATCCTATATACTTTGCCTAAGGTCCATAAAAACGAAATGCACCCCCCAGGCAGGCCAATTGTTTCTGGGTGCGACTCTTTGATGGAGCCGATCTCCAAATATGTTGATCATTTTCTAATACCATTTCTCAAAGATGTTCCATCTTACCTTCGGGACACCACCGATTTTATTAATAAAGTCGAATTGATGGACTTTGATACAGACAGTAATTTATTAGTCACATTGGATGTGGTATCATTATATACCCAAATACCACAAGAAGATGGATTAGCAGCAATTCAATGTTTTCTCAGTGAGAGAACTCAACCGGAAAGAGTCCCTACTGATTTCATCCTAAGATTGGCTAAGTTTGCCTTAAACAAAAATTATTTCAAGTTTGGAAATGATTTCTATTATCAAATCAAAGGAGTTGCTATGGGGTGTCCTTTCGCCCCAGAATTAGCAGTACTTTTCATGGCCAAATTCGAAGAGATGTTCGTCTACAATAGCAACCCATTCGTCCAATTCATTTCAAATTGGGTTCGCTATATAGACGATATTTTTCTAGTCTGGACAGGAGATGAGGATCAATTGAAACAATTCTATGGCTGCCTTAATTCAAGGTCACCAGACATTAAATTCAGTTTGAATTTTGCCTTGCAGAGAATGACGTTTCTCGATGTTGAAGTATATGCCTCTGAAAACAAATTGGTTACTGCGCTCTTCAGAAAACCAACTGACAGAAACAAATCATTGCATTTTTCCAGCAATCATCCACACAGTTTGCGCGAGAATTTACCATTTGGCCAATTCTTAAAGATTAAGCGCAATTGCACATTTAAGGATGAGTATATGCACCATGCAGAAAATCTCAAAGATAGACTACTTCAACGTGGCTACCCCAGAAAATTACTCAAGAATGCTCTAAAAAGAGCTTGGTGGACACCACGCGAGTCACTCCTACAAAAAAGAGAGAAACAGCCATTAAATCGAATGGTTTGCGTTTCCACTTTTTGTCCCAATTCCAACTTACTAAAGAGGATAGTCAATCAAAATTGGCATTTGGTCCAAAATTTAGATTCAGCTTTTGCATCAAAACCTCTCTTTGCATTAAGGAAAGATCAAAGCATCTCCAATCAAATAGTTCGAGCTGTGTTACCAAAAATGACAGTAAAAACAACTATGAGAGACCATTTGTGTCTGCCTGCGATTAAAGGACACCACAAGTGTGGTACGTGCGTTTGTTGCGATTCAACTTTGGAAGGCTCTTTGTTCTCTTACAAGAACATAAAATGGAAACATGAATCCTTTTCAAACTGTAAACCAAAAAACGTAGTATATGGCATTTTATGCCGCTGTCCCAAACTCTACGTAGGAAAAACCAATCAAGAAGTAAGACAAAGGATTACTCAACACAAGTCCCGAATTAGGAGAAATGTTCAAACGGCGCCCTTGGTCAATCATTGGAGAACTAATAATCACGATGAAAAGGACTTGAAGTGGACAGTCATCTCAAAAATAGAACAAGATCCCCGTGGAGGTGACCATGACCTAAAATTGACCCGACGCGAAGCGTTACTTATCATTAAGTTCAACACAGCAGTAGACGGTTTGAATGAACTTTCGGAAATTTTCAACCTTTAAAAATAAGGCAAATAAGTTGACTGAACGTCGTGTTCCATCCACGATGAGGTCCGATATGTATCTTAACACCTAGGTCGGTTTCCTCCTCACTTCTCTTTTTTTGATTTCCCTGCCCATGAATAACAAGCTGGGCTACATTTTAGATCCCATTTTTCCAAAAAGATTATTTACGAACATAGATGGGACATCTTTTTGTATTTTAAGAAAAACGACTTCTCTGCAATAATCTTCACAATTTGGTAGGTCCGACACCGTTAATTATATTTGAAATTATTGAGATAATGAATTGCACACATTTGGCCAACACCATTAAAATCGTTGAGATGCTGGGAACTACATATCCCAGAATTCCACATGCCCGCGTCACTAAGGCTGCCTAATCACGATAACCCGGAAGCACAACCGCTTCCTCTCCCTGACGAAAGAAACGATCAAACATCCCCTCAGACTTCGAGCGAGCTGGACAGAGACGCCACAGACACGGACTCCGGTTGACTAAGGTAACACAGCTTATGGCCTCACCTGCCGTTCTTTGAATAAAATCGATAAGCGCGTTAATTATAGATTTGAGGCCTCAGGCATCCCTGTAGGTGCTCAACACTGTAGACTGGCACAAGTTTGTACGCACGAACGTCGATAATATCCCATAGAGATTTGTCACCTTTAGTTTTGTCTCAAAGTCCGCAAACGTATAGGCTCTTTGTGAGCATTACAAACAAAACCTCCCCCCAACTTAGTTCCTTTTTCAACACTGTTCTCCATTTATTGAATTTCCACCCCGGAAATTCTAAAATAAGCAGTTCAAAAGCGGCTACTCATCACATGGATGATTTACCTGCACATTCTTCCCCCCACAGGTTCCACGAATGTGTTTGAAGTAACTGGCGTGTCTCCACCAAGTCCGCACACGCGTACAATAAGGTACGCATTCTTTTTCTACAAAGTAATATCTTCATTATCGATACATTGTGCTCAAATAGCAACACTGCGCTCTTTTTTTGACAGACGTTTTTAAAATACACAACCATCACTCTGCGGTAGTAACGCTTATGAGACATCGACTGTTGGACTTAAGTAAGTCTCTTTCATTCTAAAAGTTCCATCCTATTCATTGGCTGACATCCACTGATGACCCATCAGAGTGATTTTTCCAATTTCTTGTCTTTCCCTATCTTTTCCTGCTGTTTGAAGAAATTGAACGTGCCAGTAAAGTGATACTCGAGATCGGCTGATCTCTACTATTAGGTAAGCTTTCCTGGTGTCATTTAGTGTTACCCTTGCTGGTTGCAAACACTGGTAGAGTCGAGATTCATTTTAGTTTTTTCTTTCTGTTCTAGCAATTGGTCCTGAAGAGAACCTCCTATTTGACTAAACGTGGGGTTTGAAACGCGTCGACCAGTCTTTCTTCCTTTTTTCCAAACAAGTGTGGCTATATATTAAAGTTTGTGCTTCTGCCCCTTAAACCATTTAAATCGACTTGATTGAGCTCATGCAGAAGTTCATTACCATTGAACATTCACACTGTTTGAGAATTGTTTATTAATATAAACGTTCTGCCAAATCAATGTTCGTCTTATGGATTTAGATTTGTTTTATGTTATTTGTTACATGTTGTCTTAGTCTTTGTCTAAATTGAGTCTAAATGTTGTCCAATATATTAATCATTTCAATGTACTGTCAATGTGCAGTTTTCCACCAATGTTTGTCTGTAATGCTTAGTTAATGTTTTTTCGCGTGTGCCTTTTTTAAATGTGAGACGCTCATTAAAATCAAAAAAGATGTGTTTTTTCTCTGATGAAAAATTAAATAAAATCATTTTTGGATAAAAAATCCATCCAGGTGCCTTTTTGATTCTAATCAATGCACCTTTATGCATTTGATGAACAAAGAACAATCAGTATTGGCAACTTCTCTCGTTTATTGTTGTGAATCTATACATTAGGGCACAACAAAATTCCCAATCTGCTAGTTTTAGTGGGTCGTCTAAGAGAGTGTTCCACTTATCTAGCGCAGCGGTCATATCCACTGTCCTGCCATGCTGGGATGCATTGTACAGTCTGGTAATGAGACTCACGTGTATTACAGGTGAGTAGAACCTCTAGTGCCCCTAGTGTTATCGACTCATTCAGGAACTGTGGGTAAAGAACCCTTATGGCTGCACAAAAGTGGTGATACATGAAAGTCAAGAGTCGGGTCTGTCCCTGTGTGCTCGGGTAGTCTTCGAAAGCTATGAAGCTCCCTCCCGGGTAGGCATCCCCCATCGTACCCAACCCTGCCTTCTCTAGTATGGACAATACCCTGGGTTTCTGTGTGACCGAAATCGCCGGATGATGTAAAAGCGGCATTGCCAGAGCATACAACAGGTATTTGCTCGCCTGCATGCTAAGAGCCTGCCAGGCCTTCATAGTGCTTTGTATGGTGTTTATTTCACATCTGTGTGTGCGTCGGGCAATATCACCTT
The DNA here is from genome assembly GCA_963921515.1 of Calotriton arnoldi. Taxonomy (NCBI): domain Eukaryota; kingdom Metazoa; phylum Chordata; class Amphibia; order Caudata; family Salamandridae; genus Calotriton; species Calotriton arnoldi. The sequence goes on along the minus strand of CAWUFW010011588.1, from coordinate 154,875 downwards.
GAGAGGTATGGGTTAGGCATTGTCCCTCTTTATCGCTATGTGGGGTATATTTAGGGGGATAGTACCAATAGTGTATGAAGTGTTCTTGCACAGAAAGGTAGCATAGATGTAGATCTGGGGATCCAACCCCCCCTTGTTCATATGGGCGAGTGAGTGTGCTCAATCTAATTTTTGTCTATTTCCCTACCCAGGCAAGGGTTATCATGTAGGATCCGAGGATTTGAAGAAGGCCTGTGACAGTGCAAGGGGGATATTTATGAACATGCATAGGAACTTGGGGGGCACACCCATCTTCATAAGCGCTACTCTATCAGCGAGCAAAAAGGGTAGCTGCGTCCACCGGGACACTTGCTTCCTCTAGCCTCGAGATGGCGGTGCTTTAGTTCCATCGGATAACTAGCTCCAGGTCTATGTGCACCAACACACCTAGATATTTAATAGGGTATGTACACCATTCCACCGAGAAGTCCAGGGCATGTGGTTCAGTGCTCGGGGCCAAGTGAAAATAGTTTACTTGGTCCAATTAATACTCACTCATAATTAATATATTTATGGACAACCGATGCCAGATATACAGCCGGGTCTCGGACATAGAGCACCATATTGTCCGCATATAGACATATGGTTAATGGATGCTGGCAAAATCACAGGGTGGTGGCAGCATGCCACTGTTGTATCACACAGGCCAGGGGTTCTGATGTGTTACTATTGACTCAAACCTGCACCACCAGATCCGTGTATAGCAGGCAAATCCATCGTGGGAAAACCTGCCGCATACCCATATGGTGTAGGACCATGAACATGTATGGCCATTGTATGGCGTTGAATGCCTTTGCGGCGTCAAGTAAAACCGCAGCTGCCTGGATCGAAGGGTCCAGCTGGTGGAGTATTGCAAAGAATATGTGCCAGTTCTGTGCAGTGGAGCGGGCAGGGACAAATCCTGACTGGTATGGCAGGACCAGCATGGTGAGCAGTGGCTGGAGCCGAGCAGACAGGATTTTCGAGAGGATCTTGACATCTGTGTTGGTTAATGACAATGGGCAATAAGAGTCGCATCTTTTGGGCGGCTTATCATGTTTAGGAGCATTATTATTAGAGCTCCCCTTAAGGTCGTGGCAGTGTGTGTCTGTCATAAGTCCCTGTGTACATGTCTTGAAGATGGGGTGTAAGAAGACATTTTGTAGAATTCACTTGGGAGCCCGTCACTCCCAGAGGCCTTCCCATTTGGGAGTATCCGTATAGCGTCTCTTATCTCGCCCTCAGTGATGGGCTGCACTAAAATTTCACTTTGTCCTGGTGAGAGCCAGGCGAGTGCCACATCATCTAAGCATGATGGTGTCCTGCTCCGTTTCAGAAGCATGGGCCCCATAGAGTCGTGTATAAAACTTGACGGTCTGAGCCACGATAGTTGGCCTGACATGGTAGGTATCCCCACCCTGGAATTCTAGGCTCACTATGAGTATGTACCCATGGCTATTTCATTTTGGCAGCTAAACTGCGGCCAGGACGGCCTCACGCACCATACGCTCATGCAACCCAATGTCACGATAGGTGCAGGACCTGTTGTTCAGCAGGGTCGTTATATTCTGTGATCTGTACTCTAATGTCTGCTAAGGGTGCGGGTTTGGGGCGGCCTTCATAGTCCTGTTCTAGCTTTGCAAAGTAGCTTCTATGGACTGTTATTGAGAGTGGAGGGAGTTTAGTACTCCAGCCTATAGCCCAATATAGGCACCCCTGATAGTAATTTTAAATGCTTCCCATAGGGTACCAGCCTCCTCTACAGAGCCCTTATTTTCTGCAAAATATTGCTTGATCGCTGTGCGTATCCCGTCTTGGAATACTACGCCAAGCAGGGCTAATGCCTGTAGCCTCCACTGAAATTGCACAGGCATGTGTGTGGGAATGATAACTGTTAAGAGCACCGGGGCATGGTCAGAGAGTGTTTTCGGCATGTGTCCGACATCTGTTGTCCATGTGCTCCTCTCCCTCGTCACCAGCCATGAGTCGAGCCGGGACCATATTTTATATCCGGTAGATGTGAAGGTGGCCTTTCTGTCACCTGTATGTCATGCCCTCCATATGTCTATAAGACAGTAATTTTCCATACCCTTAGAGGATTTTGGTGGATTGTTTACCCTGATAGTCTGTTGTAGCAGACCTATCTAGTGCTGGATCTAAATATACGTTGAGGTCTCCCCCCCCAAATGACAGCAGCAGAGATTAGTGCATGTAAACAACACCAAATCTTAGTATAGAAGTCATAGGTTCATCGACATTGGGACCGTATAGGTTTATAAGGGTGACAGAGCTGCCACATAGACTTCCCTGCACAATAGCAGACCTCCCCTGATCATCCGTTTCGGAATGCGTGATAATGAATGGAGTTCCTTTTTTAATTAGGAGTAGGACGCCCCTAGAATAGGATGAGCAGGAGGAAGCTATCTGGAAACCAGCCAATTTCGACCCCAATGTCTGTGCCGTGTGCGGTGTGAGATGTGTTTCTTGGAGTAGTGCAACTTGCACATGGTGTCATTCCAGATAGGCGAATATTTGTCTGACATTTTTGGGGTTATTGAGGCCGCGCATGTTTCATGTGATGAAATTAATGCATCCTGTACCTAGGGCCATTGGGACTGAGTGTGTCTATCGAGTTGATATACACTATAATCGGCTTATTGTGGCATGGCAACATGCATTTAGTGTCCGTGGCATAGTGATGGAATTGCAAACAATGAACATAATTCTCACCCCCCCACCCACTTCAGCATCCAAACCATGCTAAAGCCATTCCAGTATGTAACAAAAGGTAACAGCAAGTAAACAAACCAAAAAAGGCTGTTTCGGTGCACCCTCGTGGGGTAGCTAGGGCCCAGTGCATTCTCCAGGTGGACGGGGTGGCCAGGCAAGTAAATCAGTAACTCATCAGGGGCAGTCTCTGGCTCTGAGAGTCAATGGGTAGCAAAATGGCTTCAGAGCCAACAGACAAGAGTGTATGACATATGCAGTGTGTCAGATCTACCATACGCGATTCAGGCCTCGTCAAAGTCCAACAGAAGTGGCTCTTAAGTTCCATGCTGGGGATATAAAGCGTTATCAACAAATATGGCACCACAGGGGTAGTAAGTATACACCATCCATCACAAAACCCGCCTCCCGCTTCAGGCAGGTTTTGAGAGGTCTAGAGTGCTGGTTCCACGACTGGTGAGCAATAATGTCTTTTCATTTCAGCATCACTATCTAGGCTTATGGCAGTGACAATTTGTTCTAATGATATGGCAGCTGGCGTGCTCGATTTTACAATGAAATTTATGTAGGCCTCATCGTTCTTTGATGGGGTGTCAGGGCATTGTAATGGCTCTCTTGAAAAATAATCATCAGGATTTTGATCTTTCCCTGGATGATGAATGATTATGTAGTTGTATTCTTGTAATCTCAAACCCCAATGTTCAATTTGAGGAGGTATTTGGGCTCTTGGATTGGCAAATATTGTCAATAGTACTTGATGATCAGTCATTACTGTGAAAGGCTTTCCATATAAGAGCATGTGGAAGTATTCACAAGCCCAGACTGCTGCCAAGCTTTCTTACTTAGGTTTTGAGTAACCATGTTCCATTTGTGACAAGCTTTTACTGGCGTATGCCACGATATGCCTTTGGGCATTTGGCTGTCCATTGTAGTGTGCAAGGATTGTGCCTAACCCAACAGGGCTAGCGTTAACTACAACCTCTGTATGAGGCTTGGGATCAAAGTAGGCTATTACAGTGGCATTCTCAATAGCTTGTTATATTCTCTGTAAACGTTTCGCGCATTCTCATGACAAATGAAATGACACATTCTTTTTCAACAGTTCTTGTAACAGTGCACTGACCATAGCAAAGTTTCGTATGTATCTAGACCAGTACCTGGCCACTCAAAATGAATGGACGTGACATGGAAATGTCATGTGGGGGACTTGCAGTAGATAGCGCTTGCACTTTAGCTGGATCAAATTTCATACCACCATCAGAAAAGGTATGACCAAAGACTTTCAAGCTTTTCTTATGGAATTCACATTTGTCAGCATTCAAAGCCAAGCCTTCATCATTTAGCAAACAACATACTTGTATGAAAGCTTTGTCATGCTCTTTCTGAGTAGCTCTGAAAACCAACGTGCATTGCAACCTAATGCTAAACTACTCATCCCAATGCCTCCACTGGACCATATCTACTGAGTACTGTCAGCTTGCGTATGTGGTGTGAGGGAATCCCGCAATCTCAGGTATGCTAAAAGTGGTTCCCATATATCTTTATGTCGGGCATCAATTCCCTGTAGGCAGCTAGTTGTTCATGACAGTAACCTGCATCTTGCAGTCAGAGTGCAGCCCGAGGCATGTCCTTTTCCCCCCAGTGTTTTGCGAGTTGGCGTTTGGCTAATAATAGGAGCATAGCAGTCAGGCGTATGCGTTCCGGTGGCACATCTTTAGCATAAGCTAAGAGGCTCACCAATGGTGTCTGTGGTATGGGGTGACCAGTGGGGTGACAAGTGATCTGTTGGAGAATATCGTGTATTGTATACCAGTAATCCACGATTTTAGGACATTCCCAAGCGAGGTACAGAAAAGATGCCTGGGGCATCAAGCATCGCTCACATTTCGCCTTCTCCCTTAAACCCATGTGGTGCAATTGTATGGGTGTGCGGTATAATCTATGGAGAATTTTTAAATGTGTAAGACGTAATCTATAATTAGGTGATAGAGCCGCTGTTTGTTCACAGCAATACGCCCACTGCTCAGTTGTTATGGGCATGTCTGTGTCCATCATCCACTGGGCATGGGCTTTAGGAGTACATATTGGCACCTTGTGTTGCATAATGGTATAAAGATGTGCGACCAGCTTATGGTGTGAGGCATTGGTTAACAAATGCTCCAGGGCGTCCAACGTAGGTGGAGGCTTGGGAAATGTATTGTATTGTGTGTGGCATGCAGCACGCAGCTGATGATATAGAAGTACATCCATCCCTGTAGGTCGAGGGGTATTGGACTGTGTAGGTGGGGGAAGGAATTGGCCTTTGGGGTATAAGTCCGCAAGTGTGAACAGCTTCCACTCATGTGCTCTGGAATTTGCACCCGTGTTCTGCAGTGCCGGTATCATTGGGTTGTTAGCTATAGGAATGGATGGAGCGTATATACATTGAAGCTTGGCACAACGTCTCAGTCCATCCCATGCCCATCTTACACAGTCGACCGTGGTGACCTGCGCGTGTGAGGGCTTGTATGATTGGTATAGTGCAACGGAAAGAGGAGTAGGGAGAGTTAAGTCAGCCTCTACGGCCACGTGTAGAAGAAATGTGCAGGGAGTAGCAGTGGGAGGTTCAGGATTGAATATAAACATTTGGGCAAAACCACAAATTTTATCTATTGCTAATCCCCCCGTTAATGATAAGGGAAGGCGGTTCCATACTGGAATTCTATCTTTAAGCTATGACATTAATCTACCGTAATTATCGCTCCACAGTTCGTCTGTGTCTCGACTGAGCCATATGCCCAGGTACCTAACTGGCTCAGTTGCCCATGTCAAGGAGAACTCAAATTCAAACTGTGGTGTATTGTGCGTGAGAGGGAAAATTATAGATTTAGCTCAATTAATTTTGATACCCAACAGCCCCTCAAAGCGAATGACCTCACGAATGACAGTGTCCAAATTGGTTTGGGGTTCGCAGATGTAAAATGCCACATCATCTGCATACATGGAAACTAATATCCTTCTCATTCTAAAGTTAAGCCCTCAATGGGCATGATGTTGGTGCAATCAGGCTGCAAGGGGCTACATGGCAATGGCAAATAAAACTGAAGATAAGGGACAGCCCTGACAGAATGATATCAAATCAGTTTCCTATTACACAGGGTACCCGTGTAATAGGGAACTGATTTGATATCATTCCTTTACAGGCAACCTTGCAGTCGGAGAGCTATATAACAAGTTTATGAGACGAATGAAGTGAGGACTTAAACCTAAGCGCCGGAGGAGGGTGAATAGAAAGGCCAATTCTAACAAATAGAACACCTTAGTGGCGTCAAATAGAGCGGTGATTGCAGCCAAGCCAGGCTCTACACTTTGCATGATCTCGAACAGCGTGCGGAGATTATGTGCTGTTGAACGGTCTGGCACAAAGGTGCAGAAGTCGGTTGGCAATGATAGCATTTGTTGTCCACATTTATCATTGAGAGTGGCCTCTAGGAACTGATTGAGTGTGCAGGTTTACCCGGCTTTAGTATGGAAATGACTACCGCTTTGCAAAGTGACGGGGGCAACATATGGGTTTCTAGAGATGCCTGGTACATGGCTAGTAAGTGGGGAGTTATTAGGGTATCATATACTTTATAGAAGGAAGTCGTTAGTCTGTCAAGACCTGGCGCTTTATCATTTGGGAGGCTGCGTATAACTTTTAAAACTTCCTCCTCCATGAAGGACGAGTCTAAATAAAGGCGATGTGCATCTTCAAGCCACAATAGCTGAATCGTATCGAGGTACTCATTCAGTTCTCTCGTAAGCGACTCGGCATTGGTCTGGTATAATCATTGTAATAATAAGTCATTGTGTTAAGTATAGATGTTGGGGAGGTTTGACTTACCGACTTTTCATCCAGGAGCTCCACTACATTGTAATGGACCCTGGGAGTGCGAAGCATATTGGCCAAGGTCCTGCTAGTTCGGTCCCCCTCACCATACTGTCACGCCGTAGATTCATGGGACAGATAAGGTAGCTCGCGAGCTGACTTCTCATCATACTCTGTGAGTTTTTTGCGTATAGACGTTAAGGTGGCAGGCGATTGAGAGTTGTAGTATTGAAGTTCGAGTGTGTTCAGGATTGTTCGAGTTGAGCTAGCCTCGTCCTTATTGCCCTCAGTACACCCGCCTGTTTCGCAATGCAGGCCCCTCTTATCACAACTCTATAGGGCTCCCAGAGAGTCTGTGGGGAGCTCACAGAGCCTTCATTTGTTGCGATATAATCTATGACAGTGCGAATCTCAGCACAAAACACCTGGTCCCAAAGTGCGCCGGGGCAAATGCCAAGTAAAGGCATCCAATATGGCCAGTGGAAAAGCGATCTCTAAAAGCACAGGGGCGTGATCTGACAATGTGCGGGGGAGTTGCATTGCGCTGACTGTCCAAGGGAGGATGCTGCGAGTAGTCAGCCAGTAGTCTACACGCAACCAGGTTCCGTTAGCCGATTTGACACATGTCCTTTCCTTGTGGTCCCTGTTTAGGTGCCTCCAGACACCAGACATCAACTAATTTAAAATCTTGCATTAGGGTGTGAAGTTGTGCTGCCGCCCTGGGGTAAGGGCGTCAAGAGGTGCCCAATCTATCTAACTTGGGATCAAGCATGACGTTGAAGTCCCCGCCCCAGATGATTGCCCCAGGACCAATGTTTGCTATCTGTCGCCATACCTCTGTAAAGAAGTCGGGACAGTCAACATTTAGCCCATATACGCAGGCCAAAATGATTGGATGTTGGTGTAGTTGACCAGCAGCAGGACATATCGACCCTCCGAGTTGCACTTAACTTGTGTGAGTTGCCATGGGATACCTTTTCGTATTAGTATAGCTGTGCGCTGAGCAAAATTGGAGTAAAAGTAGGAGTGTACTTCCGTGCACCAGCGCACTTTGAGGCGGGAGGAAATAGATGGGTATGGTGGAGTTCTTGTAAAAAGCAAATGTCTATATAGTGTCTCGTGAGATAGTTGTGAACCAGGTGAGTTTTTCTTGGGTCATTAAGCCCACGAATGTTCCAAGTCAGGAACCTAAGGCCGGCCGCCATTTCTGTTGAACCATGAATGTATATAACATAGGAGCGATGCCAGTGTAGCGGGGTGTAGTGCACATACTAGGGGCAATAAGTGCCCTGCCCGAATGGGGCGTAGTGTACAATGAGGTGCAAGACGAAGGTCTGATGTACTAGCTATGTGGCAGGGACAGAAAGGGTGCGTGGACATGACAGGGGCCTGCTCTAAAATGGGAGACTTAATAAACAAGAAAAACATGATAAAACAATACAACTCCCCCTCACCCCTACCCACACCAACCCCCAAACTTGGTTGAGTATGCTCCCCCAGTCAAATGCAGCAAATGTGGGACTCATCCCGGATAGCGAAGTAGAGCCTTGCGAACTTCCCAGCCTGTCTTGGGCTGGGTGGCTGAAATGGTGGACACCACCCGTGAGGTAATCCCATCAGCCCAGAATCTATAGTACAGTAACAATTAGCATAACTTTCAGAACTCGGGTTACATCATGCAGCGGGATACATCTATGTTGCACAGAGGGCCATGAGCATGATACAGGGAGTCTCTAATGTTCAGATGTTAATCATTGTCTTCCAGGTGGGCCACCTCCTGGCCTCTCGGGGAGCCCCGGGGTGACCTTGTGGTTATTCCTCTGGCAAATTTGAGGGCAGCTTTGGCATCAGTAAAGTGATGTGCTCTACCCTCATGTATAACTCGTAGCTTAGCAGGGTAAAGGAGGGCATGTTTGATCTCTGATTTTTGGTGGACAAAAATTCCCTGCGGGCGGCCTGAGCGGTGATAGTGAAGTCCGGATAGAACGAAACATGTCCCCCTGATACAGTATTTCTCAGCGCTCTCTGGAGAGACGTAGCACTGTGTCCCTGTCTTTGTAGTTCAAGACGCATGCGATAATGGGGTGGGCCGGTGGGCCCGGAGTAGTCCTAGGCACGAGGGAGTGGTGAGCACGCTCGACGATGAGCACCGGGGATACGGCCTCCCTGAACAGCTCCTGGAGCATCTTTGTTATGTAGTCTTCCATATTGTCTATGGCCGTGGACTCCAGGACCCCAATGATCCGCAGGTTGTTCCGCCTCGAGTGCGCCTCTAAGTCTTTGTTCCTGGCCTTGATTATTTCGAGGACTTTGTCCATCTTGAGTAGGTTTCACTGGTTTTAGCCTGTGTATTGTCTATATCAGAGACTCTAGTCTCAAGGTGGTCCAGACGATAGTCATGTTCGTCCTATCTAGGCAGCTGACCAGGAGGTCTAGCTTGGCATCAATAGTGCATAGACTGGATTTGACATCCACTAGAATTTCTATAATGTCATCATCTTGAGTGACATTCGCTATGGAGACAGCATGGCGGACCCCCTGTTACTGTTCCAGGTCAGGCTGTCTAGAAGTTTTCTTACTTTCAAAGGGGAGCCGAGATTGCCTAGTGTTGAGTTTGCCCATCCTCTCAGTAGTGCCCCCAAGGGTGATCAGTGCGTGTGTTTAGATGGTTCGGCAGAGCTGCGGCCAGTATTTGTCAGCTCGGTGGAATCGCAGGTAGCCACAATGTACACAGAGGATCTCAGTCCACTCATATGCTACCTCCCCCGCCATGCATGGACATGTGTACGTGGAGCAGTAGCAAGTGCAGGGGTACAGTGATTTCTCACACGCCACCGCTAGGCCCTCGCAGGTAGTGAGGTAGGCTCCGGCCAGTGTACAGCAGAAAGTCCAAGTATCCAGGGTCTGTCAGCAGCTACAGCCGTAGCCCCCACCCTTCCCCCGGGAAAGCAGCGGACACCGGAGGGGAATGTGCAGGCCCAGGGAAATGTCATCCAGATAGATCCTGCCGGGGGCTCTGGTAGTGCTACCCTTGGTTCAGATACCCAACCGGAGAGGCCCAGAGAGCAGAGCCTCGAGCCCTCAAGGCACCCACGCCCAGGGAGACGGAAAGGGGGGGCCGCTTCCAGCCGCACTCAGCCGCAGCATCCACCAGGCTCCCCGGTCTACATGCAGCACTGCAAATAAATCCTACCGCCGGGCCGGGCAGGCACCGCAGTCAGCCGACCTTGCAGAATAGGCCTGGGAGGTCTCCCTCCGCCTGCCCACACCAAGGAGTGGGCGACAATCAGATCGCCATTCAGCAGTCTCGGGCACCACAGGACAATGGGCCAGGCCGCCACCGCCGCTTCCTGCCTCTCCGATGGCCCCACCAGGCACGGCACAGCAGCCCTGGCTACTGCCACCCAGCAGAGCATCGCAAGGCCCAGGCAGTGCGAACAACCTGCCAGTCGAGTCCGGTGCTGCATTGGCCAGCCTAGGCAGTGGCTCTGGCACTCGATTTCGCACTCCCCACGGGCTCCGGGGAATCGCAGTACCCGTAGATAAGTGCTGCACTGTTCAGTGCTAAATGGGAGTCGGTTAGCTATCATGTTGATGGCAGATGGGTCAGGATATCGCCGGATTGTTTCTTTCAGCTGGCTGAGTCTCTCTATCAAGTGCCCATCTTGCTGCACGGCTAGGCTACACCCCAGGTGATATCCTTTGTTAAAGTCCAGTCGAGAGAAGAACTTCACACCATTTAATTGAGTTATCATATCAGCAATGTGAGGACCTGGATGTCGCTCTCTCTCAATTCCCTTGTTAGCGTGACGCATGTTAACGCAGATGCGTACAGCTCCTTCACTGCCTCTCTTAGCCACTACAACAATGGAAGAAACCCATGGTGTTGGGCTAGTGGAGTGTTCAATGATATTGAGTTTAAGCAATGAATGAAGTTCTTTTTCAACAGCTTCTTGCAGATGAAATGCAATTTGTGTGTCTCTTTGGGCAACAGGACGAACATCCTCGTTTATGTGTAACTTTACTTTCATAGTTTTGAGTTTTCCTGACTCATGAAATAATGAAGGAAATTGACTTACTATTTCATGATGGGCATTCATATTGTAGTTCACTAATATCAGTCACATTTCAGCATTTCCTTGGGTAACAATTATAAATATGATATATGTAACAAAGCAAAATGTAACATAGTGTCACTGAGGATGTACATAAAAACCTTTCTATTTCGAGGCTAGTTCAGTGTCATAACTCATGGTACTCTAATTTCCATGTGCCTATCTGGAACCCAATTGTGTGTAAAGGTGTGCGAACCTGAATCTCTTGAGAGAGAAAAAAGGACAAATGAGGAAAGAGGGGTGGTTGACTGAGAGAGAAAACTGTGCTAATAAATATGTACAGCAAGTTTCTCTTCAAAATTAAGTCCATCAGGGGCCCTCTGTCTGTATGTCGATGATGCATTCTGATTCTAGTATCCAGAATCCCTGATCCTATCACTATTTTGTTCATTGAGTGGAATCCTGTCTATACCGACAAGCTCTATAAGTCCCTATTGCTATGATGCATTTCTTTGAAATGCCTCTCCACCTGATGAGTACGGTCCATACATGTTCCAGTACCCTCTTTTTTAGAGGGTGAATGGTACTACCCACATATTGTTTTTTACAAGGGCAGGCCAAGATGTAGATGATACAATCTGTACAGCAAGTTATCAGTTCATCAGTCCTCCTTGTCCCACTATATGGGACTTTATATTCGTTAACATTGTAGCTATTCTCATTTGCCTTGCATTTTGTGAGCATAAAAAAACACACTTTTTTCTTATTTTCAAGCCAGGTGCCCCCTTCTTTTTTGTAGTGATTTATGTATTTATTTTATTTATTTGTAGAGCGCATGGTTACACCACCGGTGTGTCCCCGCGCTAAAAGAAACTTTGAGAAGAAGTGGGCGTGCAAAATCAATCCGCCGCGTTACCGGTAATTCTCCAGCTTTTAGCCTAATCGGATTTAGCATAAAGCCACGTTTTCAATTGTCTACGAAATCTTTTTTCACATGGCTCTGTTCTAAGTTCTAGCGGTAGGCTGTTCCACATTTTTGCTGCCTTGTATCTGAAAGAGCGCTCTCCCATTCTGGCTCTAAAAATTCTAGGCACAGTGGCCAGAGCCATCTCTGATGATCTTAAGCTACGTCCTGGGGTATCCTTGGTAATTAGTGGTTGGAGATATCTCGGACCTTTTTTCAGTAGGATGCGGTGGCAATAGCACATTGCCTTGAACGCCACTCTCTTTCCCACCGGCAGCCAGTGGAGAGCTGTAAGTGCTTTCTTTGTGCTAGATCTTCTCGAGAGGCCGAGTACCAGGCAAGCAGCCACATTCTGTATCCTCTGTAGCTTCGCTATACCTTTTTTAGTAGCTCCAAAGTATAGTACATTACCGTAGTCCAATTGGGAAGTTATGACTGCGTGTACTATAGTTTCCCTTGCATTAGATGGTAAAAGGTTCAGGATTTTACGCAAGATTTTCATGGCCCCGTAGCATTTACCAGCCACTTTACGGATTTGGCATTTGAATGTTAACTCAGAGTCCATCCATATTCCGAGATTCTTAACTTCGGCTTTAGGGGTGGGTAGCTGGCCGAATGATTCAGGCCACCAGGCAGATGACCATATAGATGGCATCTTGCCTACCACCAACACCTCCGTTTTGTTTCCATTAGGCTTGAGGCAGTGGTTCGACATCCAGTCTGCTACCTCTTCTAGACATTCTGAGAAACGGATAGGAGCCTGATCATTATCCTGTGATAACATCACAATTAATTGCGTGTCATCCGCATAAGAAACGATCGACACCTTATGTTTCTCCACTCGTTCTGCCAGTGGCCCCACATAAACGTTAAACAGGGTGGGGCTCAGAATCGAGCCTTGTGGGACTCCTTGGGCCAAGGGAAAATTCTCAGATATATAGGTTTGTTGTGCAACTTGGAAGCTCCGTGCTGAGAGGAATGATGTCATCCAGCTCAACGCGCTACGCCTAATGCCGCACTGTTCTAGCCTATGCAGAAGCAATTTGTGAGAGACGGTATCAAACGCCGCACTGAGATCAAGCAGAATCAGTGCGGCCGTTTGTCCTTCATCTGCATATTTCCTCAGAGTTTCTGTGGCCATGAGTAGTGCTGACTCTGTGGAGTGAGCCATTCTAAAGCCTGATTGAGATGGATGCAGTAAATCATTCCTGTATGCTCTACCAATTGATTGTTTGTTACTTTCTCTGCAATCTTAGCCGTAAAAGGTAACAGAGAGATCGGGCGTAGGTTGTCTAGTATAGATGAATCCTGTGATGGTTTCTTTTTCAGTGGCTTGACAATGGCCTGTTTCCATTTGGTGGGGACCACGCTTGTTTGAAAAGAGCAAAGAATGAGCTCCGAAATATACGCATGATCGCCTTAGCTCCTACCATTACTGTCTTTGGTTGAGCTGGATCGAGCGGGGAGCCGGATTTTATCCCTTTTGCTATGGATGTAAGTTCTTCAAGGTCGGGGATCTTAAATTCTTCCAGCGTCACCCCTATAAAGCTAGTATGGCTGTCATCGGTCAGCCTGTTCCCTTGTTTCACTTCTTCTGGGAAAGTGTCATATATCTTAGTCACTTTGTTTGCGAAGAATTTTGCCACCGTGTTGCAGTTTTCAACCGAGGCGGACATCTCATCTCTAGTTTCCTGTGTTCTAAGAGATTTCAGTATTATGAACATTTCTTTGGAGGAGTTATTGGCCCTTTCAATTCTTTCCGTGTAAAATTTACATCGTGTTTTCTTAATTAATAAATGATAATGTTTTAATTCCTTTTTGTATTTTTCTTTGGCCCCACTGCCATAATCCTTCCTCCAAACTCGCTCCAACTTTTTACACTTTTTTTTAGCCCCCGTCAGTTCGTCATTGAACCAAGGTGCCGTTTCCTTCTGCCTCCTGGGAATCCTGGTGCTCCAAGGAGCTGTTTTATCTAGTGCTTCCGTGATCCAGGTTTGCAATTGATTATTGGCTTGGTTCATATCTCTGTCTAGTGTGGGCTTTCTTTCCAGCAATGCCTGTGTGAAAGCGGCAGAGTTAAATCCTTTCCACTTCCTAGTGGTGATTTCCTTGGCCTGTTGTTCTAGCCTCTTTCTGTGTGAGGGCACTGAAAGAGGAACTGGTCTGACCAGGGAATTGGCCACGGGGTATCCACCTCAATCTCCGTAATATTCGAGAATATAGGATCTAGGATGTGTCCCCCTTGATGGGTTTTTGTCTCTACTTTTTGTACAAAATTCAGTGTCAGTAGGTCCTTACAGATAGTGCTTGCCTCATGGTTTTGTTTATTATCAAAATGTATGTTCAGGTCTCCTAGCACCAGAAAGTTTTTATATCGGAGATCTGGGTGTACAATTTTCTCCTCCAAGCTTTTCTTAAATAGTGCTACTGGACCTGGCGGACGGTAGATTAGGTAGCCGGATATAGTATTGTCTCCCGTAACTGCTAGGGTGAAAAAAAGCGCCTCGCAGTCTTCCAACTCAGTCTTTTTAATCTCACATTTAATTGTGGATTTGTGGATTATGGCGATGCCGCCGCCTATTTGACCTTCACGGTCCTGCCTAGCTAACATATATTCCTTGGGAATGGCATCCAGAACATCTGGAGTGGAGCTCTCATTTAGCCAGGTCTCTGTCAAAAATAGAGCGTCCCATGATCTGTCCCTAAGCAGGTCATGTATCTCATATTTATGTTTAGCTAAAGATCTGCAGTTTAATAGTGCAAGGTGCAGCTTGCCTTTGCTATTATTGATAATTTTAGAGAGTAGCGTCAAATTACAGTGGTCACATTTTACTTCCTTACAATCAACCTTAATAGAGTGCCTACATAATATGTTGACGGGCTTTGAAAGTCTACGTAACTCTTCTGTTGAGTACACATGCCTACCTTGTGACCCTGAAAGGCCAGGGGTCCTGGCCCCTGGGTCCGGTCTGGCGCGGATGGGCGCAGACGGGCTTGTCTTTGGCACGCCTTCGGCACGCCAGCGGCACGGCCACGGGCACATCGGTTTTTTAGAGGGGAATCGTGTGAGAAGTCCCGCCTCCCGGACCGGAAATGACGTTCTGAGGGTTGCGCCCCGCCCTCCACGCAATCGGCACTCAGCCGTGGTGGACCGGAGCGGGCACACAGAGCAGGTAAGCAATACACAGTAAAATCAGTGCAATGGTAAAAGTTAGTGAATAAACAACAATTTTAAAAAGAGGCAATAGTTAAAAGCTGTCTTTATCACTCGCTAAAAAAGGCACTAATTAAGAAGTTGTCCTTAGCACACGCACACCGGCGTTCTCACCCCAGTTTCTCTGCGTGGCCGCGGCACCTCGGTCTTTTAGAGGGGAATCGTGTGAGAAGTCCCGCCTCCCGGACCGGAAATGACGTTCTGAGGGGTTGCGCCCCGCTCTCCACGCAATCGGCACTCAGCCGTGGTGGACCGGAGCGGGCACACAGAGCAGGTAAGCAATACACAGTAAAATCAGTGCAATGGTAAAAGTTAGTGAATAAACAACAATTTTAAAAAGATGCAATAGTTAAAAGCTGTCTTGATTCTGTAAGAGGTGATCTTTTAGTTCTGGTTCTGTTCCGTGTTCAGGTAGATGATTCCATATAGTAGGACCACTTTTGAGAATGTCCCAAATCTTTACAGAGAGAAAAGATTCCTATAGGATACAACTAGGAAATTACACTTTTGGGACACCTCCCTTTTCATGGCGTCCTCTTTACGGATCAGCACAAAACTCTCCATGAAAGAGCTGTGGTGGATAAACATTTTTTTGGAAAGGTCTGTGCAAATTCAAAATCAAACCGCACCAAAGTTATTAGTGAAGCACAAAATGCTCTTCTATTGAAACACTGACCTAACTATAACTACACATTGGCAATCATCAACAAAATATGTATGTAATATCACAGACAAATGTTGAAGTTGATTTCTAAAACTGATGAGTACAATTAATACACCCTATATTTTACAAATTTTTTAACTGAACATATGTTAGTTTTATAACATAACATTTGCCTGGCTATTAGATAGCATTTTTAATCACTTATGTTTTTCATGTATGTATTGTGTTGTAGAGTTCTCTGCACATTATTAGGGAAAATACACTTCACCATTTGGGGAAATGTTGGAGTAGCCACTGGAGTCAGAGGGAGGTGCTAGACGAACTGAAGGACTGAGTGGCACAGAGGTTTAGGCTCTTGGCATTGAGGACAGCTTAAGGTATGGCACCAACACTGAGTCAGATGACTTAGAAGACCCCAGCCAACACCTTGTAGTGACAGGAGAAACTTTGCCATCTTAGACTGGAGCTGCACCCAACACCCCAATGCTCCAACACTCCCTGGGGAGACCCAGCCCATAGCCAGGAGACATCTGGCTAGGATCTCTGCTCCAGGTACCTCCTCTCCCTGCCCCCCCTGTACCAAGTTCGACAGTTGTAATCAATTTCCTGAGTGGAATGAAATCCACCACCACTAACAATTGTGTATATCCCTTTATAGGAGGTCATTCAACAATGACTAACATAGAAATCATATTTTAGGTATGATTATTTCCAGGCAGAGTTTGCAGCAAACCAGCCATAGGTAGATGTGAGGTTCCAATATCGATTTCTTTTAGTGAAGCCACCAAAAACATTGACTGACCAGTTCTAAGATATTTCGTAGTCAGCGCCGGCTCCTCCGGTATGGCGGATGAGCGTCACCCCCCTTCCAGCAGCGTAAATAAAATAAAATAAAAACGATAATAAACTGTGGTTTATCGTTTTATTTTGTGTCCTGGAGTCTTGGGGGCAGGGCAGGGGGATAACAGGCACCCATAGGGAGTGGTATGCACTATTATCAGTGCGCATGACAGTTTGGCTGACCGTCTCAGGCCGGCCAAACCGTCATGCGCACTTTGCATGTTCTCCACGCTGGCTACATTACAGCCTGGGTGCAGATCATGCCCAGGCTCCAAGTCCCTGGCTCATGTCAAACCAATCACAACGCTGCACTGCAGCATTGTGATTGGCTCAGGGAAGCCTGGGTGCTTCCTGCTTCTGGCTGGAGCAGAGCAACGACGAGGGCAGACGACGAGAAGAGACGCGGCAGCAAGGAGGTAAGTTTCTCATCGATAGACTAAATTACCTTTGTAGATCTCTTCTCTGATTCCTGTTATCCACTACTGAGCATTGATCGCTTGCTGTTTCTCCTTTATGATATCTAAAATGTTTACTAGTGTTCTAACTTTATGGGTGATTGCCGCCTGGATACATAGTGGAGTAGAGTGTATCCCATCCTACCCCATCTGATGTGAGTGAAAATCACCTTTCCGTTCCGATTTTCTGGCCTATAAGTGACTAAATGGTTGACTCAGAAGGAATTATGAGAGACCCTCACATATTTCTGCCATTGGCACATTTCAAAGATGTGAAACACAGTAAGTTCTTGTGGCCAGTCCATAAAGTAATCTTCCTTCAAATAGTGTCTCCAATGTGAGAAAGATGTTTCTATTGCCAGTAAATCTCTGTTGTAGACCGGTAGTTATGTTCTGTTTCTGAATCAGTGCATGTAAAACATACCATTGGGTTCAATGCTGGGCCTTAGGACCACTTTGTGACAAAATTGTCCGAATTGCAGATGATGATGCATCAGCTTCTATTACGAAGGGTAAAAGAACATCGGATACCTATACTGATGTGGAGCTGACTTTGGTCTCTGGAATGTTTCATGTTGTTGCTTTTACCAGCAGAAGCATGTATCTTTTTGGTCAGCTGAATGATTGGTAAGTCCTGCATGAACTGTTGCTAGAAGTTAGCAAAGTAGATGAATCATTGCACTTCTTTCACTGTTCAAGGAATGGGCCATTCCAGCACTGCTTTGACTTCGAAGCATCCATACTGATGCCTTGTCCTGAAATCTCAATGCTCAAAGAGGGTATCTTGGATACTTCGGACAGGCATTTCTCAAACTTTGCGTATAACAAATGTTTTCTCAGTCCGGTCAGAATTTCCTTAATGTGGACACAATTTTGTTCCAAGGTCTCTGAGTAGATCAAGATGTAAAAATAAACCATTATGCAGACACTCGAAAGAATATAGAAAAGGTAATTGACAAAATGTTAAAAATGCATGTGAGACACTGTAAAAGCCAATGGGCATTGCCTGGTATTCGTAGTGGCCATAATGTGTATTAAAGGCCATCTTCTAATTGCCTCCTCACATTCTCGCCGATTTGTTAGTACCATACAGATTGAGTTTGGTAAAGATCTTAGCATTTTTTACTTGCTCCAGAAAGACAGAATAGGGAAAGAGAATTCCAGTTCCTGATCATGACGGGATTTAGTTCTCTGTGATCTATGCAAGGCTGTTACTCCCCATTAGGTTTGAATATGAAGAAGATGGGGTGCCTGCTGGTGTTGTGGAGTGCCTAATGAACTGATTTTCCAAGTTGTCCTTCTAGTACTGGTGTAAGATTTAATTTTCCTTGACTGTAAAGAGATGTATTCTTCCATGAGGAAATTCTTCACCAGGTATCTGTACTTTAATACGGTTGTATTCTTGATGTGGAGGAACAGTGTTGCTCCCTTTTTGCTAAAGATGTCATGAAATTCTCGATAAGGCAGAGAAATTGCATTGCTACCTTCATGGCACAAGAATTGGATTGATACATGTATTAATTTTCATCCTTTGCTGCAGTGTAGGTTTTTGTACACAGGGATTGCATCTTTTCTTTGGGTGGGACTTGTTAGCAATTGTCTGAGCAAGTCTGATGAAAATGTGATGAAAATATGAAAGGTCCAGTCAATTTAAGGGTTAACAAGTCGAAGTCATGTTCCTGAAACACTAGGAAATGTTGGGTCATCAATTAAATCAAAACTGATCTGTTCTTCATGGCCAGTCTAAGTTTCCATCAGTAAGAGTTTTGTTTTGCTATGGACAGGTCCAGAATATAGTGGTATTCCATGTTTACCTTGGATCTCCTTTGGAGTTTTTTTCTTGCAGGCAGGTACCTGTATTTTAGTGTGATGGACTATTCTGTTATTCAGGGGCAGGCCGATCTGTATCCCGGCAGCTGTAGGCAATTTCTGACAAAGTGATCCATCCTTCCACAATAATGACAGAGCGCTGCCTGTCTCCTCTTTTCTTTTTCTTCAGCTGTCAATGATTTTCCTGCACCTTTGAGCTGCACATGTTCTTCTAGACTGGTCAGCTATTGTATGGATTCTGATGAATTAGGAACCCAGGTATAGCGAAATAATTTCTTCTTCCGGCCTTGTGAGTCTTTTGTTTCACCTCAATTTGCAACATTAAAGTGATGAGGGCTGTGGAAGCATTCAGCGGATTCACTAACAAAGCAAATGTATCCTGTAGTTCGTCTCTAAGACCTATGTAAAATGCTCGGGTAGCCACCTCATTGGTACATGCAGCTGCTGACACCAGTTGCTGAAAATTACTTATGTAACTTACAAGCTCCTGATTACCCTGCTTATGGTGCTATATCCCAAAATTGCCTTCAACTGAGATACACATTATCAGCACAGTGGTTCCTCAGTGGGTTAATTTGTCAGTTATTACCATATTTTCTGGCCAAATAATCCAGTCATACAATGAATGTGAAGAGAAAAACAGAAATAGCAGACACATTCTTAGCTATCCAATATCAAAAATATTGCATAATAGACTATTCACCAAAAACGATCAATGTACTGCTCAAGAGTGAACATACAGTGCATAAAAGTGACAAAATGAAATGTGTGTATACAAATTTAAAACAACCAATTCAGTGATTATACAGTAAAGAATATGGTCCAAGAATCTAAGTGTATGAAAGTTGTCAGCATTTTGTGGCTCAAATAGTCATCATCAGGACTAGAAAGGATGGGAGCACTAATCAATATGAGCCGATGGATCCCAGGAGAATGACCATTGAGCCTATTCACAAAGGTAAACGAACACATGAGTAAATCTACATTTGTAAGTTTACTCTTATACTTTTGAGTAACTTTACAACTTTTGGCTATTTACCATTTCCAAGTGTAAAGTTACTTAAAAGTGTAGACTTGCATGTCCCTACTCCTGAAGCTGTAAGTGGAGTCAGTAGAGGTATCAGATATGACTGCGTAATCTGTCCCTCAACGGTATTCATTGCGGCCCTCGGCCAGTCATTGAGTACAGAGGAGAGACATCCAACCCTGATAACAGTGACGATCATCATATCCCCAGTATAGCATCTACTGTAGCCACAACCACAAATCCAATTAATGGACTTGTGGGAGGAAAATTTTGGTTTGCGACATGGAATGTTAATGGGCTCATGAATAAAATAGGGAACCCTGACTGGAATAATTTTATATCAGAATTCGATATAATATGCATGCAAAAAACGTGGTGTACAAAACATGTATATGTCAAAGGGTTCTCCTCATACTGTTTAGAAGCAATAGCATCACATGCAGGGCTGGCAAAAGGGGGGCTTCTGGCCTTTATTTCTAATAAAATTTCAGTAAATGTCAAAAGGATTTTAAACCCAGATCCACACTTCCAATTACTGTGGCTGAAGAAAAAGGGGTGAAAGATTTTGTTATAATAAATTAGTATAATAATGTCTTTGATCTAACACGTAGTAGGGGGCAACGACACTTGATCATTGTTTGGAATCTTTTTTAAGCACTATGGGCAGGAGATTTTAATATTCAGGCCTGTGCTTTATCTGATACACGGGCATGTGGCAGTATTAATCAGGATGGGATGGGAAATTACCATTTCTGCCACAATGAGTACGGTGAAGCCTTGAACTTCAGAATTGCCAAATATGAGGTGTGACAGTGATACCAATGGAGAGTTAGTTCCAACATTTATTGATAGGAATTCGACTTCCATTATTGATCATGTACTGATATCTGCATCAGTAAATGTTATGTGCGGCACACCCATCACTGTAACGGCGGCCCTAAGTGATCATAATTTGATTTTATTATTATTTATTTTTGGGGCAAGAGGTACAATTCATTCTCTATAGCAAATAACATTACCGCAAGCAGGCCAAATGGTGTAAGAGTCAAATGGGAAGGCTTTGACCCCAACATTATGCTACAAAAAATAGTAGAGAAAAACCTCAGGGAAATTGATTACTGTCTTCAGGAGGCTATTGTACCCAACTTGCTAGTCAATTTTTTTTATTATATTACTAGCTCCATAAAACTACTCCTTACCTGGCATCCTACTAGAGCAGGGAGTAACAAAAGGGGATGGTTTGATGCCGCCTGCACTAAAGCACTTATGTCTCTTAAACATGCTTTGAGAAGCTCTCCGCGGGATACTATGGTCATTAAGACCCTGCGCATCCAATACAAACAGTCTCGGGACACAAGGATAAAAACACTCCCTTGCGGCGGAGAATAAGAACAATAAGTTATTCTGGGATACTGTGAATGCACCATTTAAAAAAAATGAAGATACCCCTGAGTTTAGTTACTTGGTCCCTAGTGATAGCTGGGTGGCACATTTTTCTGATATTTTTAGACAGAATACCGAGGATGCAGCAAGGGATACATGGAGGTTGGAATGGGGTCCTGCAAAGTTAGGAATTACTTTTGAAGAAGTCAAGCTGGCCAGTCAAACTAGTGCAGGGGGAGGGGCTCATGGTCCAGAAGGGGTGCCAGTTGATGTATTTACATCTGCCCCGACCTCTGGGGGCCTATCTTGACCAGGGTTTTTAATGCAGCGTCGACTGATAGTATTCCATCCTCCTGGACATCAATTATTATACCTATATACAAAAAGGGGAATAAAGCAGATCCTAAAAACAATCGCCCAATTTCACTCTTAGACTCCTCAATGAAGGTAATGAGTAGAGTATTATTGTTAAGGTTGGCAGAATGGGCATATGAGCAATCGATTCGGACCCCGGCACAGTATGGTTTCAGGAAGCAGTTGGGGACTGTCGAACAATGCATTAATCGAGAGCTCCTAATTGGAAAATATACTAGGGCCAAGATGGGCACTCTCTATTTATGTTTTGCAGATTTGAGCAGCGCTTTTGATCTAATTTATTATGGGCATTGCTGATTTCCCTAGGTGCACCCAGACCAATTGTGGGGCTTCTTTCACGCCTTTACGAGAAGCTATCTAATCAAGTATATTTCGGCCCCCAAGGAGAATGCACGCCAAACTTTAAAGTAGGGTGTGGTAACCGCTAGGGTTGTGTACTGGCACCACTGCTATTTTCACTTTTCATTAAAGGGGTGGACAGCCATTTAGAATGGCTTATGGACACAGCACGTATTGAATACTAGAGCTAAAATGAGCAGGGTCTCCTAGGGGATTTTTAAGTTCGCCTCTAAATTGGGTTGCCGTCCAATCAAGGAAATGGTAGCTATATACAAAGCCAAAGCCGTGACTACTGCTACGTATGGGGCTGGTCTCTGGGGCCACACTAACGGATATGCCCAGCAAATAGAGGAAAACAAAGTTTTAAAATGGCTTCTATGTTTGCCACACGGTGCAGCAAATACCATAGTTCATAATGAGGTTGACCTGCAGTTTATAGAAGACCTCCTCTTGGTGAGACCCTTGCTATCATGGATATCGCTCTGGGCCAAGGAAGAAACTAGTTTTACTAGAACTATAATCCTTGACTGTCTAGCCCTGGATAAAGCCTTAAATATACCTTGGCTATCCTACATTAACTCTCTTCTTTGGTATACTGTTCAATTTGTCCATCTGGTCTGACAGTACCCAGTTTACATCATTAACCAAGAAGAGGATCAAAAGTATATTTTTCCAATCTAGGTTGGACAAACGCGAGCTAGACGATGGGAAAAAAGTGTCAGTAATATTCTACAAGTCCTTGGATAAGGAGGAGGGGGACAACCACTATCTGGTATATATAACTATTATGCAGCACTGTTTAGTATTGATAAGGCTGAGATGTGGTATTGTGCATCACCTAGTTGCCTTCCCTCTCATGAGGATGTGCCCCTCTGACGTGAATCACTGAGTCTATGACGGACATAGCAAACAATGCACCTTGCACTTTTTATTGTTCTGTAAACTGTACCAGAATTTGAGGCCAAGTTATTTGAAACCTATGTTTGTTGCACATAATATTAGATCTCATAAAGCTGCAATTAATTACTTGGCGACCCATTTGTGTGTAATAATGTTGCCCTTTTTATATTGAATACTATCAAAATAAGGAAAGCATATCGCAATAGCTAATGAATTAAGTACTATATATTTTTGTTCTTCAATCTATCTGACTTTTTAAATCTTTTTAAATTATTGATTGTTGTATAGAATTTTCAGATTAATTGTATATATAACTGTTTTTTTTTTTTTTTTACAATACCGTCTTAATTGAACTGGGGCTGTATACCCCACTGTGCTTTATGTACCAAATAATTTGGATCTTTAGATGACGGATTGGGGATTTTTATTTTTTGCATTTATATATTTGCATGTGTTTTATTTATGCACTTTTATGGTTGTATCTTTTTCCAACCGAATAAAGTTTAAGAACTGAACTGACTGTAGAGTTACTATTAGCAGTGACTTTATTACTTCTGCAAACTTGGTAGAGACTTCTGCTATTGGGGTGGAGATCTCTACATGGTACAGTATAGGGTTAAGCTTAAATGTTTATTAAACATTTAAAAGAAAATAGATCAAATATTTTTAAGTTAAATATTAATGTCAATTCATTGTATTTATTTATTTTAATTGTAGAAAAAATAATAAAATAGTTACAGCATTAATTTATTGCATGTATTTATTTAATTGTAGAAAAAAAATAGTTACAGCAATACTAACTTGAATTCAACAAAAAATTCAATTATTTTCAATTTACTAAATTTAAAATACAATTATTTTTCTGAAGTTCAATTTAAAAAAAAAACACCTAAAGTAAAAAAATATATATATATTTGAAATTAGTAAAAGTGTTCTATAGAATTTGTTAGACCTGTCAGCCTTATCTTCCCCCTAACCTTTTGCCTTCCTCCTCCACTTTTGCTGATCTCATTTTAGCTGGCCTAAAGTGCATGTGCTCACTCCTTAAATCCTGGTAACATTGGCTTAGCCCCAATTGACATATTTAATTTACCTAGAGGTCCCTAGTATAATGGGACTACATGTACCCAGGGCCTGTAAATTAAATGCTACTAGTGGTCCTGCAATACTTAAATGCTACTAGTGGACCTGCAACACTTATTGTGCCATCCACTTAAGTAGCCCTATAAACACGTCTCAGGCCTGCCATTGCAGCCAGCATGTGCAGTTTTTAAGCTGCCATGTCGGCATGGCAAAACCTATGCCAGGCCCACAGCCTTCCTTTTTAGTACATATAAGTCACCCGTAGACTAGGCCCTGGACAGCACAAAGGGCATTGTGCAGTGTATTTAAAAAGTAGGAAATCGTTTTTAAGTTTTATATGTTCTGGTAGTGAAAACTCTTAAATTAGTTTTTCACTTCTGCAAGGATTACCTCTCCCATAGGATAACATTGGAGTTACCTTATTACATTTAATAAGCTGTAAGCAGGTAACCAGTTTGAGTTTAGTGTATTTGGAATTGTAATGAAAAGTCCTAATCTAACATATGGTAAAGTAGGATTTTAAATTACAATTTTTAAAGAACCGCTTTCAGAAAGTTAATTATCAGGTAATAGTGCCAACATTTCGTCCTGAAGATGGTCTTATAGATGTTAGCACAAGACAAGACCAAAACGTCGACAACCCAGCCCATTTTCATTGTAACTGTCATTTCAGGAATTGTTCATTGCATGTCCAATGATAATTTCCCTGTCTTTGAATATGAGAAATGGGCTATAAAAAAAGTGTTCATGAGAAAATATTTGTTGTCAAGAATGCCCACCTCAGTCGCTTTTGTATATATGTGAAATATATTCTGTACCCTCCTTTGTAATACAGTTTTTTACATACATTTGTTTTCTTTTCTTTTCCTGTCTCTGATAGATAATATAATTAACTTTGGAAATTCATTTGCTAGAAGCCACTTATTAGGGATTTACAAATTCGTTTTTTTTAATAAAGAAGATCTTTTTTTTCTTAAATGCCTTGTAGGCATCATTAACTGATAATTAGCCCATATTACCCAAGCCGCCAAGGGTCTATTGGGTTACCCATTTCCTCGTTTAGTAAAAGTTGGCATTTTCCTGCATTAGCCATTTAGTGCTTGTAGCCTGTCTCTGGATCACATGAATGGGTATAGCTAATCCAGGCACACCTAATAGAGAAATTCGGTGTGCCTGGATGGGCCATCACTGGCAGGATGGGAGGGCGGAGCTGGGCACATCCCTACTTACACTTGGATAGGCGTTGTCCTGCCTCTATACAAAGGGCTGCATAGCCCCCTCTAGTTAGTTTGGAGCCAGGACAGCGAAGGCAGGATGCCTGCGGATTTCAAAGGGAAACCTCTAGAAGCTTCTCCCCCACTTCAAAGGCACAACTGTGTAAAAAAACTGTACCTCAGACATCAACTCTTCAGTACACTTCTGGACCTGTGGTTACTGTGCCAGAAAGAAAGTCTGCTGTGCTCCTAAAAAGACTGCCAGTCTGCTGACCTGCTGTACTGACCTGCTGCTCTCTTGCCTGGGTGAGAAGGACTGGACCTGCATCTGTTGAACCCAGGACCCAAAAGTGACTCCAAGGGCTAGCTGGATGGCCTCCTGACTTGAGGATCAGGCACAGAAGGCTCCAACAACCTTGAACCCAGCACCTAGACTCTGCCATCTATGAGTCTACCCTGTGAAGTTGTGCCACCCCAGTCCTGGACCCTTGGAGTGTGCCTAAGGTGCTCTGCCAGCCTCTGTCATCCAGCAGAATTGACGCATCTTCTCTGCTGCACGACGCATTCTGAGAAGAACCAATGCATCGCTGCATGGAAAAAGTACCGCCACTAAGACCCGCATTGAATTGCATCCCGTCGCCCCATCGGAATCGCCACTGCACAACACATCCTAGGCGCAGGCCTTCGCATCCCTTGTCAAAAGCAGCCTCGATGCCACCGGACTCCGCATCGTAGCCTCCCAGCTCCTCGGAACAGATGCATCGCTCCAACTGAGCGCATCATCCTTGACTTTGGAATTTGCATTGTAAGCCCTCATCGACGGGATCCTTGACGACAAAGTGGGCATGACCAGATATCCACAGCTGGCGTTTTGGCGCTATTTTTCCTAACAGTTTTAAATCTGTATATCTCCTGTTTACTGACTGGATTTCTGTTGTTTTGGTTTTTTATATTTTTAAAAAATACTCTCTTTTTATAAACTGGTGTGGGATACTTTTGTGGTATGTTTTCACTGTGTTACTGTTTGAAGTATTGCACAAATACTTTACACATTACCTCTGAATTAAGCCTGACTGCTCTGCAGCAAACTACCCAAGTGTTGAGCACAGGTTATTATTGTTATTTGCAAAATTGTAAACCGCGCAGCTACCCCGAGGGGTTTCCCGGCGCAGAATAGATAACGATAACCCCAACAAAAAGCTGGAACAACCAAGTTTTCAGATTTTTATGAAATACCAGTAAGGAGTTGCAGTTCCTGAGAATGGCAGGAAGGGTGTTCCACAGCTTGTGGCCAAGATAGGAAAAAGAGTGTCCCTTCATATGGGTTAAGCGATACCTTGGCAATACCTAGACTAGCAGAAATCAGCAAACACATATGCATATAAGGAGTCACCAGTCCCTGGATGTATGAGGGCGCTAGGCCATGTTTGGCCTTGAACATATAGCAAAGTGCTTTAAATTCAATGCGTTTCGAAATCTTTAGCCAGTGCAGTTCCTGGAACAGAGGCGAGACAGGGGCATGTCTAGGTAGGCGAAAAAGTAACTGGGTAGCCGCATTCTGGATGGTCTGGAGGTGTCTAATCGAAGTCTTTTTTGTGCCTAGATACAGCACATTGCCATAGTTCAGTCTGGGCAAGACCGTTCTCTGTGCCTCTAGGGGGATTAGCAACAGGATCTTTTTCAGCCATTTAAGGACTGAAAAACCGACAGCAGTAACCTTAGACACCTGTGGCTAGGTTAAGTTAGGGTTTGCTTGTGACTTCACCCTGAGAAAAATTGTGGTTACTGCCTGAGAAGGGTTTCTTACAGAATTATTTAATAATAATGTAAATATTTTTACTTAAAATTGTTAAACTAATGTTTACATTTTAAAGAAGCACAAAAGATATGATGTGTCCTATTTAAAAACTGAAAGAAGCAAGCATCCACAGGAGTAAAAAAGGAAATTGTTCTCATGATAAGTCACTGTAGTACCCAAATGGTAATTAGAGGCAAATGCCCTCCTGTAAGGCCGACTAAAGACCCCCTAAGAAATGCTATGAAGGAGCATTTTAGTTACTGGTGGACATATCCTGTGTGGCTATTGTAGATTACCGCTTGTGTCCCGGGGCACAATACTATGCAATTGAACTGGATAACCAGGTCCCTTTTGGCACATGTTCCTCTCTAGGTAACAAGGGAGATCATTCAAAGCTTACTGTAGGAGATAGGAGAGGTTAGAAACTCAGCAACAGTATGTCACGGTAAATATCTTTCAATAACGTCAATGTCGAGTCAGTGTTATAACTTCAAAATGAAAATGATTTTCATGCAACTGTTAAATCTAGGCACTAGAGAGAAAAACACAAGCTGCCAGCAACTTCTGAGGTTGCAAAATGAGCACACCATTTTTATAATTCTTACGTGCTAGGCACTTACATCTTCCATATTATTGGCCAAATATACCTGTTCGGAGATCAACTCAGGAATCTTTTGAGCTTGTCAGGCCTTTGTTTTTGTGCAGACTTTCTGAGCCAGGGATACAGATGCAGGGCCTCTGGGCCAAGTCCTTG
The DNA here is from genome assembly GCA_963921515.1 of Calotriton arnoldi. Taxonomy (NCBI): domain Eukaryota; kingdom Metazoa; phylum Chordata; class Amphibia; order Caudata; family Salamandridae; genus Calotriton; species Calotriton arnoldi. The sequence continues at coordinate 127,385 of CAWUFW010011588.1, read as the reverse complement.
CTTGGATCCAACCAAGGGTATCAGGTAGAACCACTCACTGGGCTGAGGCCTCAGCTGCTGAATTATCATAATTTGAACAACAGCCATGTGACATCACAGGTGCTGAAGTCAATGGTGACCTAGGCTTGGATAATGCTGTACGGTCAGCCCACAGTTCAAGTCTATGGTGCCCAGGAACTATTTTAGGAACCAACAGGTTCTCATCTTATTCAGCTGTAGTAGTAGGTGAGCACACCCTCAAGCGGCCTGTGTCTTCTTAAAAGCTACCCATTTCAGTTCAAAGATGTTGCATTGATGGGAGAACTCACAGACATGAAACCTCCTACAGTAAGAAGATTTACCAGTCCCTCACTGACAAAGAAATGTCCCTGACACGCTTTGAGTTTTCTCCCAGTGTGTGGGGACCATTCATTTGTTTGGGGGCTGCCAGGCATTCCCTGATGGTCCCAAAAAGGAGAAAAAAATACATAGGACTATTCGCCCTAAATAGAGCGGATGAAATTGGTACTTCGACCAATGGCACACTATCAGTAAGGCCGTTGGTCTACTAGCAGTGCCAGAGCGAGTAGACGCACTGCTGGCAGAATCACAGTAGTTCGCCCGACTCTTAATAGAGCGGGAGAACTGTGAATTTGGGGGACAGGGTACTCTACCACGTTTGTTAAGGGGTATACTGTCTGCCAAACTCAAAAACAGGCTCTTGGTCTGTTAGTGTGAGGTAAAGATCACAGTTAGATGTAGTGACTAGCCTGTAATACTTTGATCAGAAGACATACTCAGAGAACTGTATTTTTTACCTACCACTGACATTTTCTGAGGTTGATCAGCTTACTTCAATTTGGCCCCGGCATAAGCCTGGTTCCCCAGTTCCAAAATCACCAGCTCTGGCCGTTAGGCACATCTTTTCACCCAACATACATTACCTGTATTGTGTTTTTATATTACATATTCCGTCTGGAAATCACACACATTTGTCTTTGTAAGGCACAGGATTTGAAGATATTCTTCGCACTGCTTAAGGTACAGGGGGCTTTGGATGCATTTAGAACTTAAGAGAAAGGAGTTGTGGCCTCGTGGCAAGCTGCTGACCTTGGGCCATGACATACTCAACATTCTGTGATTCTGGGCACCAAACTAAATATCCTCAAAAGGTAAGAAATGTGTAATATAGGCTGGTACCAAGTGCTTCATTTCTAAAAGAATGAGTGCCAGTGTCCAAAGCTCTGCTCAGATGTCTGCTGCTGGTGCTATTATATGTCAGCACACAGAATACAAGGCCATATAGTCTTGAATCCAGATTAGGTCTCTTTAATCCACTGCCAGACACTCACTGACCCTTTTTTACACTTGTGAATTTTCCTGCTTTTTTCCTTTGTGGCGGTTTTGCAGTTTTTCTCTTCCTCCTTATTTCTCCTTTGTATGTTTTTTCCTCTGTTGTTCTGGGGTATTGTCGGAATAGGGAAGATAAGTGCAGGTCCCCAAAATGAGTGGTCTGTGGCCTCCACTGACAACCACCAGCTCAAATAAAGCAGTGCCAATGTCCTTGGGTCAAGTTTAGGCCTGGAAAAAAATGTAATCAGTTTGTTCACCTTTCCTGCAGGCCTGCTCTCAATTCCTAAGTGCTGAGCCTAATTCTCCTGAACAGTAGATTTCTTGACTCCTAAGGCAGGGCACAAATAGGCTTTGCAGATTTGTGCATTTTTAATGTGTTCACGTCTTAAACCCAGATCTACTGGCATTCCCAGTTCTTGAATTAAGTGTAACTGTCTCCACCCTCAGTACTCTTCACTTCCATAATCCTTAACCCTTTGGATGCGTCGGACGGCCCCCGGCCGTCCGACGCTACGGGTGGCGTGTACGTCGGACGGCCGGGAGCCGTCCGATTCGCGCACGCGTGAAATTTTCCCGCACTGCGGGAAAATTTCGCCCGCATCCAAGGGGTTAATGGTGGAAATCTGTCATGAGAGCTGCTGGGACAGAGAACAAAGTGACTAGGTTGAAGTGTATAAAATAGTTAACTTGATGAAAAATTGCATCTTTACTATGGTGCATCAAGAAATGTGTGAATTTATTTAAAATGAATAGTGAACGCAACATATCAAAATGAAAACTCAGCTCGAAATGTAATGTTGGCTTGTTAGACCTGTCAGCACTATGATGGGCTCCCCCATGTTTTTTGCCTTCACCCCTCCTATTTTTCTGACTTCTTTTTTGGTGACCTTAGGACTCTGTGCACTTTACCACTGCTAACCAGTACTGCTGTGCTCACTCCCTAAAACATGGTAAAATTGGCTTCCGCCGGATTGGCATTTTTAATTTACTCATAATTCCCTAGTAAAGTGGTAAAATGTATACCCAGGGCTGGTAAATTAACTTGTACTCGTGGGCCTGCAACACTAACTGGGTCACCCTCTTAGGAACTGCTTACAACATGTCCAAGGCCTGCCATTGCAACTTGGCAGTTGAAACTGCCAATTTTTCTTTGCAAAATAAACCCCTTGCCAAGGCTTTAGCTCCCTTTTTATTACATATAAGTCACCTCTAAAGTAGGCTCAAGACAGCCCATATGGCAGGGTGGATAGTAATTAAAAAGCTGGACATGTACTTTTCAGGTTTACATGTTCTGGTGAGGCCTACCTCTCCCATAGGATAACATTGGGTTACCTTATTACATTTAGTAAGTGCTAATGTTTGATTGGGAGCAGGTAGGAAAGTCAAGTTTGGTCTCTGAGGAATTGTAATTTAGAATCCTCTTTAATGTCAATGTCAAATCTTAAGTCACAATTCTGAAACTACCACTTTTAGAAAGTTGGCATTTTCCTGTTCTAACCATTTGGTGCCTGTAATCAATCCAGGGTCTCATGGCTAAGTTTTGTTGGCAGTTGGCCTTTGCGTATTGCTCCCAGACAGCCACACAATAGAGGGACTAGGTGTGCCTGGGTGGGCTATCACAGGCAGAATGGGAGGTGGGGACGGAGCTGTGCACAGCCCCATTTGCACTTCAAAAGACAGTGCCTCAGGTCTAACACAAAGAGTGCTAGCCTATTGCGCCTGCAGACAGACTGGGACCAGGGCAGGGAGGCAGGAAGTTACAGACACTTTTGTGGGGGAAGCCTCCGGGGGCTTCTCCCACTTCAAAGGTGGCACTAGGTATAACAATTAGACCCTCAGACCTACTCTTCAGTTTACTTCTGGACCTGCAGAAGGTCCCTCAGAAATGAAAAACTGCATTTGAAAAGTGACACGCAGATTTTTGTGCCACAGAGTGAAAACATGAGCTCTGAAATTCATAGACTTTAGCCAGACACTTTCATTTAGCATTTTATGTAACCCATGTGCAAGTAATTCATAGCTTGATTTAAATGTGTTTAGTTAGATGTTGTTCTCACTATGAAAATGGGATTTTAACTTGTGAAAGTGTTAAAATGTGCATTAGTAGAAATAACTTGTATTTGAATTAGCACGACATTTTATAATGTAGAAAACAGAACCAGCTCATAATTCAGCTCTTGCTCTCAGAGTTTCTTTTGACCTTCAAGATAAGCAAAGGAATCTTTTTCTCTCCCTGTGAGGAGAACAGTGGCATAATTTACAGCTGTGACCTCGGTTTGAGCTTTATCTCTGTAGTTGCTGGAAATGTTGAACAAAGCCTCATTTAATTCTTTGCTTTAGTGAGAACAGAAAACACACATTTTAAAAGTGCATTACCATGTTTAATGTTTCTTGCTTAGTTAAAAGAAGGTTCTTTTGCAGCTCATGTTATGTGTGTAGTTAGAAATAAAATGTTGTTTTAAAAGGAAGGTTAGGAGATGAAATTGTATTAAATAAGATACAGAATGTACCGTGGGAAGGATCTTCGCCTGTCTGAGAGATGACGTATGAATCTGCCGATGGGTGGAGGCATCCTTTTGGAGAATGCTGGATTCCAGTTGGAGGAAGAGAAAGTCACGCTACATGCTTTGTAACATTATTATTTGATAAACGCGTTCCTAGTTAGGAGTTTGAGAGAGAGGAGAGAGGACACTTTCCAGAACACAGGCAGGAAGACTTTCGGAGCCCTTTGAGAGAGACAGACAGAGAAAGATTTAGAGACGCGAGGCTGCAGAGGAGTTTCAGACTCCGACGCAGAAATGAAGGGAGGAGAGCAGAAGTGATTTGCAGATGCAGTGAAGGAGAGGGCAGACCTTTGATGGAGAGCAGAACGTAGGCAGACGTAGGCAGATTAGATGTAGGTTTAGTTCCATTTTGATTTGTGCTTGACTAACTGGCTTTGCCAAGGCTTATTTGCTCTATGCTTTGTTTCCCTTCATGGGAGATTCTGCAATTATTAATGATTGATATGGCTTTATGGTAACTCACTCTTGCTTCTAGAACTCTTCAGGAGTTCAGACAGACATCATTTGAGCCCCATTGTCTTAGAATAGGGAATGTTTCTATATGGAACGCGCTGTTTGCAAATTATGATGCTTTGTGCTAACTTAATCTTTCTGTTATCAATTCTGTAACCTGATTGATACCTGACTACTGAATGAAGAGTCAGAGATGCTTAAATTTTGATTGGAAAATAAATCCCTTTAAACTACTCACAACTCTCTTTATTGGCTAAAATGTTTATTTGCATTTTATGAATTGCTCATGTTTATGTAGGAGCTGTCTGGTCATAAACGGTGGCAAAGATCCATTGACCTTTAGCGGAAATCAGGGAAACGGTAATCAGAGGTAATGGTGCCACACTTCCTAGATTTTCCAAAGCGACATTACTGTGGGATTTCCACTTTAACAGGATGGTAGCAGAGGATGGTTAAACACCTTGACCAGAAGGAGCAGAGTTTAGGTTAATGCCCTGAAAGGAGCTACAAAAAAAATTGCCCTAGTTAGAATAAGGCCCAAGCCCCAAAAAGCCCTGATTCCTGATTCCAATGCCCAGAACTTGAAGATTGGCAAAGCGGTATTAGAAGGCGGTCCAAGAAGGCGGTTACTGAAGAAGGTGTGAGTATTAATAGGGAGCAGCACATTTGCGGTAATTTCTGATTGTGGTTAATTTTTATTGCGGTAATTGCATTTGCGGTAATTGCGTTGGATTAGATCAGGGGATGCTGTAATAGCATTTGCGGTAATTGCATTGGATTAGATTGTGATATGCGGTAATTCCAGTTGCAACTCTCTTTATTGGCTAAAATGTTTATTTGCATTTTATGAATTGCTCATGTTTATGTAGGAGCTATCTGGTCATAAACGGTGGCAAAGATCCATTGACCTTTAGCGGAAATCAGGGTAACGGTAATCAGAGGTAATGGTGCCACATTTCCTAGATTTTCCAAAGCGAGATTACCGTGGGATTTCCGCTTTAACAATGGTGAACGCAACATATCAAAATGAAAACTCAGCTCGAAATGTAATGTTGGCTTGTTAGACCTGTCAGCACTATGGTGGGTTCCCCCATGTTTTTTGCCTTCACCCCTCCTATTTTTCTGACTTCTTTTTTGGTGACCTTAGGACTCTGTGCACTTTACCACTGCTAACCAGTACTGCTGTGCTCACTCCCTAAAACATGGTAAAATTGGCTTCCGCCGGATTGGCATTTTTAGTTTACTTATAATTCCCTAGTAAAGTGGTAAAATGTATACCCAGGGCTGGTAAATTAACTGGTACTCATGGGCCTGCAACACTAACTGGGTCACCCTCTTAGAAACTGCTTACAACATGTCCAAGGCCTGCCATTGCAACTTGTTGGCAGTTGAAACTGCCAATTGTTCTTTGCAAAATAAACCCCTTGCCAAGGCTTTAGCTCCCTTTTTATTACATATAAGTCACCTCTAAAGTAGGCTCAAGACAGCCCATATGACAGGGTGGATAGTAATTAAAAAGCTGGACATGTACTTTTCAGGTTTACATGTCCTGGTGAGGCCTACCTCTCCCATAGGATAACATTGGTTTACCTTATTACATTTAGTAAGTGCTAATGTTTGATTGGGAGCAGGTAGGAAAGTCATGTTTGGTGTCTGAGGAATTGTAATTTAGAATCCTCTTTAACGTCAATGTCAAATCTTAAGTCACAATTCTGAAAATACCACTTTTAGAAAGTTGGCATTTTCCTGTTCTAACCATTTGGTGCATGTAGTCAATCCAGGGTCTCATGGCTAAGGTTAGTTGGCAGTTGGCCTTTGCGTATTGCTCCCAGACAGCCACACAATAGAGGGACTAGGTGTGCCTGGGTGGGCTATCACAGGCAGGATGGGAGGTGGGGACGGAGCTGTGCACAGCCCCATTTGCACTTCAAAAGACTGTGCCTCAGGTCTAACACAAAGAGTGCTAGCCTATTGCGCCTGCAGACAGACTGGGACCAGGGCAGGGAGGCAGGAAGTTACAGACACTTTTGTGGGAGAATCCTCCGGGGGCTTCTCCCACTTCAAAGGTGTCACTAGGTATAAAAATTGGACCCTCAGACCTACTCTTCAGTTTACTTCTGGACCTGCAGAAGGTCCCTCAGAAAACTGCCTGCTCCTGTGGCCTGCTGTCTACTTCAAAGGACTGCCTTGCTGTACCAAGAAAGACTGCCCTGCTACCTGAAGCCCGTGTTGTGCCCTCAGAAGACTGCCCTGCTGCTTGAGTCCTGCTTTTCTCTTTGAACATAGCACTTCCAGAATGACTCCACGAGCTAATTGGGTGGCCTCCTGATTAGAGCCTCAGGGACAGAAAAGACTTCATCCATCTTGAACCCACAGTGGTGCTCCTCGAGTCCTGGACCTAGAAGTGGTACTAAAGCTGCTTAGATAGCCCAAACCCAAAACTTGGAACTTAAAATGTTTTCGACCAAAACGTGCTCCAACAACTGAGAGGAGACTGGGACCTACCTGCTCGCCCATCCGCCCTAGGTGCATTGCCAGTCGGCCTGACTTCACGGCAGCTCCTGCTATGTTCTTCTCAGCAGCAGAACATCTTATTCATTGGCTCCTCGCAGAAGGGGTATCGGGCCTCGTGGAGCCATCGTCTTCTACAGCTCGCAGCTTCATCCTGCTGGAGATTTTTGACTTCCATTAAAAAGACTAAGTCCGAATGTAGGAATCTTCTCTGCAACTACATCCAGCAACTCCCTGACGACGATGCCTCCTCCTTGGACACTGCCGGATGCCTTCTCAGACATTTTTCTTCCAAATGTCTTCAAAGTCCAAAGGTAAGCAGAGATAGGGGCCTGCCAATCCACTTCATGTATCTGACCCCGCTTTATCGTGGTAGGCCATAGCTTTTGACATTGCCCCGGTCTCACGCGACTAGATGTCCGTGGCTGGCACTTTGATCTTTTAGGCACTATTTTTCACTTTGAACTTTAAAAAATCATAAGTCCGGCTCTACTGATTGGATTTTTTGTTGTTTTGGTGTCAAATAATTTATTAAAATGTACTTTATTTTTCTGAATTGGTGTGGGGTTTTTCTTGTGTTTTCATGTTACTACTGTTTGTGTGCTGCATAAATTCTTACGCATTGTCTGAGTTAAGCCTGACTGCTTTTGAGCCAAGATACCAGAGGGTAAAGCACAGGTTAGTTTAGTGACCTTTTTGTGGTTCACTCTGACAAGGATTGTGGCTATTGCTTGAGTAGGGTTTCATCCCCTCATCCAACAACTCAATTCCTCAAATGGTCATACTGTAAAAACTGCCTCCGCCATGTGGAGAATGTGCACAGACGCTGGAAATAACGCTGTGAGTTACTTAATGGATTCACTCTAAAGTGAGCTCACAATAAAATAATTTTCGCTGCATAGATACAATTAAGATAATGCTTCATCTTAATGGTGAGATCTGTAGTAGGAGAACGCTTGAGGAACCAACGTGTGCACATGGTTGCAAAATCTAAATTACTCAGATACTACAAGGAAATCAGAGGTGTGTTGGGTCTAGTTTCAAAGAATTTTTTTTTTACAGCATAGTGTTAGGAAGTGTGAAATGGGCCAGTTAAAGAGAAAGAAAAAAGACAACAATTAGAAAAAAAGAGACATGGTGTGTAAGATATTTTACAAAAAGTGTTAGGGAGGGGCGTGGCTAACCAACATGGCCGATCGGACGTGATCCCGATCGGCTCCGTCCCAGGCCCTACTGAATGTGAAGAATAAAGGCATCGCACCGGCTTGGCGAACACTGTTCCTGGATGCCGTAGCAGCGCAGAACGTCGCGAACCGGAGTACGGGGTCTGGGAGACCCGGTGAGAGCCCAGCCGAGTCCCGAGGAGCGACGAACGGTGCAGCGGCGCCAGAAGCAAATGGCGGAGGTCCGGGCTCAGAAGGCCGGAGCACGGAGCTGACGGACGCCCGCAGCGCACAGCAGTGGTTATCCCCGGGTAAGCCCTGTCATCGGCGCCTGCAGGGGAGCGCAGACGCATCTCTTGACCCCGCGGTCACTCCCGGTGACATGCGAGACCGCCTTGGGCCTGACGCGGAGCTCCCTAAGATGGCGGACAGCCGCGATGAGCAGCTCGCGGGCGGCCGCTCTCGGAGGCCCGGCGGGGAGGGTTCACCGCGGGCATGAATGTGCTGCCCTACCTCAATAAATAGCGGCACACCAAACATTGCTGGAGACGGCGGGACCGACCCCCCAGAGGTGCTCATCCCCTTGGGGTGCTGGCGAAGTCCCAGGGGTCCCTTTGGAAGAGCTGCGACCCCCCTCCCTCATGAGGATGAATCCACAGCGAAGGTAGACATAGGAGGGGGTCCTTTGATTCGCGCGGAGGCTGCCTGGAAGAGGAGCGCCAGACCCTAACATGGCTGCCAGGAGGCCCTACCTTGCTGATGTATGCCCAATGCGAGAGGGCTGGAAGCAAGGGTAAAGAGCGAATAGAGGGTGCTGAGGTGGTGAGTGGGTGACATCCTCTCGTGAACCTGCTGACTCTTGAGGGCTGACGGAAGAGGCGAGACGCGGCAAGCGGACTGGATCTGTTACCTGGAGCAGAGGAGTAGGGTGAATTCGTGAGCGGGGAAGTGGTCGAGGGAGTCCCTGAGTGTGGCCATCGGAGCGGCGCAGATTCTAAATACGCGAGGGGCGGCCGAGGGCTGGCCGGGCGGAGGGCCCCCTATGCCACCCAAGAGGAACCTCAACAATAGGGTCTCCAACTACTTCACGACGGCTGGAAAGGGGACTACGGAGGAGCGAGTGACCATGGCACTGACCCGAGAGGACCTCTTGTCTTCCCTGCGAGATTTCAAACAAGAGCTCCGCACCGAGCTGCGGGCAGACATTAAGGCGGACATGGAAGCCTCCTTCGAAACCTTCCGCGTGGAGGTGCGCAAGAAACTAGTGTCGGTCCAGGCGGATGTTGACTCCGTGGGATCACGTACACTCGATTTGGAAGCGCAGCAACAGGAGACAGCGGGTAAGGTTAAATCTCTGGAAGAAAGCACGGCCGACCTACACAAGCAACTACGCGACTCACTACTCAAATGCGAAGATTTGGAAAATCGCTCACGCCGCGAAAATATAAGAGTCCGAGGCCTGGAGGAGGACTGCGAGGGTCCAGACTTGGAGGCGTTCATGGTGGTCTTTTTTCCTCTGCTCTTGGAGAAGATGGCCCGGAGGTCCGACTGGAGAGAGTGCATAGGGTTGGTCCGCGCCTACCAGGGGAGAATTGTCGCCCACGAGATGTTCTGGCGAAGTTCAGCTCATTTAAAATAAAAGAGCTAGTCCTGCAAAAAGCTAGGGCCTCCGATTCACTTACCTTCCAAAACACCACGTGCACCCTCTATCAGGATGTGGCCCAGGCCACTCTCATACGCCATCAGCAGTTCCGACCTGTCACCGAATATCTAAGAGAGAAAAACGTCAGGTACCGTTGGACATACCCCTTTGAGATAGCCTTCCTATGGCAAAACAAACAGCAACATTGCGTGGAGCTATCGGAGGCGGCGACCTTGCTGGGCTTGGAACTCTCCAAAGCCTCTTCGGACCATGAGGGAGAAAGCCGATCGGATCGGCGCCATGGAGGACAATGGCGCAGAATGGGCAGGAAAAATACAAAAACTCCAGTCTGAAGTCACAGCTTTAAGGGAGAAGTGAGATCTCCAACCACTGGTACAGAGGGAGTGACGACGGTCTTCACTCACCTCCCTCTTGTGCCCAAGAGTGGGTCAGGTGGGAGTCCTGGGGATATGGATGGAGCGGAGGACTTGCATCTTCCACGTTTCACTGCGGATTGGCTGCCCCGCTGTCCCGAGAGCAGTTACTCCCGGTGCCCGCCACAGTCGACACGTGAGCTAACTGTCATTGAGAGCTTAGGCTGGGGGGGGGGTCTTCCAAATACACAGAGGTGGGAGGCCTCAGGGGGTTGGGCTGTGAAAGACGGGACCTGCCCGGCAAAACAAGCTGGAGATGTATACTCGGGACATTGTTGAGGCTACTCACTGACCAGTTTAAAGGTCTCTGTTAACGGTTTCTCGGTTTTGGGGGGGGAGCAGTTTCCTCATGCAATGAAAGCCTTATTTTTTTCTTCTGCTAAGGCAAGGGCTGGGGGATGGGAATTAGTAATGTTCCTGGAGTGTTTCTTAGTTTTGGACTTCCCCTCTAGGAGGGGATTCCACACACTCATTTCATATGTTTGTTGTGGTTTTTTATTTTAGTTAGATGTCATGGTGCTATTATCTTTATTGGTTTCGGGAGGGGAGGGGGGGGAGGGAGATCCAGAGGGGCGAGTCGAGGGGGTCCCCCACCACTACGGCAACATTCTTTCCTATGTACTCATGGCAGTTAGGGTGGTATCTTGGAATGCACGGGGGTTAAATTCTCCCAATAAGCGCCAGCGATTCTGGAAGTACATGCTTGACCACAATGCACACATAGTAGCTCTTCAGGAAACACATCTCAAAAAACCCGATGCTCAGAGACTGCGCCACAAGGCTTATCCCCACATATTTAGATCCTCACATTCCGCTAAACAAAATGGGGTGGCACTGTTGTTTCATGCAGGGGTTCCTTTCCAAGCTCAGGACACTAAAGCGGACAGGAACGGGAGGTTCCTCATGGTCAGGGGGATCTTAGGGGTCGACCATGCACATTTGCGGTGCTCTATGCACCTAACACGGGTCAACAGGATTTCATCCTCTCCTTCCTTATGACTCTAGAAACTTTTGCTCGGGGGATATAGTGCTTTTGGGGGACTTCAATCTAGTCCGGGATTTGGACAGAGACACGTCACATTCACATAGGGCTTCAGGGGGGGCGTTTGGCAAGGTGCTGCACTCACAACTTCAGCGCTTGGGATTGGTGGATGTATGGAGGGATGCCAATCCCACAGTGAGGGACTACTCGTTCTTCTCTCATTCCCACAGAACGTACTCCCGTATCGATTACATTTTCCTGAGCCAAGCCCTGTTACCATCTGTTTTACAATCTCAGTTTCACCCAATCTGCTTATCGGACCATGCCCCCGTAGAAATGACGATTACTTGGCCAAACCCGCGCCCTAAACATGTCCGATGGTACTTTCCACACTTTTTATGCAGGGATAGTCTCCTTAGAGACGACCTTCGGAAGACTATAAAAGGGTATCTCGAGACAAATGCTCCTGAGGACACCTCTTACTCCACTACTTGGGATGCCTTTAAGGCTGTAATCCGGGGCAAGTGCATTGAACTGGCCACTACGTTACGTTCCCAGCAAGGTGCAGAGCGTCTCCAATTAGAAAATGACCTTAAATCCGCGGAACAGAAGCATAAGTCCCAACCTTCAGTTCTGACCCTTAGGAAGGTCACAGCCCTTAAAGGGAAACTGCAGGCCATTTACACTAACAGAGCTGAAAAATCTATTTTACGACTCCACTCCAAGGGCTACGAGAGTGGGAATAAAGTTGGCACTTTACTGGTGCGCCAACTACGGGCTAAACAGGAGCGGGAGTACATCAAGCACATAGTGGACGAAAAAGGCATTTCCCACAGAGAGGAGGAGGGCAAAGCTAGAGCCTTTGAGGATTTTTATAGAGCCCTTTATACTTCGGAGTCCTCTGGGTCGATCGACCCCTCGGGCTACTTTGACTCACTGGACCTCCCTCAGGTAGGGGCGCACACCAATGACGAACTATCACAACCCATTTCAGCCGTAGAAGTGCAAAAGGCGATTGACTCCCTTAAACTCCAGAAAGCTCCCGGCCCAGATGGATTCTCAGCCCACTTCTATCGTACCTTCGCACCGGAGCTTGTCCCCTTCTTGACTACAGTATTTAATGTCATTGCTTCCTCAAATAAGGTCACTCCCTCGATGGGAGAAGCAATAGTGGCAGTAATTCCCAAACCTGGCAAGGACCCAGCCCATTGCTCTTCCTATCGCCCGATCGCTCTTCTAAACCTGGATGCCAAACTCTATTCCAAAATCCTAGCTACACGTCTCGAGAATATTCTACCCGCTCTCATAGATCCGGACCAATCTGGGTTCATTAAGGGGAGACAAACACACGATAACTTGAGGCGCATCATTCATATTATTGAGAAGGCCCGCAAGAAGAACATTCCCACAGCGCTTCTCTCGCTAGACGCGGAGAAAGCCTTCGACCGCGTGGAATGGTCTTTTTTATTTAAAGTGCTCCAACGATTTGGCTTCAGCGAAGCCTTCATTGGAATGATTCGCGCTAACTATCACTCTCCAAGCTCCCGGGTCCTTGTGAACGGAGTGGCGTCCTCCCCTTTTCCCCTAACGCGATGGACGAGACAGGGTTGTCCCTTATCCCCCCTTCTCTTTGCTTTGAGTATCGAACCTCTGGCGCACAGGATCAGGGGTAACGAGGCGATTAGGGGTATGAGTTTTGGCACAGATGTTCATAAGATCTCGTTGTTCGCAGACGACGTGCTCCTTCCGGTGACGGACCCCCAAGTTTCTCTCCTGGCCATTCAGTCGGAACTGGAGGCGTTTGGGGGGGTGGCGGGTTTTAAGGTCAACCTGACAAAGTCCTTTCTCTTGAACCTGACAATACCCACAGGCGACTGGCGGGAGATCGAAGGGATGACACCTTTCCAATGCACTTCCTCGGAAATTACCTACTTGGGTGTTAAGCTTACCCCACGAGTGCGGGACTTATATCAGGCCAACTTCTCTCCCCTCCTGCGTCAACTAAAGATCGATATGGGCAACTGGAGTGCAGCTTACATCACATGGCTGGGCAGGATTAATGCCGTTAAGATGAATGTTCTCCCTCGTTTACTTTATCATTTTCAAGGGCTTCCTATTCCAGTGGAGAGAGGACTATTTAGGGAACTGCGAATCATGCTGACTAAATTCATTTGGCAGGGAAAGAGGGCCAGACTTCCATACAAACTACTCATTAGACCACGCAAGGAGGGTGGCCTGGCGCTACCGGACTTTCAATCTTATTATAGAGCAGCTCAATTGCGAGTAATCACGGAGTGGTCACTGAGGGTCTCGGAGAAGCATTGGCTTCACATAGATAGACAGATAACAGGGCGCACTATCTGGGACCTCCTCTGGAAACCAAAGCGTGACAGACCACTTAATGCTTATATTAGCACCCCCACCTCCACCACACTCAAGGTCTGGGACACTCTCACCTCTAAACTTCAGCTTACGACTTTTCCATCCCCCTACACGCCTATACACTTTAATGCTGCGTTTCCCCCTGCCTTACAGGAAGTACCCTTTGAGGCTTGGAGGGAGGGGGGCTGCCTCATGATATCGCATTTGTTTGATAAGGGAGAACTCCTCACTTTCCAGAAATGCAAGACACAGTTCGCATTAACTGACAAAGAAGAATACCACTACCTGCAGTTGAAACACTGGGTGCAGCAGCCCCTGGTGCGGCAGGCCGCTATCAGGGAATTGCTTCCTCTCGAAAAGTTCGCGGGGTCGGGGTCCTCTTCCAAGGGCTGCATCTCCTTTTTATATGCTCTTATTCAAGAATTGAGCCCCAGGGCGACGCCGCGCTTTAAGCACTTTTGGACTAATTTGGTGGAGGCCCCTTTAGAAGACAAACAATGGGAACATTTGAGTAGGGACATAGTGAAATTCAATCGTTCCATGTATCTGAGGGAGGCACATTACAAAATAATGTACGATTGGTATTTGTACCCTCAGAAACTGCAAACGATTTTCCCGGGAACCTCCGACAGGTGCTGGAGGGGATGTGGGCTCTTAGGTGATTTCAGACATATTTGGTGGGACTGCCCTGTCATCAAACCTTTCTGGAAGGAGATCCTGTCCCAAATAAAACTTATCTTAGGCTACCCCATTCCCAACTCTATGGAACAGGTGTGGCTGGGGGTGCGAGATCCACTCCTGAAGAGACAGACACAGAGTGACCAATCGGTAATGTGGCTTTGCTTGGGGGCCGCCAAAATGTCAGTAGCCGCGGCATGGAAGAAACAAGAGGCCCCATCCCTAACCCAGTGGCATGCACGATTGTGGCGGGCTTTGGCACTGGAGCGAATGACTGATATCGTTGAGAACACCAGGAAAGGTTTCGATTACATTTGGTCACCATTGGTCAGTTACCTATCAGAGGGGCTCCCTTTGACAGCTTGCAATCCAAGGCTTAGGGCCCTCCACTTGTTCCTAATCTAAGCCCCCACTGTCGTAGGGAGGGACCTGCACTGACCTTCGGAGAGAAGACCTCGATGACCCAAACCTCATACCCATTTTTCTGCGCTTTTTATTTGCACCATGACATCTTAGTTAGATTTATTCCCTTTCTTTTTAGGGATAATTAAGTTTCTTTTTCATGTTACTCTCTTGGGAGGGTAGTGGGTTATTAGCTCACATTATTGGAAAGCAACATGTCTAGTTGAAACTGTGTCATATATTCAAAACTCATCCACTTGAACATGGGGGTAAAATGTAGTTCTTAGGAACTTGCTGTATTCCTGGGCGGATGTTATTATTGAGAAAGGTTGCATATGTAATGCTTTTGCTGCACTCTCTGAGAAAATTACAATAAAAATATTTTGAAATAAAAAAGTGTTAGGCCCGATTTAGAGTTGGTGTACTGCGTACTCTGTCGCAACAGCAACAGAGTACCCTCTCCACAAAACCAGGTTTACAAGTAACATTTACTCCTTTGGCGTAAGCCGTAAAGCTTCCTCTGACTGCCTGAAGGACTACATCCCATCAGATGTAAGCCATACGACCAGCCATCCTACTTATAGTTGGTGGTCAGATGGCTTTTTTTTTAACTGTCTGTCACCACCAGGAATATTCTGGTGGTGAGAGTTTCCTTCCAGTGAGGGGCAGTAAAAATAAAAAGAATGCTCACCACATCATGGAAGAAAATTTCTATAGTATTGGGACCATTGGTTTTTACTTTTTCAAAAACAAACTGCCACTTTGAGAAAAGTAAAAACTTTAAAACTTTGGTGTAAGTGTCCATTACCAATGACGGACACACACTAAACTGTTTAAAGGCTTTGTATGAACCGATGTGACGGCAGTTCAAACTAAACCAAACCGTTTACTGCAGGGCTGGCAGTGAACTCTAAATTTGGCAGGCGGACTAAAAGCATGGTGATGGACGTAAGTCTTTTGCCATTCTGACTGCCTTTGCTCTGTCTGCCAAACTCTAAATTTGACGCCTAATTTTATTGCACTCTTCAATATCTTATGAAGTATTTAGACTAGGTTCTCCCTGTCTGCCCCTCCAATTTTGAGTCAGGCCGTAAAATTTCCTGTCGATATAAACTTTCCTCCGATGGCCTGAGGGAGTATGAGCCACCAGAAGTAAGCCACCCAACCACGCGGCCTATTGAAAGTGGGTAGTAGGATGGGTTTTTTGTACTGTTCATCACTGTCTGGAATATCCTCGCTGTGAGGGATAGTAAAATAAAATAAAATAGCAATGGGCCAATTTGTTTTTACTTCTCCAAAAGCAAATGTCTGCTTTGGATATTCTTTTTAGAAAAGTAAAATCTTTTAAAAGTGTGGTGTAAGCGTCCATCACCAATGATTGATGCACACCAGAATTTTAAATGGCTTTGTATTAACCACTGTGACTGAAATTCATACAGTCCCACATAGTTCACCACATGGCCGGTGGTGAAATCTGAATTTGACTGGGCGGGTGTAAACAGGATTGGCTTTAGGGCGGTGAGACCGGTGCCACTGCACCGAGCACTGACTTCAGATGGGGTCACCAAGTATATTAAAGTTTAAATAGCACCTGCTGCTACGTACCTGACCACCAGAAATTTTCAGGCCACAATAAAAATGCCAAGATGTCTCTGGAGATTAATGTTCTTCCTGGAGGGAGATCGGAGTTTTGTCTAGAGGAAGTTTTGACTCATTTGTAAAGTAGTGCTGAGGGTTAATATGCCTGCTGCAAAGGACGTGTATCATGCAAATCGCAGAACTGGATTTATGAGGATAGCTCAGTGGGTAACTGCTTTTGTTGGAGAGATCATTTTGTTACTTTCAATTTATAAGTTAAAATCCTAAAATAGAACAGTGAGCTATTAACTGTTATCAAAGAGCTGCATGCAAACTGCAAGGTATATATCAGAGCATTATGATTTTTTACCCAGTCTTTCGTTATCCTAATGTTGCAAAAATGGTTCGTTTGAGTAGAAAACAATTCATATTAGTAAAGAGAACCCCCAACCATGGACTTATCTTTTAAATCCTGAGTTTGTGCTACTCTAGACCAAGCACTCTTAAACTATGCTGCCTTCCAGTATGGATGACATGTAACTCCTACACCTTGTAATCCTCTGGCTTATGTAACATTTCCTATACGCTGATTGATTGTCTCTGTGTAATGTGTGTGTTATATAAAGTGCTCTGACAGACTTTACTGGTAAGAGTGGCACTATAAAATTATTAAATACATCTGAGAGACAGTGGTTATGCAGACTTGAGGGGCACTGTTAAAGAGTGGTAGTGAGAGAATTTGTGGCGGAGGTGGTCATTGGGGGGCGCCAACAAACAGTATCGTACTGGGCGCCACCCACGCTGGACGTAAAGTCCTCCACCACTTTGAAGGCTTTTGCTCTGTCCACTAAACACGAAATCAGGCTGTTAATTTGCTGCATAACTAAAAGTGATAGAAGAAATCCATAATAAATAAAGTGAATTCTGCATAATGGATTCTGTGGTGCAACACCTATACGAGAATGGGCATAACTAGGCAGAGAGTTGACATGCAACACAGAGGGTGTGCTTCAAGAGATCAGGTTCCAGCTCCTTGAGGAATCTCGCTGTGATCCTCACCATCTGACTCGAATTCTACATGCTATATTTAATCAGGAGCAGTAAAATCTGAGGGATAGCCTCAGATTTGGGCCTCAGATTATGAGAAACCTGTATCCTTGTCTATAACTCTCCTCTCCGAGATCCGAGCCTGCGAGATAGGTTTACTGCATGGAATCTGAGATTGTATTTTCTGTGTCACCAAGAGGGATATCGTGCAACATGAGGCCTAACCTGTAAATTCTGCATTGTCTGGGAGATACCAAATAATTTACATATAAGTGCCCTGTGGGATAGTTCTGCTGTGAACCCAGAGCCTATAAACTTTGTGTTGCAGTATCCCTTTCTTTTTTTTGGGCGGATGAAAGTGAGGTCTTTCTACAATACCATTCTTTTTTTCTTTTTAACTCTTTATATTGCCATTTTGTTATTATACACTTACAGCATTACTATATGAGGGAACCAACTTACAATATATCCAAACTTTCACGTAATAAATGACATTCAAATTCGTCTGTTCCCGAACATCATTACTAGGCCTCAAAATTTTTAAGAGTAGGGTGTTCTCTGATATTTCATCCGCTATATGTACTAAGACAAACTTTATCATTTAAAGAGATTAAGGCAATGTTCAGGGAAGCGGAGTAAGAGATAACTCAAAGGAGTAAGGGGTCCCTTTGTTCTTCTCAATGTTCACTGCTGTGACGTTGTAACCTAAGGATGCAACTCCACCAACAAGTTCGCACAGAGGAAAAGGGAAAGAGAGAGAAGAGAGAAAAGAAAGAAAGAGAAAGCATTAGGAGCACAGGGGGTGGAGGGCGAATGTTGTCTATGTGGTCTGATCACAATACAAAACCTATGAGGCGTCGACTTTCATCAACTAGGCCATGTATGCTGATGAAAGGAGGGGGGTGAAAATCTAGGTAGATTGGCATCCACTCTCGGACCCCAAACCCTCATTCTTATACCACATATTATCATGTTTTAACCCATGTCCTAGCCCTGTTGACTATTGTGTGTAACCTGTAGGGGGTCATAAATTGCAGGCTTGTGCGTCCAGGTGCGAAAAAAGGAAAAAATCCTCCCTTTAAGTCCCAGTCTCCTGTGTTTCCTCTGTATGTCATCCGTCTTGTGGTTGGTCCATCAGGTTGATTGGTATCCCGATTTCCCCCTCTTCAGATGTATCTGTACTTACGTCTGGGTCATCTCTAGAGCTGTTCCCTGGGTGCTCCCATGCTGTCAACACCTCCGTCCACAGATCTGCTATAGGGCGGATCCTCACCCCTCTAGCCTACTCCAAACTCAGCGCCCTCTCTTCAGCTCTTGCCCATTGGGTTACATCCACCCTCCAAGCCCTGGCACGTGGTCCCTCTGCTGATTTCCAGTCTACCGCTATTTGCCGCTTAGCCAACCCCAGGGCCAGGTCCAGGAACCTAGTGCCTACTTTCTTGAAGGCCAGTCTCAGGAATAATCCCAAAATACAAGTCTCTAAGGACCGGTGGGGAACGCCCAAGTGTGGAATCCAGGGCTGAGAGCACATCCTCCCAATAGGGCTGTAGTCGCGGGCACTCCCACACCATATGAGCAAAATCGGTATCCAGATGTCCGAATCTAGGATAGGGGCGGGGGTCACCTCCGTAGGCCGCTTGTATCCTGTGTGGTGTCATATAGGTCATATGTATATAATTGAATTGGGGTATTTCAACCGTGTGTTCCTAGAGATTTTTTTAGGGGAGGCTGGTATCCTCTGCTATTCAGGATCTGTCAGTTTATGCCTCAAAATTCGTTCCCATCTATTCCGTAATGCGGTCAGTGGGCCACGGACCATACCCGCGAGGAATTTGTAAATCCAGGTCACCAAATGTTTGGTTTCGCCCATCGATACCAGTAGCTGTAAGACATCGTGTGTCACGGGTTCCATCCCCCGTCACCTCCCCACAGGTCTTGGAATGCTCAGGTTAATGCTTCGTAGATAAGGAACTGGCCTGGGGGCAACTTAGAACAGTACATTAATTCCTCCATCTGGATCAATGCCCCTTGTTGGTAGCAGTCTCCAACTGTGATCAGTCCGGCTTCTGCCCAGGCGAATAAGTGCCCCTGTGTAAAATAAGTAAGGGGGTCTCTGTGTGGGAGCCCTGCTAGGGGCAACGCTGGTGCATATAAAGGCGTTCCTGCAGTCTTTAGGACACATCTGCGCCAACTTCGTAATGCAGTTGACAACAGTATCAGTTTTGGATCACTATTGAGGGGTTAAGTTGTTTGGCCACTAAGAGTTCTATTTGTGACGTCTGTCAAGATCGTCCCATTTCTTCTTGGTGGACCCCGTCCAGCCACAGTGTGATCCACTGGAGCTGAGATGCTAAAAAATATAGTTCGAAATCTGTGCCCCCAGGCCTCCTTCCTCAGGGGGACGCCAAAGAGTTGCCAACGACACCCCGTGTCGGCTCTCATCCTATATCAAGTCGCGTAGCAGAGCGTCCAATTGTCTGAACCAGGAGACTGGTACATATACAGGTAGATTTGGAAAAAAATATAAAAGTCTCGGTAACATGACCATTTTGGAGACTGCTATTCGGGCCATGATGAATGATCGCCAAAATGGTACACAGGATTTCAGGGAGCGGAGGGCCTCTCCTAGGTTACTATCCTGAAGGTTTTCCACTGTGTGGAATATCTCTATCTGGAGATACTTAAAGGAGATAGGTGACCGCATCAGGTCTAGAGGTAAACCCCAAGGGTCTTTCCGTCTCCGGGGAGATAGGGAATACATGGGTCTTGGCCTTGTTGACTCGAAGGCCAGACACTGTTTCAAAGGCTTGTAAAAGCTCCAAGGCTTTGGGGACACCAGAGATCCCATCTCTCAAATAAAGGAGCATATCATACGCATATAGTGAGATGATATGTTCCGCCCCTTGACCACCAAGCCCCAGCCCTGACCTCTCTGTCAAGAAAGTTCTCCAAGGGGTTTGATAGATAGGGCGAACAAAAGTGGGGATAGTGGACATCCCTGCCTTGTGCCCCTACTAACTTAATACTGTGGTGAGAGCATTGTGCCGGTTCTAACTCTAGCTGTCGGGGCCGTGTATAATGGCTTGACCCATTTGACCCAATTATCCCCCAGACCCATTTGTTTCATCACCGCAAACAGAAAGTCCCAGCATACCGTATCAAACGCTTTTTCAAGGTTCACAGACATTGGCATTGCTTTCTGGTTCACACATGTTGTGCGGTGGTACATTACATGGTAAAGTCTCCTGGTGTTATGGGAGGTTTTACGCGAAGGGATAAATCCACTTTGGTTAGTGTGTATTAATGCTGTCAGGCAGGGGAGTAGCCGGAGGGCCAGCACCTTACTAAGGATTTTGAAGTCTGGATTTAGCATGGAAAGGGGACGGAACTCTGTAACCTTAGCTCCCTGCACCTTAGTTTTGGGCAGAGGGATAACTAAAGCATCGTTGGTGGAGTCGGGGAGGGCACCTAGCTGACAGGATTCTGCATATAGTTTTTCGAGGCGTGGGGCCAGGGTCCCAATGTATGCAGCATAGAATTTGGTTAAGAAGACCATCAGGGGCCTGGAGTTTTACCTGTCACCATGCCCTTGACGGCTGCTTGGATTTCCTGGATAGTGACGGTGGCACCCAGTTCTATACAGTGCTCTGCGTTCAATTTTTTAAGGGGTAGGTGCATCAGGTAAGTGGTTAGAGCTTTCTCTGGGAGGGGTGCGGGGCGGAATACAAACCCTTGTAGTAGTCACAGAACTCCTTGGATGCCAACTGTTTGGCCAACACTGGCCTTGTATTACGGCTTTGAAAGCCTCCCACTTTATTAGGCTCGAGGATGCCGAGCCTTGGTTATTAGTAAAATAATCCGAGATCACCTGCACTACAGAGTTGCGGTAGCATGCATCTTCTAGTGAGGCCAGATTGAGCCGCCCCGTTGGGGCGGGTGGGTGTTCCCATATTGGTACGAATCGTATTAAGACAGGGTTGTGGTCTGATATAGTTTGCCCTAAATATTCGGAGTGGGCAACGCTCTGGGCCAGTTTGAGGGCAAACACGAAGTGGTCTATTCTGATGTGTAAGCTAGGGACATGGGAGAAATATGAGAAGATGCGTTCGTTTCTGTGTTGTATTCTCCAAACATCTATTAGTCCTCAGTGTCCTACCCAATATTGCAGTCCTTCTGCCAGTTTTCTATCTGCAGTCCCCGTTAAGGGGGGTGGGGGGGTCGATCAATCTAGTTGCATGTCCAGTACACAGTTGAAGTCACCTCCTATTAACAAGTTGTCTGGGGATCTACCTGCTATGTGTGTGGAGATGGAGTGGAGGAAGGTAGTCTGATCCTGGTTGGCGCATAGATACTCCCTAAAGTAATCTCTTTACCACACAATCTGCCCTCCAGAAGGACGTATCTGCCTTCTTTGTCAATAAGTGAACGGGTTAGCTCAAACAGTGTCCCGGCCCGTATCCATATTAAAGTCCTCTGGCGTATGCCGAGTAAGAGGTGGCGTAGAGTTGGCCACGCCATCTTTGCCTCAACTTATCTATCTCAGACCCAACTAAATGAGTCTCCTGGAGCATGGCCACCTAGACCCCTCTCCGTCTAAGATATCTGTGGATGGCATGCCTCTTAGAGGCTGATCCCATCCCCCAAATGTTCCAGGACATGAGTGTTATTTAGAGTCTGGAGCTAGCCATGTGGGTCAATATTGCAATCTATGCCTCCCCTCCTCCCGTGATCACCCCCCAACCCTCCAACCCCATGTTCAGTCTTGTACTCCTCATGTAAACCAAAGCGAGAAAAAAATAGAAAGAAAAGAAAACAAAGGGGAACATAAACAATCCCCAACAACAACTCCCAGACCCCAGGGCAGTGCAGCAACAGCTGACCGTCCAAACTGTAAAGTACAAACATACGTTTAGCGAATATCTCCTCTGGTCAGCCTATAAGGGCATCACCAGAAGGGGCTTGTCAAGAGGGGTGATTCAAAAAACACTCCATGCCAGCCCATCTCTTAATTAGTAGGTTATGG
This sequence comes from Calotriton arnoldi, assembly GCA_963921515.1. Classification (NCBI taxonomy): domain Eukaryota; kingdom Metazoa; phylum Chordata; class Amphibia; order Caudata; family Salamandridae; genus Calotriton; species Calotriton arnoldi. The sequence continues at coordinate 105,194 of CAWUFW010011588.1, read as the reverse complement.
TTCTCCCAGCTAATATAATGCTCTGTATGTAATAGAGTGCAGACAAGGGCCCCTAGGAACTGGCATATAACTCTAAGTGAATCTGTCCCTCTCTTTTCCCTTCCTATTACTTTCGCCACAGGTTCATAACCTCAGAGCAGCATTGGTAAAGGATATCAGATTATATCATCTGCCGTCTGGGGTGTTACCACAGGAAGGCCAGTCTCATCCCCTCGTGAGGTGACAGAGTCAGATCGTGACGATTTCCGTTCAGATGAGGAGCCCATCTCCAGGGTCTTCTGTTGTTTCGACCCTATCTCCACCATCGCCTATAATGCTGCTGCTCTCTCTCTTTCGGTCTGTGAAGGAGACGGCCCACTCCTGGCTCCGCTCTGTGTGGCCCCATGAGGGCGCCTGCGCTTCCCTCGTCTAGGAGGCAATGATCTCGAGTGTGTCGTCGGGAGGGTCGTCCCTGCATTATGTGGTTCCAGTCGAGTCCAGGTCTTCGCAGAAGTACGTGGTGCCATCAATTGTTATCCTGAGTCTGGAGGGAAACATCAGGGATATTGTATTCCATTATCCCTTAGCGCCTTCTTGACCTCCAAAAAGGAGGCTCTTTTGGCATGTACCACCACTGTGTAGTCCGGTAATGTGGAAACCTTACTGTTGGCTACAACAAAGGGGCCCTCGGAGCACGCTTTTTGCAGTATAGTGTCACTATCTCGGTAATGTAGCAGTCTGGCCACCACCGATCTGGGGGGCCTACCTGGGGCCAGCGGTCTTGATGGGACTTGGTGGGCTCGCTCCAGCATAAAAAGGGAGTCAGCGACTCCGAGGCCACTTTGGTCCGCAGTCAATGTTATAGAAAATCCACCATGTTCCCCTTTTTGATCTCTTCTGGAAGGCCAACAACTCGTATATTATTGCGCCTGTTGCTCCCTTCCACGTCTTTGGCTCGTTTTTCAAGGAACTGAACTCTATCCCTTAATTCAGACATTTGGCTAGAAAGCGTCTTGCTTTCCGGTTTCAGCTCGGTGATAGAGGTTTCTAACCCCTTAACGCGGTCAACTAATTTGTGGTCAATGATATCTTTTCAGGACAAAGCCTCCATACTAAGAAAACAAATATAACTGAGGAGAAACTTCAGGGACTCAAACAACTGTTTATTAGATTAGAAAGGATAAGGAAACAGGAACTCTCACGTTGGTGGGATTTAACAACACTGAAAAAATATATTGAGATCAAACAGGTACTTAGAGGTCTTAGGGTCATTATCTTTCCATCTTTTGAGGACTTAGACCCAGACCTCTTAAGTGAATGGGAAAACCTGATACTGTCATCATCCTTCGGTATGATGGATCTATTAATAAGGCATGAAGAAAGGAAAAGATCCAAACTAATAAGTGAAATTGAACAAATAGAGGAAGAAATAAAAGCACTCAATCTTAAAGAAGCTACAGAAAAAAACTACAAAATCTTAAAAGAGGTACTTACCACACACCAAACATATATTAGAGACATAAAAATATGTAAACTAAAGAGGGATGACAACGACTACAAGAACGGCAGAATATTCACATTTGCAAAAAGGTTTGATGAATTCAAACCAAGAGGGGGGTCGAACATGCCAAGTGAAACAAGACCGGTGGTCTCGACATCAGCAAGCGAGTCAGATTTGTTTAGCATTACCAGTGAATTAAGTGAATCCAGAAGTGAAACACACACAGCCACAGGAGGAAATGAAAATACAATGGCAGGTTCGTCTTTTTTAGCAGAACTCGAAAGATACAGGAAGGGAACCAGATCAGGGTTCTACAAAAAGAACGTAGGAGGAAAAGAACAAGACGAGGGGGGAGAAAGAACAGGCCCCGATCAGGAGAAAAGAGTAACAAGGTCAACGTCACACACTCAAAAGAACTGAATGCTGGAGCGGGGTGAGAGTCAAATGTTATATCTGTGTCAACAATTCCAATGTCTAGTGCTACAACCGATGATGTATCTATTGTTAACTTGTCACAGCATGGTTTGTCTAATGCAGAAGAAACTGTACTTAGGAAAGGCTCAAGTTTTTGCCCTATGTCCAAACCCAATTTCACACAAATTCATATTGATCTTTTGTCCGTAGATTGAAATTAAAAAAATATTTTGATGCAAACCAAAAGCCGTGTCCGATGCCAATTTACACTGTTAGTAGAAGTGACAAAACAATCAAAGATATCCAGGACTTACAAATGTTGTTATCATTAGATGAGAGTATGGGACCAGCCCCTACTATTAGTGACATCCTACAAGATCTGGATATAGGTGCTAATCTAAATTTGGACAGTGGACTCAGAACAAAATCTACTCCGTACCCATGTTGCTGCCAGAAAACATGATTGACTGCTGTTACAAATGATCTGTACAGATTGGAAGACAAAATACATCGAAAACTCACAAGATTTAAGGATAATCTGAGTAGGGAGGAAAGAGCAGCACTACAGAAACTAATGAACTATTCTGACATAGCAATTAAGGAGGCGGACAAAGGGGGTAACATTGTCCTATTGGACATTGACTATTACATTAATGAGATTGACAACCAACTGACAGACACTGCCTCCTATATTAAAATTTCTCATAATCCCCTGAATGAAGTTACAACACTAATTGAAAAAACATTAAGGTACAGGCTTAATGCCTGTCTTCTGACTGATATGGAATTTAAATATTTGTTTAATCCAACACCACGAACAGCATGTTTGTACACTTTACCAAAGGTACATAAGAACCATACAGCCCCTCCAGGAAGACCTATTATTTCTGCGATCGGGTCACCAACTGAGCGTATCTCAGAATACATTGATATTTTTTTACAACCCATTGTACGCAACTTGCCGGCATTCATTGAGGACACTAAGAAAGTATATTCCAGGAATATCCGGATTATCTCGTATTATCGCCTTGAGAAAGTCTATGAGTAGACGAAACACGTGTTGGCAAATGTCAAATTCCTTGCTGGGAGAACCAAAAAGAATAAACCAACAAGTGGAATACCGAATTTTTGGACTTTTTGAACTTTGTGTCAAGATATCATTGCCCTTTTCTGGAATATTGTTTGAAAATTATTGTGTACTAACATAATAACTTATGATGGTTGAATTTATCCAGTACACTTTGGATTATTAGAATTGTTAAGGGGAGTACTGAATGAAGCTCTATGTGTACAACTAATTTGTGGTGTTCCGCTCTCAAAAGGGCCAAGCCCACAGACACTGCACCAATGTCTTGATGCAGGGTAGTCTTGGTGTCAGTTATGGACACCAGGATCTTATCCAATTGGAGCCGTACGGGGTCTGCAGGGGGGTAGACATGTCGGTGTCAGCGAGAGTATCGTGAGCTGAGTCTTGGGTTTCTGGTGGGGCTCCCCCCAGTCTGGTTCTGGGATTCCCCATTTACAGTGCCGTAGGTATCCCGAAAATCCTGCATCGTCTCACCAGGCACACACTGGCAGTTCTCTGCTTCCGCACAGCATCAGGGGTAAATCGATCTCTCCCTGCAGTAGCTAGGTTCGTCGGGTCCAGGGTGGCCTCGTAACCGGCATGAGGAGTTCCGGGGCAGACACCAGTCTAAGATGGTGCCCAGGTGGGGTAATGCCTTCACAAACAGTCTTAGCGTGCCAGTAGGGGTACTGGGGGTGCACCTGTCTCCGTTCGCTGTTTGTGGTCGCTCCTTCTCAGTGTTTCGGAGAGGCGACGGGTGGAGGAGAGTCTTTGAGCCTTCTCTCTGCGACCCGCGCGGGTTGCAGGTTTGTAATGCCGCTAGAGCCAATTTCACATTAACCTGCAAGATTATGTATTTCCCACAGGAGACCAGGTCTCAGTGCGCCTCGGGCAATGTAGTGCCCTTCCCCATCTGCCCATGGGCTCCAGGGTGTGTCACATTCTTCTGGGGCAGGTATAGTGACGTCACTACTCTAGTGGTCCGGGCTCTTTCGGCCACAAGGTGGTTTGGTTCCAGTGGGGTGTAGGGGCTGCGGCGCCATCCATCCAGCCCCGATGATCACAGGGAGTTCATCTCCTGCAAGACCTATCTTGCTCTCTCAAGTCCCTTCAGGGGGTCCCTCGGCAGTGCCCGATGGCGAGGTCTGCCAGTCAGATCGTTCGCGCAAAAACTACACTCCACGCTGTTACTTGAAGTGTAAAAGGCCATTTTTATTAGGACAAGGTTGCAATCATTTAGACTTTATTAACAGTACATAAATGCAAGAATATACTTTTTCCATCCCATACTGACTCATAATCCCTTCAGCCTTCTCAAACCATCTCACCTGTTTGACTCTTCCCCATTCACTTGGTGACGACCTTCCTCTCCCCATTCTCACCTTCACTTGCCCTCCAAGCATCCTCTGTTGAATTTCCTTCGTTGCTCATTGCCTCCAGCGCCCGTTATCAGTCACCTGTGTACCGTTCTCCCCCCCCCGAGGGGTGGATCCGCCCGTATGTGACTCACCACCCCTCCAAAGTACCGTTAACGCCACTACTCTGCAAACTGCCCTAAACTGGCACGCCAAGATCAATCCAAAGCCCCAAATCCCTTGTCTACAACTTGTAGGTGGGGTGGGTGGACTAATTTTCCTTCTGCCCTCCCGTGGTGCTGAGGTGTCAGGAAGAGGCCGGATCCTCCTCTCCTGACACCTTTATACCCTCCCAACTCCCGCCCCTTCCCCTACTCTTTAATCCCTCCCCACCTTGTCCTTCTGGCCATTGCGCGAATTGCCCCGGGGGGAAGACTGGTCTGCGACCTTCACTTCCCCCGGGGGCCGTCATCGCGCAATAACTACACTCCACGCTGTTACTTGAAGTGTAAAAGGCCGTTTTTATTAGGACAAGGTTGCAATCATTTAGACTTTATTAACATAAATGCAAGAATATACTTTTTCCATCCCATACCGACTCATAATCCCTTCAGCCTTCTCAAACCATCTCACCTGTTTGACTCTTCCCCATTCACTCGGTGATGACCTTCCTCTCCCCATTCTCACCTTCACTTACCCTCCAAGCATCCTCTGTTGAATTTCCTTCGTTGCTCATTGCCTCCCGCGCTCCGCTATCAGTCACCTGTGTACCGTTCTCCCCCCCGAGGGGTGGATCCGCCCGTATGTGACTCACCACCCCTCCAAAGTACCGCCAACCAGGGAACCCCCGTAGGGCAGTTACCTGCCCCCCCCAGTTCCTGTGTACCTTTCGCCTCCCTTCAGCCGACCCTGCGGCACCATGTGTATGTCCTTCCACCATTTCATAATCATGTCCCGTGTTCCAATAATGTCCTGTGCCATTCCCCAACCGCGAAAGGTGCACCCCCCTCTGTCGAACAAGACCCTTTGTTCCTCCTTAATTCTATCCCGTTTCCTGCTGGTCTTTGTCCTAGATGCAAAAGAAACAATTGATGGACGGAATGCTGGACAATGCAAACATTCACCCCCAGTCACAAGGATCTGGGTTAAATCCATCATCCCCTTTGGTATCGCTTTGTTTGCCCTAAGTTGGCAGGGTATGCCCAGACGTGGGTCCCTTGCTCACTTTGCCACTGGATTCAAGCTAGCCTGGCTGATGACGGCTGAATAGCCAGAAACCGGTCCCAGGATGCTTGTTTCCGGTCCAAGGAAGACATGGCTTGGCAGTTCGGGCTGGACTGTTCCCATGAGGCACAGGGTCAGACTGATTTGCATATGGCCATGTCTGAACTGGGGTGGTGGAGTGAGCTAAAGAATGATGATGGATTAAACCCAGATCAGTTGACTGGGGGTGAGTGTTTGATTTGCTCTAATGCTCCGTCCATCATCCCCTTTGGTATCGCTTTGTTTGCCCTAAGTTGGCAGGGTATGCCCAGACGTGGGTCCCTTGCTCACTTTGCCACTGGATTCAAGCTAGCCTGGCTGATGACGGCTGAATAGCCAGAAACCGGTCCCAGGATGCTTGTTTCCGGTCCAAGGAAGACATGGCTTGGCAGTTCGGGCTGGACTGTTCCCATGAGGCACAGGGTCAGACTGATTTGCATATGGCCATGTCTGAACTGGGGTGGTGGAGTGAGCTAAAGAATGATGATGGATTAAACCCAGATCAGTTGACTGGGGGTGAGTGTTTGATTTGCTCTAATGCTCCGTCCATCATCCCCTTTGGTAGGTCTTTGTCCTAGAAGCATGTTTGCCAGACCCCCTTCCATCCTCTGTGAGGAATAATACATTCACCGTAACCACATACCCGCAAATTCCTGTTTATTGAACCAGATCCCCATGTATGTATCTTTGCGTCGTGTCAGTCCTGACAGACTCCTGAAAACTTTATCTCCCACACGTATTGACATATCCGGGCAGTTGCCTTTCCAAACCTGTTCTGCCCATACTGGCAACAACGCTCCCATTGCATTCCTCTTTTTTCCCACCATGTCACCTCCTGGTGGTTGTTTTCCAGCCCGGTGACGTCCGTACACCTGCTAGTCCGCATCCTTTGCCGCCCCAATGCCCGAGAGAATGTCTACCTATCCAGGTAACCATCTTGGTTCCTGGTCTACCCCTACATCCTGTAGTAGAAAAAAGAATGATTAGTCCTGCAATAAATTCTTCCCCTTTTCCATAGCCCCCTTCACCATTTGTTCCAAACCCAATCCTAAAACCCCTTTCCAGTACCTATATCTACACAGAACACATTTTATGTACTCCCATCCCCCCATCCTTCCACTTCCTCCCCCCACGATCCATCCTGACACCACCGCTGCTACAGCCCCAATGCGTAGCAATTGTATGTCTCCATAGGTTGGCCCCCACCCATTCTACGTGGCCCTTGTATGAGACCTATAATGGCCGGCAGAACTATCACTCTGCCTTCCAACTTATTGTAAAAACAAATTCCCCCAGCCCGAGGCCTTCCCTTTCTTGACACCACCACCACTGTTTCCGGCCCTCTCCTTGATTCCCCCTTTCCTATGACACACGCTCCACTTTCCCCCAGCCGCTGCATCCAAAATAAACAACTCTACCATCCCAAATCGCCCTTGCCCCAGGCACACATCCTCACGTACGCCTCAAAGGAGACGACCCCGCTCTGTCAGAGAACCCTTTGCCTCATTTGCCACCTAAAACACACTAGGCTCACTAACAAATCCCTTTCATCTCAGCCAATTCCCCCTTGCCTGCTCTCCATATTGAACCATACCGTCCCGTCTCCAAGTTTCGCACCCCCAGACACCCAGGTCCACCAAACCTGTGGAAAATTACCATATTGTCATATTGCTTTTCGCGTCGACCATTGTGTGATGGCCCCACACTCCATACATCCTCGACCGTCCCCGCACATATCCTACTTCACAAATTCATGTTGCTTACACCAATTTGCACCTGCCAAACCAACGTCCCCCTCCACAACATCCTAGTGGCACCCTTGCACTCTGACTCACTTTTCCCACACCCCAAAACTGTTCTCCCCCACCCGAACCACACCCTATGGTACAGCAAACCTGCCCCCCGCCCTGGCTATGCCTGGGCGTCAGCACTCTGTCTCTTTGTTACCTCCTCCCCGCTTACCCTTTATGTAGCTCCCCCAGCCCTTTATACACTGCCTTATACCTTCCCTTATATACTGACCTCGGCTCAAGTGTCCCCTCGCCCCCAAAGAGAAACTTGTGCACCTCCCCTTTCTTTCACGCTACCGCGCTCCCCCTTTTAAATTGCCACCTTCAAATAACCAATTAGACTGCCCTGGGCCCCAACCGTTTCTTGCGGCACCAAGGCCCCTCCACCTGCTTACTTCCCTGAAGCATTGTCCTGTCCCTTCACCTACCTCGTGGGCTCCCTATCTTTCGCACCCTTTTGTGCCCAGTTACTGCGACGCCCCCAGAGCCCCTACTGCTCCTTATGACACAAAAAAACACCCACTGAGTATGCTACCCAGTTTCCGGCAAGGTACCCCATACTTGTCCAGCCCCCAGGCAAGTCCTTGCCTATATATCTGCCCCATCACGTTGCACAATGCTTGCCCCAGTTACTGTGACCCCCCGGAGTCCCACAGCTCTTCGTGACACAAACCCCACCAAGTGTGCAAAACTTGTCAGTCAAGGGGCCCCAATACTTGCCCGACCCCCAGGCAAGTCCTTGCCCATCTATATATGCCCTCCTCAATTGCGTACCAAGCAAGAACCCGTGCGTGTTTAAGCATTGTTGAAAGAGCCATCTTGACGTACAACACCATTGCTCCCCGATCCGCCCATTCGTCCCCTCCGACAGATGTCCTCGTCCACTGAGGCACACCGCCCCCAGGGGACTTCCACTGCTCCCAATCATTAACTGCCCCTTTTTTCTTTCAACTGGGTTGTGGCTCCCATCAAGTCCCCCGACTCCGATTTTTTGGCGCCTTCCTTGCAGATGAACTTGACCAAGTTCTCCCTTAAGGGGGGGCCGTCTGTACTGGACCATCAACACCCCACTCATTGACATCGTTCCCCCATAATCTGCCAGCCCTTGCCGTAGTCAACCTATTTCAGATCGCTTGCCTCTCTAGACCCTCGTGGACTCGTTGTCGTACCCGACTCACTTCCATAACATCCCCCTTCCTTGCCGTAGTAACGGCTTCCTGTCGGCGACGTCAAGCGCCATGGGCCCATGGCCTCGAGCTAACCGGGTAAGGACCTATTGGCCCGGACTACCCCCCTCCTTTCAATGGCCTTCCCCTGTTCTTTCAGGGTGGCCCCACCTGACCCCGTATGAGTGGATGACACTCCTTTCCCGTGTGCCCTTCATTCCTAACTTCTTTGGTTATCTGGCGCAGGGACCTTCCCGGTCTCCCCGGTCCCTGAGGCCTTTCCGCTCCTGCTTAAGTGATCCCTTTGTAAGGGCCGATAAAATCGCTAGCACACCCCAGCTTTTGCGTAGAGCGGAGTATTGCGTTGATGCCCCCTCTTTTTTAGCCAAGTTTGGACTGACCATAGCCCTTCTCCCACAATTTCTCAGCCATACGAAGACCCCCCCCATCCCTCGTGCCATTTAGCTGCTATCCATGGCTTTCCACACGGTAACTGCCCTTCCCCCGAGCCCCACACCGTAAGATGTTGGCCCAATTTTTACACTGATGTCCTCGTTTGTGTTAATTGGCACCCCCCGCCCATTTGCCACTCTCCTCCAACATGGCAACTAGTGATGCGTGACCCATTGGTTGATCTCTTCTTTTCGTGCATTACCACATTGTCCGTCTGGACCCATCCCTACCAATTGCTTGGCCCCAAGTTTCTCCTTTGTCCCGAAGCATGCAGCAGCTGCCCTGTATCCCTGCCAAATCACTCACCGCCCCCTACACACTCCAACCGACCAGCTGGATTTTCTTTTTATCCTGTGTTCCCTTGCCCCCATGTCATCTGCCTTGTTCCTTTACCTGAGTGTCCGTCTGGGACCTGGTCGTCCTTGACCGGAGCTGCTGTTCCCTTTTTGCTCCTTGGCCTCAGCTCCGTCTTTGTCCGCACTTGCCTCCTGCAAAAACACCAATCGTTCTGGTTACCTCAACTACCTCCGCCCCCGAAAACCCAACTCAGCCTCACCCTTCATTCAAACCTTTACCCTCGCAATTCACCTTCCATTCACACTCGAATCCCCATCGTACACGTCACACTCCCCCGTCTTTAACCTCTTAACATCCATGCCATCTTTCTCAAAATGTATTCATAACGTTGTAAGATTCGCTGCGCGATCCCTCGCTGGAGGGTAGGCCGCCGCGGACCCCCTTACTGCTTCCGGCCAGCGTCCCGGGGCCGTCGTGTGCCCCGCTGGCATCACCCCCTTTGCTGCCACCCTCAACCGCCAGTCCCGGTTCCCCCCTCCACCAGGCCGTTACAACCTGGTGGGTCCTGAGCACCACCGGGCCTCAATGCCGTGCTGGCAGTCCCTCTCACCTTCCCTAGAGCCCGGCTAACTGCAGAAAAAACCCCAGGGCCCCCTGCAATCCCCCCCACCCCAGTTCCCTTTTATTGCTGTGCTGGCTGAGGTTGAAAAGGGGGGCCACCACCCCTTCCCATGGGCAACTACAGCCTGCTGCTCCGACCACGTGCCCCCCCGCAGAAAAAACCTGCTCCTGGGACCTGACAGACCCTGCCCCGCTCAGCCTCCCCATTCTGGGCCCATCTGGTCGCTGGACACCCATCACGCCCAGATCCCTATGGCGCCTCCGAGGAGGCTTGCGGCCCACCCTCCTAAAAGGCACTACTCCAGTTTGAGGCCCGTCGGCACCCATGCTGTGGCACCGGCTCCTAGGGCCGGCTCCTCCCCTCTCTAATCGTCGCGGCTATGACTATGTGAAGCCGTGAGGCCGTGCGGGCAGGCTCATTACCCCGCCTCTGCTCGGAGCGTCCTGCCCCCAGCCCCCCCAACCCCCCCCAGGCCTACCGACCTGTAAGAATCACTCAGCGGCTCACATTATGACATCCTGCCGTTGCCGCAGCCCCACCGGGTGCCATAGCGGCTCTGAAAGATAAGACACGCAGCCGATGCGGGCAGGCTCTTGCCCCGCACGCGTCACGGGAGCGTCCCCCCTCCCCCCGCCTACCAGTGCAGCGCGGGGCGGCTCCCTTTCGCCTGCCACCACCGCTATCGCAGCACACCGGGTACTCGCATGGGTGGGATTCCCCCTGCCTCCCCCCCACCACCTGGCCTAATACCATGCCTGTAAGATCCGCCCAGCCTGGCCCGAACGCGGTGCCTCGCTGCACACGCCATAGCCACCTGGACAAAGAGGTCAGCACCCCCGATCCTAATTAGCCGTGGGCACCTATGCCGTGCTGAGTGCCATGCTCCCACCGCCCAATAAACCCTGCTAACCTACCCTGCAAAGTAAAACTAATTTTCCTTCTGCCCTCCCGGTGGTGCTGAGGTGTCAGGAAGAGGGCGGATCCTCCTCTCCTGACACCTTTATACCCTTCCAACTCCCGCCCCTTCCCCTACTCTTTAATCCCTCCCCACCTTGTCCTTCCGGCCATTGCGCGAATTGCCCAGGGGGAAGACTGGTCTGCGATCTTCACTTCCCCCGGGGGCCGTCATTCTCGGCAGTGGTTTCCTAGCAGCGCTTGTCTGGACTCAGTGGCGGTGTGTCCATTAGGGCGCTGGGGCGTTGCCCCACAAGCCACCCGCACCCGCAGCCGGCAGCTCCGAGACGAGTCCCGACATTCAGATAAAATGCATGTGATGTCAGTCAGCCTGAGTCAGGTGAGTCAGCATGACGCGGACCTCCTACCCCCTTCAGAGTCTGAAGGGGGTTGGCGGTCCGGCGTCATGCTGACTCACCTGACTGACAAGCGCACAGCAGGCACAGGCAGCAGCACAAGTGCGCATGCTGGGCTTAGGTCGGAGAATTTTTCCGCCGTGCCCAGTCATGCGCACTAGTGTTGTGTCTGGCTGGTGGCTGCGCATTATGAGAGCGAGGGTTGAGCAACGCCGCAACCCTTTGTCTCCTAATGGGCAGGCGGGCAGCGAGTACCCCTGCCAAGCCAATCCTGGCGCTGCTGGAGCAGCGTCAGTATTTGCTGAGAGGGGTTGCCACTCAAGTCAGTGACACGGTAACCTTGAGGCGCCAACGCGGGAGTCGGACCCGATCCCAGGAACAGAGGTGGCGCGGACCCGGTAAGTTTTTTGCTTTATTTTAATCTTCTTCCCCGCGCGACCCTCCCCTCCTGCCCCCCTCACTCCCCCTCGCGAGTATTGCGAGCGAATGATAGTGGTTCTGGTTTTCATCGTTGCCTTCGTGAAAGCGCTGGAACAGCTGGGTCTCTTAGACGTTGAGGAATGAAAAGCGTGGCGAGAGACCCCATTTCACCCTTGTTTAACATCTGTGCTGGGCTTGCCTGCGGTGCGTGAGTTAAAAAGTGAGGGGTAAATGCCGCAGTTTTGATTTACTCTTCACACGAGGTGGCAAAAGTACCACCATTTATGTATTCACTCGTATGGCGGTGATACTAGAACTTATTTAAGGTTTTCAGTGATAAATTTACTGAAATGAAAAGCGTGATTTTATCATATGTGTGCTGCTCAGTCAGAACCAATATCTTTTTTTGAGTGAATAACGTCACATTTGCCCGTTATTGTAAGTATTGGCGTGGATGAATTTTTGGATTCTTCACCTAATATTTGACTGTCTCTGTATTTTAAATATTCTGAAATATGCTTGGACTGCCACTTCCAAAACTACTCAAAGCAGTGAAATCCCACAGTATCGCCCAATTAATTGTAAATGGCATTTTATTGTGTTGAAATGTTATCTGTCGTGTGTATTGCATCCTGGATTGTTTTGATTTAGATATGTGCTAACTTTTGCCACGTGACTTTTCATAGTATAGGGTGCACTACTCTTCGCTAACTGCACCAGGATCAAATATACACCATTCGATAGTCGATTATAGGGCGACGAACGTGTTTGGCGTTTTGATCAGGTGATCGCCTGTGCGTCCAGTGTTTATATCGGTATTGCATTTGAGATTCATACCGAGATTTGGTATGTGAAGTGTGCGTTTCATTGTAAATTTGCAATTACTGCGTCACAGTAAATTATGCAGATTAGCGAGGACGATGTTTGTCCAGAGTTAAATTGGTGATCAGTCTCTGTACGCTTGTTAGGAGCATTACATTTACCTGTGTGTTGGAACAACTTTAAAGTTTCAGAAGTACCCACATTATATGAAATGCACGCGCACATTTGAAAGGTTTAGTCGACAACTACATTTTTCTGTGCTGCTTTATTTTCCCAATGACATTTGAGGTTCCCGCTCATTTTTATGGCAAGTGACACTCGTTGAAACTTCCTTGTGGGGAGTAAACCTTAACCTATTCAAAGCTGCCTATCTCACGCATCACATTTTGTCTGCACGTCTCGCATCGCTCACACTTCTCCTGCGTGCCTGCTCCTCTTCAAGCATCCTATTGTCTGCCTGCTCCTGTCTTTGTTGAAGAGGCGTTGAATAGTTTCTCTGGCGAGGTGAGGATGGGTATAGGGGAGAAAGTGTGTGGGGGTTAAGGTGGCTGATGCAATGGTCCTCCACGGAAGGCAGGGGGGGGTCAGGGTCATGTGTCTTTCATGGTGGAAGAGTGCGGAGCTGACAAGTTTCACACTACTAGGCGCACACACAGTCTAAATTTAGTCTTTTCATTCTGGGACTTGTTGTCCCGGTTAATTAGAGATACAGGACTACCAGTCCCAGAATACATAGAAAAAAACGTGAATTTGATGAGCTGCCCACGTGTGGACCTGGGCACTTGAGTTCTGTGGTGACGGGGATTTATAATAATAATCCATATTTGTAATCCACATCCATATAATAGTGACCAGTGCAGTGTCTCTGCGTGTAGTGTGGGGGAGTAGTGGCTTTATGGTGGTTTGTGCGCTTTGCCTTAAGGAGGAGGCAGCACGTGGGGTTACTGCACTTAAGACGTGCGTTTGTGAGAAAGTAATATGTGAGTTGATGGCGCCCGGTACCATGGTATGGCGCCTCTGAGGCTCTGGCGCAGTGGACTGTGGGCGAGTAACCGCTTGTGTGGGACGGGCACAGAGGTAAGAGTTACATTTGGAGAGGGGAAAAGTGACACAGGGGTGAGCAGGAAGGGACAACATGGACGGAGGAGAATAAAGACTAGACGGGGGGTCAAATGGAAAAGGGAAAGACAAAGAGGAAGGCGGACAGGGGCAGAGAAGGAGGGAAGAAACTAAACAGTAGCTTGAAACGGAGAACGCCATGGAGCATTGAGAGGAAAGGCTAAAAGTGAGTCAGGAGTGACATAAAGCGATGGACGGGTGAGAGGGGGTGAATGGGAAGAGTGAAGGGTGGGAGAAGGGCTTTGAGGGAGGGAGATGAGAGGACGAGAGGGTCGGGGGAGGCTAGAGAGGCACAATGACAAAGAGGCGCGCTGCAACACAGCGGGAGGGAAGGAAGCAGAGGAGAGATGGGTAAGTGATGGATAGGAAGAGATAAGGTAGCGTATTGTGTCACTCACATAGCGCTTCATATCCCGTTGCAGTGCGCGGTAGCGCATTTTCAGGCGGGTAGCATGCTGCACAGTGGGGGATGAGTGGTAGGCAGGGTGTATTGTTGGGATCTTGTGTGGGTGGTGTTTTTTTGTCGTTTGTGACAGATCAGAGGGGTCTGAGGACGCGTCGCAGGACGTAGAGTGCGATGAAGGAGGTGGTTGAAGATAGAGTGCTGTGGGATATAGGTGCATTTTTGGCAGGTAGATACGGTTAGCCCTGCAGGCCCCTTAGTATGATGGTTTTATTTAAGTTTTCTGGAGAGGTGCATGAGTGCACAGGGAGAGGACGGAGATGAACAGATTATTATAAGGTCCCAAGTAGAGCAAGGGACAGAGCGATGGATACGAGATAAAGTTAAAGGCAAAAGTGAAACAGATAGGAGAGGGAAAGACACAGCGACTGATGCAGAAGGGGCACAGAGAGCAAAGGATTTAGGAGTGGTGGATAAAGGCAAAGGGGGTTGGGAGGGATGGGCACAGGGAAAAGAAAATGTACAGAGGAGTGATCTGTAAGGGCACGTGGAGAGGCAAAGACACAGAGGTGTGATGTATAAGGGCAAAGGGAGAGCAAAGACACCGAAGAGTGATATGTAAGAGCACAGGGAGAGCAAAGACACCGCGGAGTGATTTGTAAGGGGTCTGGGAGAGCAGAGACAGACAGGAGTGATATGCAAGGGCACAAGAAGAGGAAAACAAACAGAGGAGTGATATGTAATGACACGGGGAGAGCAAAAACACACAGTAGTGATATGTAAGGGGACATGGAGAGGCAAAGGCACAGATGAGAGATATGTAAGGACACGGGCAAAGGAAAGACACACAGGAGTGATATGTAAGGGCACAGGGGGAGCAAAGATACAGAGGAGTGATATGTAAGGGCACAGGGAGAGCAAAGACACATATACTGAATAAGCTGCTACCTATGTTATATGACATCTCTCTATTAATGTAATAACTGCACGTTCACAATTGCTTTATTAACCTTCCTGCTCTCCCAAATTTGCTTGAAAATGCACCATTTGTCCACTCTTTTTTTAAATTTTCTTGGGGGAGAACCCCCCCCAACCCTCTGTAGGTTGTTCCGGCTCGCTCGCTACGCTCGCTCGCTGCGGTGCATTAGGACAATAATTTTACGCCCACCACTTTCAAATGTCACCAGCCGCCACTGTCTGGACTTCCGCTGCAGGCCGCCCCGTGCGTGGGGTGCGGGACCTAGTCCCTGGGCTAAGTAGGCTCCATTTGATGCTCCATCCGGGCGGTGTGGGGGCCTACCACTGTCCAGTGTAGAGCCGTCAGGGGCCGCCGGACCGCAATCTGCGTGTGCTTATGCGGTTCCCGATCTTGGAGATTCTACTTCTGCCGGGTCACCAGGTGGGCTGGCGCCACTTCTCGCCTCCGCACTCTCACAGGCCTCCCTATAGCACCCTGCACAAGAGCAGAGCAGGCCCGGTTCTAGCAGGTGGGCCGGGTGGGCCAGGCCCACCCAAACATAAGCCTGGCCCACCCAAACATGAGCCTTGGCCCTTGCAGTGAATCTGCCACCGATGTGCAACAACAATAAAAAATGTTCAGATAACTGTTGATTTATGATCCTGCTGCAGAACAATCATGTGTCTGTTGCTAGTTTTTAAATGCAGATAAACTGAATTTTATGTGGATAGCTTAGTGGGTTACTGCCTTTGTCACAGAGATCTTTGTGTTACTTGCAGTTCAAAAGTTACAATCCTAAAATAGTCTTGACCTATGAACTGTCATCAAAGAGCTGCATACAAACCGCTTTTTTGTGTTGTGATATAGTTAGAACTTCTCCAGTCTCATTATTTTAATGTTGCTAAAAAGAGTTTGTTTGGGCAGTTATACATTTTTATCAGTAAAGCCAACCCCTAACCAATGGAGCATTCTTTAAATCCTGAGTTTGTGCTTCTCCAGACCAAACCCTTGTAAAATATATTGCCCACCAGTATGGATGACATGTGATTCCTATACCTTGTAATCCTCATTGGCTTATGTGACATTCCCCGTAGACTGATTTATTGGCTCTGTATAATGTGTGCGTGATGTAAAGTACTGTGACACCCTACTCTGATATGAGTAACGCTATACAACAAATGAAATGCATATGAGAGCGGGGCAACAGAGAGATGAGGGGCACTAGTGGAGGGTGGCAGTGAGGTAAGCAGAGGAGGAGGTCATGGGGTGAGGGGCTATGGAGCGATGAAGGGGCACTGGTGGAGGGTGGCAGTGAGGGAATCCGAGGAGGAGGTCATGGGGTGGGGGGGAGCTACGGAGAGATGAGGGGCACTAGTGGAGGGTGGCAGTGAGGGAAGCCAAGGAGGAGGTCATGGGGTGGGGGGTGGAGGGTGGAGCTACAGAGAGATGAGGGGCACTAGTGGAGGGTGGCAGTGAGGGAATCCGAGGAGGTGGTCATGGAGTGGGGGTGGAGCTACGGAGAGATGAGTGGCACTAGTGGAGGGGTGGCAGTGAGGGAATCTGAGGAGGAGGTCATGGGGAGGAGCTACGGAGAGATGAGGGGCACTACTGGAGGGTGGCAGTGTGGGAATTGAGGAGGAGCTCATAGGGTGGGGGGGAACTACGGAGAGATGAGGGGTGCTAGTGGAGGGTGGCAGTGAGGGAAGCCGAGGAGGAGGTCATGGGGTGGCGGGAGCTACGGAGAATGAGGGGTACTAGTGGAGGGTGGCAGTGAGGGAAGCCGAGGAGGAGGTCATGGGGTGGCGGGAGCTACGGAGAATGAGGGGTACTAGTGGAGGGTGGCAGTGAGAGAATCCGAGGAGGAGGTCATGGGGTGGGGGGGAACTACGGAGAGATGAGGGGCACTAGTGTAAGGTGGCAGTGAGGGAAGTCAAGGAGGAGTTCATGGGATGTGGGTGAGCTACGGAGAATGAGGGGTACTAGTGGAGGGTGGCAGTGAGAGAATCCGAGGAGGGGGTCATGGGGTGGGGGGGACTACGGAGAGATGAGGGGCACTAGTGTAAGGTGGCAGTGAGGGAAGTCAAGGAGGAGTTCATGGGATGTGGGGGAGCTACGGAGAATGAGGGGCACTAGTGGAGGGTGGCAGTGAGGGAAGCCGAGGAGGAGGTCATGGGGTGGGGGGAATTACGGAGAGATGAGGGGCACTAGTGTAAGGTGGCAGTGAGGGAAGCCGAGGAGGAGGTCATGGGGTGTGGGTAAGCTACGGAGAATGAGGGGCACTAGTGGAGGGTGGCAGTGAGGGAAGCCGAGGAGGAGGTCATGGGGTGGGGGAGCTACGCAGAATGACGGGCACTAATGGAGGGTGGCAGTGAGGGAAGCCGAGGAGGTGGTCATGGGGTGGGGGAGATACAGAGAATGACGGGCACTAGTGGAGGGTGGCAGTGAGGGAAGCCGAGGAGGAGGTCATGGGGTGGGGGGAGCTATGGAGAATGAGGGGCACTAGTGGAGGGTGGCAGTGAGGGAAGCCGAGGAGGAGGTCATGGGGTGGGGGAGCTACGGAGAATGAGGGGCACTAACGGAGTGTGGCAGTGAGGGAAGCCGAGGAGGAGGTCATGGGGTGGGGGGAACTACAGGGAAATGAGGGTCACTAGTGGAGGGTGGCAGTGAGGGAATCCGAGGAGGAGGTCATGGGGTGGGGGGAACTACGGAGAGATGAGGGGCACTAGTGGAGGGTGGCAGTGAGGGAATCCGAGGAGGAGATCATGGGGTGGGGGGGAGCTACGGAGAATGAGGGGCACTAGTGGAGGGTGGCAGTGAGGGAAGCCGAGGAGGAGGTCATGGGGTGGGGGGAACTACTGGGAGATGAGGGTCACTAGTGGAGGGTGGCAGTGAGGGAATCTGAGGAGGAGGTCATGGGGTGGGGGGGAGCTACGGAGAATGAGGGGCACTAGTGGAGGGTGGCAGTGAGGGAAGCAGAGGAGGAGGTCATGGGGTGGGGGGAGCTATGGAGAATGAGGGGCACTAACGGAGGGTGGCAGTGAGGGAAGCCGAGGAGGGGGTCATGGGGTGGGGGGAGCTACAGGGAAATGAGGGTCACTAGTGGAGGGTGGCAGTGAGGGAATCCGAGGAGGAGGTCATGGGGTGGGGGAACTACGGAGAGATGAGGGGCACTAGTGGAGGGTGGCAGTGAGGGAATCAGAGGAGGAGATCATGGGGTGGGGGGAGCTACGGAGAATGAGGGGCACTAGTGGAGGGTGGCAGTGAGGGAAGCCGAGGAGGAGGTCATGGGGTGGGGGGGAACTACTGGGAGATGAGGGTCACTAGTGGAGGGTGGCAGTGAGGGAAGTCAAGGAGGAGTTCATGGGATGTGGGGGAGCTACGGAGAATGAGGGGCACTAGTGGAGGGTGGCAGTGAGAGAATCCGAGGAGTAGGTCATGGGGTGGGGGCTACAGAGAAATGAGGGGCACTAGTGGAAGGTGGCAGTGAGGGAATATGAGGAGGAGGTCATGGGGTGGGGGGCAGGTACGGAGAGACGAGCGACACTGGTGGAAGGTGATAGTGAGGGAGTCTGAGGAGGAGGTCATGAGGGAGAGGGGCTACGGAGAGATGAAGGGCACTGTTGGAGGGTGGTAGTAAAGGTATCTACGGAGAAAGAGGTCATTGGTGGGGCCAGTGGCGGCTCCTTCATTGGGGCCTGGGGGCGTCGCCCCACTGCTTTCTCGCAGTGTGAGAAAGCAGAAACATAAAATGGTAAAACTACCATTTTATGTTTCTGCTTCTCTCACTGCAAGTAAGCAGAAGTGCCTGGAGTGCCTGGTTGGGGGCGGGCGGGTGGGCGGTCCTGCTCGAGGGCAGGGGGGGTGTGGCTTTTCCCACTGTTGTGGGTACTGACTGTTTAGTCGGCCCCAGGGCCGACCAACTCAGTCATGCGCACTCTCCCTTTTTCTCTATGTAGGCTGCTGCATGCAGCCTACATAGAGAAAATGGCCCGGCTGGGGCGCTCTCCGCTGCGCCTCACCAATTACAACGCTGCCATTGCAGCGTTGTGATTGGCTTAGGGGAGCAGGAGGAGGGATGCTGCCTAAAGCGCCAGGAGCAGCAGGAGCTGAGGCGGCGGCGCGTGATGCGATCGCGGAACTGGAGGAAGGTAAGTTTTTTTTATTTTATAATATAAAGATTACCGTCCCACTTCCCCGTTGGTGGTTTTGGGGTGTTTTGGGGGATTGAGGGTTGGTGTTTAGGGTTGAGGGCCAGTGTGTAGGGTGTTAGGGTTAGGTTTTAGGGATTTAGGGTGGTTTTTAGGGTTGAGGGCAGTTTTTGGGATTGAGGCTGGTTTTGTAGGGTTTAGGCTTGAGATTTTGTAGGGTTCCTGGAGTCTAGGGCTCAGGGCCCGATTGAGGTTGGTGCATATTGGAGTTGGCAAGGTTTGAGTGTGGTTTGGTTAGAATTTGGCCAGATTCGTCTGTTTTTTTGGTGTTTTTGAAGGTTGTCGGGTGGGGGATTTTTGGTTGAAAAGTCGTACCCCTTCCAGTGGATCAGTTGGGTTCTGGCTTGGTGAGATTGTTGAGAATCGGTGGAACTAGTGTCGCAGGAAGTTTGAAGATGATCGAAGTGGTGGAAGTGCTGAAAACAGCATTTTTTGTGAAGGCCCGGTTTGCAATGTTATCCAATGGGCCGGTTTTTGGGTTTGTGGAGAAGTGATTTTTAGGGGGTTCCAGTTGCTGGAGGGGAAAACGGGTTCTGTGAGTGATAGGTAGGGATGTTTGCTGCATGTGTAGTGATTTTTGGAGGAATGGATTGATGAGAAGGGTGTTTTTAAGCAATGTCGCAAACGGGAAAACGCTGCCATAGGGCCCCATGTTAATCACCAATTTTGCATATTTTTGGGGTGCGATTGGAGGTTGTTGCAGGTGGATTTGCTTAGCTGGGATCAGAGTTGGCAACCTCTAGTTTTGATTGCAAGAGGTTTGAAGAAAATCCATCGAGGGGAAGTGGGTGTTTTGGGCCTAGTTTCTGAGTGCGTTTTGACGCGATTTTAGGCCTTTTGGAGGTCGCGGTAATGCACGTGTTTGGGATGCTAATTTGGGGTGTTCCACCGAATTGGGAATGGGTTGGAGGGGTGGGGAGCTATGGTGGGAACCAGGAACGTCTAGTTGTGGATGAAAGTGGAATTTCGCTTGTAGGTGGAAGGGAAAGGGGAATTTGGCCCTGTTTCCAAGGTGCATTTTTCTGCCATAGGCTAACATTGCCGGTAATGCGTCTTACATGTGACTCATAGGCGTGCACTTTTTGAGGCTCACCGGGCTTTTACTTAACAGATTGTGGTCTGTCCTGGTGCGGGCTGCCCTGATCATCTGTACAGTTGTGTTAAGGTGCCTTGGCACTGGTGAATGCGCCCTCCCTCTTTGCCCTCTCTAGTGCAGGCGCTGGGCATCCGTCTGCTTGGGATGGCATGGACAAGGGGTAGTGGCACAAAGCTCAACCAAGCTCAGTGCTGACTCTTTACTGGGTTTAAATAGCTCCACAGCACCTCTGTGCAAGAGGCCACTAAATAGATAACACTGCACTACACTGCACCAACACTGCAATGTAGCACACAGCAGCAGTGGTACGCTAATACATTTGTACAGCATTCCCTAAGCGCTAGTGTCCAACAGTCCAAGTAAATTCATCACCCTGTCAATCATGGTATTGTACATGTTGGCTTGTGGTTCTATCCAGTATGATTAAGAATAGTTGTGCTACTGTGGTACCAGTAAATTGTTGTTCATTTTAGTTCCATATTCCCAGAGCATTCTCATTATGTGTCAAACTTCTATAAGGTTTCTTAACTCCCACAACTCTAAACATTAGTATTGACTGAGCTGTTCTTCACACCTTCTGGTTTGCTTGAAAATGCACCATTTGCCCACTCTTTTTTCAAAATTTTCACGGGGGGAAAACCCCCCGAACTCCCCATAGGTGGTTCGGGCTCGCTTGCCGCAGTGAAGTATGACAATTGTTTTACGCCTCACCACTTTCAAACGTCACCAGCCGCCACTGGGTGGTGCCCCAAAAAGACTTTTGCACCAGCACTAAAGCCGGCCCTGTCATGGCCTTTCTGTTTTCGTTTATTTAATTAACAGTCGGGTGATTAGGACAACTGTGGAGCATACTTTAAAGTGCATGCTAATTACATTTACTGCTAAATTCAATGTTTCAAGTTTGAAGGTGATTTTACTAATGTTTTTTACCGGGAATAATGAAAGTGGAACCGGATGGTGGCTGATATGGGGCTGGGGCCTAAGGTCAGCTCTGAGATAAGATGCACTGGAGAGGGGTGGTAGAAAAGTGGATAATCAAGCCTGTAAGGGAGTGCGCTGCAGAGTCAGGGGTGAGGTGGAGGTAGTCATGAAGAGGGATTCTCCCTGAAGGCTCGCACAGAGGGTGCCCGAGTAGTGTCACTTGCCTGATACTCCCACCTTAGAAACCTCCTCTTCCCATCAAAGGGATATTACATGGGGAAAAAAACACTTTTTGAGAGTGATAACATTTAGAAAGAGATTTGGAAAAGAGTGCGTTTTACTGGGCCTTGTAAGACTAAGGAGAGATAAGGGAGGGCCCAGAAGTAGGCCTGGCTAGACATATAAGCGACAAATCGGGCCCGCAGTGGCCCACCCGAATGCACCCTTGGCCCACCCAAATAAAAGTTCCTGGAGCCGGGCCTGGAGCAGAGGTTGCGGGTTCAGGTTGCATGACTTTCTTTGCTGCAATCTTCAGTTGTCGTTCGGTGGATGGGGGCTGCAGTTGCCAAATCGCTCTTTAAAATCATGTGTTTACCCCGGAAATATTCGAAAAACTATAAAGTTAGCAAAACCTTGATCGTTTTTGTAGAGCCGCTTGATTTTTGGAGGTTTTTCATGAAACTAAATAAAATGTTTCTTAACCCTGCTTGCCCTGCCCAGGATTGCTAAGTGCTGCTTAAAAAGTCTGCCCATGAGCCTAGGGGGCGGCTTCAAACAGCTGCAATCAAGGGGGCGCCAGGTGAAGTTATTGCGAATTCTAGGACATCAGATACAATGCTCATTGAGCCTTGGGAGCGGCTATTTTATTTGGACTTGGAACAATAAAAACGCTATTACTGGAATCGGAAAATCTTGGTGGTTAAGGTTGAAAGACGAGCTAGCTCGTTGCTATCTTTGGTCGACGGCCAATGAAAAGGTCTCTTTCAACAGCTGAGCAAACAAAAGGAAATGAGAACTGGGAGACAATCAAAATGTCACGCTCGAGTTAGAGCGAGACACAGGAACGTTAATAGGGCTGCTACAATTAATGACCCTTCAGTTAACATCGCAAAGAAGTTATCTATTAGATTAGGGGGAAGGGTGCAGAAAGGAAGGTGGCGGCCAAGAGAGCCAGGGAAGGAACGGAAGGGGGTGTCAAACCGATATAAGGAGGACCTTGGGGCTATTTCTGTTACATGAAAAAGACTTTCAACAAGTACTAGGCTCTCAGAGCTCGAAAGGAACAGGGACTGGCCCATCTCCGAGACCTTCAGCAGCCATGAGAGGGGTTGTACAGTCCAAAGGGTTCTTTGTCCTGTGTGCGGTGACGCTGTGCAGCGCCGAAGACACCTGCCCAGGTGAGCAAACCACACACATGCACCTGCCAGCAAACCTTTCTGCACCTCTTAAACAATGAGCCTTGCATCTTTTCCTTGAAGCAGCATTTCTGTTCCCAAATTTGATTGGTGCTAAAACTGTACAAAACCCCGACACAAAATGTTCCTTGGATCAAAATTAAGCAGTATGTCTTTTTAAGAGTTCTTAGAGATGTTCCTGCGGATTTATGATTTTTCATCTTTCAATTGCATACGTTCATTCATTCCTCCATCCTCATTTCCTCATCCACTACTGCATACAGTCATTCATTCCTCTGTCCTCATTTCTTCATCCACTATTGCATACGTTCGTTCATTCCTCCATCCTAATGTCTTCATTCACTGTTGCATACATTCATTCCTCCATTCTCATTTCTTCATCCACTACTGCATACAGTCATTCATTCCACCATTCTCATTTCTTCATCCACTACTACATAGTCATTCATTCTTCCATCCTCATTTCTTCATTCACTACTGCATACCGTCATTCATTCCTCCATTCTCATATCTTCATCCTCTACTGCATACAGTCATTCATTCCTCCATCCTCATCCACTATTGCATACGTTCATTCATTCCTCCATCCTAATGTCTTTATCCACTGTTGCATACATTCATTCAACACTTCTCTCATTTATTTGAATTGATGGACCATGGCTACATCTCTAGATGCTACATATGGGGTTGCGAGGAAAGCCTCAGCGCCTCAGTCCGAAACATCTAAGTGGGGGCTCGCACAGGTAAGAGCGGTGGGGCGGGGTTTCGGGCAGGTGGGGGGTGGTGGAAACTTGAACTATTTCTGCACATGGTTTTGTGTGTCTGAGGAGGCAGATGCTGCCTCCACGTATCCTGTAACTTCGCATTATATGGCGCTTGTTGCACACGTTGTATATGTTCAGGCCCGGTTCTAGAGGGAGGGCCAAGTGGGTCTGGCCCTCCCAAGGTAGCCCCATGGTCCACCCAAGGCCCATTTACAATTAGAACAACAGCTTCTGTTCTTTTTCTTAATGACTCACCCGGGCCTGCAGCCTCGCTTTATCAGGTTAATTGTTTAGCTTTCATAAATAACGCCAATGCCATGGGCTACTTGAAGTGCCTGGGACAGGCGTGAGGTCAGTTGGAATGATGGCTGTTATCATGCATGTGTGAACAACTGGGATATCTGTGACGCTCCCAATACATCAGAAGGGACAGAGCCAAGCTCCCATCACATGGTACTAAAGAGAGGCCATACAGCAGAAACATTGTGATAGAATGTTTCCATCCCAAGAAAAGTAATTGAAAATGTACCTACAGTCGTACAAATATCTCGAGTCTCCTAATATAATTTAATGGAATTTAAGGCACAAACAGCACACTTTGGTACCTGTGGGTTTATTCTCTCTGGAGACAGAAGACCGTGAAGAGAAGAAGGGTGGATTGGAAAGACAGAGGAGGATGGGGCAGAGAGTGAGAGGAATGGGAGGACAAACAAGAAGGATGAGGTGGGGAGAGATTGGTGAGGTAGAAACAGAAGGGTGAGGTGGAGAGAGAGGATGAGGCGGAGAGAGTGGAGGCCATAACAAGGAGAAATGAGTATGAGGTGGGGAGTAAGAGGGTGAGAAAGAGGAGTGTGAGGTGGAGAGAGAAGAGGATGAGGTGGGTGGAAGCAGAGAGAGTGAACTGTGAGGCAGAAAGTGAAAGGGGAGTGAGGTGGAGAAAGCAGAAGGGGTAAAGCACATAGGTGCAAACCCTTAGAAATACTGAGTAAAACTAGTAGGCACAACCCGGACAGTAGGTAGAGTGTGCTGCTCCTCACCCCTACAAGACTATCCTGCATGTCCGGACCCAGCTCTCAAACACCTGGGAGATGCAGTCAACCCCATTCATCTTCATGGCCCACCCATGCTTCTCCCTGGCCCTCTCAGATCCCGAATCCTGTAGCTGGGCCCAGGCGCGCAACGCCCATTGGGCTCAAAGGGCTTCCCCCCCCTCCGTCGTGTGTGTCATCCCGGGTGAGACAGCTTCCCGGGCACACACACATCCGCACCCGAGTACTTCACAGGTCTTTAAAAGACCATTTACTTGCTAACGAGGCTTTGTTGTGTTTTCACCCCTTCTTAGAGTCCCTGCATCTCCACTCTGCATATTGCTGGAAGAATCAGCCCCCCCGAAATTTTTGGTAGCCCCCCCCGAAATTTGGCTCTAGTTGCGCCTCTGGCCGGGCCTGTATGTGTTCTGTGACTGGGGATGGATATCCTGCTGCCACCTGCTGTCTTACAGTTCCTTCAGTGTATATAATGGCATTTACATAGTGCTAATGTAGCTGGAGAGACACTAGCCCTCTGAACAGCGCTGCCAGCCCAGGGACGGGGTTCACGATCGTTTCGGAGGTGGCAGGAAGCAGTGGGTTCCTAACTTGTAGAGAGCTCTTTGAAGAGTCTCTTCAGATTTTTCTAAAGTGCAGGAGGGGCTGGAGCATGCTGATAGGTGTGTTGTGCATGGTCCTGGGTGTAGGGCTGGAGCATGCTGATAGGTGTGTTGTGCATGGTCCTGGGTGTATTGATGGAAAAGACCTGCCTTTGGAACCTTCCTTCTTGCATTCCTTTGTTTCAAGCCTGACATTTTCTTTCCTGCCTTCTGGTCTGGAATCCCCACCAGAAGTGGTTTGTTTTTGGACACGTATGCTACGTTAGTACCCATTCTGTACCTGTGTTGTATGTTAGTGAATGTTGCTGAACACAAGCCGGCCTCACACACACAAATCAGGTGCGACCCGGGCATTAGCAGAGCACACTTCCCTCACACACAGAGCATCAGAGTCCCACATGGGCACCAGGGTAGTGCCTGTGTGCCTCACATAAACAGAGAACAATGGGAAAGATGAGAAGGAAAGACACAGAAGAAAGGAGGTTCACTTTTTCTTTTATCTCAGCCATTCCCTCCCACTGCACTGCTCTCCTATGTCCAACTCCCTGCTCTGATTATCCCCTACCCCCCTTGCTCTACAACCAAGTTTGTGCTGTGTAAAACTACATATGCAAGCATGCCTACCACTCAAGTGTCCACAATGCATGCTTCCCTCTCACACACAGAACAGGTACCACAAGGGCAGTAACAGTACAAGCCTTACCCGCGAGCATGCACAGTCACAGAGATATTCAAAAGACACACACACACGCACGCACACGCACACCCACACACGCACACACACATTTTATTTAAAATCGTTTGAGATTCTCTTCTCTCTATATCTCACCCTACAGATTGCAACGCAGGGCTGGTATAAAGACCTACATAGTGTACCTGTTATGGTTGTGCTGTCTAAGGGTGCACTGGCTCTTTGGACAGACTGATGTCTGTGGGTCCCCACAGCTGCATTTCCTAAACCATACAAGGCAGGGTGGATTTAGATTGAGGCTGAGGGCTCTTTAGGGAGGCCTTGGGCCTTTTCTGAGTCAGAAGGGC
Organism: Calotriton arnoldi; assembly: GCA_963921515.1. Taxonomy (NCBI): domain Eukaryota; kingdom Metazoa; phylum Chordata; class Amphibia; order Caudata; family Salamandridae; genus Calotriton; species Calotriton arnoldi. Next base: position 79,166 of record CAWUFW010011588.1, on the reverse strand, counting down.
TAGTGTTGTTACTTCATGGGGTAGGCCTCCTGGGTCAGAGCTCGTAGCTCAAGTCGTATCCGGGGATAGTCATTCCGGGTCAATGCTCATGGGTGATGGCACATCCTGCTCACATGGCCTGGAAGTGATGTCACTTCTGAGGTAGGACTTCGGGAGCAGGGTTCACGAGTGATGCCACTTCCTGGTCACATTATCCTTTCCCTTCCTGAGAGGGACTGCTGGGGTTTTTATAGAGCGATGGAAGGTATCCTTTCTTTCCACTGACGTTGATGTGACTAGGTGAAGTTTAGAGGAAGATATGTGGGTTTTCAAAAGTTTACATATCAAGCAAGAGAGAGAGTGGGGAAAAGCGGTATCACCAGATGATTGTACATTGATAATAACCTCATAAATGGATAAGAAGAATGTTCTGACCAATGACATTGTTACTTTTGGATGGAAATGTAAGCATCTCGGAATGTATTTTATCATGTAATTGTATCGAAAAAAATGCTTGTTGCATGTAAGTCAATGAAAGGTTAATGTAGCTTGAAGTCAGCTATAGTGTTTACCTACCTACACAATAACTAGCAACTTTCTATTGGATATTATCGGTTGAGAAAAGGCATGTAATCGTGAAAGCCAATCCACTATTCCATTTTTGTACTTGTGTTAGTATGAATTCCAAAATACATAATTCCTCAACTTCACACATTAGAGGAACATACAAAATTCCTCAATCATGCAACGTATCTGTTGCCTCTCGAAGTATCACTCTTCTTGATGAATGATGTATTAGTATGCAATGGAAGTTACAGCTAAGATTTGACACTGAGCCACAAATAGCGAATAATATTCAGAAAAGATGTTCAAATGCAGAGTAAATATTTGCCCTGCAGGGCAGTACATTGTGTTTTGCAATCAATCAATCAATCAATCAATCAATCAATCAATCAACTCGGATTTTTAGAGCGTGGCTAATCATCTGAGAGGGTATCCAGGTGCTGGGTTCTTGCTGGGCTCAGTCGAAAAGCCATGTCTTGAGTCCCTTTCTGAATTCCTGCAGGGAGGATGATGTTCAGAGGTGGAGGGGGAGGTCGTTCCAGGACTACGTGGCTAAGTAGGAGAAGGATTGTTCTCCACTGTAGCTTCGGCGAAGGAGGAGAGTGTGGGCGAGGGAGGCGGAACGCAGGTGTCTGGAGGGTTGGTGTAAGTTCAGGCGGTGGTTGATGTATGCTGGTCCTAGGTCGTGGAGGGCTTGTAGGCGTGTGTAAGCATCGTGAAGTGGCATCTTTTCTGGATAGGGGGCCAGTGGAGGTTTCTGAGGTGGCGGTGATGTAGGCCCATTTGAGGAGGTTGAGGATGAGTCTAGCGGCTGCGTTCTAAATGGTCTGGAGTCTCCTCAGGAGTTGGGTGGTGATTCCTACATAGATTGTGTTTCCATAGTCCAGCTGGCTAGTAACTAGAGCTTGAGTGACGGTTTTCCTGGTGTTGATGGGGAGCCACCTGAAGATTTTTCGGAGCATGCGGAAGGTGCGAAAGCAGGCGGAGGAGACTGCATTGATCTGACATTTCATGGTGAGTTTACTCTCTAGGATGACGCAGAGGTTACGGGTGGGGCCTGTCGGTGTGAGTCCAAATTCGGAGGGCCACCAGGTGTTGTTCCATGGAGAGGTGTTGTTCCCAAAGATCAACACTTCGATCTTGTCTGTGTTGAGCTTCAAACAGTTTGCCTTCATTCAGTTGGCATCACTCGTCATGCAGTTGTGGAAGTTGGTCTTAGTGGTGGAGGGGTCTTCTGAGAGCAAGAGGATAAGATGGATGTCGTCTGCGTAGGATATGATATTGAGGCCATGGGTTCTGAAGATGTTGGCTAATGGCATCATGTAAGTGTTGAACAGGGCGGGGCTGAGTGATGACTCTTGTGGGACGCCGCAGATGGCGCTCATGGGTTCCGAGATGAAGGGCAGTAGGCAGATTTTCTGGGTTCGTCCTGTGAGGAATGATGCGATCCATTTGAGGGTGTCTCCTTGGATCCCGATGTGGTGGAGTCCCTTGAAGAGTATGTGGAGGGATATGGTGTTGAATACTGCTGAGAGGTTGATGAGGATCAAGACTGTTGTTTCCCCTGTTCAAGGAGGGTTCTGATGTCGTCAGTGGCAGCAATCAGCGCGGTCTCGGTGCTTTAGTTGGCATGGAAGCCGGCTTGGTAGGTGTCCAGAAGGATGTTTCGCTCCAGGTGTTTGGTGAGTTGACGGTTGATGGCCTTCTCATGGACTTTGGTGGGGAAGGGGAGCAGAGAGATGGGGCGGTAGTTTTTAAGTTCAATGGGGTCGGCGGATGATTTCTTGAGGAGGAGACTGACCTCTGTGTGCTTCTATCCACTGGGGAAGGTGGCTGTGGTGATTGATGTGTTGAGAATGGCTGTGAGGTCACCACAGAGTTCCTTGCTTTTGAGGTTGAAGAAGTGGTGGGGCAGGGGTTCCTGAGAGCTCCAGAGCGGATGGAGTTCATGGTGGCTCTGGTGTCCTGGGTGGTGAGCTGCTCCCATGCAGTGAGCGGGTGGTTGTGGGTGTCATCTGTCTCTGTAAAGAAGTTGTGGCGGTCAGTGGGTTGGGGTTCGAAGTTATTGTAGATGGTGCGTATTTTGTCTAAGTGGTCCACCAGGGAGTTGCAGAGTTCCTGGGAAGGAGAAATCATGTTCTTGGTGGCTGATGGGCATGCAAACTCTCTGACAATTCTAAAGAGATCCTTGCTGTGGTTGGAGCTTGATTCATTGTGGTCTGCCAAGGTACTTCTTTTTGTGTCTTTTCAGCGTTGGTGGTATTTTTTGAGGGCTGATTTGAAGGTGGCTCAATTTGTGGGATTTCTACTGGAGCTCCACATTCTTTCTAGCCTTTTGCAGTTGAGCTTCATTGTTCTGAGTTGTGGTGTATACCAAATGGTTTGTTTGGTGGATCTGCTGGCCCTGACTGGCTTGATGGGCATGACTCTATTGACGCAGTTGCCGATCCAGGCGGAGAAATTCTGGACGGCCTGTTTAAGGTTGGTAGTGGAGTCGGCCTGGGTGGTGGTGAGGGCATCCGTCTATTGGGTCTCGGCTACCTTGTTTCAGTTGTGGTGAGTGGAACTGGGGGGCCTGGGGTAGGGCATGGGAGTTCTGCAATGGGGTAGTGGATGAGGGTGTCGTCGGTCCAGGTGAGTTCGGTGACAAGACTGTACTTGACTCTGTCTCTGGCCATGAAGATCAGGTTGAGTGTGTGTACTGCACTGTGTGTGGGGTCATTTACTGGTTGGGTGAGGCCTATGTTGCTCAGGCTTTCTAGGAGGTTGGTGGAGTTGGTGGAGTTTGCATCTTTGAGGTCATTGAACTGGAAGTTGAGGTCACCGAGGAAGATGTAGTCCTTGGAGTGCTTGGAGTCAGTGTCGAGTGGGGTGATGTATTCGGGGATGGAATTGCAGAAGCCAGGCATGGTCCTGCAGACGAGGGTGCCTCTGATTGTAGTTTTGATGTCGGTCTGGAGTTGAAAGTAGAGGTGCTCCAAGATCGGTGTGGTGTTGTCTTCGGTGGTGGCGCAACGGATGGTTTCTTTGTGGATGATGATGTCTCCTCCGGGTTTGTTGAGGCGGTCCCGGTAAAGCATCTTGCAGCCATTGGGCATCGTGGTGGCGATATCGGGGGTGGAGGAGGGGTTGAGCCAGGTCTCTGTGATAAAAGCAACATCGGGGGTGAGGGTGGTGATGGTGTCAGATTTCGGGGCATGTTTGAGAGTGATCGGAAGTTGAGCGGGAGGCAGTGGAGTGATTCAGGGGTGGTCGTGGTGGGTGTGGTGGGTGTGGCACAGGTTTCTGTGGGGGCGGGAGGTCCTAAGTTGCCTGCGAAATTGCAGCCGCGGCAGGAAGAATGTCCTACTGTTGATCGAGTAGATGCGATGAAGCAGTTGTTGAAAACAACTAAATGTTAGGCTCTGTACTGAGCTAACGGAGCTCTTCGGCCCTCAGTGTTTTTCTTGTTATACCATAGTATTGCTCTAGCAAGCCCTGAATCAAGAATGATGTGCATTCCTGTCATTACTATGAAACACTAAAGCGCACTTGGCCACATTTTTAATACTCCAGACATAGCAACACTCAGTCAGTTTGTTCAAATTTGTTTTCCATAAGAGGTTTATGAGAAGTTTAAGTATTTGAATCTGTAGTTTGTGGCCTGCCTGACTATATACAGAGAGGGAACACATAGCAGGAAACCATAAAGGGGAACTGGTGACATCATAAACCACAAAGCCAAATGCTGAGTGGTTTGTAAACATCACCATAGCACCGAGCTAGTTTGAAAAGGCTGTTTTCTTCAAAGCACAGCCAACAATGGGCATTGTTCGTAATTAGAATATTTTGTTTACCTTTCTTGAAAAACTTATTAATAAAATAATGGGCAATGGTGAGGCTCAGTAGATTGAAGTAATTCTGTGGCTGCAGCTTATAACACATAATTATGGGTTTACTGCATTTGCCATATAATTTGCAAAGTTTTCAGATTCTACCAAAAACGTTGCGTCCATCTCAAATGGGTAAGAATAATATTGACAAAGCATGTGGCAAGTAATTTGCATTTTTGCCTAATAAGTTAGATACCCTTGCCATATAATTTGATCCTCAATGCCGCATAATCCTAGTAGCCCTGATAATCCATATTTTACAGGCAACTGTAAAATATGCTCCAAATTTCACAATTTCTGCAAAATGGGTGTTTGTACTACTGCATTTTGTGCAATAAAATCCCCAAATATATAAATGTACTTCTATCCTGATTATCCTGGATATATGTTTATACACGTATTATGCATATTCAAGTGTAACAAAGTCTGGTGACATATTATGATGCAATGTATTCACTAATTTACGGCACTATGCGTTTTATGAATATCATGTCATCTCATAATTTCACCAGCTGCTTTCTCCGATTTGATGTCAGGAATATGTTTGTACATGTGCAGAAGGTTTTGCATTTATATACGTTTAAACCGCAATAGTATTTCCTTGGTGTCTACTAGTGCCTCAAGGGGGGAAGGGCTATATATACTCACAGGTGCAGGGCGCCAATTAGATTGAAAAAGGCTTCTGCGAAGCCGAAACGCGTCTCTCTAGCCATGGGGTCGTGTGAGACCTGATACAATAAAGAAAGCCATACCTTACATCTTCGAGTATGTGCCTTCTTCTTTGACGGAGTGGGATGGAGTATTCATCATATATATATATATATATATATATATATATATATATATATATATATATACACACACACATATGTATACACACACAAACACACATATATGTGTGTATATATATATATATATATACACACACACACACACATACGTATATGAAGGACGTGGCTCATATATACATATGAGCCACGTCCTTCATATATATGTGTGTGTGTGTGTATATATATGTGTGTGTGTGTATATATGTGTGTGTGTGTATATATGCATATATATATATATATATGAGCCACGTCCTTCATATACGTGTGTGTGTATATGTATGTATGTGTATATATATATATATATATATATATATATATATTATCTACTGGCGGTCGCCAGTAGATAGTTATAGTTACAACCTATTATCCATAGGAAATCCGCGACATTCTATTTGAAATAACTCTCTTGCCGGTTGACGTATCTTCGCGAAATTTTCAAACTTTGTGGCCCGCTCCGGTCCGCTCCTACCCTGAAAGTCTCGGGGATTCGTCAAGCGGGGGCCGAGAAAAAGGGGGTCCCAAAACGTGTTTTCCCCATGCACTTTTCCATAGGAAACTTTAGACACGGCTACAGCCCGAACTGCTGAACGGAATTACACCAAATTTGGCAAAGAGGTAGTTCTTGGTTCAGAAAGAACCCTTTTTGTTAAATGGTGTAAATCCGTTCAGTAGTTGCTGAGAAAATGAAAAGTAAAAAGTTAGTGATATCTATGGCCGAGTTGGGTCCGCGTACCCTCAGCGCACCCTGCGCGCACCGTCCCAATCACGAGCTGCATGTTAATTGGCTGTCAGCTGGCTGTCAACATTCCGATTCAGGAAATGTTGGCAGCCATTTTATCCCTCGGTAGAACCGAGGGACAGAAACAAGTGCGCAAAGCGCACAAGGGAGCAGGGTAGAAACACCCTGACCCCTAGGTTTGCTCAGGGGGTCCCACAAGGACCCCCTGGGCAAAAAAAAAAAAAGGATGCGCTCAGGGTGCGCGAATCCTGCCTAAAAAAAATCGAAGCGCGGTCTCCCGCGCTTTGATGTTAATTGGCCCCCGGGTGGCCCAAGTCCCGGGGGCATGGTGGGGGGGGGGATAATTTAATGTGTGGGGGCCTCAAAGGGCCCCCAAGCCCCAGGGACCGCCACCGCCCGAGGCTTTTTAAAAAATGGTGCGGGAGGGCTCTGAGCCCTCCCGCAGCCCCGAGGACCACCACCTCCCCGGGGCTTTTTTTATACATTATTAAACCTGTGTGTGGGGGCTCCAGCCCCCACACGCCCGGAGACCGCCACCTCCCGGGGCACTAAACATTTTAATATGGGGGTCCGTTACGGACCCCAGAGCCCGGGGACCACCACCTCCCGGGGCTGTGTACTGAATGGGAGGGGGCCGCGCGGCCCCCTCCTGGAGACCCTTGAAGGCCCTGGGGACCATGACCCCCAGGGCCGGCTCCTGCAGTGTCCCGGGGTGCCTACCCCGGGACACTGTAGTTTGCTATGGCAGGACGGGAGCCTCGCGGCTCCCGTCCTGCCATAGCAAACTGCTTTGGATATTGGAAGAGAGAGCAGGAAACCTGCTCTCTCTTCCAATATCCAAAGCGATTGCTTTTCCACATGGGGAGCAGCATGTCAGCTGCTCCCCATGTGGGACTAGCAATGCCGGCTCCCAAGGGACGTGGGGAGCCGGCGGGACTGTGGGGGATTGGGGACCCCCCACAGTCCCCCAACGGAGAGAGGCCAGCCCCGGGGATGGGGTCCCCGGGGCAAGTAGTGGCCCGGGAGGGGGCCACGCGGCCCCCTCCCCAAAAAGAGATTTTTTTTTTTTTTAAATGGAAAGGCCGGCTCCGGGGGATGGGGTCCCCGGGGCCTTAAAATGGCCAGAGGAGGGGGCCACGCTTCCCCCTCAAAATAATAAATATAGAGGCCATGCCCCAGGGGATGGGGTCCCCGGGGCCAATACAGGCCCAGGGAAGGGGGGCCACGCGGCCCCCTTCCCGTTTTTTTTTTTTGTAATTTAAAAAAAGGGGTAAGGCCCTGGGGGATGGGGTCCCCAGGGCCCAAAAAGAGAAAAAGGAAGGGGGCCACACAGCCCCCTTCAGGGGACAAAAAAACAAAAAAAAAAAAACGATCGGGCCCGCAGGCCCCGCCCCTTCCTTCACCACTCTGCAAACGCGCCCCTGGCGCGTTTGCAGAGGGAGAACAAATTCCCCTTGAATACTGGGGGTCCCTGGGGGCCAACTAGCCCACCAGGAACCTCCAGTATGCGCCAGGGAGCTGCCTTGCAGAGACGTTTAGAGAGGCCACACCCCTTTTACACCTCTCTGCAACGCAGCTCTGTGGCGCTTTTGGAGGTATATGGTGGGCTAGTTGGACTCCGGGGACCCTCAGGATTCAAGGGGACTTAATCCCCCAACTTAAAACGCGCCACGGGGCGCGTTTGCACAGTGGTGAAGGGAGGGGGCGGGGCTTCAGGTGACATGTGTGCAAACAGGCCCCGTGGCGCGTTTTAAGATGGGGAATTAAATCCCCTTCAATCCTGAGGGTCCCTGGGGCCAACTAGCCCAACAGGTACATCCAGAAAGCGCCACAGAGCTGCGTTGCAGAGAGGTGTAAAGGGGTGTGGCCTCTCTACACGTCTCTGCAACGCAGCCCCCTGGCGCATATTGGAGGTTCCTGGTGGGCTAGTTGGCCCCTAGGGACCCTCAGGATTCAAGGGGACTTAATCCCCCAACTTAAAACGCGCCACGGGCGCGTTTGCACAGATGTCACCTCAGGCCCCGCCCCCTCCCTTCACCATTGTGCAAATATTCCTCTAAAATCAGCCGAAATACGAATTCCGATTTACTCACCTGTTATAAGGAGAGACCTCAGTGCTGTATCTTTCAGCCCAGTACTGGTCCTGAAAAGTAATTTTAACCGTACTTACCAGTAACTTGAATTTCCTTCCATAGGCTAACATTGACTGGTTTCACTTGGAAATTCTTCTAAGTGTGGAGTTTTGGAACTTTAAAATATTCCTCTAAAATCAGCCGAAATACGAATTCCGATTTACTCACCTGTTATCAGGAGAGACCTCAGTGCTGCATCTTTCAGCCCAGTACTGGTCCTGAAAAGTAATTTTAACCGTACTTACCGGTAACTTGAATTTCCTTCATAGGCTAACATTGACTGGTTTCACTTGGAAATTCTTCTAAGTGTGGAGTTTTGGAACTTTAAAATATTCCTCTAAAATCAGCCGAAATCCGAATTCCGATTTACTCACCTGTTATCAGGAGAGACCTCAGTGCTGCATCTTTCAGCCCAGTACTGATCCTGAAAAGTAATTTTAACCGTACTTACCGGTAACTTGAATTTCCTTCATAGGCTAACATTGACTGGTTTCACTTGGAAATTCTTCTAAGTGTGGAGTTTTGGAACTTTAAAATATTCCTCTAAAATCAGCCGAAATACGAATTCCGATTTACTCACCTGTTATCAGGAGAGACCTCAGTGCTGCATCTTTCAGCCCAGTACTGGTCCTGAAAAGTAATTTTAACCGTACTTACCAGTAACTTGAATTTCCTTCCATAGGCTAACATTGACTGGTTTCACTTGGAAATTCTTCTAAGTGTGGAGTTTTGGAACTTTAAAATATTCCTCTAAAATCAGCCGAAATACGAATTCCGATTTACTCACCTGTTATCAGGAGAGACCTCAGTGCTGCATGTTTCAGCCCAGTACTGATCCTCAAAAGTAATTTTAACCGTACTTACCGGTAACTTGAATTTCCTTCATAGGCTAACATTGACTGGTTTTCAGCAAAAAAGTTTCAAAGTGTTGATTTTCACAAACTACAAATATTCCTTAAAAATCGCCTGTATGACTTAAACGCATTCTTTCAACTGTTTACAGGAGATGCACCAGTGCTGGATCCAGGATCCAACACTGAGTAAGAAAAAGTAACGATAACAGTTTTTACCTGCTAAGTGAATTTCCTTCCATAGGATAACATTGGTGATTCTATGAGAAAAAGTTTCTGTCAACTTTTAAAATACAATAATATTCCTTAAAAATCACGACTGTAACCAAAACGCTTTTACTCAACTGTTTACAGGAGATGTACCAGGACTGAATCTAGGATCCAGTCCTGTGGTTAGAAAAGTAATCCATAAAGTAACTAATTGCATTTAACTAGAAATTCACATTGAGCTGAATGTTGCATTGTGTTTGAAAATGTGTTGCCCATTGCAACAACTGTAACTACTGTACTTAAAAGTCTATTGCCTATCTGCAAAGTATTTAAACTAAAGTAATTCATTAAGAGAAAGTATTTTTTGTAATGTAATGTATAATGTAATTACAATGTAATTTAAAAAATAAAATATGTAAAAAAAATTGTTTCTAAAAATGTAGTAAATCATTATGAAAAAAATTAATATAACAATTAATACATTTAAAAATTGTCATTTACAAAACCTTTGAAATTCACTAAAAAAAACGTAGGTTTCAGGCACGTTATAGTTAGAAATTAGCATTTTAAAAACCTTTGAAATTCACTGAAAAAACCATAGGTTTCAGACACGTTATAGTTACAAATTAGCATTTAAAAAACCTTTGAAATTCACTGAAAAAACCATAGGTTTCAGACACGTTATAGTTACAAATTAGCATTTAAAAAACCTTTGAAATTCACTGAAAAAACCATAGGTTTTAGGGACAGTTATAGTTACTTGGACATTGCACTCGTACAAAACCCGTGAAATTCCCCGTTATAGTTAGTTCAGCTAACTATAACTCGCGCCCCACAATGCACTGCTGATGACGTCACATATTACATCACTCATGACATGGTCAGTGACATCACTGATGACATCACTGATGACATCTCAAATGACATCACTGATGACATCATCCACGTGATAATCTGATGCACCTCCTCACACCCTAATATAACCTTTGATACACCCACTCTAAATTACAGACTGCCATTCGCAAAACCATAGACACTCCAACACCAATAACTACATACCCACTCACTGATTCTTAGGTCTACACACACACATCCACTCACTCACCCGTACAGTCACTCATACTTACGGTCACTCAGTACAGGACTATCATATGCACTCATACTCCTATATAGACACTCAAACACCGCCACTCATCCATAGAGGTACTCACACACCTAGTCAGTCATGCAAATAATTAAACACACTACCATTTACTCACCTATACAGTTATACACACACCAGCTCACTTACTCATACAAATACTAGCACATTCTTACGCTCTTATACAATCACTGAAACAAGCACACACTCATCCATACAGCCACTATCACAATCAGTCACTCTCGCTTATAGCTATTTATATACTCCAACACACATATATACTGCCTTTCACATATGTAGTTACTCACACATGTACCACTGGGACATACATTCACTTACTAACACACTCTTACACACACTTACCCAACCATAAAGTCTATCACAGATGCACTCTTGAAACCATCCACCCAGTGAATCACCCACTCACACATCTATGCACAGAGTCGCACACACCCCTCCCACACAAACACTCAGGCACCCATACAGATACTCACACAAGCATTCAATAACTCAAATAGACACTCATGTAGCTATTCACAAACACATGCAGCCACTTACACAGCAACAGACAGACGGATACAGACATTCACCCAGTTTAGTCACTAACCCATGCATTCAGTAAGATACGTTAAATCACTCACTTATACAGTCAGTCAGGCACCTACTAAATCATCCATACAGACACTTACACACCCACTCATTCTTCAATACGTCTTTTCCTATATATATTAAAAATATTTAAACTTTAGAGAAACACACAGTCACTGGATGATGTCATCAGTGATGTCATTTGAGATGTCATCAGTGATGTCATCAGTGATGTCACTGACCATGTCATGAGTGATGTAATATGTGACGTCATCAGCAGTGCATTGCGGGGCGCGAGTTATAGTTAGCTGAACTAACTATAACGGGGGAATTTCACGGGTTTTGTACGAGTGCAATGTCCAAGTAACTATAACTGTCCCTAAAACCTATGGTTTTTTCAGTGAATTTCAAAGGTTTTTTAAATGCTAATTTGTAACTATAACGTGTCTGAAACCTATGGTTTTTTCAGTGAATATATATATATATATATATATATACACTGCTAACTTTCCCATTTGAAGAAAGAAAATGCACTCCGAGATGAAAGAGTGTTGCCTCAATTTTAATCCATTAGAACACTCCGGGCAGGACGCGTTCCGGTTGTTCAGGTGATCAAGGTTGTTGAACAACGGAAACGCGTCCTACCCGGAGTGTTCTAATGGATTAAAATTGAGGCAACACTCTTTCATCTCGGAGTGCCGTTTCTTTCTTCAAATGGGAAAGTTAGCAGTGCATTTTTACAAGTGCCAGCAGTGGCGCTTTTACGTGCACCACCAGCGTTTTGGATGCAAGTCGACCTAACCGCAACCTATTTTGAATATATATATATATATATATAAATATATATTTATATATATATATATATATATATATATATATGTGTGTGTGTGTGTGTGTATATATATATATATATAAGCGCCACGTCCTTCATATATATGTGTGTATGTGTATATATATATATATATATGTGTTTGTGTGTATGTATGTATATATATATATATATATATATATATACATACACACACATATATATTTATATTGTCTAATCGATTAAGGGTCTTATAAAGAAACCAATTTATCTTGCAAAGCTACAAACTAATCGACAGAAATCTAGGCAATGTGACATGTAAAGGGTACTATACCCATAATGAATTAAGTGGTGCTATATGAAGTATGGTTTTTTTAACCAAATATATCTGAAATAGCGGTCTTTCTATGAACTTAAATCAGTTTGGAAATGAAGACATTTATATCACGTAAATTCAGTCAAATTGTATAAAACAATTTGGTTTGTAAAACACATGAGGTCAAATGCGTGTTGCTGAGATGATGTTAGCGTTTGTATTATATCTTAAAACTAGGACTTTTCTTTGTATATTGAAAAACATGATGGTCATTGATGATTTGCTATATGAATGTATATGATGGAATTGCAAGCCGATATACGGCGAAATAATGTTTTATAACATTGATGCATAAAATTGAATCATCATTTCACGTTAGCCAAATCGATATATGAATATGCAATATATATCATGGCAATATTATATGAGGCGAATTCATTTATAAAGCTGTGTGTCAAAAGAATAGCAAAGAACGCTATATTGACTAGACCATCATGGTGCCCAGAGTCAAGGGTTGTATTGGTTTAATAGTCCTCTTTTTATGATCATGCTAAATGTCTTTTTTAAACACTGCTGCGGCGCGTACGTCAGTAACACCGACGAAGGCGCTACGCCGAAACGCGTTTGTTTTGTTGCTTTAGCAATAAAGTTTCCTGCAACGATCCCCCGTGAGTGCTGGCTTCTGTTCAGAGAATAGTAACAGTGGAGCTTTATTACATATCGCGGCGCACTTCCGCGACGCCAGCACCCGTTTGTGAGTGCTTCCTGAGTAAAAGGTGCAGTTGGAGCGTGATATATATATATATATATATATATATATACACTGCTAACTTTCCCATTTGAAGAAAGAAACGGCACTCCGAGATGAAAGAGTGTTGCCTCAATTTTAATCCATTAGAACACTCCGGGCAGGACGCGTTCCGGTTGTTCAGGTGATAAAGGTTGTTGAACAACCGAAACGCGTCCTACCCGGAGTGTTCTAATGGATTAAAATTGAGGCAACACTCTTTCATCTCGGAGTGCCGTTTCTTTCTTCAAATGGGAAAGTTAGCAGTGCATTTTTACAAGTGCCAGCAGTGGCGCTTTTACGTGCACCACCAGCGTTTTGGATGCAAGTCGACCTAACCGCAACCTATTTTGAATATAAATATATATATATATATTCACTGCAAAAACCATAGGTTTTAGGGACAGTTATAGTTACTTGGACATTGCACTCGTACAAAACCCATGAAATTCCCCTGTTATAGTTAGTTCAGCTAACTATAATTCGCGCCCCGCAATGCACTGCTGATGACGTCACATATTACATCACTCATGACATGGTCAGTGACATCACTGATGACATCACTGATGACATCACTGATGACATCTCAAATGACATCACTGATGACATCATCCAGTGACTGTGTGTTTCTGTAAAGTTTAAATATTTTTAATATATATAGGGAAAGGCGTATTGAAGAATGAGTGGGTGTATAAGTGTCTGAACGGATGATTTACTAGGTGCGTGACTAACTCTATAAGTGAGTGATTAAACGTATCTTACTGAATGCATGGGTTAGTGACTAAACTGTGTGAATGTCTGTATCCGTCTGTCTGTTGCTGTGTAAGTGGCCGCATGGGTTTGTGAATAGCTACGTGAGTGTCTATATGAGTTATTGATTGGTTGTCTGAGTATCTGTATGGGTGCCTGAGTGTTTGTGTGGGTGGGGTGTGTGCGACTCTGTGCATAGATGTGTGAGTGGGTGATTCACTGGGTGGATGGTTTCAAGAGTGCATCTGTGATAGACTGTATGGGTGGGTAAGTGTGTGTAAGAGTGTGTTAGTGAGTGAATGTATGTCCCAGTGGTACATGTGTGAGTAACTACATATGTAAAAGGCAGTATATATGTGTGTTAGAGTATATAAATAGCTATAAGCGAGAGTGTGTGATTGTGAGAGTGACTGTATGGATGAGTGTGTCCTTGTATCAGTGATTGTATAAGAGCGTAAGAATGTGCTAGTATTTGTATGAGTAAGTGAGCTGGTGTGTGTATAATTGTATAGGTGAGTAAATGGCAGTGTGTTTAATTATTTGCATGACTGACTAGGTGTGTGAGTACCTCTATGGATGAGTTGCATTGTGTGAGTGTTTATATAGGTGTATGAGTGCATATGATAGTCCTGTACTGAGTGACTGTAAGTATGAGTGACTGTACGGGTGAGTGAGTAGATGTGTGTGTGTAGACCTAAGAATCAGTGAGTGGGTATGTACTTATTGGTATTGGAGTGTGTATGGTTTTTAGAATGGCAGTCTGTAATTTAGAGTGGGTGTATCAAAAGTTATATTAGGGTGTGAGAAGATGCATTAAATTCTCACATGGATGATGTAATCAGTGATGTCATTTGAGATGTCATCAGTGATGTCATCAGTGATGTCACTGACCATGTCATGAGTGATGTAATATGTGACGTCATCAGCAGTGCATTGCTGGGGCGCGAGTTATAGTTAGCTGAACTAACTATAACAGGGGAATTTCATGGGTTTTGTACGAGTGCAATGTCCAAGTAACTATAACTGTCCCTAAAACCTATGGTTTTTGCAGTGAATTTGTAAGGTTTTTTAAATGCTAATTTCTAACTATAACGTGCCTGAAACCTATGGTTTTTTCAGTGAATTTCAAAGGTTTTTTTAAATGCTAATTTCTAAATTTATCATGTCTGAAACCTATGGTTTTTTCAGTGAATTTTAAAGGTTTTTTAAATGCTAATTCCTAACTATAACATGTCTGAAACCTACGGTTTTTTCAGTGAATTTCAAAGGTTTTGTAAATGACAATTTTTAAATGTATTAATTGTTATATTTATTTTTTTCATACTGATTTACTACATTTTTAGAAACAATTTTTTTTACATATTTTATTTTTTAAATTACATTGTAATTACATTATACATTACATTACAAAAAATACTTTCTCAGAATGAATTACTTTAGTTTAAATACTTTGCACATAGGCAATAGACTTTTAAGTACAGTAGTTACAGTTGTTGCAATGGGCAACACATTTTCAAACACAATGCAACATTCAGCTCAATGTGAATTTCTAGTTAAATGCAATTAGTTACTTTATGGATTACTTTTCTAACCACAGGACTGGATCCTAGATTCAGTCCTGGGACATCTCCTGTAAACAGTTGAGTAAAAGCGTTTTGGTTACAGTAGTGATTTTTAAGGAATATTATTGTATTTTAAAAGTTGACACTTAGAAACTTTTTCTCATAGAATCACCAATGTTATCCTATGGAAGGAAATTCACTTAGCAGGTAAAAACTGTTATCGTTACTTTTTCTTACTCAGTGTTGGATCCTGGAACCAGCACTGGTGCATCTCCTGTAAACAGTTGAAAGAATGCGTTTAAGTCATACAGGCGATTTTTAAGGAATATTTGTAGTTTGTGAAAATTGACACTTTGAAACTTTTCTGCTGAAAACCAGACAATTGATTCCTATGGAAGAAAATATAAGTTACTGGTAAGTACGGTTAAAATTACTTTTCAGGGTCAGTGCTGGGCTAAAAGATGCAGCACTGGGTTCTCTCCTGATAACAGGTGAGTAAATTGGAATTCGTACTTTGGTTGATTTTAGAGGAATATTATAAAGTTCCAAAACTCCACACTTAGAAGAATTTCCAAGTGAAACCAGTCAATGTTAGCCTATGAAGGAAATTCAAGTTACCGGTAAGTACGGTTAAAATTACTTTTCAGGACCAGTACTGGGCTGAAAGATGCAGCACTGAGGTCTCTCCTAATAACAGGTGAGTAAATCAGAATTCGGATTTCGGCTGATTTTAGAGGAATATTTGTATGTTTCAAAAATCAACACTTAGAAACTTTTTCAGCAAAAAGCAGGCAATGATATCCTATGGAAGGAAATTCAAGTTACTGGTAAGTACGGTTAAAATTACTTTTGAGGATCAGTACTGGGCTGAAAGATGCAGCACTGAGGTCTCTCCTGATAACAGGTGAGTAAATCGGAATTCGTATTTCGGCTGATTTTAGAGGAATATTTTAAAGTTCCAAAACTCCACACAGAAGAATTTCCAAGTGAAACCAGTCAATGTTAGCCTATGGAAGGAAATTCAAGTTACTGGTAAGTACGGTTAAAATTACTTTTCAGGATCAGTACTGGGCTGAAAGATGCAGCACTGAGGTCTCTCCTGATAACAGGTGAGTAAATCGGAATTCGTATTTCGGCTGATTTTAGAGGAATATTTGTATGTTTCAAAAATCAACACTTAGAAACTTTTTCAGCAAAAAGCAGGCAATGATATCCTATGGAAGGAAATTCAAGTTACTGGTAAGTACGGTTAAAATTACTTTTCAGGATTAGTACTGGGCTGAAAGATGCAGCACTGAGGTCTCTCCTGATAACAGGTGAGTAAATCAGAATTCGTAGTTCGGCAGATTTTAGAGGAATATTTGCACAATGGTGAAGGGAGGGGGCGGGGCCTGAGGTGACATCTGTGCAAACGCGCCCCGTGGCGCGTTTTAAGTTGGGGGATTAAGTCCCCTCGAATCATGAGGGTCCCTAGGGGCCAACTAGCCCACCAGGAACCTCCAGTATGCACCAAGGGGCTGCGTTGCAGAGACGTGTAGAGAGGCCACACCCCGTTTTACACCTCTCTGCAACGCAGCTCTGTGGCGCTTTCTGGATGTACCTGTTGGGCTAGTTGGCCCCCAGGGACCCTCAGGATTGAAGGGGATTTAATTCCCCATCTTAAAACGCGCCACGGGGCCTGTTTGCACACATTGTATTGTATTGTATTGTAATTGCATTTATATAGCGCTTACTACCCCTGACGAGGCGTCGAAGCGCTTTTTCGGCGAGTAGCACGCTACTCCGGGACCCATAGAGGATTAGTGTTGAATTAGTATTTGAAACTTGCAAGTACATTTTAAGTGATGGATAGGTTAGGCAGTTATTTGGATTTGGAATGATAGCAGAAGGATAGAGGAGGAAAAAAAGGTTTGTATTTATATAGCGCTGGTTACCCCTGATGGGGTGTTGAAGCATGCTACTCTGGAAGCCCATCAAGGATTAGTGGTGAATTAATATGGTGAAAATATGAAAGTAGTTTCAGTGGTGGATATTAGTCAGTTATTTGGAGTGAGAAGGATAGCGGAGGGATAAAAGGGAAGAAAGGTTTGCATTCATATAGCACTTGTTACCCCTGATGAGTGTTGAAGCGCTTTTCTGGCGAGTAGCACGCCACTCCGGAACCCATTAAGGATTAGTGTTGAACATTAGTCTAGTAAAAAATGAAGTAACTTTGATTAGTGGACATGTTATTCAGTTATTTGGGTAGAGAAGGGTAGGTGGCGGGATAGAAGAGGGAAAGAGGTTTGTATTTATATAGCGCTTGCTACCCCTGATGGGGTTTTGAAGCGCAAGTAGCACGCTACTCTGGAACCCAGAAGTATTAGTGTTGAATTATTATGGTGAAACATGAAAGTAATTTTAGTGGTGGATATGTTAGTCAGTTATTTGGATTGAGAAGGGTTGGGGAGGGTAGAAAGGGAAAAAGGTTTGCATTTATATAGCGCTTGTAACCCTGATGGGGTGTTGAGATGCTTTATTGGCGAGTAGCACGCTACTCTGAAACCCATAAAGGATTAGTGGTGAATTAGTATAGTTGAAAATTGAATATGTTAGACTGTTAATTCTGATTGAAAAGGATAGTGGAGGGATAAAAGAGTGAAGGATTTTTTTTTTTTTTAATAGGTCTTAGCAGTAGGAGGGGAGAAGGGGTTTGAGGGGAGGAGTCAGGGAAGAGTTTAGAAAGGTTTGTTTTAGGGCATCGGTATAGTAAAAGAGGTGTCCGATGATGCAAGGAGGGTAGAGTAGGCGAGAGTCTAGAAAGGGTTATTTTGGTGGTCATAGTAGTGGTATGGGGTTTGGGATAAATGAGTGTGGATGTAGAGGATATATTGATAGATGTATAGGATGAGAGATAGGGTAGTGCATTGGAAAGAGTAGTAGAAAGAAGTTTGAGATGAGTCAGAAGGTTGGGCTAGAAGATATATTGAGATAAGTATAGGCTGAGAACTAGGGTAGTGCCTTGGAAATGCTAAATTAGAAGAAAGTGATAAATATATAGATCCATAAATACATTGAAAGTATATAGATACATAAAGGAGGTAAGTATATGCAGATTAAAGATATGGATAGAGGCACAGGATGAGAAATAGGGTAGTGCATTGGATATGCTTTTTCAGGAGAAAAGTTACAGAGACACACAGTTCCAAGTACATGGAAGGTACATAGATGCACAATGGAAGTTAGTACATGTAGACCAAAGATGATATTTATTTATTATTATTATTATTTTTTTTTTCTCTCAACAACATAATTATTGTACATGTTTATACAAAGCAATACACAAAGATAGGTACATGTCTATAGTGAAAACAAATGCTTATATACAGAGGGATATGCTGTAAATTTCTGTTTGCGTATGGTGCTTATGTGGGGAAAAGCCAATTCTTGAATAGTTTTCTGAAGATAAGGTGGCTGTCGGTGGATCTTATGTTGGGGGTAAAGAGTTCCATAGTTTGGCTGCTTGAACAGAGAAGGATGTGCCACCCATGGTTTTTTTCTTGTATCTTGGGATTTTGAGGCGAGATGCTCCTTTAGAGCGGAGGTTCCTCTGTTGAATGTGTTTGGTGATTTTATTCCATGTCACCTCAGGCCCCGCCCCCTCCCTTCACCACTGTGCAAACGCGCCCCGTGACGCGTTTTAAGTTGGGGGATTAACTCCCCTTGAATCCTGAGGGTCCCTGGGGTGCAACTAGCCCACCAGCTACCTCCATTAAGCGCCACAGAGCTGCGTTGCAGAGAGGTGTAAAAGGGGCGTGGCCTCTGTACACCTCTCTGCAAGGCAACCTCTGGCGCATACTGGAGGTTCCTGGTGGGCTAGTTGACCCCAGGGACCCCCAGTATTCAAGGGAATTACTTCCCCTTCTTAAAACGCGCCAGGGGGCGCGTTTGCAGAGTACTGCAGGGAGGGCGGGGCCTCCGGCACGATGCCGTTTTTTTTTTTTGTTGTTTTTTTTATGGGAGGGGGCTGCATGGCCCCCTTCCTTCAGCCACTTTTGGCCCCGGGGACCCCATCCCCCGGGGCCTGAGCATTTTTTTTTGTTTTATTTGAAAAAAAAAGGGAAGTTGGCCGCATGGCTCCCCTTCCCTGGGCCTCTATTGGCCCCGGGGACCCCATCCCCGGGGCATGCCCTCTTTTAAATAAAAAATATGGAGGGGGCTGCGTGGCCCCCTCCTCAGGCCATTTAAGGCCCCGGGGACCCCATCCCCCGGGGCCGGCCTTGCCCTTATTTTATTTTATTTTTTTATTTTTTTTATTTGGGGAGGGGGCTGCGTGGCCCCCCTCCCGGGCCACTATGGCCCCGGGGACCCCATCCCCGGGGCCTGGCCTCTGGTTGGGGACTGTGGGGGTCCCCAATCCCCCACAGTCCCGCCGGCTCCCGCGTCCTATGGGAGCCGGCATTGCTTTCCACATGGGGAGCAGCTAACATGCTGCTCCCCATGTGGAAAGCAATTGGTTTGCATTTTGAAAGAGAGAGCAGGTTTCCTGCTCTCTCTTTCAAAATGCAAACCAAGTTTGCTATGACAGGACGGGAGCCGCGAGGCTCCCGTCCTGTCATAGCAAACTACAGTGTCCCGGGGGTAGGCACCCTGGGACACTGCAGGAGCCGGCCCTGGGGGTGGCGGTCCCCAGGGCCATCAAGGGCTCCAGGAGGGGGCCGCGCGGCCCCCTCCCTACATTTTGAAAGCCCCGGGAGGTGGTGGTCCCCGGGGCTTGGGGGTCCAAAACGGACCCCCATTTTCAATTTTCTTAGTGCCCCGGGGATGTGGTGGTCCCGGGCGTGTGGGGCTGGAGCCCCCCACACAGGTTTAAAAAATAAAATAAAAAGCCCCGGGGAGGTGGCGGTCCCGGGGGCTGCGGGAGGGCTCAGAGCCCTCCCGCACCATTTATGATAAAGCCCCGGGGGGTGGTGGTCCCCGGGGCTTGGGGGCCCTTAGAGGCCCCCCATACATAAAATAAACCCCCTCAGCATGCCCCCGGGACTTGGCCCACCCGGGGCAAGTTAACTATCGAGCGCGGGAGACCGCGCTTCGATTTTCATCGGCAGGATCCGCGCACCCTGAGCGCATCCTGCCGATTTAAAAAGCTTTTGCCCAGGGGTCCTTGTGGGACCCCTGAGCAGACCTAGGGGGTCAGGGTGTTTCTACCCTGCCCCCTTTGTGCGTTTTGCACACTTTTTTTACTGCTTTCTCGTTCCTCGGTTCTACCGAGGAACAAGATGGCTGCCAACACTTCCTGGTTTGGAGTGTTGACAGCCAATTAGCAGACAGCTCGTGATCGGGAGGGTGCGCGGACCCTCCGTGCCCATAGATATATGTGTACTTTTACTTTTGATTTTCTCAGCAACTACTGAATGGATTTACACCATTTAACAAAAAGGGTTCTTTCTGAACCAAGAACTACCTCTTTGCCAAATTTGGTGTAATTCCGGTCAGCAGTTCGGGCTGTAGCTGTGTCTAAAGTTTCCTATGGGAAAATGAATGGGGAAAACACGTTTTGGGACCCCCATTTTTTCTCGGCCCCCGCTTGACAAATCACCCCGAGACTTTCAGGGTAGGAGCGGACCGTAGAGGGCCATAAAGTTTGAAAATTTCGCGACGATTCGTCAACCGGCAAGAGAGTTATTTCAAATAGAATGTCGCGGATTTCCTATGGAAAATAGGTCCTAACTATAACTATCTACTGGCGACCGCCAGTAGATAATATATATATATATATATATATATATATATACTCCTATGAAAAACAGAGTTGCTTTCATGCCGCCTCTGGCCTCGCAACGCCGGTGCCGTCGATGGAAGCAACCACCATCAACAATTATTGGATACAGATCCACTCCAAACAAGGAAATGAAAAGACGGCACACCAAGTGAATGTCTTACACAGATCTTTATGTGCAAGAGAACGACGCGTTTCAGCAATAAGCCTTTGTCAAGTTTTTAGTTTAGTGCTCAATCCCCCATAGAAATAACGTGGATAAACAAAAAACATGGAAGACAGACTATCGAAAAAAGACTTACATATACAAAGGTCATGAGATATAAAAAATAATAAAAAATACGAATTGCATGTGCATGATATTTTACAATTAATAATGACCTGTAAACATATGTATATACAATACTGAATAATCAGAATTCTTTCATTCAGATAATTTCATTCCATGTGATGATTTAACATTAGTTCCGTTACGCCACGACAGGTGTTAGAATAACCAAAAGTGCAAATAAATATTGAGTGTTTAAAACAGCACTTACACAGCAATGCAGATAGTTACGTCCATGAACAAAACTTCAATAGAAGTTACAAAAAGGCCACATCCATAAGTTATAAGGGCAGATCCTGCTGCTCAGAGAATATATATGTGTGTGTGTGTGTGTGTATATATATATATAAGAGCCACGTCCTTCATATATATGTGTGTATGTGTATATATATATATATATATATATATATATATATGTGTTTGTGTGTGTGTATGTATGTATATATATATATATATATATATATATATATACATACACACACATATATATTTATATTGTCTAATCGATTAAGGGTCTGATAAAGAAACCAATTTATCTTGCAAAGCTACAAACTAATCGACAGAAATCTAGGCAATGTGACATGTAAAGGGTACTATACCCATAATGAATTAAGTGGTGATATATGAAGTATGGTTTTTTTAACCAAATATATCTGAAATAGCGGTCTTTCTATGAACTTAAATCAGTTTGGAAATGAAGACATTTATATCACGTAAATTCAGTCAAATTGTATAAAACAATTTGGTTTGTAAAACACATGAGGTCAAATGTATTATAATTTTGTTTTGTATAAATGTGTTATGTATATGTTTATCACTATTTGGAATTGGGAAGTTGGGTATTCACACAGTCTTTTTTCTATGTCTGCGTCATGTGGGACGCTAGCTACAGTTATAAAAAATGTGTACTCAAGGTAAAGGTCATGTGACCAAGAGCTGTTGAGCTCGAAACGCGTCTTTGTGCCCGTAATAAATCTGAATTGAGAACCTTGGATCGGCGTGGCTCGTTGCTTGCTTGACAGTGTAAGCGTGGTTGTGATATATATATATATATATATATATATATATATATATATATATATATATATATCCACAATCCTAAAACACTAACACCTCGGCAATAATCAGGTACGGACCACAGCATGCAGTTCAAACAGTGATGTGCTTTATTCCATGGTAAATGGCATGAAATCAAAATATTACGGCAAGTGCCCAGCATTACGCGTTTCGACCGCGTTGCCGCGGTCTTGATCACATGACACGCCGGACCCCATAGCAACATTAAATAGTATTTAGGTGAAATTGATTGGGTCACTCCCCTCACATAGTAGAGCTAAAAAACATACTGGGCAGACATAGGGATGAAAAAACTAAAAATGAAGGGGCATATTATCAAGGGTCAATTCGCTGCTTTTTTGGCTTTAAAAGCCAAAAAAGCGGCGATA
Organism: Calotriton arnoldi; assembly: GCA_963921515.1. Classification (NCBI taxonomy): domain Eukaryota; kingdom Metazoa; phylum Chordata; class Amphibia; order Caudata; family Salamandridae; genus Calotriton; species Calotriton arnoldi. The sequence goes on along the minus strand of CAWUFW010011588.1, from coordinate 56,506 downwards.
ATTTCATCTCCCTATTTACAATGCGGCGCTAACATGCATTAACGCATGTTAGCAGCCGTTTTTGTACCGCATCTCATTCCAGCGATGAACATCGCTAATGAGATGCAAAGTAGGCGTGCTGTCAAAGTTACAACATGTAAGAGAGCGCTAACACAACAGCGCTGTATTAACAAGATTTGCGAGGCGATATTGAAACTCCCGGTAACCGCAGGTATCGCCGGATCCTTACGTCTCCTCAAAACCTGACTTAACCATGTAGTGTATGGGAGGTGGATTGGCAGGTTAAATCCACACTCCCATATTTACAAGGTTATCATTAGCGCTCACAAGTTATCGCTGTTTTTCACGCGATATTGGCGCTTTTCGCCGCTATCGCTGGATTTCTAATCGCCTTTGGGAAACGCGTTGGTAATACCGCGCTAACTCGGCGAAGAAATGCAGCGATAGCCGGCGATAGGAAAAACAGCGATACGCGCGCTTTGCGATCATTATCGCAATTTGTTGCTGATATGCCCCGAAGTGTTTTTTAACAAACTAATGATTCTGCTATAGACATTAACACACAACTATGTATCCAAACAGAGAAGTCTCTGATATCCGAAAAACCGGCAAATAAGATATACACGTAAAAAACAATGTATAATTAAAACCATGTGGTAGGTGGCGGTTTTGTCCAACATGACTCACAAGTAACACAATGAGTAAAAGATCCAAAATACATGTTAAAGATCAGTATTAATGTCATATTAATTAGCTCGTAGAAAGAGAGGGCAGTGCAACCCAGTAAAGTGCAAGTGCAAAAATAGTTAAAATCATCATGTGTTGTCAGCTATAGTCCTACATAATTGCCAACAAGAGAATAAACAACAAAAGCCATAGGTATGCCTTATTCATATGAGAAATAAAGTGCAAGTGCACTGTAAACATATATCAAAGTGCAAAATCATGGCAAAAATATATATATATACAGCCGTATATATACAAACATAAAACCAACCAGAAACTGCAACTAGTATAAAATTTACATAAATAGAATGCAAGTGCAATATTTGTAACATAATACTAGTGCATATTATTAGATATCAAAACTGCTCAGCATGTAAAGTGCAAGATGCATACAGTACAAAGATATAAGAGGGCTAATGATACAGTTTAAAACCCGTCTACAACCAGCTAAAACCAGGTAAAACCGGGTAAAAACTAGGTAAAACTAGGTTAAAACCAAGTTTAAAACGTGGCTTAAAAAACTGAAATCTAAAAGCCAGTCTCTTATGATACGGAACACCATAGAATCACATTAACACCGATCTATAAGAAGTTGTGCATATCCTCTCCTGTGTTGAGACCATTCGGCATCTTGGTGTCTAATGTTAGAATATATTGGGACTCTAACTGCTGAAGTTTCCTTTCTCTGTTTCCTCCTCTGAGTGACTTCGGTACTGAATCTATTACAAAGTAGCTCAAGTCATTAAGATTGTTGTTATGTACAAGTTTAAAATGACGGGCGACAGGGTAACTAGAATCAGAATTAACTACTGCTCGGAGGTGTTGGAGTATACGATTAAAAAGTTGCAGCTTAGTACTGCCCACATATTTTAGATGGCATGAACATTCCAATACATATACTGCAAATTCAGTTCTACATGTAAACATCCCTTTAATTTTAGTATGTTGGGACTCAAAAGCCGTAGTGTATTCAGTTGTATTTTTTCCAAATTTGCAAGCTCGGCATGAGCTGCATTTGAAAAAACCTGTCCTTTTAGATAGCCAATTACCAGAAGCGTTCATCTCAGGGCTAGTTTGAACAAGTGCGTCCCTCATCGAGGGAGCACGTCTAAATGTCAAAAATGGGCGTTCTAGCAGAATTTGAGACAAAGTTAAATCTGTCATTACTATAGGCCAGTTTTTATATATGATTTTCCTTACTTGCTGGCTACTATAGGTGGTTATCAATCTCACTGAGTGATTCGATTTGGACAGATTATTTAAAATCTCAGGATTGGTAGGGGTGGTGTTAGTAGTGGTGTTCTGTAAACATTCCTCTCTAGAATGGCTGTTGGCCCTCGCCATAGCAGCCTTCAAATATTTTGTTTTGTAGCCACGGGCACTAAACCTTTGGAGAGCTTCTGTCTGACAGAGTTTGAGATCTGTTTCAGAACTACAGATTCTCCTTATTCTTAAAAACTCTCCATACGGGATGCTTCTGATAAGATGGCTAGGGTGGGAGCTGCTGGCATGTAGTACAGAATTGCCAGCAGTGCTCTTTCTGTGGAGTTTGGTGTGTATAGCATCATTTTCAATATATAACTCAACATCTAAGAACTGTACACATTGGTTGCTTATGTGGGCAGTGAATTCCAAATTCAAAACGTTATTGTTAATGGTATCAACAAAACACTTGGCCGATTCAATAGATCCTTTCCAAATTACACAAACATCGTCTATAAATCGCCACCAATGAAGTAAATGGGCATCATACAGTTCCTTGTGGGTGTTTCTGAGGACATGCTCCTCCCACCAGCCAACGTGCAAGCATGCATAGCTGGGAGAGAAGCATGCCCCCATCGCCACACCACGTAGCTGTTGATGGACCTCTTTGTTAAACATGAAATAATTATTCATGACACATAGCTCAATCATTTTCAGAAGCATGACATTATGTTGGTAAAACTCAATGCTGCGTTGGCTCAAAAAATACTTCACCGCTTTCAGCCCATCAGAATGATGAATACTGGTGTAAAGGGAACAAATGTCCATTACAATAAACAGACACTCCTCATTCCATGTAACAGTTTGTAATTTGGACAGAAAGTGACCCGTATCTCTAATGAAGGAAGGAAGGTTCTCCACAAAGTCATGCAAAAAATAATCCACATATTTCGACATAGGTTCTAAAAGGCTTTTCTGGGCCGATATTATTGGTCTCCCAGGTACTGGTGTAATGTTCTTGTGAACTTTGGGGATAAAATAGAGTACGTGTGTGATAGGGTGATCATTCTTTAAAAAGCAGTATTCATTCTTACTGAGTAATCCCGTTCGTTTCCATTGAGCCAATTCTTTAAATATTGATTCTTTGATTGCCCTGAGATCATTAAAAGTAGCTTTTTTGTAACAAGACGTGTCGTTTTGGTGACGTTGTGCTTCCTCCAAACAGAGGGCCCTAGGCCATAACACAATGTTGCCCCCTTTGTCTGCCTTATTGATAATCACATTGCCGTTATCTTGTAACTTGCGCATAAGGTTGGTGTATTGTATTTCAGAATATTTTCTATGTTTTAATTTACACAACACCTTTTGATTTAGTTTCTTTAGATCTTCAATGACACAGTCGCTGAATGTGTCGATTGCGTCTTTAGGCATTAGGGGGATAAAGGTCAAAGGCGGGCCAAAAGGGCTCGATGAAGGACTATTTCCTCGGATGCCCATTTGTTGAAGCAACTCTTATGTAGAGCTGGTGATGTTTTCTTCATTCTGGGCCAACGAGTGTATGGATCTGAGTACGCTTATATCTGATACTTGAAGGGTTACGCCAGTCATCTCATGTGGCGCAATTAGTGAGTCAGCTTCAGTTGCTTTACTTAATTTGAAATGTTGGAGGAGCTTGAGTTTGCGGATAAACTTGAATATATCCACTCGGGTTTGCACATACTTGAAACCATTTACAGGGCAAAAAGACAGTCCCAATGAAAGCAATTGTAATTCTGCAACTGTGAGCTCTATATCCGAGAGGTTGATGATGGTGTTGTCTGGATTATTAGGATTGTTCATTGTTGGGGCCACCTCTTTGCTCTCCCCCCTCTCCCTCTGTTGTTGCCTCCTGAGTTTGCGCCTCTGTTTCCTGTGCTGGTTCCTCCTTCGTCTGCTTTCTTCACAGGATTGCGTGGCCGCAATGTTTGGCGGCGGTCTTTGATTAAAAAAAACCCAATTCCTCTGATGGCGAGAAGTTAGTGGGCAGCTGTGCCTGCAAGCTGCTTGCCCTACTATCATCCGAATCAGTGCTGCTGCCCGCAGAACTGATATCCGTGTTTGATAATTCAATAACTGGTTGCCTGGGTACCGAGATATCTGAGGTTTTTGAAGCGAGTGCTTGCCTTTTCACTGTGTCAAATTTCCTCGAAAATGTAAAAACTCTGCCCGTTTCGTAATCTCGCTTGTCACGGGCAAACTTGAATATTTTTCATGCCTTTATTGTCTCTTCAAGCTTTTTCAAGTGTACATCAATTTCCTCTCTGCCCTTTTTAATTAGATCTTTTTGCTCATGAGCTTCCAATAACTAATTGGTTTTGTCAATTTCCTTTAGAATCTCAATCCTATCTATTTCCGCATATTTGATGAGGATGGATACCATATTCATAGAGGCTTCTAGATTATTGGTGCCCCATTCCTTCAACATGAGCGGGTTAGGGTTCTTGAATGATGGCGCTATCAACACCCTTAAACCTCGCGGTATCCGGCCCACTTCTTTGTACTTTTCCAAAGATTTTTTCTCCCACCATTTCGTAAGCTCCGTACGGAGCAGTTTTTCCAAACTTTTTAGTAACGTTTTGACATCCTTGTTGGTATTGGTATTTTTACTTTGCCCCATTTGCCCTTCATCAATGTCTGGCAAATTCAAAAACAAGGCATCAGGCACGGCCTCCCGGTCCCGCAGAGCGTCTGCTGAAGATGTCATTGTTTTGATGCTCTATAGCGTATTGATATGCACGTCCGTGCCTGCTTACACTGTTTACGCAGACTACTCAAATAGATATGCACAATCCCTTCCACCCGCAAATATCCTTGTGAAAGGGCTGATCCTGCTTACCGCTATGGAGCAAGACTAGCTCACGGTTCTCTGCTTCTTACGAATCCTGACTGCTAGTAGCCCTGATAATCCATATTTCACAGGCAACCGTAAAATGTGTTCCAAATTTCACAATTTCTGCAAAATGGGTTTTTGTACTACTGCATTTTGTGCAATAAAATCCCCAAATATATATATGTACTTCTATACATACATATATATACACACACACACACATATGTATTCACACACAAACACACATATATATATGTATATATATATTCACTGAAAAAACCATAGGTTTTAGGGACAGTTATAGTTAGTTGGACATTGCACTCGTACAAAACCCGTGAAATTCCCCGTTATAGTTAGTTCAGGTAACTATAACTCGCGCCCCGCAATGCACTGCTGATGACGTCACATATTACATCACTCATGACATGGTCAGTGACATCACTGATGACATCACTGATGACATCTCAAATGACATCACTGATGACATCACTGATGACATCATCCAGTGACTGTGTGTTTGTGTAAAGTTTAAATATGTTTAATATATATAGGGAAAGGCGTATTGAAGAATGAGTGGGTGTATAAGTGTCTGAATGGATGATTTAGTAGGTGCGTGACTGAGTCTATAAGTGAGTGATTAAACGTATCTTACTGGATGCATGGGTGAGTGACTAAACTGTGTGAATGTCTGTATCCGTCTGTCTGTTGTTGTGTAAGCAGCTGCATGGGTTTCTGACTAGCTAAATGAGTGTCTATATGGGTTATGAATTGGTTCTCTGAGTATCTGTATGGGTGCCTCAGTGTTTGTGTGGAGTGGGGTGAGTGTGACTCTGTGCATAGATGTGTGAGTGGGTGATTCACTGGGTGCATGGTTTCAAGAGTGCGTCTGTGATGGACTGTATGGGTGGGTGAGTGTGTGTATGGGTGTGTTAGTGATTGAATGTATATCTCAGTGGTACATGTGTGAGTAACTACATATGTGAAAGGCAGTATATATGTGTGTTGGAGTATATAAATGGCTATAAGTGAGAGTGTGTGATTGTGAGAGTGGCTATATGGATGAGTGTGTGCTTGCATCAGTGATTGCATAGGAGCGTAAGAATGTGTTAGTATTTTTATGAGTAAGTGAGCTGGTGTGTATAACTGTATAGGTGAGTAAATTGGAGTGTGATTAATTATTTGCATGACTGACTAGGTGTGTGAGTACCTCTATGGATGAGTTGCGTTGTGTGAGTGTTTATATAGGTGTATGAGTGCATATGATAGTCCTGTACTGAGTGACTGTAAGTATGAGTGACTGTACGGGTGAGTGAGTAGATGTGTGTGTGTAGACCTAAGAATCAGTGAGTGGGTATGTACTTATTGGTATTGGAGTGTGTATGGTTTTGAGAATGGCAGTCTGTAATTTAGAGTGGGTGTTTCAAAACTTATATTAGGGTGTGAGAAGATGCATTAAATTCTCACATGGATGATGTCATCAGTGATGTCATCAGTGATGTCATTTGAGATGTCATCAGTGATGTCATCAGTGATGTCACTGACCATGTCATGAGTGATGTAATATGTGACGTCATCAGCAGTGCATTGCGGGGCGCGAGTTATAGTTACCTGAACTAACTATAACGGGGGAATTTCACGGGTTTTGTACGAGTGCAATGTCCAACTAACTATAACTGTCCCTAAAACCTATGGTTTTTTCAGTGAATTTCAAAGGTTTTTTAAATGCTAATTTCTAACTATAACGTGTCTGAAACCTATGGTTTTTCAGTGAATTTCAAAGGTTTTTTAAATGCTAATTCCTAACTATAACATGTCTGAAACCTACGGTTTTTTCAGTGAATTTCAAAGGTTTTGTAAATGACAATTTTTAAATGTATTAATTGTTATATTTATTTTTTAATACTGATTTACTACATTTTTAGAAACAATTTTTTTACATATTTTATTTTTAAATTACATTGTAATTACATTATACATTACAAAAATACTTTCTCAGAATGAATTACTTTAGTTTAAATACTTTGCACATAGGCAATAGACTTTTAAGTACAGTAGTTACAGTTGTTGCAATGGGCAACACATTTTCAAACACAATGCAACATTCAGCTCAATGTGAATTTCTAGTTAAATGCAATTAGTTACTTTATGGATTACTTTTCTAACCACAGGACTGGATCCTAGATTCAGTCCTGGGACATCTCCTGTAAACAGTTGAGTAAAAGCGTTTTGGTTACATTAGTGATTTTTAAGGAATATTATTGTATTTTAAAAGTTGACACTGAAACTTTTTCTCATAGAATCACCAATGTTATCCTATGGAAGGAAATTCACTTAGCAGGTAAAAACTGTTATCGTTACTTTTTCTTACTCAGTGTTGGATCCTGGATCCAGCACTGGTGCATCTCCTGTAAACAGTTGAAAGAATGCGTTTAAGTCATACAGGCGATTTTTAAGGAATATTTGTAGTTTGTGAAAATCGACACTTTGAAACTTTTCTGCTGAAAACCAGACAATGGATTCCTATGGAAGAAAATATAAGTTACTGGTAAGTACGGTTAAAATTACTTTTCAGGGTCAGTGCTGGGCTAAAAGATGCAGCACTGAGGTCTCTCCTGATAACAGGTGAGTAAATCGGAATTCGTATTTCGGCTGATTTTAGAGGAATATTTTAAAGTTCCAAAACTCCACACTTAGAAGAATTTCCAAGTGAAACCAGTCAATGTTAGCCTATGGAAGGAAATTCAAGTTACTGGTAAGTACGGTTAAAATTACTTTTCAGGACCAGTACTGGGCTGAAAGATACAGCACTGAGGTCTCTCCTGATAACAGGTGAGTAAATCGGAATTCGTATTTCGGCTGATTTTAGAGGAATATTTGTATGTTTCAAAAATCAACACTTAGAAACTTTTTCAGCAAAAAGCAGGCAATGATATCCTATGGAAGGAAATTCAAGTTACTGGTAAGTACGGTTAAAATTACTTTTCAGGATTAGTACTGGGCTGAAAGATGCAGCACTGAGGTCTCTCCTGATAACAGGTGAGTAAATCCGAATTCGTAGTTCGGCAGATTTTAGAGGAATATTTGCACAATGGTGAAGGTAGGGGGCGGGGCCTGAGGTGACATCTGTGCAAACGCGCCCCGTGGCGCGTTTTAGGTTGGGGGATTAAGTCCCCTTGAATCATGAGGGTCCCTAGGGGCCAACTAGCCCACCAGGAACCTCCAGTATGCGCCAGGGGCTGCGTTGCAGAGACGTGTAGAGAGGCCACACCCCTTTTACACCTCTCTGCAACGCAGCTCTGTGGCGCTTTCTGGATGTACCTGTTGGGCTAGTTGGCCCCCAGGGACCCTCAGGATTGAAGGGGATTTAATTCCCCATCTTAAAACGCGCCACGGGGCCTGTTTGCACACATGTCACCTGAAGCCCCGCCCTCCCTTCACCACTGTGCAAACGCGCCCCGTGGCGCGTTTTAAGTTGGGGGATTAAGTCCCCTTGAATCCTGAGGGTTCCTGGGGCCAACTAGCCCACCATGTACCTCCAAAAGCGCCACAGAGCTGCGTTGCAGAGAGGTGTATAAAGGGCGTGGCCTCTGTACACCTCTCTGCAACGCAGCCTCTGGCGCATACTGGAGGTTCCTGGTGGGCTAGTTGGCCCCAGGGACCCCAGTATTCAAAGGGAATTACTTCCCCATCTGCAAACGCGCCAGGGGCGCGTTTGCAGAGTGGTGAAGGAAGGGGGCGGGGCCTGCGGGCCGATCGTTTTTTTTTTTTTCTTTCCCTGAAGGGGGCTGTGTGGCCCCCTTCCTTTTTCTTATTTTTGGGCCCTGGGGACCCCATCCCCCAGGGCCTTACTCCCTTTTTTTAATTTTTTTAAAAAAATTATTTCTGGGAGGGGGCCGCGTGGCCTCCCTCCCGGGCCACTACTTGCCCCGGGGACCCCATCCCCCGGGGCCTGGCCTCAGGTTGGGGACTGTGGGGGGTCCCGAAACCCCCACAGTCCCGCCGGCTCCCCGTGTCCTACGGGAGCCGGCATTGCTTTACACATGGGGAGCAGCTAACATGCTGCTCCCCGTGTGGAAAAGCAATTGTCTTTGGATATTGGAAGCGAGAGCAGGTTTCCTGCTCTCTCTTCCAATATCCAAAGCAGTTTGCAATGACAGGACGGGAGCCGCGAGGCTCCCGTCCTGTCATTGCAAACAGCAGTGTCCCGGGGTAGGCACCCCGGGACACTGCAGGAGCCGGCCCTGGGGGTGGCGGTCCCCAGGGCCACCACAGGCTCCAGGAGGGGGCCGCGCGGCCCCCTCCCCACATCAGCACAGCCCGGGGAGGTGGTGGTCCCGGGGCTTCGGGGGTCCAAAACGGACCCCCATTTTAATTTGTTAGTGCCCCGGGAGGTGGCGGTCCCGGGCGTGTGGGGGCTCGAGCCCCCCCCCACAGGAAAAAAAAAAAAAGAAGCCCCGGGAGGTGGTGGTCCCCGGGGCTGCGGGAGGGCTCAGAGCCCTCCCGCACCATTTTAAAAGAAAGCCCCGGGGGTGGCAGTCCCCGGGGCTTGGGGGCCCTTAGAGGCCCCCATACATAAAATAAACATCCCCCAGCATGCCCCCGGGACTTGGCCCACCCGGGGGCAAATTAACATCGAAGCGCGGGAGACCGCGCTTCGATTTGCTATCGGCAGGATCCGCGCACCCTGAGCGCATCCTGCCGATTTAAAAAAAAAAAAAAAGTTTTTTGCCCAGGGGTCCTTGTGGGACCCCTGAGCAGACCTAGGGGGTCAGGGTGTTTCTACCCTGCCCCCTTTGTGCGTTTTGCGCACTTTCTTTACTGCTTTCTTGTTCCTCGGTTCTACCGAGGAACAAGATGGCTGCCAACACTTCCTGGTTTGGAGTGTTGACAGCCAATTAGCAGACAGCTCGTGATCGGGAGGGTGCGCGAATCCTACGCGGCCATAGATATATATGTACTTTTACTTTTGATTTTCTCAGCAACTACTGAACGGATTTACACCATTTAACAAAAGGGTTCTTTCTGAACCAAGAACTACCTCTTTGCCAAATTTGGTGTAATTCCGATCAGCAGTTCGAGCTGTAGCCGTGTCTAAAGTTTCCTATGGAAAAATGAATGGGGAAAACGCGTTTTGGGACCCCCTTTTTCTCGGCCCCCGCTTGACGAATCACCCCGAGACTTTTAGGGTAGGAGCGGACCGGAGCGCCCCACAAAGTTTGAAAATTTTGCGAAGATACGTCAACCGGCAAGAGAGTTATTTCAAATAGAATGTCGCGGATTTCCTATGGAAAATAGGTTCTAACTATAACTATCTACTGGCGACCGCCAGTAGATAATATTATATATATATACACACACACACACACACACACACACACACACACACACACACACATGTATATGAAGGACGTGGCTCATATACATATATATATAAATATATATGAGCCACGTCCTTCATATATGTGTGTGTGTGTATATGTGTGTGTGTGTGTGTGTGTATATATGTTTGTGTATATATGTATATGCATATATATATATCCCTTAGGACCGCATTTGGAGGAGAAGTACGGGAGTGCTATTGGTTGAGCCCCCAGTTGGGTTGCCAGGAAGCGGACTTTGGATGACAGCAGAGGCCAGAGGGAGGTGTTGACCTAGTAGCGAGGCGGTTGTTTGACTGCCAGCACCAGGTCTGTATTCCCCTTGCAAGAAATGCCTTGCCCTTGATACTGACGCCCTCTGGTGACCAGGCACCGCCGACGCCGATGCCGAAGCGGTGATGAGTGTGTGGCATGATTGGAACTTTTCATTTGCCGGTCCCCTTCCACCCAGAGCCTGCGTCTGGTTTGAATTTCCACTCGACGCTGCTTGCTATTACAGACATGGTAACTTTTTTCTGCACAGAGACAATATTTGTATTGCAATGAACATTTAGTTTTTGCTTTATGGCCCTGGTATTTTGCATTTACAAACAGTGACTTTCTCTCGGACATTTTGGCCTAGCTTGTTATTCGCCATGATGAATTATGGGAACAGTAGTCCCGTTTGCAAATAGGCACGCACTGGGTGTGTTGACATTTATGTCTCATATATCGCAAACTATTTACAGTTAAATCACGGTGCTTTATTGCGAGCATTTGGGCCTCGGTGAACCCAGGTGCAACTTTTTCAGCAACTGCAAGCAGGCACTAACGGACATGTGGCAGAGAGGTCCAAAGGTCTTTTCACCAGAAGGCCAACAGCAAGTGCGGCAAAACTATTTGAGATGAAAGTGTGTGCCATGTCGAGAAAAATGTTTTACACAGCAGGGTCGTTTGTTTTAAATATCAGTTTTTGTACATACTATGTGTTGGATGAATAGGCGATGCATACGAGTGAAGGGCGCCATATGTTATATGTACAGAATGTTCCCACTTAGCGGAAGTTATTTTCAACTTTTAAGGGCACTTTCCATCACCCATGCTTTCAAAATGATTGGTAAAAACATGCTGACAATATACAAGTATTAAGACTTGATGTTTTACCTTTGTAACATTGGAGCATACTGCATAGGGTATTTACTGTTGTGTGTGTGTGTGTGTGTATATATGTATATGTATGTATATATGTATATATATATATATATATATATAATACCGCAAGAGTTACCTCAATTGAGAGAGCCCACACACGGGTGAATAGTGCTTCATGATTTATTCATGGCTGCAGCGCAACTCCGTAGGCAGTGCAAAGTCCATAGATGAAACCAGACGCGTTTCGGGCCCCTGCCCTTAATCATTGGCTTTGGACAACTGAGAATGCAAAAAGCTGATGGTGCACCTGTGGTTGTTTAAAATCCCACTCCCCCGTGGGCGCGTCCGCTTGTACGGCCTCCTGGGACTTGAAGTGCACCTTTATTATGTTGAAACGGCCTTCCTAGCCGTGAGAGAGTCCCACTGCGTTTCTAGCAGACCTGGATGACGCCAACCGGCAGCCATCAAAGCAGGACGGGAGCTGGTATTCGTGACAGAAAGGTGTCTGCGCAAATCTTCGAGAACTGCAAAGTGACCCACTTGGGGAATACTGATGAACTTACCACTGGTTTGCAGCAAGGCTCACATGAGTAATATAAAGGTGCACTTCAAGTCCCAGGAGGCCGTGCAAGCGGACGCGCCCACGGGGGCGTGGGATTTTAAACATACATATATATATATGTATGACAGGTACAGTCCTCTTCACTGAATATAGTTGAATTCCAACTATATACTTCATTCCAAAGGCCCACAAGGACCCTAGCAACCCACCTGGCAGACCGATCATCTCTGCTCAGTCCAGTTTGTTGGAAAACACTTCTAAATATGTTGATGCATTTTTGCAGGAACATGTGAAAGCATTGCCCTCCTTTATTCAGGACACCAGTGACTTCCTACGAAAGATCATGGAGGTGCAATGGCAGAATGAGTATTGGTTAGTTACATTGGATGTTACATCCCTCTATACCTGTATTCACCATCAGGACGGTATAAAGGCAATTGATCGCTATCTTGGTACTAGGCCCATCCAAATGTACAACCACAACAAAATGCTTATGTCAATGATTTCTATGTGTCTTCACAATAACTTTTTTATGTTTTCCAATCAGGTGTTTCAGCAGGTCAGGGGTGTTGCTATGGGGGCCTGCTTCTCCCCCAGTTATGCTTGTTTGCATATGGGACTGTGGGAGGAGCAGGTCCTCCGTGGACAGCACGCTGATATTGTTAAGGACCATGTGATTGATTGGTATAGATACATTGATGACATTTTTTTGATTTGGAGGGGTAGCAAACAGCAGGCGGTGGACTTTATCTCTATGATTAACATCAATGCACTTAATCTCCACTTTACAGGTAACATCAGTAAGGAGAGGGTATTCTTTCTCGATGTGGAAGTGCTAATCAAGAACATGAAAGTTGAGACTAGATTGTTTAGGAAGTCTACAGCGGGTAACACTGTGTTACATGCTGCCAGTCATCACCCAGGGCACTTGATTCGCAGTATCCCCTATGGGGAGATGCTGCGAATCAGGCGCATCTGCAGCACTCAACATGCGTGTGAGTTGGCACAGAATGCCAGCAAACAAAGATTCCTAGCCAGGGGTTACTCAGCTGATATAGTGGATATAGCCATCAGCAAAGCTAATCGCATCTCCAGATTGGAGGCCCTCTCTATCAATAGTAAAAACTTGAGTAGGGCAGATTCTGAAGGGCAAGTGGCCACTCCGACCCGTTTGATTACAACATATAATCGGCAACACCAAGCCATACGTAAGATCTTGAAGAATAATTGGAATTTGGTGCGAAATGATCCAGTGATTGGAGATATGATGCCGACTACTCCAGACATATCGTTCAGGAAAGCTAGATCTATGAGCGATACTTTAGTGAAGAGTAGCCCAGAATTGCAACCACCAAAATCATGGTTGAACTCAGTTACGGGTTTTAAGAAGTGCACTACCTGCAAGGCTTGCAGGCATGGCATGAATAAATCTACATATACTGTTCCGTTCCATGAGAATCCCATGCCAATTTCAAAACTGCTTACTTGCAAAACAGATTTTGCTGTTTATGTGCTGGAGTGTCCGTGTGGCTTGCAATATGTTGGTAGTACCAAGTTGCAGGCCCACAAGAGGATACTCCAGCACATAAGGGCAATTTGTGGTAGTGACGCCTCCTATCCGGTAGCGCGTCACTTTAAGGAATTCCACGGTAATGATTCAGAACTACTAAAATTCTTTGTGATTGATTGCATTCCCCCATTAAGACGAGGTGGCAATCGTGAAGCTCGTCTGCGTTCTTTGGAGACTAAATATATATTAAATTTGGATTCCAAAATGCCAGGAGGGTTAAACGCCAGTGAGGATTTTTTTACTTGCTTGTAGGGTAGCCATTTATGGCTCTTTTCTATATTCTATTTCCTGCAGCCTCCTTTGTATATATATTTTTTAAGACAGAATAATGGTTTATTCTGGTTTTTTGATGATCCAATTTGCACTATTTTGTATTTTTTAGCACTAGCACTTTAATCACTTTAGTCTTGTTAGACTGGGTTTGTGGCATATGGTGCCCACTTGGGCAGAATTGCAAAAGAACACTACATATTAAGTGAAACAACAGTGGCCATTCATGTATATTTTCTGTTCCCTATATAGCTATTATGCAGCTCTACACGGTTTAATTCAATTGATGATGCAGTCTCATCAATTCACAGAATCTACTATTTTTTCTGATTCGCCAGTGGATCTGTAGCATAATTTTAGGGTGGCCTTACCCATTAGGGTAGTATATTTCTGCAAAAGTGCCGGATACATTTACAATCTTGAATACGTGGTGGTGACTTAAAAAATGAGTCATTCTCTTTTTGCATAAAAATGAGAGTAATGCCATTCTTTATTCATGTTGGGCTGTATATGCTTTTAGATATGTATATATTTTATCTGATTTTTAGCATCATAACAACTGACATTTTTGTTTTGTTGTGTTTCACTTGCAAGCAATAATTGTTAATATTGTGTGTTCTGCAGGCCATAACCAAAAGCTAAATGATGAAGTTTTTCTTTTATGTTTGCTATCATGTGCTTTGTGCTAGCGTATCAATTTGCACCTGTCACTTTAAATTTCACACTTCTCAAAAAAGCGCCATGTGATCAAGACCTTTCGTAGGTCGAAACGCGTCATGGCGGATTTCAAGGGTGCTTGACTAATAAATACACTGCACCTTATTTCTGGGTCTGTCTTCGTTTATCCAGCACGATAACAGCAGCGGAGTTTGTTTCTCATATATATATATATGATATATATATATATATATATATATACGGTGAATCTCCTTTTGCGGTCTCTTGCTCTGACCGCCGAAAAAACGGAGTACGGACCCGAACATGGATGTGGAATCAAACTTTATTCAGCTCCACACAACTCCACAGCATGACGCGTTTCGATCCCTGAGGATCTTGATCACATGACGCGCTAGCACAGAAGGAGGTACCATTAAATGCATTTTTGTAAATTCTCTTAAAGTGCCAAATACCCAGTTTTGTTTGCACAGAAATGGCGAACCTCACTTAACAATGACTAGCTTTTTACTTAATGGTTTTATATGTCAATTAACTAGATAAAATAACTGAATAAATATCTAAAACCATATGATGTTAAGAAAAATCAAGAATCTTAAAATCAGACATATGCAATGCACTGTAAAAGCAAAATATTCATTTTTAAAAAAACACAAAATGTATTGTTTTTTCAAAGGAAGCAATTATTACAAATCTCATAATAATAAATAAGATAAAACATTCCTATATGTAAAATGTTGAAAACATGTCTAGGTCTAAATACCTTGCGTTGTTTGTTTCCTGCAAGCAATTAAAGTGCTATTGTGCATACAGTACTAAAGGAGTCGCCAGCCCCATTGGCAAACAATTCAACTGGGAATGTGATATCAGTGCAAAATACAAATAGATAAAGTGCTAAGTGCCATAAAAAACAAACACTTCTAATGTGTCACCATATACATCAAATACCTAAAACTATGTGTAATAATAAAAACAAGGAGACTGGAAGCGGAAACTCAAAATAATTATTCATAGACATAATGTCTGTACTGTCTTTTCTCTTTCAAATGTCTATTAGTGCATTTCCACTTCACAAACTAATTGTTTGTAGTTTGTTTTACCGCTTTTAACTTATTTTAACTACTTGTACTCATCCTACTGCTGAGAAACTGTCTGGCTTGATTCTAGAGACAAGTGTATAAATCCTCAGTTTGATTAAGGCCCCCGGATACTTGGTATCTAAATTGAGAATGTATTTTGTTTCCAATTGTCTGAGGGCTTTAACTCTATCACCTCCCTCTTTTTGGTAGGGACACTGTCAATTATAAAATATCTCAACAAAGTGGGATCTGCATTGTGACTCTCTTCAAAATGTCGGGCTACCGGATATGTTTGGTCACGGTTGTTAATCGCCCTCATGTGCTGGAGTACCCTCTTGTGAGCATGTAGTATGGTACTGCCTACATATTTAAGCCCACAGGGGCACTCCAGCACATATATGGCATGATCCGTTTTGCAGGACAGAGACTTGGTGATAGGGATATCTCTTGAATTAAATGGTGTCTTGTAGGTAGTAGTATTGATACCCTGATGGCATGCCTTGCAAGTCTTACATTTAAAAAACCCCTTACGTTGACTGAGCCAAGTACCTTTGATTGGACCCTCCAAGTCATTTCTCACCAAAGTATCCCTCATCGAAGGTGCCCTACTGAATGTTATGGCTGCTTTCTTGGGGAGGAGATGGCCAATAACAGGATCTCCCAATATAATTGGCCAGTTCCTATTAATTACATTCTTAATAGTACGACCCTGCTTACTGAACTTGAAAATGAACCTGAATGTGTTTTCATCTCCTCTATCAGATCGATTCAGTTTGACTGTGTTATCAAGGAGGGTTTCCCTACCTACTTCATTACTTTTTTGATAGCCCTATCAATACAATTTGGTGAATATCCTCTTGCCAGGAATCTATTCCTACTGGCCATCTGAGCCTCATACAAATCTTCCTTATTACTGCATATGCGTTTCAGCCGCAACATCTCACCAAAAGGTATGCTCTGGATAAGGTGGCTTGGATGTGCGCTGCTGGCGTGCAATACCGAATTACCTGCAGTAGGTTTCCTATGTAATGTGGTATGCAGCTGTCCTTCCTTTATATACAATTGCACATCCAAGAAATTCACAGTTAATGGGCTAATGTCTGCAGTAAAGTGAAGATTTAAGTCATTATCATTTAGTTTTTGTATAAACGATATAGCCTCATTTTTAGCTCCTCTCCAGATCACAAATAGATCATCTATATACCTGACCCATTTTATGACATTGTTGGTCATTTGCATGTTATATTCTTTATGGAGGACCAGCTCCTCCCACCATCCCATATGCATGCATGCATAACTGGGGAGAAGCTGGCCCCCATGGCAACGCCACGTTGTTGCTGGTACAGAAAGTTTTCAAACAGAAAAATATTATTTTTTAAACAAAATTCAACCATATTGGGCAACATTACACTGTGTTGATCATAGTCAGAACCTCTACGTGCTAAATAATGTTTCAGAGCTCTCAGTCCATCTTGATGTTTTATAGAGGTATATAAGGATGTCACATCCAACGTGATTAACAGGTAGTCATCTTGCCAAACTATATCTTGAATTTTAGAAAGAAAATCACCTGTATCACGAATATATGAGGGCAGTCCTTGTACATGACTTTGAAGGAAGAAATCCACATAGCGTGACGTCTTTTCTAGTAGGCTGTTGCAGGCAGATATAATTGGCCGGCCTGGGGGCTTAAGGGGATTTTTGTGAACCTTCGGTATGAAATACATTACTGGAGTCACAGGGTTTTCATTTCTCATATATTTATGTTCATCCTGGATCAGAAGCCCCGCATTTTTCCAAGCTATGAGTTTCATTCCATAGCTATTGTACATGTTCTTAAGAGTTTGTTGATCACACCGGAGATAACACTCTCTGTCCTTTAATTGCGTCAGAGCTTCCTCAATATAGTCTTTTTTACTCCACAGTACAAGATTACCTCCTTTATCTGAGTTCCGAATTATGATTTCATTATTTTCTTTAGTTTGCTCATCAATTGTCGATATTGTAGAGTACTTTTGTTAGTTTTTGCTTTGTTATTTACAACTTAATTCAATTTTTTGATACTATTTGTGACTTGCTCATTAAAAATGTCAATCGAATCTCTAAGGGTAATAGGATTAAATGTTGAGCGAGGCTTGAATGGAGTAATATCCTTCCGTAGTATATGGTCACTATTCTCCTGTGTTCTGTTGTCACTTTCATATATTCACTGAAAAAACCATAGGTTTCAGGCACGTTATAGTTAGAAATTAGTATTTAAAAAACCTTTGAAATTCACTGAAAAAACCATAGGTTTTAGGGACAGTTATAGTTACTTGGACATTGCACTCGTACAAAACCCGTGAAATTCCCCCGTTATAGTTAGTTCAGCTAACTATAACTCGCGCCCCGCAATGCACTGCTGATGACGTCACATATTACATCACTCATGACATGGTCAGTGACATCACTGATGACATCACTGATGACATCTCAAATGACATCACTGATGACATCAACCATGTGATAATTTCATGCATCTTCTCACACCCTAATATAACTTTTGATACACCCACTCTAAATTACAGACTGCCATTCTCAAAACCATACACACTCCAACACCAATAACTACATACCCACTCACTGATTCTTAGGTCTACACACACATCCACTCACTCACCCGTACAGTCACTCATACTTACGGTCACTCAGTACAGGACTATCATATGCACTCATACACCTATATAAACACTGACACACCGCCACTCATCCATAGAGGTACTCACACACCTAGTCAGTCGTGCAAAAATTTAATCACACACCCATTTACTCACCTATACAGTTATACTATATTAACCTCCCTGATCTGATTTTAACTGTGTGTATATATGTTTTTGATATAAATTTCCATTGTACTTATGGCTGCAATGAATGAAGAGATACAATATACAAAAAAATGGTTATGACAAGGCACTAATTTAGAACGAAGGAGTAAAGAAGTTTAAATTAGTAACAAAGATCTTAATAATGTGGAGTTGGTGGACTCAGATATATAATAATAAATGGGTGTACTACAAGTTTTTTAAAAATGCATATGCCCACTGGAGGGCTGGATTGCTTTAGTAAGTAAGGGTACAATATCAATTATAGTTTCATAACTAAAAAATCACAAAAATGCATATTCCCCATTACAGTGGCCGGGTGCCAGGGTTGAAATGGATAATACTGGAATAGGTTATGAATGCTAAGAACAGCTACAAAACAAGCAAGAGGGAATAGCTCAGTATGTTAAGATATGTGGAATGGAAATAGAGAACGAGGGTTCGAGCCCAGCCATTGATAGCAGCTAATTAAAATATCACTTAACTGCTTGAATTGATGTAGTTACCCTAAATTATCGTATGAAATGATATTTATGAATATTAATTTGTTTTCCTTTTTCTTTGTGTAAATAGAACACTTTGAAATGGATGGAAGGATTGAACTTTTAGATTAAGTAGTGCTGTAACGAGAAATCATGTAAATGTTATGCCACTAGGTTATTCTGTTGCCATAATGTAATTTTAACGTAAATATGGCTCCAAGATTAAACGACAACATGGAAAGGCGCAACTACAAATACCATAATGCAACAGTTGGACTTAACAGGAAGTTAGGTCATGAAATATATTCTTTTAAATATAACTGAAAGAGTATGGCGCCCTGTGTTGATCGATTGTTCCCCGTGAGCAAGGTCTCGGCTGAGACCGAAACGCGTTGGGGTTGTGTGTTGGCAGCGTTTTTTGAAAAATAAAAACACCCTGGAACCAGTGATGGATGATGTGATGATTCATACTTGCATCTAACTTGAAAAGAGTTGCGAGTGCGGTGAGGAAATCCCTGTTCAAAGGGATATTGTGGCGATATATATATATATATATATATATCCACAGAAAGGATCTAGAATGAACAGAATCCAGGCGAGCCCACTCGGTCGGTCAAGGCAGTTTATTTAGGACAGACAAGGACGACGCGTTTCGACCACGTCCGTGGTCTTGGTCATATATATGTATGACAGGTACAGTCCTCTTCACTGAAGTTGTTTTGAAGAGTAGTGGTAATGATTTCAATTCCTGCAAGTTAGAAATTAATGACGTTAATTAATTTATAATGAAATAATATAGGCCCATTCAGAGCTATATAGGAATCCTAGTATATGTGAAAAGACACCATGTAGTTAGGATAAAAAATTAACGATGGCAAAATTAACTCTTAGAAAAACATAGCTTATACAGCGCTAGATTATAATTGTACGTGGTTCTTCTTAAAAAACTGTTTAATGAGTAATTTTGTAGAACCGACAATTGCTGTAATCTATTCATGTAACGAATTACTTAACAAAAGGCTCATACAGAGCACTATTTTGTTTGCACGTGTTCTATGAAAATGTTCTGATATATGATTTCTTAGAATTAAGACTCGATGAGACATAATCATGAAACGTAATAATTGACACTGATACCCTCGATGTCAGTTAATGGTGAAGGAAAATACAGCAATATTTAATTTCAATCGATTTAATCTCAATGGGAATGAGACATGTTTCAATGTGGTTCTTAAAAAACATAATGCTGACTATGTGTTTTATTTTTGTCCTATGTCTGTGTCAATGAATCTTTGATTACACAGGAAGTCGTAGTCAATCATATATTTAAAATACACGGAAATGCTGCATGACATCTGAATGTTGATGAAGGCGCTAGCCGAAACGCGTCCGTTGTACCTGTAACTCGTCTTAATAAATGGAGTTATTTCCCTCTCTCGCGAGTGCTGTCTCTTCTTTTGAAGAAACTTGAGCTGAATATATATATATATATATCATGTTTTGGGTATTTTATTGTACAAAATGCAGTAGTACAAAAACCCATTTTGCAGAGAGAACGGTCTGTGAAATTTGGAGCCCCAGGCCCTTGCAGGGAAAGCAAAAGACACACAATTGATGGACGGAATGCAGAACAAATCAAAACATTCACCCCCAGTCAAGAGATCTGGGTTAAATCCATCATTCTTTTGCTCACCATGCCACCCCAGTTTAGACCTGGCCATATGCAAATCAGTCTTGACCCTGTGCCTCATGGGAACAGTCCAGCCCGAACTGCCAAGCCAGGTCCTCCCTGGACCGGAAACAAGCATCCTAGGACCGGTTTCGGGGTTTCACCCTCTTCAGCCAGGATAGCTTGATTCCAGTGGCACAGTGAGCCCAGGACCCACGTCTGGGCATACCTGGCGCACTTAGGGCGAGAAAGCAAAAGACACACAATTGATGGATGGAATGCAGAACAAATCA
This sequence comes from Calotriton arnoldi, assembly GCA_963921515.1. Taxonomy (NCBI): domain Eukaryota; kingdom Metazoa; phylum Chordata; class Amphibia; order Caudata; family Salamandridae; genus Calotriton; species Calotriton arnoldi. The sequence goes on along the minus strand of CAWUFW010011588.1, from coordinate 35,738 downwards.
AAACATTCACCCCCAGTCAAGAGATCTGGGTTAAATCCATCATTCTTTTGCTCACCATGCCACCCCAGTTTAGACCTGGCCATATGCAAATCAGTCTTGACCCTGTGCCTCATGGGAACAGTCCAGCCCGAACTGCCAAGCCAGGTCCTCCCTGGACCGGAAACAAGCATCCTAGGACCGGTTTCGGGGTTTCACCCTCTTCAGCCAGGATAGCTTGATTCCAGTGGCACAGTGAGCCCAGGACCCACGTCTGGGCATACCTGGCGCACTTAGGGCGAGAAAGCAAAAGACACACAATTGATGGACGGAATGCAGAACAAATCAAAACATTCACCCCCAGTCAAGAGATCTGGGTTAAATCCATCATTCTTTTGCTCACCATGCCACCCCAGTTTAGACCTGGCCATATGCAAATCAGTCTTGACCCTGTGCCTCATGGGAACAGTCCAGCCCGAACTGCCAAGCCAGGTCCTCCCTGGACCGGAAACAAGCATCCTAGGACCGGTTCGGAACTTGAGCTGAATATATATATATATATATATATATATATATATATATATCATGTTTTGGGTATTTTATTGTACAAAATGCAGTAGTACAAAAACCCATTTTGCAGAGAGAACGGTCTGTGAAATTTGGAGCCCCAGACCCTTGCAGAGCGGCTTCGACGTTGTGTCGTGTACTTCCTACAAAACCTATATAGGATCTGCGCGTTTGGACAACATACACTGCGGGCTTGGTGTCCAGACTGATTCCAGACACCCCCACCGGGTAAGTTGGCCTGTTTACCAGCTAGCTCACAGTGCCACTAGAAACTCCTCTTACAAAGGAGAGAATAGTTCTTGGCAACTATCGAACATGACAACCCTGATCCCTCAGGACCGTGGAAACAGTGCAATACTTTTCGCTCAGTCACCAGTGCTCACTTTGTCTCAGAGAGATACACAGAATAAACAATATGGACGTTTTTCAATAAGCATTTATTGAACATTCGTCATTCTAGTGTAAAATAGGTGTGCTAAAACAACCACTAGACAGAAACAGATATAAATGATTAGAAGCACTAAAAAGGTAAAAGGATTGTAGATTTCTACCATCTTGCTATAACCACAAATACAGGCAAGTATATAAAGTACATGATAATAAAATGCGTACTCCTACGATGCTACCCTAACTAGATGTACCTAAGTGTACCTGGCATGTGTGTAGGTGTTAAGCCAAGAATCCCTCTAGGATAAAGTCAACCCCATTACCTGAAGTGAGAGACTGCGGGACCCCGTCTTGGTCTCGAGCTGTACACCCCGCAAGGGCTGTTAGACCACTGTGAGCTGGAGTATCTGCATGCAGGAACCTCAGCGTCTCACGTCAGTGTGTCTGCATGGAAGTCCTCATCCGACTGGACAACATAATTAAATTCTAACGTACTACCAGGCTATCTAGGTACTGGTATGCAAACAACTATAGTAAAAACCATAGTTCTGCAAAAAAAATTTAAAAACTCTAAAAAGTGCTAAAACAGAAGAGTTGTCACTCAAGCAATAGCTCTAATATGTCCGTATATATAGTTCGAACGACTACAAGCATCGGAAAGCCATGCAGGTCATAAAGTGTCAATTGTTTTGGAGTACCAATTTGAGTTTTATTTAAATAAAGGCCGTATTTTTCCCAGGACACGACGAGCCAAATGTTTGTGTCCTGGCTGGTAGACGCAACATTGCTGTTGCCTGCCTTCGCAGACGATGATCCCTGTAACACCTCGCAGATTACGTCAATTGAGCACAGATGATCTTCTGTACTGCCTGCAGCCGACGCTGGGGCAGCCTGTGTGTCATCCAAGGCCTGGGTGTTAGTGGAGGAGCGGGTATCCATTCCAACAGGAGCAGAGACTTCCTGTGGTGCAGTGCTTAATTTGTAAAAAACATAGTGCCGGGGCTCTCGACAGGAGGACACTAGAGCTTGCTCCATCCATTGCCCCTGGCAGCACTGCCAATGACAGCACCAACACACTACTAATCATCACACTCTTAAAAGTGTGACCATTCATACTATTACAGGCCCCCAAAGCTATAAGAATGGCTTTGGAGGCAAATACTAATAATTGGGAATTGAAATGGAAATAATAAACAGAAGTTGTTGTGCTCGTACCTAAATTGGCAGACACCACTACCATGTGGCAGACAGTCATAAGCCCCGGTGCTGGCAATTAAGTGCCGGTGCTGAGCACCGGAAAGCACAGGCACAAATTAAGCACTGCTGTGGTGGCTCTAAGAATGCCGCCATCAACATAGGAATACGCTGGGGACACTGCAGAACATGGGCCGTTATCGGGTCCAGTAATGCATCAACGTCCAGTTGCGCAACTGATGGAAGTGTCCGACAGAGATCCAACACGCATTCTTCTCCGCAGAACAGGCATTGGAGAACAGGTAAGCTGCAGTCCATCCAGACTGGTCTAAATGACAGGAACCAAGAGGCACTGAGTTCCCGTAGGTGAGGTGTGCCCAGATGTTGTACCATGCGATCACGGTATTTGCGCTCCAGGACTGCTTTTTCCATCTCCTTGGTGACTGGGACGTCCATTGCGTAGCAGAAAAATTACAATCAGGATACCTGCTATTAGAAACAGGATCAGCGGACGTCCTCTAAAAATGCTTCCGAGTACGGAGTGTATAAAGTTTGGTATAACTCCGAGGACCGTCTGAAAGGTGCTTAACAGTTCCGAACCTATGGTCTTAAATAGGTGGACTATACCTGTCGTATCAGACATGTTAAAGATACGATTGACCATTTCTGTGAAATGGAAGGGGCAGTTCGTACGTATGAGTGCCTGTATCTCTGCCGAGGACCTTGCTATTTGGAGATCAAAAGTCTCCCGGGCGGAGGTTAAGGACACGGTTTTCTGTAGAAGTATGGCTTTCATTCTGCTCAGAGTATCAAACCGTATAAAGGAAACATTCAATGAAGGCCATAGTGGCGCCTCCCTGACTGTGTGTGTCGGTGGAAACAATACTTGCATACAGCAAGTAACTCTGGAGCTCACTGTTACTAGATATGCGCTGCCCGGAAGCATTCCACAACAACCTTGATCGTTCAGCATCAAGTAACTCCCATTTGAAAGTAGCCTGAAAACTGGGGTAATCACGGCTGCCGGGGTACCCCTCAAGTGACAGGATAGGTTTGCTACTGAACCATTGCAGGCCCCGTGCAGCATGATATCCTGGCATATGAGTGAACCACTTAAAGCGTTCTCACAGTTTGTACTGCTTAGAAACACTTCTAGATCTCCACTCCTGCATCGAAATCTGTACGGTAATTCCCAAGATTCCTTGATGAATTCCCTACCCATTTCTTCATATCTGCCTGCCTGTTGTTGTTCTAGGAAATACTGAAACTGGAAAGTTGTGACCGGTAATGTTATATGGCCATGGATCAACCACTCTGTGGACGGTGATTCTGCCACAGTAAAAGGTAATCTGTCCAGTTTTTCAATACGCAGCATTGTATATTTTTCTCCCTTCTGTGCCATTTTCATCTGTTTTTCAGTTAGATTGTTTGCAGAAAACAAGGACGTACTGTTGATAAAACGCCAAGGCACATAACCTGCGCGCAATGATTGCAGCGTCCAGCTCAATAACATAATAGAACGTAATTGTGATTGCCCGTGCTGTATTATGGACAAATCTTCTGCTAGTACATCAATAGTAGAAGATACAATGTTGCCCAGTGAAAAAATCCTGGATGTTAACGTAGTCATACCAGTGTCAACTACGGCTAACGCCTTCTCTAAATTGATCCTATCTATTTCTCGTAGTCTATCCGCTGCTTCTTGTTGGGAGATCTTCCAGATTTAATTATAGAGAGCATATAAGAAATGTTTCTGACGTGGCTTTCTGGGACCTAATAAAAAATCCCGTAGGTCCACATCCTCTGTAAGTCAGGATAAGTGTTGTTTCACCTGTGGTAGTGTTGTGGTCTTTAGCCAATCGAGGCATAACTTCCCAACACTGTATGATGTCACCACCCCCAGATGTTCTCTTTGTACATAGCGTGGGTCTGGCCTATGAATACTGAACCCTTTGGTGGTACCCCTGAATCTTCCTTGACATCTGTTTGTGTCTGTGGGCCAAACCAACCATCCCTTCCAATTGGGGTCTGATCTATTGTATTGTAAACTGTCATCTATTGTAGCCCCTTCTTCTGATGTAAAATTTTCCTCGGTATGTGACGGTGTTGGAATCTGAAGTGTGTTCAAATCCTTGTTCTTGCCTATTCCAAGACAGGAAGTCTGTTGCACAGTGTCATGTAGAAATATCATCTGCTGAGGATGAGGCATGCTCTAAATAGCGCTTCTGTTCCCTGGACTTGCCAATCTCTAGAACCCCAGACTGATTTTAAGTCTATAGTGTCTTTCCATAAGTCGAAACCCTGTTCAGACAGTTGGGAAATAAAGGAAGCAGAGTAGATCTGTTTAGTGTTAGTCAGCATATTTTTCTGTGCGGATGTCGGTGCAACCTTATAGTAATATGAGGTCGGGTCTGAAATGGAAAACCCTGAAAAATATGAAAATTTCTGTGCAAAAGTTTTCAAACTACTTTTCGGTGGTCTAGGGCAATGTTCCCATTGGTGATATGTGAAAACATTCCTAGGGCTACTGGATTTGTGTAGAAAATGATGACCATAATGTTGATAACAATACATGGTGTTAAAATCTGGTGTGTCTTCTAACATTTCATTGCTAGAAAATGCGGCAGATTGTTCTAAATCAGACAACATATTGTCTACAGTTTCAAAATCACAATCATCGGAAAATGTACTGGAGGTAATGATATAATTTAAGGAAATTTTAAATAAATGTGGTATTTTTAAAAGTTCGGTCGGGCCAAATACATCATAATTAACCTTGTCCCATACTATACCATCAGGTATAGGAACTGCTGTAATGTTCACTGATGACAAGTCTCTTTGTTCACGATGTGATGAGACATGAGGTTTCAGGATCAAGTTCACTTTTGAGGCTGCAGAGCTTTGGCGAAGATAAGTTCCATTAACAAGTAAGCAAAAGACAGTTACTAAGCTTATCCAGAAAAGAAAGAAAAGTATCCCGGTGATTATCCAAAGTTCTATCCAAGGTGACACCAGGTAAATCTTTTTAAGAAAAATGAAGAAGTCTTTGACTTGTTGACGAGATTTTGGGGCTGGCGTCGTTTTAGGTTCACTTGGATCCAATGAAAAGGTATCAAAGTCGATGAAATAGCCAGATGCAGTTCAATCTATTTTTGGTAGCTCAGCAGGTTTTGTTGAACTTGTAGGTGGCTCTTGTTGAGGCATGTTTACGTAGACATCAGTGTTAGGTCGAATTGAAATTTGCCTTTCATTTTGATTTTGAATTTCTGTTTCAAGAGGAACGAGTTCCATGGCATTGTTGCATAGTCCATCATTCCGTATAGGAGACTCTTCAAACGTGATGAGCCTTTCCGTCTGAACTTCCTGTATGGTAGCGAGAGGAGGGCATCGGCTACCCAGGAGCCCACTAGGCCTACTATTCAGTATTGGCCACATAGTGTTGTTTGATCAGATCAATGGAGACAAATCTCTTCTCCTTTTTTCCGGCAAGAGGCAGCAGAAGTACAGCTCTTGTTCCTTTGACGGCAAGGACAGGTACAGGCTTTCTGTATGATGGTCCAAATTCCTTTTTGTCCGTTATCCTTTCTCTGACCAGATCCCCGACTTTAGGGACCCAGACAGGTCTTGCCGTGACTGGCTTGACTTCCCCAGTGGCGGTCCGTTTTACCTTCACATTGCTCTCTAGTGCTCTGGGTTCATTCAGATCCTGTAAAACAGCCAAACATTTATTGATGTCAAAAGGTTTCTCATCCGCCACTGTGCCTTCACAATCAAGATTAGGTACCCACATTCTCGTCCCAAATAGGACCTCATAAGGAGTGACACCCCCTAGAGAACTTCTTGGCATGTTATTCAAGGCCGCTGTACCCCATATAAGTGATTGACCCAACTACCACCCAAGCCTAATACTCTAGCTGTTAAAGATTGCTTCAAGTCCCGGTTTTTCCTCTCCACAACTGAATTTCCCTCGGGATGGTATGGAGAGGAGTACCGCAATGCTACACCCAAACCTCCCATGGCTTCCTTGTAAGCCCTAGAGCTAAACGCGGGGCCACGGTCAGAATGTAATGTGCCAACTGCATATGTCCCTATGAAGGCTTGCAAATCTTTGATAACAGTTCGAGCGTCAGCCGAGTGCTGAGGCCATACTCATAGGAAGCTCTAGCAGGAATCCGCTGCAACCATGATGTATTTGTAAGCCCCATCAGATTGTAAGGGGCCGCAGTGGTCCAAATAGACACACCAGAGTGGTCTGTCTGATATTAGCAATGGTGTCTGCGCTGGACATGTTATGGTGGAGCCCTTCATCTGTTGATAGATGTCGCACTTTAAGAGATAATTTTTGGTCTGCTTTGTTAACCCTGGCCACCAATAGCGTTGTTTCAGTAAAGAAATTGTCACCGTAACTCCTGCGTGCGCAGAACCAAAACCCTCGTGTGCAGCTAAAATTAAGCCTAATCTACGATCCATGTTTGGTATTACTCTATCCCCCACTCCTGGAATCTGAGCAAATGGATCGTTATTTGCATCTAACCTGTAGGAGTACTTGAGTGGAAAACCTTTCGGCGGTGCCTTGTTGTCTTTGCGTGAGGCAATGACAGCTACTATTATCTGTCCGTCTATTCTCGTTTTTGAATGAGTGATTGCAGCTACCGACGCAGTTCATGGTGCCTCCTTCACGGCTTCATCAACCAATGAATTCCCTTCAACGTGAACGCCATCACGTTGATGACTCAGCGTGTGTATTACATGAGCTCTGGGTATCTCGTTTTTTAACTCAGCTACCTGTTCCACTGCATTTTATGCTTTATTGTGCCACCTTTTGAGTCCTTGAACCCATTTTGTCCCCAATAGTGAAGATATTCGTTGTATGACTGGACACAGTAAAAGGAATCGCACACAATTAGTGTGGGGGAATTCTCGATCCGTATTTATCAGTGCCAGTAATAAAGCTTTTAATTCTGCCAGCTGAGCCGTGCAGTCTCCTAGAGACTGTTTTTGTGCAGCTTGGATGGAACTTGCCGTCCTGCATACAACCTTTTACAATCGCACATGCAGCGCTGAATTATTGTTTACTTCCAATGGCCGACTGAGCAGATCCGTCAGTGTAAATTATGCATTCATACTGATCTAGAGGCATTATTTCATTCGGTAGAGGATATTCTTGTTCATATTGCAGAAATGCGTGTGTTTTTAGACTTGGGTTGTATCTGTATTCTACATCTGATGCAGTGAGAGAATTAGCCCATTGTATCCATCTCGGATGTAAGGCTTTAGCATTTGGAACGCTTGCCTTTGTAGCAGCCTCTAAGGCCGGTACCTGAGTCACGACAATTATTCGTTTCCCCTAAGCCAGTGCTCTTTCTCTCACTACAGCGTTCTGTACTGCTGTCAGAGTTTTTACTGTAGATGCAAAACGCATCTCAGCGTTTGTGTACAAGTGTGATTTGTATGCTATGGGTACTGTTTCGCCTTCATTGTATGTTAAGTAGGTGTACCCAGATTGACCCGCAACTATACGGATTACTAGATTGCGGACATTTACCCGTGTCTGTAAGTGTTTTGACGCTATCATGTCATTTTGTAGGGAACAAAGTATCTCTGTGTGTTCCATGTGTCCATTGCCTAACTGAAAAATCAGGTCTTTTGAGGTCGCAGACACGTTTAACCTTTTCTGCGTAATCCAAAATGTATGTTCTGCCGAAATTCAGGAATCCCAGTATGGATTGTACATTTTTCAGTGATTTTGGAGGTTGGAGCAGCGCACATTTTTCAAAAACATTAGCTGCAAGACTTTTCCCTTCACTTGAAAGCTCATATCCCAAAAATAGGACATTGAGGTGGGCTATTTTTGATTTTTTAAAGTTAAATTTGTAGCCCTCAGAGGCAAATCCCAAAATAATGGTGCTCACCCTAGTCAAGTGTTCCTCCAGGTCATCATCCGTCAGATAAATATCTACATAGGACAATACTTCCTCGTCCAGATTCTGAAGTAACCCTGGCGTAAAACAACCCCGGGCTGTTCTTATACCACTGGGGGAGTTGACAAAATTGACGCTGGGACCCCAGCGCTGAGAATGCTGTCAAATATCTGCTCTCAGGCGCTATATTTTAGCAGAAGAATCCATTTGAGATATCTAGTGTTGTTTTGTATTTTTTCCGCACAATGTTATTCATTAATGTGGCACTGTGTGCGTTCTGTACTGCAAATGTTTTTGTGCATGAGTTCAGATGTCTGTAGTCTGAAACTAGACGATGTGAATTTTCTGGTTTCATTACGGGAAACAAAGGATTATTCATTGAAGAGGTGCAAGTTTCAATCACACCCTGGTATTCAAGTTGATCTAAGATCTCCCTGACCTGTTTTTTCCGCTTCCTGTTTTATTGGATACTGTCTCTGTGGAGTTGGAGTGAATTTTAGTGGTATCATGTGATGAGCTGACTCTTTATCCCATCCAGCATGGTTGCGATATAGTGCAGGAGCAAGGGCTACCGCCCACTCCCGCGTGTATGTGTGTTTTTTTAAGTGTGTGAGAACGAGGTCGGAACAGGCTGGAAAAATAACCATTTCTCCCTTTGGGCAATCCATAACAATAGCAGGCGGCCAATCTCTTTCAGCTAAAAGAATGTCATAACCAAAAGTTAGGTTCTCCCAAAAGAGACCTTTAATTTTCCTGGGCTTGTCCCATTCTATTTGGAGTATTATTTCATGTAACCTATGTGGGACGCTTACCCTAGTATCAGGTGTTTCCACCGTGATATATTCACTCAGCTCCGCTGTCACCAGAAATTCCATCAGGTTCCGGCGAGCTATTGTTACTTCTGCTGCACTGTCTAGCATCGTCAGAGCCCATTTCCCGTTCAGTAGTTGAGTCCTCAGAATTCTGGAAATGTCTGATCTTAAGACCTGCTACTTTCTTCTTTTTGAATTGAGGTTTTGGTTTTGGCTTTTCTTCCTTTTTGGATGCGTAGTATGAAGTGTGTTGTGCGTCTCTGGACTTTGTACGCTCTTCTTGTCTGTGTTCTGACCGTCCTTCCCTCTTGGAGTTTTTTGATGAACTCTGAAAGGAACGAGAGGAATGTGTATCAGTGTCCTGCTACCTGTCAGGTTTTTTAATGTTATCTCTATTCCTAAGGTTATACCTCCTTTCGGAGGGCTCCTGCTGAGGAGACCTGCCTCTGGATTGAGATCTATTCTTTTGTTGTTTGTTATTATCCCATTTCTTCTTTGAAGAACCTGGTATTTGCTTGGGTTGTTCTTTTTCTGGACCTCCCATTAGTTGAGGTTTTACTGGTCTGGCTCCCAAACTATCTCTACCTAATTCTGCATAAGCAGTTTCAATAATTTTAGGTCATTCTGTCTCCTGTTGTAAAGGAGTGAAATCTCTCAGGCGTTGCCGTATTGCCACTGATGCTGCGTCCTCTTTAATGTTTGCTAATATTATAGCTGATACCTGGGCAAAGTTACCTAGTAACTTCATCCCTAAGTTCAGAGCAGGTTCTGCCCCGTACTCATTCTGTATTTGTCTTAATACATCTGGTATTACTGCTAATGAAGGGATACCATGAGTTCTGGTATATATTGCAGCGAATACTGTACCCCAAGTGGTACAATCCTCTATCGGGGGAGCTATCCCCATTGGCAAGCAAATTGTTAGCATTGTATACTTTTCCTGTGGACCAGTGTGAGGAAATACTGCCTCCAGCTGTTATTTTTTTAGCTATCCAGAATGGCATTTGTTCACGTTTAGTGGGCATTTTACCCATCACTGCGTGTAATGTTTGTGGTGTAATTTTTGTTGTCACTGTTTAAATTGGACCTGTTGGTATAGTCGTGGTTGGCTGGAGTGTGAGTGTTCTCATCACAAATTGCGTCATGTTTCTGTAAAGTCTTATTATAAAGTGTACGTAAGTCTCCTACTTGCGTTGTGTCAATGTCAGGAAGTGGTGTATAGGCCGCTAATACCGGCCATGTTGCTCCGTCTCTTACTTTATTTCTTGTATGGGGGAGGGCGCCTTTAAACCAGTTTATATGCTCCTGGTAGGTGAGTGGAACTTCAATGTCCTCATACGGACAATATTCGTTCGGTATGTCATCTTCTACCTAGTAATGAAATGTGTTTGTTCGTGCATCTGCCTGTGGGAATCTAACCAATGAATAGAATACCTCTGTTCTATATGATTCATGTGCCTCAATCACGAATGTTACTGACCCACCCCTAGCTGTTAAACCATATGCTGCTAGTTTTAGGGTGATGTCATTTCTAACATTTTCTGAAAGATGTATTGCATCTGCATTTTCTTCTTCCTGGATTGTCATTTGCAGTTCACCCACAGTGTCATCCTGCTCAGTCATTGTTTTTAGTAAGAAGAGCTTTTCAAGGGAACTGAGATAAGGTGTTATGCACAATAGCAACAGTGTGTCCTTCAAGCTTGATTAACCAACAGCCAATACATAGGATTTTTCCTACTCAGCTGCGGGAGATTTTTGTTCCCTCCCACTCCAGACGTCTCTGGGAAAATGTGAGTAGGGGTCTCTGAGAATAGCATGACTGAACTACTCAGATTTGACCGTTAAATAAGTACCCAACCAATATTGGGCGCCATGTCGTGTAGTTCCTACAAAACCTATATAGGATCTGCACGTTTGGACAACATACACTGCGGGCTTGGTGTCCAGACTGATTCCAGACACCCCCACCGGGTATGTTGGCCTGTATAACAGCTAGCTCACAGTGCCACTAGAAACTCTTCTTACCAAGGAGAGAATAATTCTTTGCAACTATCGAACATGACAACCCTGATCCCTCAGGACCGTGGAAACAGTGCAATACTTTTCGCTCAGTCACCCGTGCTCACTTTGTCTCAGAGAGATACACAGAATAAACGATATGGACGTTTTTTAATAAGCATTTATTCAACATTCGTCATTCTAGTGTAAAATAGGTGTGCTGAAACAACCACTAGACAGAAACAGATATAAATGATTAGAAGAACTAAAAAGGTAAAAGAATGGTAGATTTCTACCATCTTGCTATAACCATGAATACAGGCAAGTATATAAAGTACATGATAATAAAATGCGTACTCCTACGATGCTACCCTAGCTAGATGTACCTAAGTGTACCTAGCATGTGTGTAGGTGTTAAGCCAAGAATCCCTCTAGGATAAAGTCAACCCCATTATCTGAAGTGAGATACTGTGGGACCCCGTCTTGGTCTCGAGCTGCGCACCCCGATAGGGATGTTAGACCACTACGAGCTGGAGTATCTGCATGCAGGAACCTCAGCATCTCGCGTCAGTGTGTCGGCATGGAAGTCCTGATCTCCTCTGACTATCTCAGCAAGATGTGATGTTTATATACCTAAAGGTATCCCCAGGGGTTCTACCTTGCTGTGCCATTGTCGGACTTAGGATGACGTCGGGAATGAACCTTGTACATAGTTATTATGCAGGAGATGGTAGTCCTGCTGAGTTTCCAAGAATCCTCATGCATAATGTATGAGGCTATTGTTCAGGGAAAACCCCACGTTCTGTAAGCAGTACCGTAACTAGGTAAAGGGTCAGTCCTAGCAGCCCGTTATGTATGTAATGTAGGGAGGAATATAGGTGAAAGGTTGGGATGTTACCCGGGCCTATATTGGGGTACCTATATGGAATATAACAGTTGCGGTAACGAAGATCCCGCAATATGTACAAACATTCACTCCTTAAAAAAGAAGCACGTCAGCTCCAAACTCCCAAGTATTTCAAATGCACTCATTTCAAAGCGCAAAGTTGATTTCCAGCCTCCAAAGGAACTGAGCATACCATCTGCTCTACGTCTCACACTGCGTTTTGATCCAATTAGAGTCCGCAAGTAGGAAATTAACATATTACCCTCTCTCCCTTACTCTCTTCCACATAAGATTTTCTTGGGATACATCCCGTCTTTTCCAGTCGAATCAATCAAGTCAGGCTCCCATTTATTAACATCAAACAGCCACGTCCTTCGCTCAGGGAGCCCCAGACCTGTGCAGGGCAGCTTCGACATTGCGGTAACGAAGATCCCACAATATGCACAAACATTCACTCCTTAAAAAAGAAGCATGTCGACTCCAAACTCCCAAGGATTTCAAACGCTTTATTCCAAGTATTGTATCCTCAGTCCCCAACGCATTTCAGCTCTACTTCTGAGCCTTGACCACGGGATCGGCATAGTCTTTGAAATTTGAAATTATCTTGTGTTATTTAAAGACTATTCAATTCATTGTAACGTAGTCTTTAGGTCATATACAAATTTAGAGATCCGTACTTGAACATCTAAAAACATGATAATATCTCACTAGGAATAAAGTGTTTGAAATCCATGGCAGTTTGGAGTCGATGTGCTTCTTTTTTAAGGAGTGAGTGTGTAATATATATATATATATATATATATATATATATATATATATATATATATATATATATATATATATATATATATATCCTATGCTTAAAAACTTTGATAGAAAAGCAGACATTTGAGGTGAGCGAATTTAGAGTGTCGCTGGTGTTGAGAGTGCTCTTACTGGAGCTGCTTTCCACCTAAACTTGAGAACTACCCAGAGTTCTCTGCTTCTGTTTTTGCATAATTTATTCGTCACTCTATGCCTGAAAGGGTTTTGTTTTGACTTATGCTGGGTGCTTCCTTGTGTCTGGACAAAGCTATACCTCTCTGAAGAGCTCTAATGAGAGCGAAACACGTGTCAGGGGTTGCTTTTATCCATTTCAGGTTGGCTTGGATGGTATTTTACCAATCTAAAGCTGTAATACTGTGCCTGGAGTGGTAAAAGGCTTTGGCCATTTTACAGCTCGGCAGGGATAGCACTGTGCTAATCCTATGCTTAAAGACTTTGCTGTATAAATGGCAAAAGACTTTGTCCCTTTCTATCTCGGCGAGGATAGCACTGTGCTAATCCTATGCTTAAAAACTTTGATAGAAAAGCAGACATTTGAGGTGAGCGAATTTAGAGTGTCGGTGGTGTTGAGAGTGCTCTTACTGGAGCTGCTTTTCACCTAAACTTGAGAACTACCCAGAGTTCTCTGCTTCTGTTTTTGCATAATTTATTCGTCACTCTATGCCTGAAAGGGTTTTGTTTTGATATATATATATATATATATATATATATATCACGCTCCAAACAAACCACGGGCACACGCGGGGCATGGTATAATCCTTTATTGTCAAGCAGACGCGTTTTGGCATTGGCCTTTATCAATGCTTGTTTAAAAACCAGATAACACAGCCAGTAGTCATTTATAGATGCAGCTGGTATACTCCCATTGGCTAAAAAATTCATAGTACTTGAAGAGGGACTACTGCCGTAATGGTGATAATTTTGCAGTTCTGGCGGCATTATTTGAAGGGTTTTCCTAATCACATAAGGTAACTGTACTCCGTGCCACTTTGTTGAAATCAAGTCATTGATTGACCATAAAGTCATTGTTTTTCAAATGGATGCACACAGTAACAGTTACATGCCTTCCAGAAAAACATCCGCCTTGTGTTCAGCAGCCTCTATTCCCTCAGTTCTGCACGCAGCTCGTGTCACACAGTCCATACCTTTCGTTGTTGCTGAATCAAATGCCCCTCGTCTCAGCCATGATAAGTAATCCTGGTTTTCACATACCCGCAGGAATCCTACTGTATAGCTGGGATCCCAACAATTAAATAATTGTCGAAAAACATCGGCGGGATGTTCCTTCTGAAATCCAATACACAGCGGTGCAACAGTGTCACATAACTCTTCGCTCCAAAGTCCACCAAGCACTTCACTGCACTCAAGACGGGTGCCATTTCGTGTTGTGGGGGTGGGCCCACATGCATATCATGCTCCAAACAAACCACGGGCACTTGCGGGGCATGGTATAATCATTTATTGTCAAACAGACGCGTTTCGGCGTTGGCGTGTATCAATGCTTGTTTAAAAAACAGATAACACGGCCGGTAGTCATTTATAGATGCAGCTGGTATACTCCCATTGGCTAAAAAATTCATAATACTTGAAGAGCGACTACTGCCGTAATGGTGATAATTTTGCAGTTCTGGCGGCCATATTTGAAGGGTTTTTCTAATCACATATGGTAACTGTACTCAGTGCCACTTTGTTGAAATCAAGTCATTGATTGACCATAAAGTCATTGTTCTTCAAATGGATGCACATAGTAACAGTTACATGCCTTCCAGAAAAACATCCGCCTTGTGTTCAGCAGCCTCTATTCTCTCAGTTCTGCACGCAGCTCGTGTTACACAGTCCATGCCTTTCGTTGTTGCTGAATCACATGCCCCTCGTCTCAGCCATGATAAGTAATCCTGGTTTTCACTTACCTGCAGGAATCCTACTGTATAGCTGGGATCCCAACAATTAAATAATTGTCGAAAAACATCGGCGGGATGTTCCTTCCAAAATCCTTACACGGCGGTGCAACAGTGTCACATAACTCTTCGCTCCAAAGTCCACCAAGCACTTCAGTGCACTCAAGACGGGTGCCATTTCGTGTTGTGGGGGTGGGCCCACATGCATATCACGCTCCAAACAAACCACGGGCACTCGCGGGGCATGGTATAATCATTTATTGTCAAGCAGACGCGTTTCGGCATTGGCCTTTATCAATGCTTGTTTAAAAACCAGATAACACAGCCGGTAGTCATTTATAGATGCAAGTGGAATACTCCCATTGGCTAAAAAATTCATAGTACTTGAAGAGGGACTACTGCCGTAATGGTGATAATTTTGCAGTTCTGGCGGCCATATTTGAAGGGTTTTCCTAATCACATAAGGTAACTGTACTCAGTGCCACTTTGTTGAAATCAAGTCATTGATTGACCATAAAGTCATTGTTCAAATGGATGTACACAGTAACAGTTACATGCCTTCCAGAAAAACATCCGCCTTGTTTTCAGCAGCCTCTATTCCCTCAGTTCTGCATGCAGCTCGTGTTACACAGTCCATACCTTTCGTTGTTGCTGAATCACATGCCCCTCGTCTCAGCCATGATAAGTAATCCTGGTTTTCCCATACCCGCAGGAATCCTACTGTATAGCTGGGATCCCAACAATCAAATAATTGTCGAAAACATCGGCGGGATGTTCCTTCCGTATTCCTTTCCCCGCTGGAGCTACAGTGTCACAACTCTTCGCTTCAAAGTCCACCAAGCACTTCACTGCACTCAGGACGGGTGCCATTTCATGTTGTGGGTGTGGGCCCACATTCATATCACGCTCCAAACAAACCACGGGCACTCGCGGGGCATGGTAGAATCATTTATTTTCAAGCAGACGCGTTTCGGCATTGGCCTTTATCAATGCTTGTTTAAAACCCAGATAACACAGCCGGTAGTCATTTATAGATGCAGCTGGTATACTCCCATTGGCTAAAAAATTCATAGTACTTGATGAGGGACTACTGCCGTACTGGTGATAATTTTGCAGTTCTGGCGGCCATATTTGAAGGGTTTTCCTAATCACATAAGGTAACTGTACTCAGTGCCACATTGTTGAAATCAAGTCATTGATTGACCATAAAGTCATTGCTCTTCAAATGGATGCACACAGTAAACCAGGATTACTTATCATGGCTGAGACGAGGGGCATGTGATTCAGCAACAACGAAAGGTATGGACTGTGTAACACGAGCTGCGTGCAGAACTGAGGGAATAGAGGAGGATAAAAGCAAAACTTGCATCAGCTTCAGGGCCCACTGGAGGGCAACAATATGATTAAAGAAACGTGCACGCAGCGGAGCCCACCGGAGGGTAAAATTCACTCTGACATGGACTACGTGTCCAAGCATGCATTGGGGAGGAAAAAAGATTCACTTACTAAACAAAGCCCACTGAGGGTATTTAAAGAGCCATGCTGTGAATGATCAGAGTTACCTGCTGTGCTCATGACTAATCATCCATGACTAAGAGGCAGGAGCCTCGAAACGCGTCGGAAGGAACATTAATGTTAAGATGAATGCTGTTGCTCGTTTCTTTCCTGAATAAACCCTGTGGTTTCCTCCAAGTCGAGTGCGCTCTCAATTGCTTGCTTTGGGCACTTTGGACATAAAATAAACAACACGGCGGCCCTGCCGTGGAGAGCTGCACCATCTTTCATTTGAAGAGGCTGTGAGGCGGAACTTTGCCATACTCACCGGAGCACTTTGGAGGAGGATAAAAGCGAAACTTGCATCCGCTTCAGGGCCCACTGGAGGGCAACAATATGATTCCCCCGGATTCGTGGAAGTCAGTCACAATAATTCCTATATTTAAGAAGGGTAATAGGTCAGACCCTAAATGCTACCGCCCGATTTCACTAATTGATAGCACATGTAAGATCATGGGGCGTGTGATTTTAGAGAGATTGGAGTCTTGGGCCACAGAAACTGCAAAATTTTCCGAAGTCCAATATGGATTTAGGAAAGGATTGGGCACCGTGGAGCAGTGCCTCAATCTGCACCTGGTCATCAGTAAATACACCATGGCCAGGTCCGGTACCCTTTATTTAGGTTTCATGGACCTGACCTCTGCTTTTGACTGGGTGCAGAGGGGGACGCTGTGGGAGAAAATGTTATCCATGGGCATTGATCCACCAATTGTTCATTTTCTGGCGGAAATGCATCAGAGGGTAATTGGGAGAGTGCGTTATGGTGTAGGAGGGGAGCTCACGACAGCGATTAAGATGGACCGTGGGGTCCGCCAGGGATGCGTTCTCGCACCCTTTCTGTTTTGCCTGTATATTAACGACTTGGAAAGCAAAATCAGTACCGGTAATATTGATGCCCCATTGATTGAACGCAGGCCTTTGCCTGCGCTCTTATACGCTGATGACTGTGTACTGATGTCCCAAACAGGTGTGGGCCTACAAAGGTTGTTAACTGGCTTTAATGATTACATGAACGGCCTTGGATTAAAAACAAACGTGGCGAAATCGCATGTCATGATAGTGGGCAAGCGACCAATGAAACCTCAATCCTTATATTTAAAAAGGAAAAACTCCTCACTGTTCCCACCTTCTCATACCTGGGCATACTTTTTAACCAAAAAAATACCTGGACGCATTTATTGGATGCCAGACTTGGCGGGCTTAGTCGCAACATTGAGGCAATTTTTAGATTCACTAGAAAGCTAGGCTCTCTCCCCATTAGAGTGATTGTTGACATTTATAGAGCACGCACTTGCGCAGTTACTCTGTATGGAGCGGGGGTCTGGGGATGTTGCAACTCTAAACCCCTTCAGAATGCTGAAAACACATTTGTGAGAAGGTTGCTGACAGTCCCTAAAAGCACGGCGGCTACTATTTGTCACAAAGAACTAGGCATAATCCCTTTGTCGTTTCGCATACAAGCAGCGCCGCTGTTACTGTGGCATAGTATCTGGTGGAAAGAGGATACACTTCTAAATCGAGCCATAGTTATAGACTGTTTGAAGCAGGACAAAGTGAGAAGTATACCGTGGATTGCTTTTATTTATGATTGCCTGGGGAAGTTGGGACTCTCAGATTGCATTAAATGTCCTGAAAATATTGCTAGGCTACCCAGAGCTAAGCTGAAAAAAGACTTCCTGATGCTTCTCTGTCAAGCTAGGGATAAACGAGAGCTAGTGAAAAAACGCGTTAGTGAGCATTCATTATTAGTCACCACCCCAGGGACGGAGCCCTACCTCTCGTTCTTTTTTAGCCATGCCAAATTATTTTATCTAATCAGGTTCAGGATGGGCATTTCACACTTTTTGGTTTCCTATCCGCTAAATGTATATTGTGACGCTAAACTGGAACCGTGTCCCTGTGATTCCAGGACAAGACAGAGCACCCTGCACTTATGTAACCTCTATGATCACCCTAGACGTTTCTTTTTAAAACCATTGCTTAGATTTTTAAATATAAGGAAATGTAAGGCTGCACTGAATTACCTATTACTCCTAAATGATGAATTTGTTTGTCTAATGCTTTATAAATACATATCAGCTGCTGTCCGGCTCAGGAAGATCGTGAATAAGTGAGAGTTGCATGCATTGTGTGTTTCTGCTAATAATATTTTATGTGAATTGTTTTATTTAATCCTTTGACAACTTTTATGGCTTTTAATTGTGAATTGTTTTTTTAATCCTCTTTCAACTTTTATGGCTTTTAATTAAGTCGAATAAAGTTCCTCTTGACTTGACAATATGATTAAAGAAACGTGCACGCAGCGGAGCCCACCGGAGGGTAAAATTCACTCTGACATGGACTACGTGTCCAAGCATGCATTGGGGAGGAAAGAAGATTCACGTACTAAACAAAGCCCACTGAGGATATTTAAGGAGCCATGCTGTGAATGATCAGAGTTATCTGCTGTGTGATGACTAATCATCCATGACTAAGAGGCAGGAGCCTCGAAACGCGTCGGAAGGAACATTAATGTTAAGATGAATGCTGTTGCTCGTTTCTTTCATGAATAAACCCTGTGGTTTCCTCCAAGTCGAGTGTGCTCTCAATTGCTTGCTTTGGGCACTTTGGACAATATATATATATATATATATATATATATATATATATATATATATATATATATATATATATATATATATATATATAGATTGATAAAGGCTGCTGCGCAGCCAAAACGCGTCTCTCTAGCCACGGGGTCGAGGGGACCCGAGAAAATAAAGAAGCCCTATACTTACAGCCTTCAGTACGTGCCTTCTTCTTTGCAGGAGCAGGATTGTTCTTTGATATATATATATATATATATATATATATATATATATATATATATATATATATATATATATATAGATATATATATATATATATCTCTTCACTCCGTCACTCCTCGATATCCACGGAGACGGACCACAATTTCGTGCTGAAAACTCTTCTTTATTTGCGGTTCTACATCGGTCTGACGTGTTTCAGCTGTAAAGCCTTGATCATATATATATATATATATATATATATTACCTACTGGCGGTCGCCAGTAGGTAGTTATAGTTAAGCGTTTTTTTTTGCCAATATCTTTGGCGCCGTTTGACAAATCTTCGGGAAATTTTTAAAACTAGTGGTTCACCCAGGTCAGCTCCTGTCTTGAAAATTTCGGGCTGATTCGTTGAGCGGGGGCCGAGAAAAAAAGCTACAGCCCGAACTGCTGAACGGAATTACACCAAATTTGGCAAAAGGTAGGTCTTGGTTCAGAAAGCGACCTTTTTTTTTAAATGGTGTAAATCTGTTCAGTAGTTCCTGAGAAATTCAAAAAATAAAAAAATATTGATATCTGGTGGCCGAGGAGGGTCCGCGAACCCTCCCGAGCATGAGCTTAATTTTGATTGGCTGCCAACACTCCAAACCAGGAAGTGTTGGCAGCCATCTTGTGACTCTGTAAAACCGAGTCACAAGAAAACAGTAAAAAAAGGATAAAAAACAAGAAAAGGGGGCAGGGGGCAGCCTGACCCCCTCGGCCTGCTCAGGTGGTCCCAAAGGGACCCCTAGGGCCAATAAAAGCATTTTTTTGGGGGCCGAATTTGCACTGGGTGCGCGAATCCGGCCGAAAAAACAAAACAAAGTGCAAGCTCCCGCACTTCCTTTTCCTTAAGCCCCCGGGTGGGCCAGGTCGCGGGGCAATTTATTATTGGTATGCGGGGGCCCACGGGGGCCCCCGCAGCACCGGAGACTGCCACCTCCCCAAGGCTTGTGTCAATTATGCGTGAGGGGGCTCCAGGGCCGGCTCCGGCAATGTCCCGGGGTGCCCACCCCCGGGACATTGCAGTTTGCAATGGCAGAGCAGGAGCGCTGCTCCCACCCTGTCATTGCAAACACTGCTTCGCTTCATGGAAGCGAGAGTAGGAAACCTGCTCTTGCTTCCATGAAGCGAAGCAGATTGCTTTTGGACAAGGGGAGCTGCATGTTAGCAGCTCCCCTTCCCCAAAAGCAATGTCGGCTCCCGCAGGAGGCGGTGAGCCGGCTGGTACTGCGGGGGCATTGGGGCTCCCCCGCAGTCCCCAACGTAAGGCCCGGCCACGGGGGATGGGGTCCCTGGGGCCATAATTGGCCTCAGGAAGGGGGCCACGTGCCCCCTCTCCAAATCGCCCCCCAAAAAAAGGCTTGCCAGGCCCCGGGGGATGGGGTCCCCGGGGCCAGAAGTGGCCTGGGAGCGGGGACACACAGCCCCCCTCCAAAACTATTTTTTTTAAAACCAGGGCAGGACTCGGGGGATGGGGTCCCCGAGGCCCAAAGAGGCCCAGGGAAGGAAGGCCATGCGACCCCCCCTTCTGTCAAAAAATATATAAAAAAACAAAATAAACGAGACCAGGCCCGAGGGATGGGGTCCCAGGGGCCAAAAGTGGCCCCTGGGACCCCAGAGTGGTGTAAAAAGGGGGCATGGCCTCGGACCACTCGCAGCAATCCAGCTGTGTGGGGCTTACTGGAGGTACCTGGTGGGCTAGTTGGCCCCCAGGGACCCTCAGGAGGCAAAGGGAGTTCATCTCCCAACCAAGAGTGCGCCAGGTGGTGTGTTTTCAAAGTGGTGGACAAAAGGAGCGTGGCCTATGTCCACCTATCAGCAATCACACTATCTGGGGCATACTGGAGGTATCAGGTAGGCTAGTTGGCCCCTAAGGACCCCAAGCAGCGAAGTGGACTTTAATGCCCATCCAAGAGCGAACCAGGGAGTGTTTGCAGAGTGGTGGGGAAAGGGGGCGTGGCCTGCTATGAGAACTTAGCAATGCTGCTGTGTGGGACTTACTGGAGATAATAGGAGGGGTAGTTAGCCCCCAAGGTTGTCCTTGGGGGCCAACTACCCCTCCTGTTACTTCCACTAAATCCCACACAGTGGAATTGCTAAGAGGTCTTCGGACGCCATGCCCCCCTCTTTCTCCACCACTGTGCAAACGTGCCTCCTGGCACAGTACTGGTTGGGGGATGAAGTCCACATTACTCCTGAGGGACTTTGGGGGCCAATAAGCCCTCCTGGTACCTCCTGTAAGTCCTACGCAGCAGAATTCCTGAGCGCTGGTTGGAGGCCCAGCACCCTTTCTCCACCACTCTGCAAACGTGACTACCAGTTAAAGACGCACTTGTAATTTAATAGGTCTCGCATTTGCAAGAGTTAGAGCTATTGGCGTTTGAAAATGTAAAAGTTTTTTACTAATGTTTTTTGGAGTGGAGTGGATGTACGTTTGTGTAGTGGAATTATGTGGTATGTTGTGCAGTGAAATTATGTGGATAGAAAGTATGTGGTATTTAGTGTATAGGAATTATGTAGAGTGGGATTATGTGTTATGGAGAGTAATTATGTGGTATGGTAGTCTGAGTTGTGGAGTGGTAACCTCAGGTTTAGTCTTCCTTGTTTCCATAGAAGCTAAACTATGAACTCAATGAGACAAAAAAAGAAGAAATCACTGAGGAGCACTTCTGGACCTAGTCAGAGGTATGAGCAGGTCCACTGAAATTATGCGACTATTTGGCTGCACCGACTTTCGCACAATTATACATTTTCTGCATTAGCCACATAATCCATCATCTGCTGCCTAATCTGCAGATTTGAACAAAAAAGCCTTGTTTCTAGCTCAAACGGCTCTAACGTTACCAAAAATGCAGTTACAAGTGTTACAGCGTGGAGGAAGGTCCTTTGTAAACCTAGAATGTTCACCTGTTACTTATTGCTAAATGTGGGTGTTAAATTGGTACTAATGGTGTGCAAGCCACTCTTGCTTCTTTCTGCGCCTCTCTTGCCTCTTTCTGCATTTCTGTTACTTCTTTCTGCACCTCTGTTGCCTCTTTCTGCACCTCTGTTGCCTCTTTCTGCACCTCTGTTGCCTCTTTCTGCACCCCTCTTGCCTTTTTCTGCACCTCTCTTGCCTCTTTCTGCAACCCTCTTCCCTCTTTCTGCCCCCTCCTGCCTCTTTCTACACCTCTGTTCCTTCTTTCTGCACTTCTTTTGTTTCTTTCTGCACCTCTCTTGTTTGTTTCTGCAGCCCTCTTGCCTCTATCTCTACCCCTCTTTCCTCTTTCTGCATCTCTGTTGCTTCTTTGTGCACTTATCTTGTGTCTTTCTGTACCTCTCTTGCTTCTTTCTGCACCCCTTGTGCCTCTTTCTGCACCCCTCTTCTCTTTCTGCACTCCTCTTGCCTCTTTCTGCACCTCTGTTCCTTCTTTCTGCACTTCTTTTGTTACTTTCTGCACCCCTCTTGCATCTTTCTCCACCCCTCTATCCTCTTTCTGCACCTCTCTTGCTTCTTTCTGCACCTCTCTTGCTTCTTTCTGCACCCCTCGTGCCTCTTTAACACCCCACTTCCCTCATCCCTCTTGCCTCTTTCTGCACCTGTGTTCCTTCTTTCTGCACTTCTTGTGTTTCTTTCTGCACCTCTCAGTTCTTTATGCACCCCTTTTGCCTCTTTCTGCACCCCTTTTGCCTCTTTCTGTACCCCTCTTACCTCTTTCTGCACCCCTCTTACCTCTTTCTGCACCCCTCTTGCCTCTTTCTGCACCTCTGTTCCTTCTTTCTGCACTTCTTTTGTTTCTTTCTGCAGCTCTCTTGCTTCTTTCTGCACCCCCTTGCCTCTTTCTCCACCCC
Source organism: Calotriton arnoldi (assembly GCA_963921515.1). Taxonomy (NCBI): domain Eukaryota; kingdom Metazoa; phylum Chordata; class Amphibia; order Caudata; family Salamandridae; genus Calotriton; species Calotriton arnoldi. The sequence continues at coordinate 13,059 of CAWUFW010011588.1, read as the reverse complement.
TCTTCCCTCTTTCTTCACCCCTGTTGCCTCTTTCTGCACCTCTGTTCCTTCTTTTTGCACTTCTTTTTTTTCTTTTTGCACATCGCTTGCTTCTTTCTGCACACTCGTGCCTCTTTCTGCACCCCTCTTCCCTCTTTTTGCACCCCTCTTGCCTCTTTCTGCACCTCTGTACCTTCTTTCTGGTTTTCTTTTGCTTCTTTTTGCACCTCTCTTGCTTCTTTCTGCACCCCTCTTGCCCCTTTCTCCACCCCTGTTACCCTTTTTGCATCTCAGTTACTTCTTTCTGTACTTCTCTTACCTCTTTCGCCACCCCTCATCCCTCTTTCTGCACCTGTTGCTTCTTTCTGCACTTCTCTTGCTTCTTTCTGCACCTGTCCTGCTTTCTGCAACCCTTGTGCTTCTTTCTGCACCTCTCTTCCCTCTTTCTGCTCCCCTCTTGTCTCTTTCTGTACCTCTGTTGCTTCTTTCTGCACTTCTTCTGTTTCTTTCTGCACCCCTCAGGCATCTTTTGCACCCCTCTTCCCTCTTTCTGCACCCCTCTTGCCTCTCTCTTCACCACTGTTTCTTCTTTCTGCACTTCTTTTGTTTCTTTCTGCACTTCTCTTTTTTCTTTCTGTATCCCTCTTGCCTCTTTCTCCACCCCACTTCCCCCTTTCTGCATCTCTGTTGCTTCTTTATGCACTTCTCTTGCTTCTTTCTCCACCTCTCTTGGTTCTTTCTGCACCCCTCTTGCCTCTTTCTGTACCCCTCTTCCCTCTTTCTGCACTCCTCTTGCCTCTTTCTGCACCTCTGTTCCTTCTTTCTGCACTTCTTTTGTTTTTCTGCACCCCTCTTGCCTCTTTCTGCACCTCTGTTTCTTCTTTCTGCACTTCTTTTGTTTCTTTCTGCACCTCTCGCTTCTTTCTGCATCCCTTTTGCCTCTTTCTGCACCCCTCTTGCCTCTTTCTTGACCTCTGTTCCTTCTTTCTGCACTTTTCTCTTTCTGCAGGTCTCTTGCTTCTTTCTGCACCCCCTTGCCTCTTTCTCCACCCCTCTTCCCTCTTTCTTCACCCATGCTGCCTCTTTCTGCACCTCTGTTCCTTCTTTCTGCACTTCTTTTGTTTTTCTGCACCCCTCTTGCCTCTTTCTGCACCTGTTTCTTCGTTCTGCACTTCTTTTGTTTGTTTCTGCACCTCTCGCTTCTTTCTGCACCTCTGTTTCTTCTTTCTGCACTTCTTTTGTTTCATTCTGCACCTCTTGCTTCTTTCTGCACCCCTTTTGCCTCTTTCTGCACCCTCTTGCTTCTTTCTTGACCTCTGTTCCTTCTTTCTGCATTTTTCTCTTTCTGCAGGTCTCTTGCTTCTTTCTGCACCCCTTGCCTCTTTCTCCACCCCTCTTCCGTCTTTCTTCACCCATGCTGCCTCTTTCGGCACCTCTGTTCCTTCTTTCTGCACTTCTTTTGTTTCTTTCTGCACGTCTCTTGCTTCTTTATGCACCCCTCGTGCCTCTTTCTGCACCCCCCTTCCCTCTTTTTGCACCCCTCTTGCTTCTTTCTGCACTACTCTTGCTTCTTTCTGCACCTCTCTTGCTTCTTTCTGCAACACTCTTGCTTCTTTCTGCACCCCTCTTCCCTCATTCTGCACACATCTTCCCTCGTTCTGCACCCATCTTGCCTCTTTCTGCACCCCTGTTCCTTCTTTCTGCTCTTCTTTTGTTTTTCTGCACCTCTCTTGCTTCTTTCTGCACCACTCTCGCCACTTTCTCCACCCCTGCTCCCACTTTTTACATCTGTTGCTTCTTTCTGCACTTCTCTTGCCTCTTTTTCCACCCTCATCCCTCTTTCTGCACCTCTGTTGCTTCTTTCTGTACTTCTCTTACTTCTTTCTGCACCTCTGTCCCTTCTTTCTGCAACCCTTGTGCCTTTTTCTGCTCCCCTCTTGTCTCTTTCTGCACCTCTGTTCCTTCTTTCTGCACCTCTTTTGTTTCTTTCTGCAAATTTCTTAATTCTTTCTGTATCCCTCTTGCCTCTTTCTCCTCCCCACTTCCCCTTTCTGCATCTCTGTTGCTTCTTTATGCACTTCTCTTGCTTCTTTCTGCACCTCTCTTGCTTCTTTCTGCCCCCCTCCTCCCCCTTTCTGCATCTCTGTTGCTTCTATCTGCAATTCTCTTGCCTCTTTCTGCAGCTCTCTTGCGTCTTTCTGCACCCCCTTGCCTCTTTCTGCACCACTCTTCCCTCTTTCTGCACCCCTCTTGCCTCTGTGCACCTCTATTCCTTCTTTCTACACTTCTCTTGCCTCTTTCTATACCCCTCTTGCCTCTTTCTGTACCTCTGTTGCTGCTTTCTGCACTTCTCTTGCTTCTTTCTGCACTTCTCTTGCTTCTTTCTGCACCCCCTTGCCTCTTTCTCCACCCCTTTTCCCTCTTTCTTCACCCCTGTCACCTCTTTCTGCACCTCTGTTGCTTCTTTCTGCACTTCTTTGCCTCTTTCTACACCCCTCTTGCTTCTTTCTGTACCTCTCTTGCTTCTTTCTGCACTTCTCTTGCCTCTTTCTCCAGCCCTCTGCCCCCTTTCTGCATCTCTGTTACTCCTTTCTGCACTTCTCTTACTCCTTTCTGCATCTCTGTTGCTTGTTTCTGCACTTCTCTTGTCTTTCTCCACCCCTGTTCCCTCTTTCTGTACCTCTGTTGCTTCTTTCTATACCTCTCTTGCTTCTTTCTGCACCCCTCGTGCCTCTTTCACACCCCTCTTTCTTCATCCCTCTTGCCTCTTTCTGCACCTCTGTTCCTTCTTTCTGTACTTCTTTTGTTTCTTTCTGTACCCCCTTGCCTGGTTCTGCACCCCTCTTCCCTCTTTCTGCATCCCTCTTGCCTCTTTCTGCACCTCTGTTCCTTTTCTCTGCACCTCTCTTGCTTCTTTCTGCACCTCTTGCTTCTTTCTGCACCACCATGCCTCTTTCTGCACCCCTCTTGCCTCTTTCTGCATCCCTCTTGCCTCTTTCTGCACCTTTGTTCCTTCTTTCTGCACCTCTCTTGCTTCTTTCTGCACCTCTTGCTTCTTTCTGCACCACCTTGCCTCTTTCTGCACCCCTCTTGCCTCTTTCTGCACCCCTCTTGCCTCTTTTTGCACCCCTCTTGCCTCTTTCTGCTGCTTTCTTGCTTCTTTCTGCACCCCCTTGCCTCTTTCTGCACCCCTCTTCCCTCTTTCTGCACTCCTCTTGCCTCTGTGTTCACCTCTGTTGCTTCTTTCTGCACTTCTTTTGTTTCTTTCTGCACCCCTCTTGCCGCTTTCTGCACCTCTGTTCCTTCTTTCTGCACCTCTGTTCCTTCTTTCTGCACTTCTTTTGTTTCTTTCTGCACATCTCTTGCTTCTTTCTGCACCCCTCGTGCCCCTTTCTGCACCCCTCCTCCCTCTTTTTGCACCTCTGTTCCTTCTTTCTGCACTTCTTTTGTTTCTTTCTGCAGCTCTCTTGCTTCTTTCTGCACCCCCTTGCCTCTTTCTCCACCCATCTTCCCTCTTTTTTCACCTCTGTTCCTTCTTTCTGCACCTCTGTTCCTTCTTTCTGCACCTCTGTTCCTTCTTTCTGCACTTCTTTTGTTTCTTTCTGCACATCTCTTGGTTCTTTCTGCACCCCTCGTGCCTCTTTCTGCACCCCTCTTCCCTCTTTTTGCACCCCTCTTTCTTCTTTATGCACTATTCTTGCTTTCTGCACCTCTCTTGCTTCTTTCTGCACCACTTGTGCTTCTTTCTGCACCCCTCTTTGCTCTTTTTGCACACCTCTTCCCTCGTTCTGCACCCCTCTTGCCTCTTTCTGCACCCCTTTTCCTTCTTTCTGCTCTTCTTTTGTTTCTTTCTGCACCTCTCTTGCTTCTTTCTGCACCCTTCTCGCCACTTTCTCCACCCCTGCTCCCCCTTTTTACATCTCTGTTGCTTCTTTCTGCACTTCTTCTGTTTCTTTCTGCACCTCTGTTCCTTCTTTCTGCACTTCTCTTGCCTCTTTCTACACCCCTCTTGCCTCTTTCTGTACCTCTGTTGCTTCTTTCTGCACTTCTCTTGCTTCTTTCTGCACTTCTCTTGCTTCTTTCTGCACCCCCTTGCCTCTTTCTCCACCCCTTTTCCCTCTTTCTTCACCCCTGTCGCCTCTTTCTGCACCTCTCTTGCTTCTTTCTGCACTTCTCTTGCCTCTTTCTCCAGCCCTCTGCCCCCTTTCTGCATCTCTGTTGCTTCTTTCTGCACTTCTCTTGCCTCTTTCTCCACCCCTCTTACTCCTTTCTGCATCTCTGTTGCTTGTTTCTGCACTTCTCTTGTCTCTTTCTCCACCCCTGTTCCCTCTTTCTGTACCTCTGTTGCTTCTTTCTGTACCTCTCTTGCTTCTTTCTGCACCCCTCGTGCCTCTTTCGCACCCCTCTTTCTGCACCCCTCTTGCCTCTTTCTGCACCTCTGTTCCTTTTCTCTGCTCTTCTTTTGTTTCTTTCTGCACCTCTCTTTCTTCTTTCTGCACCCCCTTGCCTGGTTCTGCATCCCTCTTCCTTCTCTCTGCACCCCTCTTCCTTCTTTCTGCACCCCTCTTGCCTCTTTCTGCACCCCTCTTGACTCTTTCTGCACCTCTGTTCCTTCTTCCTGCACTTCTTTTGTTTTTTCTGCTGCTCTCTTGCTTCTTTCTGCACCCCCTTGCCTCTTTCTCCACCCATCTTCCCTCTTTTTTCACCTCTGTTCCTTCTTTCTGCACCTCTGTTCCTTCTTTCTGCACTTTTGTTTCTTTCTGCACATCTCTTGCTTCTTTCTGCACCCCTCGTTCCTCTTTCTGCACCCCTCTTCCCTCTTTTTGCACCCCTCTTTCTTCTTTATGCACTATTCTTGCTTTCTGCACCTCTCTTGCTTCTTTCTGCACCACTTGTGCTTCTTTCTGCACCCCTCTTCGCTCTTTTTGCACACCTCTTCCCTCGTTCTGCACCCCTCTTGCCTCTTTCTGCACCCCTTTTCCTTCTTTCTGCTCTTCTTTTGTTTCTTTCTGCACCTCTCTTGCTTCTTTCTGCACCCTTCTCGCCACTTTCTCCACCCCTGCTCCCCCTTTTTACATCTCTCTTGCTTCTTTCTGCACTTCTCTTGCCTCTTTTTCCACCTCTCAACCCTCTTTCTGCACCTCTGTTGCTTCTTTCTGCACTTCTCTTGCTTCTTTCTGCACCTCTGTGCCTTCTTTCGGCAACCCTTGTGCCTTTTTCTGCAACCCTGTTTCTGCTCCCCTCTTGCCTCTTTCTGCACCTCTGTTCCTTCTTTCTGCACTTCTTTTGTTTCTTTCTGCAAATCTCTTGATTCTTTCTGTATCCCTCTTGCCTCTTTCTCCTCCCTGCTTCCCCGTTCCTGCATCTCTGTTGCTTCTTTATGAACTTCTCTTGCTTCTTTCTGCACCTCTCTTGCTTCTTTCTGCACCCCTCCACCTCCTTTCTGCATCTCTGTTGCTTCTATCTGCACTTCTCTTGCCTCTTTCTGATGCTCTCTTGCTTCTTTCTGTACCCCTTGCCTCTTTCTGCACCCCTCTTCCCTCTTTCTGCACTCCTCTTGCCTCTGTGTTCACCTCTGTTGCTTCTTTCTGCACTTCTTTTGTTTCTTTCTGCACCCCTCTTGCCTCTTTCTGCACCTCTGTTCCTTCTTTCTGCACTCCTCTTGCCTCTTTGTGCACCTATGTTGCTTCTTTCTGCACTTCTTCTGTTTCTTTGTGCACCTCTGTTCCTTCTTTCTGCACTTCCCTTGCCTCTTTCAACACCCCTCTTGCCTCTTTCTGCACCTCTGTTGCTTCTTTCTGCACTTCTCTCGCTTCTTTCTGCACTTCTCTTGCTTTTCTCCACCCCTTTTCCCTCTTTCTCCACCCCTTTTCCCTCTTTCTTCACCCCTGTCGCCTCTTTCTGCACCTCTGTTGCTTCTTTCTGCACTTCTCTTGCCTCTTTCTCCAGCCCTCTGCCCCCTTTCTGCATCTCTGTTGCTTCTTTCTGCACTTCTCTTGCCTCTTTTTCCACCCCTCATCCCTCTTTCTGCACCTCTGTTGCTTCCTTCTGCACTTCTCTTACTTCTTTCTGCACCTCTGTCCTTTCTGTCTGCAACCCTTGTGCCTTTTTCTGTACCCCTCTTCCCTCTTTCTGCTCCCCTCTTGCCTCTCTCTGCACCTCTGTTCCTTCTTTCTGCACTTCTTTTGTTTCTTTCTGCAAATCTCTTGATTCTTTCTGTATCCCTCTTGCCTCTTTCTCCTCCCTGCTTCCCCGTTCCTGCATCTCTGTTGCTTCTTTATGAACTTCTCTTGCTTCTTTCTGCACCTCTCTTGCTTCTTTCTGCACCCTCCACCTCCTTTCTGCATCTCTGTTGCTTCTATCTGCACTTCTCTTGCCTCTTTCTGATGCTCTCTTGCTTCTTTCTGTACCCCTTGCCTCTTTCTGCACCCCTCTTCCCTCTTTCTGCACTCCTCTTGCCTCTGTGTTCACCTCTGTTGCTTCTTTCTGCACTTCTTTTGTTTCTTTCTGCACCCCTCTTGCCTCTTTCTGCACCTCTGTTCCTTCTTTCTGCACTCCTCTTGCCTCTTTGTGCACCTATGTTGCTTCTTTCTGCACTTCTTCTGTTTCTTTGTGCACCTCTGTTCCTTCTTTCTGCACTTCTCTTGCCTCTTTCTACACCCCTCTTGCCTCTTTCTGTACCTCTGTTGCTTCTTTCTGCACTTCTCTTGCTTCTTTCTGTACTTCTCTTGCTTTTTTCTGCACCCCCTTGCCTCTTTCTCCACCCCTTTTCCCTCTTTCTTCACCCCTGTCACCTCTTTCTGCACCTCTGTTGCTTATTTCTGCACTTCTCTTGCCTCTTTCTCCAGCCCTCTGCCCCCTTTCTGCATCTCTGTTGCTTCTTTCTGCACTTCTCTTGCCTCTTTTTCCACCCCTCATCCCTCTTTCTGCACCTCTGTTGCTTCTTTCTGCACTTCTCTTACTTCTTTCTGCACCTCTGTCCTTTCTGTCTGCAACCCTTGTGCCTTTTTCTGTACCCCTCTTCCCTCTTTCTGCTCCCCTCTTGCCTCTCTCTGCACCTCTGTTCCTTCTTTCTGCACTTCTTTTGTTCCTTTCTGCAAATTTCTTGATTCTTTCTGTATCCCTCTTGCCTCTTTCTCCTCCCCACTTCCCCCTTTCTGCATCTATGTTGCTTCTTTATGCACTTCTCTTGCTTCCTTCTGCACCTCTCTTGCTTCTTTCTGCACCCCTCCTCCCCCTTTCTGCATCTCTGTTGCTTTTTTCTGTACCCCTTGCCTCTTTCTGCACCCCTCTTCTCTCTTTCTGCACTCCTCTTGCCTCTTTGTGCACCTCTGTTGCTTCTTTCTGCACTTCTGTTTCTTTCTGCACCTCTGTTCCTTCTTTCTGCACTTCTCTTGCCTCTTTCTACACCCCTCTTGCCTCTTTCTGTACCTCTGTTGCTTCTTTCTGCACTTCTCTTGCTTCTTTCTGTACTTATCTTGCTTCTTTCTGCACCCCCTTGCCTCTTTCTCCACCCCTTTTCCCTCTTTCTTCACCCTTGTCGCCTCTTTCTGCACCTCTGTTGCTTCTTTCTGCACTTCTCTTGCCTCTTTCTCCCCCTTTCTGCATCGCTGTTGCTTCTTTCTGCACTTCTCTTGCCTCTTTCTCCACCCCTCTTACTCCTTTCTGCATCTCTGTTGCTTGTTTCTGCACTTCTCTTGTCTCTTTTTCTACCCCTGTTCCCTCTTTCTGTACCTCTGTTGCTTCTTTCTGTACCTCTCTTGCTTCTTTCTGCACCCCTTGTGCCTCTTTCACACCCCTCTTTCTGCACCCCTCTTGCCTCTTTCTGCACCTCTGTTCCTTCTTTCTGTACTTCTTTTGTTTCTTTCTGCACCTCTCTTGCTTCTTTCTGCACCCCCTTGCCTGGTTCTGCACTCCTCTTTCCTCTTTCTGCATCCCTCTTGCCTCTTTCTGCACCTCTGTTCCTTTTCTCTGTACTTCTTTTGTTTCTTTCTGCACTTCTCTTGCTTCTTTCTGCACCCCCTTGCCTGGTTCTGCACCCCTCTTCCTTCTTTCTGCACCCCTCTTCCTTCTTTCTGCACCCCTCTTCCTTCTTTCTGTACCCCTCTTGTCTCTTTCTGCACCCCTCTTGCCTCTTTCTGCACCTCTGTTCCTTCTTTCTGTACTTCTTTTGTTTTTTCTGCACCTCTCGCTTCTTTCTGCACCTCTTTTGCCTCTTTCTGCACCCATCTTGCCTCTTTCTGCACCTCTGTTTGTTCTTTCTGCACTTCTTTTGTTTCTTTCTGCAGCTCTCTTGCTTCTTTCTGCACCCCCTTGCCTCTTTGTCCATCCCTCGTCTCTTTCTGCACCCCTGTTGCCGCTTTCTGCACCCCTCCTCCCTCTTTTGGCACCTCTGTTCCTTCTTTCTGCACTTCTTTTGTTTCTTTCTGCAGCTCTCTTGCTTCTTTCTGCACCCCCTTGCCTCTTTCTCCACCCATCTTCCCTCTTTTTTCACCTCTGTTCCTTCTTTCTGCACCTCTGTTCCTTCTTTCTGCACCTCTGTTCCTTCTTTCTGCACCTCTGTTCCTTCTTTCTGCACTTCTTTTGTTTCTTTCTGCACATCTCTTGGTTCTTTCTGCACCCCTCGTGCCTCTTTCTGCACCCCTCTTCCCTCTTTTTGCACCCCTCTTTCTTCTTTATGCACTATTCTTGCTTTCTGCACCTCTTTTGCTTCTTTCTGCACCACTTGTGCTTCTTTCTGCACCCCTCTTCGCTCTTTTTGCACACCTCTTCCCTCGTTCTGCACCCCTCTTGCCTCTTTCTGCACCCCTTTTCCTTCTTTCTGCTCTTCTTTTGTTTCTTTCTGCACCTCTCTTGCTTCTTTCTGCATCCCTCTTGCAACTTTCTCCACCCCTGCTCCCCCTTTTTACATCTCTCTTGCTTCTTTCTGCACTTCTCTTGCCTCTTTTTCCACCTCTCAACCCTCTTTCTGCACCTCTGTTGCTTCTTTCTGCACTTCTCTTGCTTCTTTCTGCACCTCTGTGCCTTCTTTCTGCAACCCTTGTGCCTTTTTCTGCAACCCTGTTTCTGCTCCCCTCTTGCCTCTTTCTGCACCTCTGTTCCTTCTTTCTGCACTTCTTTTGTTTCTTTCTGCAAATCTCTTGATTCTTTCTGTATCCCTCTTGCCTCTTTCTCCTCCCTACTTCCCCCTTCCTGCATCTCTGTTGCTTCTTTATGAACTTCTCTTGCTTCTTTCTGCACCCCTCCGCCTCCTTTCTGCATCTCTGTTGCTTCTATCTGCACTTCTCTAGCCTCTTTCTGCTGCTCTCTTGCTTCTTTCTGCACCCCCTTGCCTCTTTCTGCACCCCTCTTCCCTCTTTCTGCACTCCTCTTGCCTCTGTGTTCACCTCTGTTGCTTCTTTCTGCACTTCTTTTGTTTCTTTCTGCACCCCTCTTGCCTCTTTCTGCACCTCTGTTCCTTCTTTCTGCACTTCTCTTGCTTCTTTCTGCACCTCTGTGCCTTCTTTCTGCAACCCTTGTGCCTTTTTCTGCAACCCTGTTTCTGCTCCCCTCTTGCCTCTTTCTGCACCTCTGTTCCTTCTTTCTGCACTTCTTTTGTTTCTTTCTGCAAATCTCTTGATTCTTTCTGTATCCCTCTTGCCTCTTTCTCCTCCCCACTTCCCCCTTCCTGCATCTCTGTTGCTTCTTTATGCACTTCTCTTGCTTCTTTCTGCACCTCTCTTGCTTCTTTCTGCACCCCTCTTCCTCCTTTCTGCATCTCTGTTGCTTCTATCTGCACTTCTCTTGCCTCTTTCTGCTGCTCTCTTGCTTCTTTCTGCACCCCCTTGCCTCTTTCTGCACCCCTCTTCCCTCTTTCTGCACTCCTCTTGCCTCTGTGTTCACCTCTGTTGCTTCTTTCTGCACTTCTTTTGTTTCTTTCTGCACCCCTCTTGCCGCTTTCTGCACTTCTGTTCCTTCTTTCTGCACCTCTGTTCCTTCTTTCTGCACTTCTTTTGTTTCTTTCTGCACATCTCTTGCTTCTTTCTGCACCCCTCGTGCCCCTTTCTGCACCCCTCCTCCCTCTTTTTGCACCTCTGTTCCTTCTTTCTGCACCTCTGTTCCTTCTTTCTGCACTTCTTTTGTTTCTTTCTGCAGCTCTCTTGCTTCTTTCTGCACCCCCTTGCCTCTTTCTCCACCCATCTTCCCTCTTTTTTCACCTCTGTTCCTTCTTTCTGCACCTCTGTTCCTTCTTTCTGCACTTCTTTTGTTTCTTTCTGCACATCTCTTGGTTCTTTCTACACCCCTCGTGCCTCTTTCTGCACCCCTCTTCCCTCTTTTTGCACCCCTCTTTCTTCTTTATGCACTATTCTTGCTTTCTGCACCTCTCTTGCTTCTTTCTGCACCACTTGTGCTTCTTTCTGCACCCCTCTTTGCTCTTTTTGCACACCTCTTCCCTCGTTCTGCACCCCTCTTGCCTCTTTCTGCACCCCTTTTCCTTCTTTCTGCTCTTCTTTTGTTTCTTTCTGCACCTCTCTTGCTTCTTTCTGCACCCTTCTCGCCACTTTCTCCACCAATGCTCTCCCTTTTTACATCTCTGTTGCTTCTTTCTGCACTTTTTCTGTTTCTTTCTGCACCTCTGTTCCTTCTTTCTGCACTTCTCTTGCCTCTTTCTACACCCCTCTTGCCTCTTTCTGTACCTCTGTTGCTTCTTTCTGCACTTCTCTTGCTTCTTTCTGTACTTCTCTTGCTTCTTTCTGCACCCCCTTGCTTCTTTCTCCACCCCTTTTCCCTCTTTCTTCACCCCTATCGCCTCTTTCTGCACCTCTGTTCCTTCTTTCTGCACTTCTCTTGCTTCTTTCTGCACCTCTGTGCCTTCTTTCTGAAACCCTTGTGCCTTTTTCTGCAACCCTGTTTCTGCTCCCCTCTTGCCTCTTTCTGCACCTCTGTTCCTTCTTTCTGCACTTCTTTTGTTTCTTTCTGCAAATCTCTTGATTCTTTCTGTATCCCTCTTGCCTCTTTCTCCTCCCTACTTCCCCCTTCCTGCATCTCTGTTGCTTCTTTATGAACTTCTCTTGCTTCTTTCTGCACCTCTCTTGCTTCTTTCTGCACCCCTCCGCCTCCTTTCTGCATCTCTGTTGCTTCTATCTGCACTTCTCTTGCCTCTTTCTGCTGCTCTCTTGCTTCTTTCTGCACCCCTTGCCTCTTTCTGCACCCCTTCCCTCTTTCTGCACTCCTCTTGCCTCTGTGTTCACCTCTGTTGCTTCTTTCTGCACTTCTTTTGTTTCTTTCTGCACCCCTCTTGCCGCTTTCTGCACCTCTGTTCCTTCTTTCTGCACTTCTCTTGCCTCTTTCTACACCCCTCTTGCCTCTTTCTGTACCTCTGTTGCTTCTTTCTGCACTTCTCTTGCTTCTTTCTGTACTTCTCTTGCTTTTTTCTGCACCCCCTTGCCTCTTTCTCCACCCCTTTTCCCTCTTTCTTCACCCCTGTCACCTCTTTCTGCACCTCTGTTGCTTCTTTCTGCACTTCTCTTGCCTCTTTCTCCAGCCCTCTGCCCCCTTTCTGCATCTCTGTTGCTTCTTTCTGCACTTCTCTTGCCTCTTTTTCCACCCCTCATCCCTCTTTCTGCACCTCTGTTGCTTCCTTCTGCACTTCTCTTACTTCTTTCTGCACCTCTGTCCTTTCTGTCTGCAACCCTTGTGCCTTTTTCTGTACCCCTCTTCCCTCTTTCTGCTCCCCTCTTGCCTCTCTCTGCACCTCTGTTCCTTCTTTCTGCACTTCTTTTGTTCCTTTCTGCAAATTTCTTGATTCTTTCTGTATCCCTCTTGCCTCTTTCTCCTCCCCACTTCCCCCTTTCTGCATCTATGTTGCTTCTTTATGCACTTCTCTTGCTTCTTTCTGCACCTCTCTTGCTTCTTTCTGCACCCCTCCTCCCCCTTTCTGCATCTCTGTTGCTTTTTTGTACCCCTTGCCTCTTTCTGCACCCCTCTTCTCTCTTTCTGCACTCCTCTTGCCTCTTTGTGCACCTCTGTTGCTTCTTTCTGCACTTCTGTTTCTTTCTGCACCTCTGTTCCTTCTTTCTGCACTTCTCTTGCCTCTTTCTACACCCCTCTTGCCTCTTTCTGTACCTCTGTTGCTTCTTTCTGCACTTCTCTTGCTTCTTTCTGTACTTATCTTGCTTCTTTCTGCACCCCCTTGCCTCTTTCTCCACCCCTTTTCCCTCTTTCTTCACCCTTGTCGCCTCTTTCTGCACCTCTGTTGCTTCTTTCTGCACTTCTCTTGCCTCTTTCTCCCCCTTTCTGCATCGCTGTTGCTTCTTTCTGCACTTCTCTTGCCTCTTTCTCCACCCCTCTTACTCCTTTCTGCATCTCTGTTGCTTGTTTCTGCACTTCTCTTGTCTCTTTTTCTACCCCTGTTCCCTCTTTCTGTACCTCTGTTGCTTCTTTCTGTACCTCTCTTGCTTCTTTCTGCACCCCTTGTGCCTCTTTCACACCCCTCTTTCTGCACCCCTCTTGCCTCTTTCTGCACCTCTGTTCCTTCTTTCTGTACTTCTTTTGTTTCTTTCTGCACCTCTCTTGCTTCTTTCTGCACCCCCTTGCCTGGTTCTGCACTCCTCTTTCCTCTTTCTGCATCCCTCTTGCCTCTTTCTGCACCTCTGTTCCTTTTCTCTGTACTTCTTTTGTTTCTTTCTGCACTTCTCTTGCTTCTTTCTGCACCCCCTTGCCTGGTTCTGCACCCCTCTTCCTTCTTTCTGCACCCCTCTTCCTTCTTTCTGCACCCCTCTTCCTTCTTTCTGTACCCCTCTTGTCTCTTTCTGCACCCCTCTTGCCTCTTTCTGCACCTCTGTTCCTTCTTTCTGTACTTCTTTTGTTTTTTCTGCACCTCTCGCTTCTTTCTGCACCTCTTTTGCCTCTTTCTGCACCCATCTTGCCTCTTTCTGCACCTCTGTTTGTTCTTTCTGCACTTCTTTTGTTTCTTTCTGCAGCTCTCTTGCTTCTTTCTGCACCCCCTTGCCTCTTTGTCCATCCCTCGTCTCTTTCTGCACCCCTGTTGCCGCTTTCTGCACCCCTCCTCACTCTTTTGGCACCTCTGTTCCTTCTTTC